>OY755209.1:17370262-18047458 GCA_963576765.1 Draba incana | reverse complement strand
GAGATCTATAATTACCGGAGATTGGTAGTTTCAAGTTTGCTACACATGGGATGCGAAAATTAATAATGTCTCTTCATAACTGTTTTTAACATTACATCAATGTGAATTCTGTGTGGTTAACCGAATCAAATTGATTTTAATTAGAGTTTAGTCAGGAATCTAAATAAAAATCCAAATGCCATTATCGCTAATACAAAAGTTAAAATATAGAATTTGCTGATGAGGACTGACTACATAAGATATGTTTTCTGCTTTCATATTTTCTTTTCCACAAAAACATGAAAATCATGCAACCAATCGAATCAAATCAAACCGAATTCTGCTAAACTGAAATGTCAATACCAAAGCTATATATAAAATGGAATTCCATTATTAATACAAAACATGTAAACTACATAATTAAGGATTATACTCATACATAATTCATAAACCTGGCAACTTATAAAAGCCATAAACAAAATATAGTCACACATCAAGCTTATAAACTGAAAATAGCCAAACCGGTTTAAGATCAGTGACAGAACCAAACCACCATAACATGATATACTTAGTACCTATAGTCATCATCAAAGATCATATAATTGTTGCTTCCTCCTCTCCTTCCCCTTTCATAACTATCCTTCTGCATCACAAAAACAAACATTAAAACAAATACATCAATGCATTTATGTGTATAAGTACATTTGAATTAGAATTTTTACCCTAACGATCATTCGCTCAAATGCCTCGGTACCATGGTGTTCCATGTATTTCTCAGCAGCAGTGAGGATGTCGTCTTCGTCGCGTTTGGGGAAGAAATTGAAATTTTTGTGAGGAACATACCAAATTTTAGTGGAAGCTCTTTGAGGATTCATGTAAAAAGGCCTAATGAAATGCCTATAGACATGTTCTGCTCCATTAAACTGTGGTAACACTAGCCAACATATCCCAATCAGCTTCACAAACGGCCATATCGGAAACCTATCATTTATAACCAGAAACAAAACTGATTACTACTATATAATTCGAGTCGGAAATGTGCATGTGTGAGTTGTAGACGGAAAAAAATTGTTTAGTCAGCAATAATAATAATAATAATAATTTAACTTACCATTCAAGAAGTTTGGAGAATGTGAGTTCGAAGAGGGAGATAATTGCGTAGAGAACCCAGTAAGTGAGCCATTGTTCGGCTTCTGCTAATGATTTTGTCTCTATTGCTCTCACTGATGCATATCTGTTCATTTTTTTGTCCAACATAATTAATTATTCCAATACATAATCTTGTTACGTAATAAAATAGTTGGATACTCCCAAAAACATAAAGCCTCGTGTCTTGGATTCTAAGTGGGTGGGTGTGGGATATACGTGCATCTGAGAAAAAAAGTTCATTTATTTATCTTTATTAACAGAAATTTCAAATTTTTCAAAGGTTTAATTTTTGATTATTTTTTGCCCCAAATTTTTTCCAATGTTCAAATAAATCTGAACGAAAGATTAACCTACAGTGTGAGTTTAGCTAAGAACCTAATCTTTTAATTAGCCCTAGCAACATCCACAAATATATATATGAACAGAGAAAGAGAGAGAGAGAGAGAGAGATTACACTTACAGAGGGTAGACGAGAGCAACCAATGGGCTGCAGAAGCAAGAACAAAGCAAGTTATCAACTTTTAATTTTCCATAAAACAAAACTTTATAAATCAGTAAAAATCTAAGAGATAAATCAGTAAAAATCTAAGAGGGTTTCTTTCTCTAATCGGAATCAAGTAAAATTAAAATTAAGGAGACAAGATAGGATCTAATTAACCCAGAAGAAAACGAGATAGGATCTGTAAAGAGAAATTAAAGAAGAGTGAGAGAGAGAGAAAGAGAAATACAGAGCAAGGACATCGAAGTTCTTGATGAGAACTTGAAGAACATTATCATCTCCAGAATTAGAAGGCATTTGTAATTATTCTCCAGGTTTTTTCCTTGAAGAAGCCTTCCAATTTCTAAACCCTTTTTCCTCTCTCAGTGTACAGGCTGAAACTAAAGTGGAGAACAGGTTTTACCTTGCTTGGACTTTTATGACCACTCCTTTCATTTTTACTTTTAAAACAAAAAAAATGGGGGAAAATAAAAGTAAATTGATGTTTGCACGAAGAAAGAGGCACCGAGATTTTGCCTACGACAAATAATTTTTTCATTCTAAACAAATTTATGATTTATAAGATTGTTTTTTGAGAAATTTCCTAAAATATCATATTTTAAAGTTTTGTTTCTAAACATATCATTAATTTTCTAAAATTTTTAAAATACCATAAATTTTCAAAAAAAATTTAAAATTCCAAAATACCACAAACATAACAATTGATTTTTAACTATTTAAATTTAAAATTTTTGGGATTAGGTTAACTATTGTACAACTATGGTATAATTTTAGGGGGTAGGATGTAGGTTTAAGGTTTAGTTTTGAATACTTAAAATTAATTTTTAATTTTTTGATATTTTTGAAACTTTGAAAATTAATGGTAATTTTTGAAACAAAACTTAAAAGTATAATATTTTTTAGAATTGCCCTTTTTTTTTTTTGCAAACACATTTATAAAAATATTACTCGAGCGATATTTTAGCTTATGCATTAAAAATTATATAATAATATTTACTGTATTTGGATATAGGAAACAATTATGGCAATTTCCCAAATTGTCATTTATTTGAATTTTTCTTCAATTGCCATAATTTATTAGTAGAAAATTACCCGCGTTATACGCGGGATAAAATGATTATCGAATAAAATTAATAGTTTTAGTTAAAAAAAAGATTATGAAGAATAATAATACATAACCTAAGACCTAATTTATATATTTGAATTTTGCGATTATTTTACATACAAATGTGTTTCACCCGTGAAATTAATTAAACCAACAAATTTCATTAATAATTATATTTTAACTTGTACGAAGGTGCATTTATGAAAAATTAAAAACATCTACTTGTCAAACAAAACAACACATGTAAAAACATATTTTTACATGCTTATATTTTCAAAAGATAATAAATAGTTTTATTTTATTTTAAATCATTTTTTTGGTATATATGTTAAATTTTTGCTCACATTTAATTCTATGATTTAAATCTATAATTTCAAAATATTTTAATTTTGGCAAGTTTAGGATGATTCAAATGTGTTTGACAATTAGAATTATAGTAATCAAAATAAGTATATTTGAAATTAAATATGTTTGGTAATGAGTATAAGAGAATGAAATAAATAAATAAAAATAAAGAAGAAAAAAATTGTGGTGATGACACCTAAGCAAAGTGCTTCTAAAATGTTTCTCAAATATTATATAGGGTTCACCTCAAATGGAAATAATAAATTTTTTCTTAGTTTATTTTTGAATTTTTGCATCGTTTAACAAAATAAAAAGACCTATTTAAGAAAAAATAATTCACCACCAAATATAGCCAATATAGTCTCACGCGTATGATAAATCCCAAATTGTAGGCTAATTTGTGGGCCTAATTTGTAGACCAAACAACAAGAACAAAAACACACGTTACTGTAGACAATTTTTTCTACATAATGATTTCACCTTTGTTGCATCTTAAATACAAAAGCTAAAAGAAGTAACTACTATAGAGACGTGAACATGTTCAAATTCCCACTAACTTAGGCAAAACACTACCTCCTCATCTCGACAATATTTTTGACATATAATTGTAAATTAATAGTAGAATAATATTGTGTATTTGATATGAACGACAATTTGTTTACACAAAATTCCAATTATATCTATAAATTAGCATGTATATTTCTATAGTTGACTATCATTCGATATTGTTTATTTATATATTATAGTGAACTATCATTTACATGTATGTTTACTAAAGTGAACTACGTAAGTTTGCATAGTTGATTAGAATTACTCATTGTGCTTTTGTCTCTTTACTGACCAATGAATTACTGTAAGAATTATTGTTTGTATAACTATAATGAACTATTATAATGAATTAATATTTATATTTAGTAGACTATCATTGTGCATTGTCAAATTATATATATTATAGTAAACTGTTGGAGCTGGATTTCACCATTAAAAATCCGGCCCACTAAGCATGACATTATAATCGGATAACATTATATTCGATATTGGGCCTAAGGGCCAGAACCGTGTTGACATTAGTGAAAGACCAGCATGTCCCTCGGCATCGCTGAGCCCGATTAAGTGATCCGATGACCGCCGAGGCTGAAGACCCGCTGACCGAGCAGCTCAGCAAGGATATGACCAAGTCAGCGCCGCTCAACGGTTTATGAAGAGATCCTGATATTTCCGGAGGACGCATCAGAAAGTGCCCGAGATCTCCGGCGACGAGGAGGGATTCGCGAAGCTGAACCGTTCAGCTCAGAGGAGTATAAATAAATAGCGTTGGAGCCAAAACGGCGAACTTTTTCCTTACGTACAAACGCAATCACACTTTAGCTCATCAGACACTTGTTTCAGCTAAAATTTTTTTGTATATTTGATCGAATATCAATATAAATCTATTTTTCATTGTTTTGGTCTCGGTCTTAGTTAGATCTATAGACATTTCTTAGGACAAGGTTTTTACCCGAATTCACATATAAATTCTTAGTGCATAATCTAGCTTCCACATTTGGCGCCGACTAAGGGGAAGAAATACAATCTTCATACACATAGACATTACCTCAAACTCACCGCAACGGGAATGGATACCACCAACGCTCAAGAGTCAGCCCAGATCACCAACACGCAGGTTGTTGACCTGGAAACAAGAAACGTATTCGAGATCGTGGTTAACCACCAACCCGGATCCGATCAGAACGAGGTCATGGTCGATGACCAGCCTGGACCAAACTAGAACCAACCGCTCTCGATTAACAACCCAGTCGCAAGCGCAGAATCTGCGGATAAAAACGCTCAGCCTGGATCCACAACGATCACCACCGTCGTGTCTACGCCCATGGTGTCACGAAGCGTATGGCTACGTAATTCAACAACAGATAAAAAAATTTCAAGTAGCATCGCTAGCATCTCGACAGGGGAAATCCCACCACTCCCCACAGGATGTAGGGAACACTCCCAAGACAATTTTTCAGGGATGCGCCGAATGCTTATGACCCTAGTAGAGCGAACACAAGTCCAAGACCAAACCATCTAAACGGTGGTGGCCCGCCTCGATCAATAGGAGAGAACATTCATGGCTCAACTCCATCAGATGTCCCAATCCATCAACCAAGGGCTCCCATCTCGCAAGACACCCAATGAAGAAATGACTCCCTCTAGGAGCACAACCCCGAGGCAACAACTAGGCTTTTCAGGGATCCACGTGACCCCCACAAACGCCACTCGTTATCCAACATTTAATCCTGATCTAAGAGTGAACTCGTGGACAGCAAATCCACCTGGCCCGAGCTCTAGAAGCACCTCCACACGGGTGAATGAAGGATCCTTACCAACTCCTCCCCTACTAAGCAGGATGTAGCCAACTCCCGCAGTATGGGCAGGACAAACGACATTTGTAGGAAATCTCCAGGGAAATCCAACTCGAACTCTAGCTGATCGGATCGAGACAACTGGAAATACCAATCTCGCAGTTGGAGAAAACATCTTCAACCAGGACACATTTTACAGGTACGCTGAGTAGACTTAAGCGGAGCTACAACACATGCGGTCTTGTGTCCACAAATTTATGGATAGAGGCAGCATGCGTACGCCATTGACCATTCACCGTAAGGCAAGAAATCCGAGAACGATGAAATAAAATATTGTACTCACCATGGAAAAAGAGGCCATTCCACCGTGGAATGCTGATACTTAGCTGGCCTCAAAGGAAATTAAAAGAAAATCGCTAAATCAGCTCAGCAGAACTTACGATCGAGAAAAAAGAAGTTGATGTCGAACCTCCACCTCTCGAAAAACCCAAAAAAAAGAAATCAACGACGAAACGAGAAAGACATATCGAAGAGAGAAACCCGGTTCAGACAACACCCTCATCCAAAAAGCGAATAGACCTGAACATATACGGCGGATCAATGAAGTCAGTCCGGTTAGCGGATGAAGATACAGTGCACTATCAAAGGCATGAGTAACCCAGCTCCGGCCTAACGAGTCGATTTCATCCTCGGAGGAGCAAAACTATGCAGAGACTCTATAAATTCAATCAAAGCACACCAAAGCAAGTCTAGTGCAGCTAATGTACCCCAACTGCATTCAGGGGAGTAGGCCACCAGATCGCTTTCGTAGAAAGCGAAACAGCTCACCTAGACAAGCCACATGACAACGCTCTAATCATCCAGCTAGAACTATGTGGCTGCCTAGTTTCCAGAGTAATGATAGACAATTGCAGTTCAGTCGATCTGCTATTCTATGACGCTTACAAGAAAATGGGTCTAAACAACTCGGACCTGCAAGGCCAAGGCACGCCGCTAACTGGTTTTGCAGGAGAAATGAACTATTCCATGGGAATGGTCTGGCTCACGATAATGGCAGTAGGGGTCCATAAGTTTGTGGATTTTGTTGTAGTAGATCGCCTATCTCCATTTAACGCAATACTTAGGCGGCCATGGATATACGCCATAAAAGTTATACCTTCAACATATCACCAATGCGTTAAACTCTCCACTCCTACTTGAATAACAATGATTAAAGGAAACCAGAAGGTATCCAGGATCTGCTACCTCAATGGGCACAAGCAGTTAGAAAATCCACCAAATAGCAACTACAGAAGCGGGAAGAGCAAAACCTTTGTCAACTCGCTAAGCATAACAATCCTCAACTGACAAAACCTCGATAAGATTTGATCACCCAAATCTGCCTTGATGAAGCTCACCCCGAGAAATATGTTGGGATCGGAGCCAACCTCCCAGAACCGATCAAAAAAAAGCTAGGCGATTTCCTCAAAAAGAATGTCATCTCCTTCGCTTGGAACACCTCCAACATGAAAGGAATTAGCATGGACGTCACGTCTCACGAGCTGAACGTCGACCCTACCTTCTAACCAGTCAAGCAGTAAAGACGTAAATTAGGTCCCGAGCGAGCTAATGCCGTCAACAACGAGGTAGAATGCCTACTTAAGTTTGGATCAATCAGAGAGCTCAAGTACCCAGATTGGTTGGCTAATCCCGTTGTAGTTAAGAAGAAAAACGGAAAGTGGAGGGTATGCATTGACTTCATAGATTTAAATAAATCATGCCCAAAAGACAGCTTCTCACTCCCGCACATCAACCGTCTTGTCAAAGCCACAGCTGGACACCAGCTGCTATCATTCATGGACACCTTCTCCGGTTACAATCAGATTCTATTGAACCCCAATGACCAGGATAAAACTACATTCATAATATATCAAGGAATTTATTGTTACAAGGTTATGCCCTTCGGTCTAACAGACCTAGAAAAAATTCTAATAATATAACTCTAATGGTCTAGATTCCCTAGGAACGGCGCCAAATTTGATATGCTCAAATTTGTCTTTGAACTGCTCTCTCAAATTAAGAGATCAATTTTAGCACTTGGGGTTATCGAATTCACAGGAAATCAGAAACACAATAGAATTCTATGCTCGAATTATGCTAAGCAGAATATGATGAATGTAAAAGCAAGTAAATAAAGCAGGCAGTGAACGATTGTGAATCAATTAAAATAAAAGTCATGCACAGGGAAATCTCAAGTGAATCTGAATTGCAGATATAAATAAAAGATAAGAATTATGAAGCACAGTTCTTAAACATGAACACGTATATTATCAATCAATTGTCGTTGTAGAGATTATCTATGTCTAAATCCTAGAAAGCCAACTGTCGTTGCGAATAAGATCAAGCTCAATTGTTCACAAAACTCTAAACCAAATGTCTTTACGAAAAAAAATTTTGTTCATCAAAAGTTCAAGCAATTAATATCATTGTCGTGTCTATCAATTAATTTAAGATCAGATTCTAGGTAGTTAAGCTAGAATAAGCAATAAACACAAGTCAAGATGAAGAACTTCTAATGATATTATCCTCCTAATAAAATCAGATCTAGCAATTCATCAAACACATTTGAATAACCCTAAACCTAACAACAAAACTACTCAGACATAATCAAAGAAGCAATCATTATATTAATTAAAGATGTCTCTTAAAAGTAGATAAAATAAAGCGTAAGCCTAAACAATGGCTGTAAAAAAACATATTTATAAAGTTCCTAAACCGTCATAAAATATAAAAGTAAACATCTGGAGCTTCTCTTCAAAAACGGAAATCTTCAAAGTTGGTATTTTGGCTACTGTGAACAGAGTGTCGATCGACACCAGTTTTGATTTTCAACTCCGAAGTTTGCATCATTGATCCTTCATTCCGCAGTGCTCCAAAATATCCACTAAACATCTTTTATGCTCCAAACATCTAGAAACCTGCAAAGACTCTAAAACAAACAAAAAACACCCCAAAGACTCTATAGAACGGACTTATATCATGGTCAAAAACGGGTAAAACCATGATAGATCAGATGCCCAGGCAGCCCTGGCGTCAACCTCAGACCCATTGGTCAAAAGAATAATCCCGGTAAAAGGGATAGAGAAACCAAGCATCAACCTAGCTCCAAAGGCGCAAGGAGTAAACGATGTCATAACAAGACAGATGACCAGGATTCACAATCCGAGCCCAGCACCCAAACTGAACTCAGCGAACTGCGAGTCGAACAACCAATAGATACGGATGACCAAGATGAATTTAACTTCGAAGAGTCGAGTAGCTCCCAAAAAGTAGCTCACAAAATAGTTGAGCGACCAGATTAGAGGATCCATATCTGCGAATACATCAGAAACAGAACCGCACCGCCAAAAAAGTGGGAGGCCAGGAAACTAAGGACCCAGAGCACCCATTTCTGCATCAATGAAGGGAGGTTGCTCAGACGGAGTGCTTCCGGACCATGTTCGCCGGAATCCATGGAGATGAAATCGTCAAAACTATGACCCAAATACATGACATATCCTGTAGAAGTCACTCCGGAGGGAAAACCCTTGCCTTTCTCGTCAAAAAACAAGGAAGCTTCAGGCCCACGATGCTGGCCAACTACGCCGAGTTCGCAAAGACATGCAAGATATACAAAAAGAGCACCCAAATCATCTAGCACCCATCAGAGGTGTTGCCATCAATCTCACCCCCATACTCGTTCATGAAATGGTCGATGGACATAATCGGACCCCTCACTCATACGGAACCTAAAAGGCTCGAATACAAGCTAGTCATGACCGACCACTTCATCAAATAGATGGAAGCCTCAGCTCACCAGCAAATCTATCTAGAACAAATCAAAAAGATCATATGGAAGAACATAATAAGCTGACATTGGCAACTGCATGAAGTCGTAACCAACAACGGCACCCATTACACCTCGGCAGCATTTCGGCGATTCTGCCACAAGTGGCACATCTGCCTTACCTATTCCACCGCAAATAACCCACTTGGCAACAATCAGGGGAGGACGGCAACTCGCCCCCTAATCGAGAGCCTAGAAAAATGCATAATAGCCAAAAAGAAAGATGGAGTGACGAGTTGCAAGGGTTGGTGTGGGCCATGCAAACAACGACCAAAAAATACATAGCAAAGACACCCCTCTCGCTGGCATACAAAACTGAAGCATTGGTATCAATTGACGCAATAATACCAAACCTCAGAGGGGGGGGGGGGGGGAGGGGAGGGGGGCAACTGCCCTCCTTACCGAGGACCTCACGAGAACTCACTCCAAGATGTCGTTGACCTGATAGAGACACGTCGCTAGCTAGCTGAAATTAGACTCCAAAACTATCGACAAGCAGTAGCTCGACATTATCGGCCAGAGCAAAAACCTTGCAACTTCAGAGTCGGAAACCTAGTCTTTTGCAAGCCACATAACAAACCCCAAGAGCCAAGCGTCAAAACTCTAAAGACCCTTTAGGAAGGTCCCTACTGCATTGCTGTAATGATGTAACCACGCATCTCCAAGCTCACCAATATCCAGAACGGGAAGATAATGAAGTCACAATAGAGGATCAGCGATCTAAAACTCTTCTATTACTCGAATCCCTATCTAATAATTGAAGTACAACATGGCTTGATCCCTTTACTGGGTACATAGGCAGCTTGCCCCTCAAGCGCAACCACATCAAATAAACATTCCCACCTGCTCAGGTCGAATGTAATCCTAATTCTCATAAAGTTATTAATCAAGAACGATTTTATATACGACTTTGGCTAGCTAGCCCCGATCTGAATTATCCTAAGGTAAACTTAACATTATTACAATCAAAGTCGATCTTGCAAAACAATCACTCAAAAACTTATGCTTAAAATATACAAGTCCTAAACTTTGTTATGATTAAGCGTCGACCGACCAAAAATCCCACATCGTAACAACAAGTCCAAACTTGTGCGATTCATCTTACTAAATAGGATCGGTCTACCTCACAGTCATTCAACTCGGACAAGTGAAATCAAAGAAACAAAGATCTAATAAAAATAAAAAGGTCTACCGAACCAAAATGAATAAAAAACCACCAAGGCAAAAGCATTCATACTAAGTCAGTTCCCACAAAGAGGAATAGCAGATAAAAGTCTTCCCAGGCACCAAAGGTTTAAAACAGAAAGAAAACAAAAGTTCACCTTAGCAAATACTTAAGGAAAATTATTCAAAAGAAAAAAGAGGATAAGAATCGGGAGACAATCATACCGCCTCATCCTCAACCACCTTGTCACCCTCGAGAACGTCTGGATCGGCCAACTGGTTAGAACTATGCTGATTAACCCTAGCCGGAGCTTGAGTAGCTGGATCCACCTCCATAGGAGCCGTCACAAAGTTCTTCGAAACCTAAGGGAGATTCAACTTCCCAATGTCAAAGTCGGAGACTATAACAGAAGGAAAAGCCTCCTCCGCCACCGGCTGCTGGGTCATAAGTTGTCCACACTCCTCTCCAACAGTGAATTCCTTCTGAGTAAGAGATTCGAGCAGCTAGACATTGGCCAATAGGTCCTGGAAATGGATCTCAGCCTTGACTTCCACATCCTTCTTCCAAAACTTCTCACCAATAAAGAGAAGGATCTCTTTGAACTTCTTGGGGAGCTCCCGATGACCAGCCTAATAGGCTGCGCAAGCTACAGCTTCTCGGCCTTCCCTCAGACCTTTGTTCTCAATCTTTAGCTCCCGATTCAGCGCCGCCACATCAGAGACCTGCTTAAGAGCTCCGCGATTCTCCTCTATCAACTCAGAGATACACTCGCTTGCCGCCTGTAGCTCCCTGATGAGTTCCTTTACCTCCATGGAAATGGGAGCGAGCTGCCCCTTAAGGGCTACAACCTCCTCCTGGGACGCCTTGAGGTCGACACTCACCTTTGACAGCACTCCCTTCATGTTCTCTAACTCACCTCGGCAAGGCACGTCGCGGAGGCGGGTCTTAGCATTGACAACCATAGAATTATCCGCATCGAGGGCCTAAAAAGGATCAAAAGCTCAGCTAGCCGCCTAACCATCACCAAATAAAAAAACAAGTCTTAGAAGGGGCTAGACTAACCTTCCCCATAGCCGAAGAAAGATTAACAAATGGCTCATTTAGGACCATGTTCTTCACAAGGGGAAGAGGACAGCCGCCGATTTGCAGTGGTGGAACAAGTGAGCGAGCTCTTCGGGGTTGTCAGCAAAAATGGGTTACTCCCACCATCCTCCCATAGAAGAAAAAGGAGGATGCGAATGAGATTTGGCCCTCTTCAACTGATGGGACCTCCCAGAGGACCTGTTCGAGTTTGATGTGGCCCGAGCAGGAGGGAGATCGGATGAGCAATCCACAAGTTCCAGAGCAGCTGCTCCGGACTTGCCAATAGCTCTCAGAATCGTCGGGGGAAGTATAAGAAAGGCCCTCATGGCGTTAGTAGAGACTCTTGTCTCCCCAAGAACAAAATTGAAAGCCGCAATTATCTACTCAAAACAAACCCTCGAGTTAGCAGGGGCGAGAAGCTCATCAGGACGGTGGAAAGGTTGATCTACGAGACATCTCAGCCGCATAAGGAACGCTAGAAGAAGAGCTGGCTTCTGAAGTCGGTTGGGCAGTGGAACCTCTATTAAGACCGAGTCCTCAATCAAGGAGATCCCCATAAAAACATTTGTTGGTCCATGTAAAGATTACAAGTAAATACGAGAACCGACCTGAAGGCCAGAGAATTTTCCTGGCTAGAGCACGAGTAGTAAGTTTGAACGAATGCGTCTTCCTCTTCAAGACACAACGAGGAAGAGGAATAAGAACAAGTGGGACTGGACTGAAGGTAGGAACGAGAGAAAGGTCAGCTGGTTTAGCAATGAATCTAGCCAAACGCCTTAAGGTGTAAACGCTTTTGATACATGGAAGATCGAAAGACTCCCAGTGAATCTGACCAACCCAGAGGCAAGCACTACGGTCTTTGATAGAATTGTTGAGCTCTCTTTCCTCTGTATTCATTGCATGAGAACAAAAACTGGTCAAGAATTTTAAATCAAGAAACAACCTCAAGTATGAAACGTAACAACAGTGAGGTAGCACAACTCAACCGTCCGATCTTGAGAAGAAATTTTAATTGAACGATTTTGGATTGAAGCAAATCTGAAGTCGAATCTTACTACGAGTAGGATCCCCCGTAATTTAAGCCTTACCTGATTGCTCATTAATTCTTATCATTAAGTAATTAATGGGCTGGGGGACAACTATTGGAGCTGGATTTCACCATTAGAACTCCGACCCACTAAGCATGAAATATAATCGGTTTACATTATATTCGATATTGAGCCTAAGGCCCAGAACCGCACTGGTATTAGTGAAAGACCAGAATACCCCTCGACATCGTTGAGCCCGATTAAGTGATCCGTTAACCGCCCGACCCGCTGACCGAGCAGCTTAGCAAGGATCTGACCAAGTCAGCGCCGCTCAATGGTTTATGAAGAGATCCCGATATTTTCGGAGGACGCATCAGAATGTGCACGAGATCTCCGGCGACGAGAAGGGATTCGCGGAGCCAGAGGAGTATAAATAACTAGCGTTACAGCCGAAATGGCTAACTTTTTCCTTACGTACACACTCAATCACACTTTAGCTCATCAGACACTTATTTTAGCTAAAGTTCTTTGTATACTTGATCGAATATCAATATAAATCTATTTTCCGTTATTTCGGTCTCGATCTTAGTTAGATTTATAGACATTTCTTAGGACTAAAGTTTCTTTCCCGAATTCACATATAAATTCTTTGTTCGAAATCTAGCTTCCACATAAACTATTATTTATAATAGTGAACTATTGTTTACATGTATGTTTGATGTAGTGAACTATGTAAATTTGTTATATTATAATGAACTATCATTTACGTATGTATTTGATATAGAGAACTATGTAAATTTGTATAGTTGTCTATAACTATTGATTGTACCTTTGTAATTATCCAATTCGATTACTCACCTAATTTATATTTTTTGCATGTTACTTATCTAATTATATGTGTAAAACATAATATTCACATAATTAACTCATATATTATGCGTCAAAAATGTCCAATTGTTTTAGGGAACTCTTTTCTCATCTTAAATCTAATTAATGGGCCTTTTAAAGCCGATATCAATCAATGAGGGTAGATGAATTATAAGCATTATTCAAATTGGGCCTCAGCATATGTAAGATTCATTCATCCAATCATAGTTTTCTTTTTAATCATAAATTAAAAGGTTAAACATACTTTAGCTTCAACAAGGGAAAAACCCTTAAAAATACCTCAACTATTTTACATTTAGTAGAAAATTACATGAACTTTTAAGGCTCCCTGAAAAATACACGATCTATTAAACAGTGTTATATTAATACACGACCTATTAAACAATGTTATATTAATACATATATATTGAAAATCGAACAATTTTACACCTAATTTTCCGAGCTTTCAAGTTGATCAATGGCGGATTTTGATTCCAAGTACTATATGTGGCGATCTATAGTTCTTTGAAAAGCTTTTAAAATTTCGAATCTAATGATTCTGAGCTCACCGCATAATTTTAACTAAAACTAACTGAATTTGTCAATGAAGTTTCGGTTTTCAAATTTTAAAATTAAAATTCTCTGAATTATTAAGTGTATTTTGAAAAATCGAAACCATATATGAACTTATGGAACCAACATTAACAAAGCCCAGTAGGTTTTATTTGATTCCGACATGTTTGATTTTCGGATCTGAAAAATTAAACGACATTTCACTATTTTCGTTTCGATTTTCAATGTATATGTATTAATATAACACTGTTTAATAGGTCGTGTATTAATATAACACTGTTTAATAGATCGTGTATTTTTCAGGGAGCCTTAAAAATTCATGTATTTTTCTGCCAAATGTAAAATAGTTGGGGTATTTTTAAGGGTTTTTCCCCTTCAACAACAAAAACAAAAAAGACTTCCGTATTTCAAAATTTATGTATTAATAATTATAATATCTGGTATTTATTAATTAATTAATACATTTTATTTATAATCACTTATTATTATTTTATAATGAATATAAAATGATAATAGTGTAGACGTCGAATGATTGTATTAATGAAAGCCTGATTAAAAAAAAAATTAGAGAAGCAAGTGATGATGATGATAATCTAACCTTTTCCAGTTCAAAAACAAAGAACCCACATGAATACACTCTTCTATATATATACGGGAGTATTTCATACATACAACTACGTAGATCCAAAAAAAAAAAAAAAAAAAAAACTACGTAGATCCAAACGTTTATATTTTTATATTTTAAGCATGCTTTAGAGACATAACAATGTCTTTTGGACCTATTATATTGGGTAATGCCAGATTACAACTACTTGTGCCCTTTCCTTTTCTTGCAGATTTATTTTACTTATAAAATAAAACGCCGACATAAAAACAATGATCGGTCATGACTCGTATCTTATTGTTTATCTATAAAGTAGTACGTAAACAATAATATACAAATATCAAAGAAGATTCATGAGATCATCTGTCTATGTCTATATATGTTTTTTACTAGGTAACTCATCCGCGTTATACAATAACGGAGATAAACTATTTATATTATATTTTTAAATTTGATATCTTAAAATATGAAAAATATGTATTAGTTTTGATTTTTATTAAAGACATTATTGTCACATCATCGACGATTATGAATTTTTAGACATTTAGTTTATACTATATTTTATTATTTCATATACGTAAACATGTAGTCATTTAATACATTGAAATGTATAATTAATATAAAAACACTGAATCATAAATAGACAATTTTCGAAGCAATTGATTTGAATATTATATCCAGTAATCATCTTTTAAATTTTGGAATAGAGTGGAAGCACCCTTGGTCTAATGGTTGATCGAAAGTTTACGAATGTTTTTACACTAAAAAGTATGAGGTTCGAATCCTATAAAATCATGAGATCTTTGGCAAGGAGCAAGATAAATTGACTGGCGTGGATCCTGATGGAAGACTTGTACTTGTGTGTTGGAAAATCGTCGATTGTTAGAAAAAAAAAGATTTTGGAATTCTCTAACTAAAACTTAAGTTTTGATCAAGATTTTTATATGGAAATGTCAGATAATAAATCAAATATTTTTAGCAAAAAAGCAAAAATAGATCTTATATATAGAAGCTTCATTTTCTCATTTAAATCAAATATTTACAAAAACCGGGTTTGTCAAAATATTTTAAGAGATTTCATTAGTAAACTTTTATTCCAAATAAATTTTTCTTTTAAAAAAAATCCAAATAAAGTTTGTTAGTTAGGTTTACTCTAGCAGAAGTCTAATATTTATCATTATTAAAGATCGTGTGTAATGTTTTGGGGTATGATAATATCTTAGAGTTAAACCAATATTTTGAAAAGGCACTACTATTGGTTTATGAATTCTTAAACTATAGTAAAATTAATTGTTATTGGTTTTATGATTTTCAAATTCCATTGAAATCTCTTGTTCTTGAAAAAATTTAGTTTTTAATGATTATGTAATTCTAGTGTAATTCATTGTTATTGGTACATGAATTCATAAAAAATACTTACTCATTAAACCCAACTTCCACAATCTTAAGGATATACATGAACTTCTGAAAATTTTTAAAATACAATTCATTGATAAATTTATTAAATACACAAAACTCTTCTCAAGTAACAATGGGTTATTAGATTTACTATAAGTAATCAATAATGGGTTTTTAGATTTAATATAAGTAATGAAATAATTGAGTCATTATAAAAAAATCAGATCTTAGATAGTAAATATTATTATGATTGATTAAAAAGTATCAATGAAACTATGAATTAAACCCAATACAACAATACTACAATTGTAACAACAAATTATATATAGCAAGAAAGCCTATTTAATTTAGGAGAATGATCAAAATGTTTTTGAGCCTTTCTCCAACCAAATCAATATTTGAAAAAATTACATGAGCAAGACAAAAAAAAGAATCGCTTATGTAAAAGTCGTATGTAAATTGGTTCAACAAGTCATTGATTTAGCCATTTAATCGTGGGTTTGGAAATGAAGGAGATGTGCGTGGCATATATATAGTAGTGGAGGCTAGGAGACTTAATCATAGGTTTAGGTAATTAATGGACAAACTAAATAGAGGTGGCATTCCGTGGATTTAGATAATTAGTGGGCCTAATTTTTTTATTAGAACTCATGAAATTTTTTGTTAATTGAGATTTGCCATGTCATAATTTTAAGATTGCCATGTCACATTTCTTTTTGTGAGAGTGATTGTGAGGATGACGCATAAACATTCTTCCACAAATCACTTCTCTAATAATATATAGGAGATTATTGCTGTGAAATCTAGTTTAGGCTATTCATATATACATTATTACGGTAAATAGAACTACATTCTTCTAAACATGCAATAGCAACCGTTTATTAAATTAATGCTTGGTATGATACATATTTGATTTCTTTAACTAAACATATGAGAAAGCTGGTTCTGTGATATTCGTAATCTATTATATTTTATGAGAGAACTTTTTTTTTATAGATTTATATTTGCTATGGAAACTTATATATTTGTTTTAAAAAATAGGTGATTGATATATTTTTGTTACATTTTTTTCTTCATTGGGTCAGATTGGTCACTCCGTTTGAAATGAGCGGTTAAAAATTTTTGAGGTGTTGAACTGAAGTTCGTTTGAAAAGAGGCGGTTAAATACAGTGGTTAGAGAAAGCGGTTCGGTAACGGAGAGCGGTTAAAAAATAAGTTGATTGGTAACACTAGAGCAGTTGAATAGTATAATTAAATAAAAGTATGTAATTAAATAAAATTATGTAATTAAATGTTGGTTATATAATTTACAAGTATATATATATATATATATATTCACATATTCACAAATAATTTAACATAAATTATTACTAAAATAATATTACAATTATTTATTTTTATAAAGTAATTGTGTAAAGCTAACCGTTTTTTTTTTACTATGATAAAAATTGAAATAATCATACATGATTTGCTCATAACATATCTGCAATTTGGTTACGAATTGTTGCCATATATGCTCCGGTCCGTTGAACTTCGTTATGCCCACAAGTTGTCAGAAACATTGCAACACTTTCTTCAATAGATACCACTTTTCACAAAAAAAAAACCATTAATTTTTAAAAGTTCCTTAGATACCACTTTTCATAAAAAAAAACCAAACTTTCCAAAAAGACCACAAACACAAAAAAAAATTTAAAGGATAGAATTAAATTTTTGGGTTTGGGTTAACTATTGTACAATTAGGGTATAGTTTTATGGGGTAGGATGTAGGTTTAGGGTTTAGTTTTGATCGTTTAAAACTAATTTTAATTTTGTGGTATTTTTGGAACATTTGAAAAAAGTTGTATCGAGGAAACTTTTAAAAATTGGTGGTATGGTTGGAAAAAAACTAAAAAAGTGGTATTTATGAGAATTACCCTTATTTACTAAACTTATTAGGAGCATTTTCAATCCATGCAAATTCTCATAAAACAAAAAAAAAAGTATTAAAACCACCAATTTGTCAATCACATCTTCTAGGGTCAATCGCCTCTTATAGGGTCAGATTGAAAATCTCGTTACAATCACGGTTTTTCATCAAATAAACACGTTTCCAACCACTCGTTTCAATCGCTCCTTTCAACCACTCGTTTCAATCGCTCGTCCGAATGGTAACACATCAGCGTTTCAACCGCTCCATGTTTACAAAAGAGGTAACCAATCTGACCCATTATATACATTCTATCAATTTAGTTTTTTGCAAGTATTTTTATTTTGTCCATTAAACATTACATTCTCAGTTATCTTTATAAAATAGGGAAATTAGCATGAATAAACAACAAAAATTTTATAATTATAAAAGTAACCAATTGACCTAAATTTAATGGCTAAGAATCATGCCACATAAGGTAATTTTGGCTACTCTCTTAGTTATAATTTTTTTGTTGGTTATTTTGCAAATTAATCCTATAAAATATATATTGCTTACAAAAATAATAGCTTTTTTACTAAAACTGAGCGCCATAAAATTGGGGGACCTCACACGAATGTATCATACGTATTGCCCCAGGACCGGACTTGCATATGGATGAGTTTATATAACGGAAAAGCCTATGATTTCAAGGAATGGCTCGCACCAATCTATATAATTATAATATAGATAAGAATTTTTATTCTTAACATATTAATTGTATGAGTATATATATGTGTGCATTATTTTAAAATTGCTAACGTCTCTTCCCATGCTCGTTGATATCTATACAGCTTAGGTCTAAACAGTCGTATATTTCTATCTAAACCCATGCATGGTAAGACCGTATATATACACATATAACAATTAAATATATCTAATAATACAGACCGACACAAGATGCACCGATATGGTTATTACGCATGTTATATATACTTTGTGTACAACGAAAATTTCCTTGTGAATTTTCCATCCTGCCTCCATTATAGATACATAATCGATGTTTCTAACATCAACATTAGAAATAAAAGTCGATCAAGCTGGAATTTATAACCATCATTAACTTGCTTATTATGTATGCATGGAAACATCTAAACATATCTTAGATCTATAAATTTTGTTCTGTACATTGTTTTCAATCTTTTTTCCAATTTTTCAGCAGATCATTGATGAAATATTCTTGGTGAGGTATTTGGGTGTCCGAAAATTCACAAACTTTGACATATGCATTTATTTCCATATAATAGTAAGAATTAGCGTTGATGATAAGTTTCATGCATCCAGAGAATGTATATCGTGAGTCTTCAAATGTAGCCTTAATTATATAGACTTAAGTTCCCAGTATGAATCTATAAATATTTCTAATCATTTTACTTCTGGTATTCTACCTTTTTGCGCTCCGGATTATAACCACATACTATCGACCATTCACACAAAAAGAAATCCTTTAAAATCTTGGAAATGCTATTAGATGAATAAATTATAAGCCTATCGTTAACCCTGCAGATAGAAAGACTTACTGGCATTAATATGGCATCATATCTACATCCAGGGCCGGTCCTGAGCCAAAGCCAGCAAAGCCTGCGCTTTGGGCCTCCGTTTTACGATGGCCGTTTTACGCTTGGGATTTTTTTTTTTTTTTTTTTTTGTAAGTAAATTGGGCCTCCGTTTCGGTTTTCGCTTGGGGCCTCCGTTCTCAGGACCGGCCCTGTCTACATCCCCTCGTCAACACACTTATAATAACCAAAACGATCACACTTTAATGCCTTGAACCAATATATACGATTGTGTTTCTATATATATCAACAAGATCAGTATACGAGTGAACATATCAGGATCACACTTTAATGCCTTGAACCAATATATACGATTGTGTTTCTATATATATCAACAAGATCAGTATACGAGTGAACATATCAGGATAGTATAGTTCCTATCAAACATCGATATATAGACCAGTACGAGTGAACATATCAGGATGTGATTCACACTGAAAAAAATAGTTGATTAAATAGAGATAAAACAAGAATATATAAGCTCATAATGCATATGTACCTCTTTAAGACAATGTGGTCGAAATCAAACCATGGACGAAGAAAAATGAATTTAAACAATCTGGCATGGGAAATATATTATTGATTAGCAGCAATAAATTACATATATATAAATTGTTCAAAAACCCTAATCAAGTAGTTTGTCTCACTGTCTCATTAGTAAACCTTCACACTCAATAATATAGAGAAAAACATTTCACAAGACAAATACTACTTGAGGCCAAAACCTCTAGAGAAAAAAAAAAAACAAAAACCAAAGCATGGTTCCAAAAAGCACATACTACAATATATCGAATAATCAGGTTCTTACTTACTTAATACATTAATCAAGAAGATAAACAAGATGAAATCCGATCAGAGCTTGCGGAATATTAGAATTTAGAAAGGAAAAAAATATATGGCAAAAGAAGCAATGCCAAAAAAAAAACACAGCTTGTTAAAAATAACAAACAAACAAACGAAAGGACAAACAAGAAAGAAATGAAAATAAATCTCACAGATATATATGTCTTTGTGTGTGTGTTTTTGCCTAGGAATGATGACTTGTGCTTCCATCTTCTTGATGGTTGTGATGATGATGATCTCCTTCACGGTTTTGCTGGTTCGCCGTCTCCTGAACCGGCCGATACGCAGCGTTCAATGCCGCTAAAACTCCATAATGGTTATGTTCACCTCCTCCTCCTCCTCCGTAACCAGAAGCCAACGGCTGTCCGGAAAACAAAGCAATGGGAGCTGCAAAATTCATTAGATGCACTCCTCCTCCGCCTCCGCCTCCGCCACCGCCACCACCACCACCGTTGGGGTTATAAACGTCACCGGAAACAACACCGGAATGATGAGGATTAATATTAAAAGCCCAAAGATTCTGTGTATTATTTTCTCCACTACTCCAAAACGGTGCCGTAGCAGGAGTTTGGCTCGTAGGTAAAGATCCAGCCGTTGATTGTACAAGATAATTCCCCATTTGGTTGTGATCTAACAACTGTGAAGGAGAGGAAGAAGAAGAAGAAGAAGAATGTGACTCGTTCTTAGGACGCACCTGTTGTTGAAGCTGAAGTTGAGGATGATGATGAGCCATGGAAGGAGAATGAAAGTAATAGCTACTCGGAGTCGTACGAAGATGAGCAGAAGAGAGAGAAGATCTTGAGCTACGAAGTGAAATGTTAAGTGAAGTGAAGTTAGCCGGAATGGTTCCGGTCCCTGTAGCAGCTATAACCGCTGGCTCAGCTTGTTGAAGGAGCCACTCGATGGTTTCACCATCGGATTTATGACCAAGCTCACGTGTGAGCTGAAAGACACGTGCAGCGCACATGGCAGGCATGCGGATCCTACGGCCTCGGCCTTCGACTTTGGTGTGTCGGTCCTTTGTGGAGGTTCGTTTAGGAGGTGGTTTCTTGGAGAGAGAGTTAGGGTCGGAGTTAGGTTCGGAAGAAGAAGAAGGTGGGATTATGGCTAAAGCAGTGGAAGAGGAAGAAGAAGAATCAAGAAGCTGGAGAGGGAAGTTTGGTCTGTGACTGTGATGATTCGGGTTATGATCTGGATCCGGATCCATGTTTTGATGATGATCGAAGATGATGGTGGTGGGGGAAGTGGGACTACCGTCTCTGTTAGATCTTTATGTGAGCCATAGTTTCTCTCTCTAACTCTGTTTTTTTCTTGTTGCTAGAGAGAGAGAGAGAGAGAGAGAGAGGTTATGGTCCTTAAGGACATGAAACTCCTTTCAGATGGGAAGCTGTGTCTGAGAGAGAGAGAGAGAAGGTTAAAGCAATGAATATGAAAGCATGGACTTTTATTTTTTGTTTCTTGCTTTATATTTTTTGTTTTTGGAATTTTATTTACATTATAAACTATTCCCTTTGAGAATTTTTAGTTATTTTTGGAAATAAAAGATGGGATACATGTACAATTATTCAAATAAGAAGGGTTTTCTGTTTAACGTACAGTGATCAAAGTGAATGAAATAAAAAGGAATTCCTATTTATTGCATTCATACATGAATTTTTGTAATAAACCCTATTTTGAAATCTCTTTGGTTTTTTGTTCTTTCCAATAATTAAAAGGTGACGTCATGTTTCGTCGATACTGTTAACTTCAATCGATCGCGAAATTAATTACACAGTTAGCGAAAAATTCAGTGATTCAGAACTAGAATTCAGAAGTGTACTATACGATATTTTGTACGTACATGACAACAGAATAATAAATTGATGGAATTATTATTGACAGTGATTAATCTATGGCTCTATGGTAGATCACGAGATCCACATGACAGAATCCAACTGCATTTTTATGAAACATATAGATATATATATTGGGTCTGTGTCTCTTGAATGAGTTACCAGTTTAATATTATTATCTACAAAAGCATATAGTTACCCAAAATAAAAACCAAATATAGTGCTGTATATGTGAAAAGCAAATGTGTATTGCTTTCTCCTTTGTTTCCACCATTGGTGTTATCCCATTGACATACAATTGGTCGTTAAAAGATGTAGCACTAAATTTAGAAAACTATTTTTGACACTCTGATGTGGACAAACAATTTCATTGATTTTTTTTTTGTAATGAAATTTTATTAGTAGTGATGAAGAAGCTTCCTCTCTTATGTGATGATTATTCAACATATATATATAGAGTTCTTAAACTGCCTTTTGTTTACACAGAGGTGTATTCAACTTAGAATTTAGAGTCATTTGTTTTAGAAAAATTTGCGAAACAATGTCCCAATAGGACTTTCTCATAATTTTTTATGAAAATATCTTTATTTTTAAAAAAATAATCAAATATAAGGTTTTTAAATCTGTTTTTATTTTATTTTAATTATAAGCATGTCATGAATAGTACATTTGTATAAATTTTTTTATTTTTTTAAGTTGAAAATCATGTGTTAAAAATGATTATATTTTTTCATTCTACCGTTGATTTTTGCAGTAGAATTTAGATTATGTCTATGTCACATAAGTCTACCGAGCGTAGAAACCAATTTCTATATATTTTCAACATTCTATAATCGCGAAGAGCCATTTTTCACCATTTAGTCTCATTCTACCAAGCGCCGATAGTACCTTCTGCCCCATAATTCAACCCATATAAAACCATTTACTGAATAATAGAATATAGTTTCTCCATAGTTAATAACTATTTCCTTAAATTTAGGAGTGAATATTTTCTTTCCTAAAGTAAATATTTGTAAATATATAATAAAATTTTTAAAATATTACGTAAAGATTTTTTACATTATTAACGTTTTTTGAAAATATTTTATATAATTTTTTTTTATTTAATTAATTTTTTTACTAATAACTTCCTATTTTAAAATTCCACAAATAAACAATTCCAAAAAGTAGCAAAACCGATCCTCGAACTCAGGATCTGGAGTTGTTAGATGTTACAATCGGAAGTAACCAGAGACGCTGAGGACAATTTATTATTCATTCTCCTATAATTATTTAAAAAAGAAAATAATTGTCATTTAAACAATTTATAAAAAAAATGTCCCCGCGTACATATGAACTCGTTACCACGGATAAGGACTAATATAAAGTGTAACCAGTAGAGCTGAAGAGAGTTAATTGTTCAGTCTCGTAACATGAACATAAAATACTTTAATGTAGGAGAAATATGTTTGTTACCCATCAAATAAGTTGCATATTCCTAAAATTTAGGAGTAAATATGTTAGTTACCTAAAAAGATTATTTTCAAAAATTCTTATATGAAAAACACGATTTCACGTTTGATACATACGTGTTCATCGCGTTTCCTTCATCAAAAACATCATATTCTTCGTTGTTTTATTCATTGGTGGTTCCTTGAATTTTGGCATAATATGGTGCATATCTGCTATTTGTGGTGAATGGATATGGAACGACGGATGGAGATTTTCTGTGGTCAAAGAAAGAGGTGGTCGATTAGTGTCGTTGGAATCTACTACTACAATTGAGAAGTTACACAATATTGTGTCAGAGGATTATGGAATCGAGCAATGCCATGTTACGATCGATTGCAGTTTTCTACCTAGGGATTTGATTAACACGTTAAGGTGTCATCTAGTTATCATCTCTAATGACCGCCAAGAAAGAAATTTTGTTGCGTATGCTACGAATAAAGCATCGACACAACTATGTGAATCATTTAAGCCTAGAAAATCCAGTACTCCTGTGGCTAAAAAAACCGAATCAGAAGTTCATATTGATGATGATGATGATGATGATGATGATGATGATGGTAAGGATGATGTCTTATTGCTTGAAAACGCAGGACTAGGTAAAAGGAAACTTGTTACATTACGGAGCAGGTAGTCGATATTAGTTACTCTTTAGCATTCGATGCTCGTGAGTACGCAGTTAGCACAGTTAGAAGAATACCAGAGAAAATACCAAAGTACTTATACATGCTTCAACAAACCCGGGTACGCATTACAATTTCAAAACCAATGGCGAAGGTAGATTCAAGTACATGTTTGTTGCTTTTGGTCAACTGATATACCTCATATTTTATCTATATTACTATCTATTTACACTACAAGAAAACAGGCCCATATGCGACGAAAATTTGCGACGGAAAAAAGCCTTGCAAATTTGCGAGACATTTGCGACGAATTGCCGACGAAAATCCGCGGGTCGACGCTAAATCATCGCAAATTTGCGTGGTAACTTATCGACGCAAAACCGTCGCAAACACTATAACATTTGCGATGGTTTTGCGTCGATTATTAAGTCTCGACGAAATTCCGCCGCAAAAATTGCGGCGGGTTTGCGTGGCAAGATATTTTAAGATATTTTCGATAATTTTGCGTCTTTTTTGCGACGAAGTAATAGTTGCTACGCAGTTGCGACGAAAATTATTACAAAACGTGTTTAATGAGTCTTACCGGTTTATGGGTACAATATTTTTTGTCGCAAACAAGTAGCAAAAAAATCCAAAGTTCTATAAATTCCATGAATGTGAAGAACGAAATTAATAAACATTCAAATTAAAGCATTCTCTAAAAAATCAAAATCCGAGAAACACACTATTTTTTCCAAAGAAAGATATTAAAATTTGGTAATCGAAAATGTTTTCGCATCATGAGGTCTATATGGTAACCACCGATTTGACAATAATTGACCCACTTCATAATGGTCTTGATGTGAAATTCGAGGATTCGGAAGAAAACGGAGATGAATTTGATGAAGACGACGAGGAAGATGAGGATGACGATGACGACAAAGATGGCGGAGTAGAACGTTATGTTTCTGATCATGATGAAGAAGATTAATAAATTTAATTATGTGTATATATTAAGTACGTATTTTAGAGTGTGTTGTAAAAAAAGTATTTTATTCAAAAAGATGTGTTGTAAAAAATAATTTTATTTAAAAAGATGTGTTATAAAAAAAGAATTTTATTTAAAAAGTATATACTCTGATGTAGGGCCTATTTTATATGTTTTTATATTCCAAGAATGGCATATTTGAACCAGGCAAAAATGACACTTTGCTACGGATTTGCGACGGAAGCCTCGCAAAACCGTTGCAAATATCAAAACCCTAAACCTTAGTGGTTTGGAATGATTCTTATGACTTGGTATATAAAAACATATAAATTAGGCCCTAATTGATATATGAAATTATTTGTATCAATGTCCAAGTCATAAGAATCATTCCAAACCACTAAGGTTTAGGGTATCGACATTTGCTACGGTTTTGCGAGGCTTCCGTCGCAAAACCATCGCAAAATGACACTTTGCTACGGATTTGCGACGGAAGCCTCGCAAAACCGTAGCAAATATCGAAACCCTAAACCTTAGTGGTTTGGAATGATTCTTATGACTTGGTATATAAAAACATATAAATTAGGCCCTAATTGATATATGAAATTATTTGTATCAATGTCCAAGTCATAAGAATCATTCCAAACCACTAAGATTTAGGGTATTGACATTTGCTACGGTTTTGCGAGGCTTCCGTCGCAAATCTGTCGCAAAATGACACTTTGCTACGGATTTGCGACAGAAGCCTCGCAAAACCGTAGCAAATATCAAAACCCTAAACCTTAGTGGTTTGGAATGATTCTTATGACTTGGTATATAAAAACATATAAATTAGGCCCTAATTGATATATGAAATTATTTGTATCAATGTCCAAGTCATAAGAATCATTCCAAACCACTAAGGTTTAGGGTATCGACATTTGCTACGGTTTTGCGAGGCTTCCGTCGCAAATCTGTCGCAAAATGACACTTTGCTACGGTTTTGCGACGGAAGCCTCACAAATCCGTAGCAAATGTCGAAACCTTAAACCCTAAGCAATACATTATTTACGTGGTTTAAATAGGCCCTTCTTCGAATTTTACAATATGAGTATGAGTCGTCTAATAAATAACAATCCCTGCATAATTATTCAAATAAGAAACTTATGAGAACATTATGGAGAAACATATATAACGAAGTATAACATAGACTTATACTATGAATATGAACAATCTATCATTTTTGGCGATTTTACGAAGAACTTCAATTATTGGACTACCTTTGGTCCATACATGCACTAAGGACCTAAACAATTGTATATTTACCATTTCTGAATCGTGATTTTGGTCTAAAACATCCAAACCCCTAAGTATGCCCTAAACACCATTTGCGTGGGAATTGCGACGAATCCGTCGCAAATCCGTAGCAATTTATTGTTTGCTACGGAATTGCGACGGACTCGTCGCAATTCCGTTGCTAAATGTGCTACGCGTTTGCGACTACATTTGTGGTCAAATCTATTAAATGACCGTATATTCCCCTTGGGATTTACAATATGCGAGGCATTTGCGACGGTTTTAAAATTTTTGCGACACATTTGCGACGTTGGTGCGCGGGAAACGAAAAGATTGGGCGGCAAACATGCATTGGGTGAAAAAATTGGCCCGGAATCGCGACCGAATTGGGACGGAATTGCGAGGGAACTATTTCCCTATATATGCTTTTCCAATCTCTCGCTCATTCCTCACATCTCTCCATCTCTCTACCAAAAACGTTTCTCTCTCTAAAAAAAAGTTTCTTGCACATTCCAAATCATTCCCGACCTTCTACGGTAATTCTCTAAATTTTTCTTTTCCTTTATAAATATTAAATTTTTCATTCGTATGTAATTAATTAGGTAATTGTGGTTTTTAGGAGAATAGTTTTGAATAATTAGTTAGAAATGGAATTGTACTTTAGAATTAAGGATTAACTAGTGTTACAATTTTTATTTATATTATAATAGTTGAAATTGTTAATTTACTAATTTTGTTAAATTATTTTAAAGTTTAATGTTATGATTCATTAATGTTGATTAGTTTAATTTAGTGTAATCATTAAAATTGTTAAAATCAATATTAGATTATATATTTTTTAAATATCCTATTACTAATTTCACAAATTATAAAATTTATTGTAGATGGCGGAGAACTAGTATAGCCAGTTCGTACAGTCCGGTGCTAGCCGTGGTAGAGGTAGAAATTTAATTTCTTTTTTCATTTTATTCACAATTTTAAATATTTATTATACTATTAACATTTTCAAATTCAAAAATAAAAATATATTATTATTATTTATCTAAAATTGTAAACTTTGGATTTTATAAATTGTAGATGGCTCCTCGAAACCGTAAGGGAAAGATGGCATTTACAGGATCTATCCGGACGGATGATGTGGGAGTACCGTATTGTCCCGTTTCGAGATATTGTTCTGATCCGCAAATGGCCAAGGAGCTCCAAGAAACAAAAAAACGGCTCGGCGAAACGGAGCAGAAGTTAGAGACTACCGTGGCCATCTATGATGATATGTTCATGGAGTTAGCGAAGAAGAACCCCGTCATTGCCGAGCTTATGAGTAAGAAACAAGGAGGCACATCGACGAGGGATCCGCTCGATGATATCAATTTCGATTAGATTTGTATTCGATTTTAGATTTATGTAATTTTAATGTTTTATGTTAAACTTTACTTTATCTTTTATTAAATTTAAAATATTTTCGATTTTTTTTTTCAAATTATAAAAAAAAATTTGCTTTTTTTTTCATTAAATCACTACGTTTTTTGTCGCAAAACCGTAGCAAAATATATGTCGCAAAACAGTCCCAAATGTTGACCGACGCAAAACCGTCGCAAAATATATGTCGCAATTCCGTAGCAAAAATGTTCGCCGCAAAACCGACGCAAATATACCACCGCTAAACCCACGCAAATCTTAACCTGTAAATCCGTTGCTAATTCGACGCAACAGCACGGTGAACAGTAAATCTCGCAATTCCATCGCAAATTGTTATGTAGCAATATTTGCGACGAATTTGCGACTACAGGTATATTTGCGACGATTTTGCGACGATTTTTGGTTTGCGACGAGCTAGTTGCGACAAACCATAAATCGTCGCAATTTCGTCGCAAATTTCTATTTGCGACGGAATTGCGATGGAAATGGCCCTCGCAAATGGGGGTGTTTTCTTGTAGTGTTAAAAGCACTAGATTTTTAACCCGCGCATGCGCGGAATATGACAAAATATTTATGATAAATAAATAATATTTTTCATAAACTAAATAACATTTTTCACTAATTAATATAAATTCTATACATGATAAATAAAAAAATTTCTTGCTCAAACTAATTTGAATTTTTTCCATGTGTATTAATTTAAAACTTTCAATGGATAACGTTTTAGTAAAAGATCGATTATATTGAGTAGATATATCTACATTAAAATAGAAGAATGTGTGTGTTCTCCTCCAAAACTCATAATGAAAAATATGTTTTATGTATTTCACAATAATCAACTACGTTTTGAAACATAAATTATACACATCACATCTTTAAAATCTTAAACGTCGTACATCACTTTTTATAATTTCCTTTTCCATCACCAAAATATTTCTAAAAAGCTTCTTCGCCCTATAAAATTTACAAAGTAGTAAAAAAATTTGTTTATGCGAACAAATTTATGTCTTCCAGGTGAGCCA
This sequence comes from Draba incana, assembly GCA_963576765.1. NCBI lineage: Eukaryota > Viridiplantae > Streptophyta > Magnoliopsida > Brassicales > Brassicaceae > Draba > Draba incana. Next base: position 18,018,489 of record OY755209.1, on the reverse strand, counting down.
AAAACCTCTATTGCACTTCAGATGGCTTGACCCTTACATGTGTCTTCGCACGCACATGAACCAAATTGACAGATCGTTCTCTTTCAGGCTTTGTTGGCTTTTTAATGATTTGTTTGCAACATCCTCATAATCACCAATTCACCATAACAATCTAGTAAGTTACCAAAATACAAAACATAAATCTAATTTATCAAAGTACGATTATATAATAGAGTTCGCAAATAAGATGTTTATTTGTTTTAAAAATTTGTCTATCTATCTTCACTGTCGGTGAGTTGTCACCATGATCATCTCTACAAAAGTTAAATTGAAATGGACAATTTTCCTACATAGAATGATCTAACCCCACTTTTATTTTAAACCTGAACAACAAATACAAACTCATCCATATCCGAATTATGAAGAAACTAATTGCCAAAACAAAAAAATCTTGGTAAGATTCAGGTTGCATAACTTGGAGAGAATAAAATCTTAATCATTGTTGCGTATATAGTATATAAATATCTATATATATTTGATTATAGGTCCGTCCCGGATTTGATGTGTGTCGAGAGTTAGTGTGATTCTAGAATTTAAAGACGGTCAACAATAGCGATTGGATGCTAAGGATTTAATATTGAACCACAAAATTGAACTGACGTGTGATTAATGTTACTAAGTTATAATGTTGTCGCGGTCTTATCTAAATCTCTAAAATGCCAACATAAAACACGAATCCATACCTCTGAAGGCGTTGCTACTTGTCTTCATAATCATCCTTGACATGCAAAATCTCTATACCATCACAATCAACGGTGAATCTATGACTGGAACGACTCAGACTCTACGCTGAAACCGCAGGAACTTGCCACAAACCCACACCGAAACTACCCGAACAAGGAACTTCTCGAGAAAATGAACGATTCACGGATAACTCTCGATTCTCACTCGAAGCCCTCGATTTTCTCTGCGTTTTCTCTGATTCCCTGCGGCCACAAGTCCCCCACGACTTATAAATACGAATCCCTAGGTCTATTTCACTAAACCAAGCCAAACCGCGGTCAAAAATCTAAAAATCTCGATTCTGTCGCAATTGGTGTCGATCGACGCTCACCCTGGGTGTGGATCGACACCCTGACCAAATTGCTCAAACTTAGTTTTGGGATGTTACAATTCTCCCCCACTAAACTGGATTCGTCTTCGAATCCTCACAAAACCGTCTTCCAAAGACTCAAAACCTGACCCAAACCGGTCAACTATCCGAGATCAAACACCCGATCTCCTTGGCTCTCGTTCAGTCTCATGTTTATACGCCCGTTTTCAGACATCTATTACTCTTAAATCATTCCACACCCCTCCCACTCGCAAAGCGCATCCCTTGAGCTATCGGTGTCACACCACTCCCACTCGCAGGACGCATCCTTTGAGCTATCAGTGCCTCGTATCCCTTCCACTCTCAAGATGCATCCTTTGAGCTCCGGGTACACAGGGGGGACGCATCCTCTCAAAAACAAAATGAATGAGTTACTCAAGACCGCAACCCCTAGAGTAATAAATTCTAAATGTCTATAAACATCTGTCGACTAAACTACCTCTCGTGGCCAACTCGATACTCCCCAATCCAGAATATCACCACAGAACACATATAAGAAAACTCATATTATAAAAACACAGAGATAAATAAGGAACATCTCCATCTTATAAACCTCAAAAACGTCTAATCGTTACTACGCAAACGAAAATACAACGATACAAAAGCATCAACATGCTAAACAACGAGACTAGAACCACCAAGAGAAATAAAGCTCCTACAGCGACCTGCTTGTCGAACCATTTCCTGAACTTTAACTTCATCTTTACCTCGGGCTCCCAAGACACAAGTCCACACCAGACTAACTTTGGCCCGCACCGGCCAATACCACAAGAGATTCTCAAGTAATCTCAAAAGACCACAACTAAGCCCACACTTATACGTACGTTTTCAGACATTTATTACGTTTTAATTCTCCCCCACACACACACCCTAAGGGAACACCGTCCCTCTAAAAGAACTACCGTCTCTTAGCACTATAGAGGAAACCACCATCCCAATATAGGCTCTCAGTACTATAAAGGAAACCACCGTTCCAATATCAGTATACAGGAAAACCACCGTCTCCTGGAGAGAACTACTGTCTCTCACTATGTATACAGGAAACCACTGTCCCCGATACAAACTCTTGAAAGCCACCGTCTCCAGATCGTGAGTCATCCGTAATAAATTATAAAACCCCCACCCCTAACAACAATAAGGACCTCAAAATTACTCTAACAGAAACGCGCAAGGCTCCTAGCCCGGAATACCATAAGGCAATGTTCCCAAATCCTGACTAGGTCTGTTCAATTGATCGCACAACAATCAAACAAGAACATGTACAACCAGTTGTAGACCCAGAGTTGGATCGATCGATTGTGCAACAATCAAACAAGAACATGCACAACCAAGACATTACATCCAATATCCCGATCGTTGAAACCAAACGTACAAGAAAAATCATCGAGGTCTGTATTCCGTGTCATGCTTATATCACGGTCATATATTGATTACTCATACTTATACCGTCATCATCACACTCTCAGGACGTCTCCTTTGAGGTAACGATGCCAATGCCACTCCACCCTCAAGACGTCTCCCTCAAGCTCTGGCTCTATATAGGACAATATTTCCTAGTAACCAACACATACGTGAACAAGCACCTGCAAACTAGGCATACTTTCCTCGATAATTACATGCAAAAACCTAATCTAGCAACACAACACTATACATACTGAACATTTTGCTAACACAGCTGACCTCCTGAAGATCCACACCACAACTTCGAAGCACCCCACCAAACCAACTCCTCGCACGCCCCAGATATCTATTGCTCTTAACTTAGTCTACATCTGACACCCATAGGACGCATCCTGTGGCCCATCAAGAAATTATAACGGTCGCACTCTCGGAACGCATCCTTCAAGTCAATGGTATCTGGGAAACACACATCCCAATCAACATATCGGAGAGCTCACATCTCCTTAAAACACCTGAGTTATTCGGGACCGTAGTCCCTAGAGCAATAAATACCGAGCACTAAAAATCAAAAATTGGACTGCCCAACAAGGGTCCAAATCCACTCCTGACGCCTCAGCGTAACCATCCATCGGCCGATACACTCGCCTATACACTTGAACGTCCCGATCGAAGAGACCTGAAAACTGAACCGATTGCCACAACTTACTCTTGCTTAAACGACCAAACACTTTGGTTTCCGGAAATCCCTCCATAACTAACCTCGGATGCATTGCCTGATCCTCGTGAACTCTGCTTCTTTTGCTGACCCAGATAACCTCCCGATAACTGAAATGCTCCTTGATCGTTGTGAACACCATCCTCCGAAAATTGACCTCCATGTCTGGATATGATGTTACGCGAGAGACCAAGAACTCCTCAAAATACTAGTTTGTCATCCATTGCGATGAACCTTAAACCTTCAGATACTCGACTCTGCCTTTCTGCAACTAAAACTGGTGCTCCTCCTAACCGCACTTGCTCGACTCCGCATACAACTTTTGCTCCCGAGCCTCTCTAGAACTAAACATAATGAACCTCATGCTCCTCAAGATTCCCCAAATAGTCCAAAATATAACGCTAAGAATGAACGAACACTTCCCAAAATTCCCTAATCACGTCGTAATAATCTCGTGCCTACCGCAGGCACATTTGTCAAGCCGAAAAACATAACCACAACTCAAAAAGCCCATTACTTGACTAGATTCGCCCTGAACCTTCTATGCAACATTTTAGTCCAACTGAGCCTGGCGGTTGATCGTACAACAATCAAACAAGAATATTTACAACCACCCGTCAGTCCCGATTTGGATTTAACAAATGCTACATCTGTTACCCAAACTCCATCCAAGGCCTAGCCTGACCAGCGATACTTCGGCTCACAACTCGGGCCTCCCAAACCGTCTATCACAGACTAAACACTTGACCTATCCAGTCAACACTACTCAAGATCCTCACCCAATCCTCAAACCCGTCCAACATGGACTAAAATCCTGACCTGACTTGGCCAATACCACACAAAATCTTCCCATGATCTCAGAGGCTCTGTCTAATCCACACAAGACAACATACCGCTCGTACTCTCGGGACGCATCCCTCGAGCAAACGGTATCTGGGGAGCTCACCTCCCTGCAAGAGATCTGACATTCTTCGCTACTTATTCCGGGAACTCACTTCCCAATAAGTATACAGGATAACACACCTCTCCTCTGATTAGAGCCGCCTCACGTAGTATAGACACGATATTCCTAGTCTAGAATATCCTCAAAGAAACGACCCACACTGGTCCACACATATAAAACACACCAAGCAACCACACGCCTCATACTCATATGAAAATAAATAAGGAACACCATCTTATAAATTTTCAAAAATGTAAATCGTTTCAACACCAACAAAAATTATAATAATCCCGAAACAACAACGCAAAGCTCAAAATCTGAAACCGGGAACAAAATCGGAAGAAACACAAACCAACTCAATCCTCGAACTGCTTCTCCAGGTCCTCGATTGCTGCAAGTGCCTCCACCAGCTCCGCCCTCGAGGCATACCTGAAAGCTCTGCCGGGCTTCTTCAGCCCAATCCAAAGTCCTCCCACGAACTTGCCCATCTGGGCTCGCTCCTCATCCATGCCGGTACTCGCATAGACCACCAGCCTGCTGAACTCAGCATCATACCCACGAAGTGATCGGTTGCCCTGAACCAGACTATAGAACTGCAACTCTAACTGCTCCAAAACTTCTTGAGGAAAGTACGTTCCATTAAACTCGCCCAAGAATTCACCCCAAGTCCACAATGTCCGCCTTCTCCTGGCTTGGACACCGGTCCACCAGAGACGAGCATTTCCTTTCAAGAGCTCAACTACTAGATCATCACGGAACTCATCGGGACATCTGAGAGGATGAAGCCTTCGCTCAACTTTCAGCCTCCACTCATTGGCTTCCTCTGGGCCCCCCTCCACCCGAGAAGGACAAGGGCCCCATGAGCAGCAGCTCATTGGACATCGCCAGATACTGCTCCTTCAGGGTCGCTACTGGAGCCTGCACTGGTACCGCACTCGGTAACCGCTCTAAAATCGATGCGAGCATCTTCGCCAAATGATCCTCGGGATCCTGGGCTCCACTTGCAGCAACACCCGCACCTGGGCCTCTTGCCGCACCAGTAGCTCTGACACTAACTCGAGCACCAGCTGAACTATCAGACGCACTGACAGCATCCATTGAAACCTCCTGATACGACGGCGAAACAGCCACCTGCTCTGACGACTCACTCTGAGACTCCCACTTAAACGACGAAGACACATGACCCTGACCGCGACCACGACTCCGGCCTCCACGGCCACCAACTCTGCCACCATGGCCTCTCAGAACTCTAGCCATCACACGCTGCACTTACCATAAGTACGATCTAAGACACTAGAGCTCGCAATCAAAAACACAACAAAACTTACCATAGAATCTCTTTAAAGGTCGAAGAAATTGATACTAAGACTCTATTAAATTGACTACGCATAAAAAAAATTAATTTAAACACATAGTCTCAGGCATACAATTCAACTGTCCTAAAATCATCTAGGCTCTGATACTAAATTGAAACAACTAGATTTTTTTTTTTTTTTTAAACTAACATTTCTAGTGCAGAACATAAACAGTTAAACCAATTTAATACTTCAATAAATCCATAAAATAAATAAAACTCTTAAACCAATTAAATTCAAATATCAAATTCAGGAATGAAATAATGCTAGCAACCTAAACAACCGGTTCACTAGACTAAACGATAAAACACTAGACCCTATCATCCTCTTCTCTCGGCCTCGATTCCATGATCACACTTTTCCTTACCTGCAACTCAAAAGAAACTGGGAGTTGCGTGAGTATTATCATAAATACTCAGTGGAGCGGTCATCCCGCTAACAAATTATCACAAACAACATTTAACGGTAAATAATCAAATTTTAAACAATTAAACCAATTCATTTAAATATCTAGATTAACATTTAAACCGTTGTTTTCAATTATCCTGATTAACAGTTAAACCAAACACGGTTAACAACAAATTTCACCAACATTCGACAAATAAATGTCGGGTGTCGATCGACACTAGAAATGACTTCCTAGTAGGTCACCCATCCTGAAACTACTCCAGCTCAAGCACGCTTAACTCTGGAGTTCTCTCAAGACCTGTGACCGAAAAGATAAGTGCACTTTGGTGATATAGGTAGCCAAATCAATTCTTTTAAGCCTCTCCGCATATACCGCATATACCATATATATGAAGGAATTTGCACAGGGTTTACAGGTTTAATCTCTATTAAACAACCTAGTGAGAATTCAATTAGCCTAGGATCTAGGGTTTATAAACAATGAATCTAGAACAGCTCTCGAATATACCTGGAGATTAGTAGCGGAAGAAGATCAGGGATTCGAGATCAATTAACGCCTCAAGTGCTGCGCCTCTACTGATAGTCCACACGCACACAAACTGGAACCCGCAGGGTTGCTAGTACCTGGAATCGGATCTCTCAGGGAATCCTACGTTTTCAGAGGTGGCTATCAACTAAGTCTTATCTCAATTTCGTGCCTCATATCATATATATAGGCATGTGAGAAAACCTAATTGTCCAACAATTAAAACGGTTCAAATTAAGTCATTAAACCGAAATCCCTATCTCGGTTTTTAGCCCGTGTCGATCGACACACTAATGTAGTGTCGATCGACACCTTCTCTAAAACATGATTCTTATGTGTATCAAATACACATCATTTGATCATTACATTAATGATCATTCCCATATAAAGTAAATCCAGTTTGCTTAAGTGTGTGACCTTGTAGGATCATATAATACTAGTAATCAGTTCATAACTCATAGATCATTAGCGGCTTCTAGCAAAACGTCATGACCACCTAGTATCATATGAATGTTTGATCTCGACAGTACAACTATCACTAGAGTGAATACAAGTGTGATTTCAGGACATTCCCAACAATCTCCCACTTGTACTGGAATCAACTATTCCCATAATCCCTTCGTCTCTATATCTCGATATGGCATAAGGCAAGAACCGTGTCATCCTTATTACAGCCAATATCACGTTCATCGAACTCCGATTTATACTGATTAAAAACAAACGACTGACAATCACCTCGTTTGAGCGTGACCACGCATTTCTCAGTATCAAATCTTCGATGGGCCCTGAGATATTTATCTCCTGTTATATAGGAGGGACAAATTCCATCTTGTTCCATCCCTGTTACTTCACACACTTCATGATACACCCAATCAATGCATTTATAGTCACCTGTTACGGCTGACGTTTGACAAAGTCAAACCGGACCAATTCATATGCAAGAAATCATGATGAACTCAGGTCTAAGAACTATACTCTATAGTCGTAATGAGAACCTCTTATGACAGTTATATAACTATCTTGTAGAGTTCTCATTATCGGGTCAAATCTGATCATATGTTCTCTAACATATATCTATGTGATTGACTTTAATACTCTTATTAATGACTCCATGAAACTTAGTCATCAGTCACCTCACATACCAGTCTCACGCGGTTGTCAGTGTCCCACTTTAACAACCTTGACTAGGGACAAATATAATCTATGTCATTTATCACTTATAGGGTTTCATGATCAAGTCCTCAACTTGATGACCTATAAAATTCCATAAATTACTTTGAGACTATTATTTAATTATCCAATAATCAAATAATACATGAAACAATTTCATCATGACATAACCAAAGTATGTCTATATGAACATCATAATATAACTAAATCCATTATAACTCCCACTAGAATCAAGATCACATCTTAATATATCCAATACCTACCGCAGGAGGGTGAAACTCATGCTTAGGTCGTGGGAGAGGCTGTGGCGCTCTGCTTGGAACCCTTTCCAACAAACCGCAGGCCGCGGTGCTCTGCTTGGAACCCTTTCCAACAAACCGCACCGCCATATAGACACAAGACATAACCAGGTTCCGACCAGAAATCGTCTTTGTCCGTCTAACCACTCTCAACAAAAACCATTACTTCCTCAGTTTACCAAGCTCTTATCCTTAGTATTCCTCAAATACTTGAGAATATTCTTGGTAACTGTCCAGTGACTTTCACATGGATCATATTGGTATCTACTCGTCATGCTTAAAAAACACAAGCAATATCTGGACGAGTGCAGATCATGGCATTCATGATAGATTCCACTGCATACGCCTGGGAATCTTACTCAAACGTTCTTGCTCAGCCAGTGTCTAGAGACATTGCATCTTGCTAAGATTAATGCCATGAGACATTGGTATGAGGCCCTTCTTGGAATCATGCATACTGAACCTGTCCAAGACCTTATCACCATAAGCATCTTGACACGATCCAATTAGCCTACCCAATCTATCTCTATAGATTCTTTATCAAAACAAAGATTTCAACTCCATGACGCTTGCTTCAATCCATAAATGGATCGACGAAGCTTGCATTCTTTCCCAGCATTATTAGGATCTGTGAAACCTCAGGTTGTGTCACGTACACATCCTCATCCAGAATTCCATCAAGGAAAACTGTTTTTCACATCCATCTGCCAAATCTCATCACCATGATAAATGGCAGTTGCTAGGATAATCCGAATGAATTTAAGCATAGCGACTGGTGAATAGGTCTCTTCATAGTCATACCATGAATTTGCTTGAAACCTTTAGCCACCAACTTAGCTTTGTATATCTGGATATACCCATCCACGTTAATCTTCTTCTTGAAGATCCATTTACACTCAATGGCTTTTGCACCATCAGGTAAATCTACCAAGTACCATACCTGGTTTTCTGACATGGATCCCATTTCGGATCTAGCGGCTCCAAGCCACTTTTCGGAGTCCGGGCCCAACATTGCTTCTTCAAAATTCGCAGGCTCGTCATTGTCAATGATCAACAAGTCATGACAATAGGTCACAAGAAATCCATATCTCTCGTGATCGTTACGAATCCTTTCGGATCTGCGAACTTCAGGCACCACAGGTGTAGGTTCTACAACTCTTTGCAGATCCAGCTACTGCTCTTCCGTAACAGGTCGAGTAGTCTCCTGTGATTCTCGAACATCTTCGAGTTGTACTTCACTCCCACTGTTCTTCTTGGAAAGACAATCTCTCTCAAGAAAACATAGTTCTTAGCAACAAACACTTTGTTCTCAGAATAGTTGTAGAAGTAGTAAGCCTTGGTTTCCTTAGGATAACCAATCGAAGTAGCACTTATCGGATTTGGGTGTGAGCTTGTTAAATGTTTTACATAAGCCTCACGACCCCAAATTTTCCAGGAAAGACAAATTGGAACATTTCCAGTCCACATCTCATGTGGTGTCTTTGCAATTGATTTTGATGGAACCCTATTTAGCGTAAACGCAGACATTTCTAGAGTGTATCCCTAAAAGATATAATGGAAGATCTTTGTGACTCATCATTGATCGAACCATATCCAATAAGGTCCGATTCCTCCTCTCGGAAACTCCATTCCATCGGGTCGTTCCAGGAGGAGTGAGCTGTGAAACAATTCCACACTCTCTCAGATGATCACTTAACTCTTGACTTAAGTATTCTCCTCCGCGATCTGATCGAAGAAGTATTCTCCTCCGCGATCTGATCGAAAAGCTCTAATACTTTTGCCAATTTTATTATGTACTTTATTCTGGAACTCCTTGAACTTTTCAAAGGATTCCAACTTGTGACTTATTAGATAAACATAGCCATGCCTACTGAAGTCATTAATAAAGTACTGATAATTTCCTCTAGCACTGGTGCCCATCGGGCCGCACACATCTGTATGTATAAGGCCCAATAATTCGTTGGCCTTTTTCATTTAGTTTGATAAAATGGACCTTAGTCATTTTGTCCAACAGCAGGATTCTCATTTCTCACATGATTCACAATCAAGTGAGTCCAGAAGCCCATCACTATGGAGCTTCAGAATCCGATGTGGCCCAAAATGACAATTCTAGAAACTATTTTGTGTTTATGTTATAGACAGGCATAGATTGGTTTAAGACATAAAACCAATTCTCTAATAGGGTGCTACCATAGAACATATCATTAAGATCAAAAGAGCAACACTTGTCTTTTATCAAAATAAAATCATTCAAAATCATACAAGAAAATGAAATGACATTTCTGCTCATAGCAGGTACATAATAGCAATTATTTAGTTTCTAAAACCAAGCCTGAAGGCGACTACAAATGGAAACTTCCTACAGCTAATGCAACAACTCTTGCTTCATTCCTGTTGAGCATCTCCACTTGTCCCTTCTTCAACGTTCTACTGTTGCTTAGGCTCTGCATATTTCAACAAATATGAGCACCATAATGTCAGAGGTTTTAACCCAAATAAAACTGCAAGTGCACAGACAATCGCAGTAGTATAAAAGGTATCGAATCCACAGAGACCAAGGTTACACTATGAAACTATAGATTTTGATTTAAAGCTAAGATAAAATATGGGTTTTGATTTTCGTAACAAGCAACAGCAAATAATCAAACGATGTAAATTCAATAAAGAAAAACACTAGATTAAGGTCATTCGCCGGTGACTTCGGATTAAGGACTGAGCAATCTATTTAGGATTCAATTAAGCGCAGCCTAGAACTCGAACATAAATGTAATATTGCCCCACTGTCGTGATGCATCAATATCTTTATCTAACACCCTAAATGCCTAAACTGTCGTTTGGATTCAGCGATGAAGACAAGCAATAATGAATTGGTTCAATTTGTTCACAATTGATGGTAACAATCAACTGTCGTTGGTTACACACCAATTGCTCACCAATAGTTTATCTAGCAACCTAGAGCACTGTCGTGAATAAGTTTAACTTGAATTCATAGACTAGGTGATCAAAATAGTCTATGCAATACGAATCCCAATTGATGAAGACAAATGATAACATTCCTATTTGGCTCAGTCACTATAATCCTAATTCACCATTGAAATTCCCTAACCTAGCTAATGGACTACTCAAGCATGGAGAATAAAAACGCAGCAATCAACGAGAGAGAATTCATAATGATAATAAAAGAGATAAGGGATTTAGAATTCTTCTCAATAGATGTTGTGGAATGATTCTCCAAATGTTAGAAGCAAATCCAAGGAATGAGAATGGATAAAAATCTCCAAAAAGGTCTCTAAAGAAACGTCAAAAGAAAACTCTCTCAAAAGAAATGTTTCAGGACTCTGTTTTCAGAGGTGGCTACCTCTTATTTATAGAGAAAAATAGGTTAAAATCGGATCAGGCATGGGACCGGTCGGTCTGAATCCAGACCGGTCGGTCTGTCTTCAGGTGGTTACGATCTTTGAGCGTGGATCGGTCGGTCCCCTCACGTGGACCGGTCGGTCCGCTTTCCAGAGAGTTACGACTTCTTTGATTCTTCGGGTGAGCAGGTGCTCGATCCAAACCGAGCAGGTGCTCGATTATGAAACTCACCATCTTTTCTCCAGATTCGTCCATTTAGCTCCAATGACCGCCACTGACTCCAATCCATGCTTGAAGGCCTCCTAGAACCTGAAAAGACACAAAAGGAACTAGAAAGAACCAAAAAGACTAAAGAAGCAATACGTAAAAGAGACCAAAACACTAATATATCACACCACAACCGGTATCGAATACCCATAAGATAGAACTTGAAATAACATAAATACCTGAAGAAGGACTCTCATACATCTCCATTATCTCCATAGAATCTTCCATGTATTTCTTGCATTTTCTCCTCCAATGCCTTGGCTCCTCACAATAGCTGCATGTATCATCATCAGATGGGCCATACTTAGGTTTAGTGGGAGACTCGGGCTTATCCTGATTCATAATCTGGACGACCTTGCTCTCACCCTTGTCTTTACCAGGTTTCTCAAACCTTTTGCCCTTCTTGATGTTAAGCTCAGCTATCTTGAGCATATCATGCAGCTCAGTCAACGTCTTCGTCAAGCCATTCTTGATGTAGTGCTTGATGAACTTATCATAGCTCAACGGTAGTGACTGCAGAATGATGTCAGTAGCCAACTCTTGGCTAATGGGACAATCCAGTCTCCTCTGGTTATCAATATAACCCATCATCTTTATGACATGAGGACTCACTGGAGCATCCTTTGGTAGCTTGCACTCAACTAGAGATTTAACCGTCTGGTATCTCTCAGTTCGAGCCTGCTCCTGAAACATCACTTTCAGACTAGTGATCATCTCGATGGGCGACGCCACGTTCTCACATTGCTTCTGCAAGTCAGAGTTCATGGTAGTCAACATCAGACAGCGCACATCAACCATATCATTGTATTGCTTATTCCAAGCATCATATACTGCATGTGAGGCATTGGACCTTAGCTTCTCGGGGAGAACTTTCTCAAGGACATAGTCCTTTCTCTCCAGCTTGAGAACTATTCTCAAGTTCCGATACCAATCCAGGAAGTTGGATCCATTTAACTTGTCCTTCTCAAGGACGGATCGCAACGAGAAAGAGTTCTGATGAGGGGTTTTAGACATAACTAGTAATAAGAAAAGAAAAAGGTTTAGTTATGATGTTCAGGAAATGAGAAATCTTAACTATTAAAAAGACTCGCATTATATTCAAAACAATGTTTCCTCAAATGAATATAATGATCCAAGACCCATACTTCTCCAAAACTTGAGTGAGCCACTGGCTGTCACCCAAATCTTAGCTATCTAGGTAAGCAACACTTTGCTAAACATATCCAATATGACTCTTGGTTGTGGATAAGACATCTTATGTTTTATCCACCTGATGTCTATGGGCCCAGAACTTCTGATAGCCCACTCAAGTAAACCAATCTCTTCAGTCATGTAATAGATGATGCCATGCACTGCAAGCCCATCAACACAATTACCTACTGCCTTACTCATGTAACTGCAGATACCTTGCACTGCAAGCCTATCACGCAATGAAATGAGTCTTGACAGCTGACAAGATCGGGAAGACATCTAGAACACTTGATATTTAGTTGAGGAACAGAACTTTTAATCCTAACACATATCATCTATGCATTCAGGAAGGTTTAGAATCTTATTTAAAACGACTAATTTCAATTAAGTTTTTAAAAAATTCTAAGAAGTGGGGTGAAATTTGGTTCGGTTATGAGATCTTAGGTTCACTAACCCAAAATCCGAGTGGTGTGTCGATCGACACTACATTAGTGTCGATCGACACTCACCCTATTGTACCTGATTTCGACAACCGATCAATCCAATTGAACCGATTTTGATAACCGACCAAACCAATTTCGATTTGCTATAACCGGTCAATCCAATTGAACCGAATCGACAACCGGTCGGTGTCGATCGATACAACATTTGTGTCGATCGACGCCAACCAATCGAATTAACCGTAATAAACCGGTTTCAATCGATTTCTAACCAAGTGCGATACCCGATTCAATCCAATTGAACCGGTTAACCACTCACAAGGCCGTGTCGATCGACACAACCATTGTGTCGATCGACACGATCAGATCTGAAACTCGGCGATAACTGGTTTAATTCAATTGAACCAATTAACCTTTCGCAAGGCCGTGTCGATCAACACAACCATTGTGTCGATCGACACGATCGTCTCGGGAAAACTTTTAATAAAACGATTTTCAGTGAAAATTTTGATCTAGCAAGCATCCTAAACATCACATGTTTCAATCTGAATTCTCTAATTCAATTATATGCTTTTAGATTCATTAGTTAAACCCTAAGGCTCTGATACCACTGACGGAATTTGCAGAGGTTTTATAGGTTTAATCTCTATTAAACAACCTAGTGAGAATTCAATTAGCCTAGGATCTAGGGTTTGTAAACAATGAATCTAGAACAGATCTCGAATATACCTGGAGATTAGCAGCGGAAGAAGATCAGGGATTCGAGATCAATTAACGCCTCAAGTGCTGCGCCTCTACTGATAGTCCACACGCACATAAACTGGAACCCGCAGGGTTGCTAGTACCTGGAATGGGATCTCTCAGGGAAACCTACGTTTTCAGAGGTGGCTATCAACTAAGTCTTATCTCAATTTCGTGCCTCATATCATATATATAGGCATGTGAGAAAACCTAATTCTCCAGCAATTAAACCGGTTCAAATTAAGTCATTAAACCAAAATCCCTATCTCGGTTTTTAGCCCGTGTCGATCGACACACTAATGTAGTGTCGATCGACACCTTCTCTAAAACATGATTCTTATGTGTATCAAATACACATTATTTGATCATTACATTAATGATCATTCCCATATAAAGTAAATCCAGTTTGCTTAGGTGTGTGACCCTGTAGGATCATATAATACTAGTAATGAGTTCATAACTCATAGATCATCAGCGGCTTCTAGCAAAACGTCATGACCACCTAATATTATATGAATGTCTGATCTCGACAGTACAACTATCACTAGAGTGAATACAAGTGTGATTTCAGGAGATTCCCAACAATATACCCTGTAAAAATCGGGGTGTTACGGGAGGAATTGATCATAGATCTTATTTTAGGAGCTTTTGGTGAATGATCTCGCTTTGTACTTCGCTATAGAGAAGAATCTTCTTATCCCTACGCTTTTAATAAAGTTTATCATCATGTTTTCACCTTTCTCTTGCTATTTTTCGTGCACCATGTCCGAGTAATTCACTTGTTAGGTTTTAGGTTTTCAATGAGTTTCACAATTCAATAATTGGTTGATGATTGTTTAGGGATATATAATAATAGAATCTTTAACTTTACTTGTACTCTATGTATAATTGCTTCACCACACATTTAACAATTTGATCCTAGGTTAATATAGATTCCAAAATCTATTATATCGCCTGAACTAGTATTTGATGAGTCAAGCGCCTTAACAATCGAAAGTTTAGTTAAGGAGTTCGGTGAACAATATCATAACTTAAGGTTTTCTCCATATTTTCACCTTGTAATAACAATCAAAAGTTGAGTCTATTAGGGTGATTAAATATAGTGGTTGGAGCCACGAAAGTGGAAAGGCTATACATTCGTGTTATGAGTTCTGGATGGTGCGGTATATCCTAAGGTCCCTAAATTAAATCAATCATTATTGTTGCATGATTCTCAACGATTTCCTAAGTCCTAGCGCTTTTCTCTTATTGATTTCAGTTTTATTTAATATTGCATTCGTGTTCATTCACAATCCCCCAAACGACAAACATATTTTGTTTTAGCTTTATTTTGATCATTACAATTCGTAGTGTGGTTAACAAGTCCTCGTGGATTCGATCCCTTATCTATACTAATTGTGATTGATGTGCACTTGTGGGAAGTTGGTTAAGTGGTAAAACTTACACCACATCATCAATCTATAAGAGGGGTTGACAAAACAATGTGTAAAATGGTTGTTGTTGATGGTACATTTTTGAACAATAAGTACAAAGGAACACTATTTGTTGCTACAGTTGTAGATGGTAACATAACTTGTATCCACTCGCATTTGGAGTTAATGATTCAGAGAAAGACCTTTCTTGGGAGCGGTTTATGAGGGAGTTAAATGTTGTTATTAAGGACGACACTAGTTTGGCTTTTGTGTCCGACAAACATTCTCCAATTGTGAAAGCAATTTCAAACGTTTACCCGGAAGCTAAGCATGGAATTCGTATTCACCACTTGCTTATCAAGGCTGGGGTATGGTCGGTATGGTTGCAGAGGCTTCGAAACTTTATAGGACTGTTGATTTTGAGAGGCGAGAATGTACATAATTAATCTAAGATTGGAGAGTATCTAATCGAAGCTGACGTATCTAAATAAGCTCGTTGCCATTTTCTAGGATACATGTACGACATTAGGACCAACAATCTCGCTGGGTCGATAAATTCTGCGTTCTGATCACCTAAGGAGTATCCACTAATTCCTTTGCTAGACAACATTAGAGAAATGTTAACCAGATAGCTTAATGAGCGTCGAAGAAAGAGCTCAAAGCATAAACACCATTTAACCATTGAAGTTGAGAAAAAGCTAGCAAGAAGGATCAAGAAAGGCAAAACATTTAGCATTTATCATATTAACAATGACCAATTTCATGTATAAGGCAATAAGATTGATTGCCTTGTTGATATAAATGAGAGATCGTTTACATGTGGAAAGTATGACTTGGTTAACATACCTTGCACACACGCCATAAAAGAAAGATTTTCTATCGGAAGAGACACTCATTCTCTGACCGA
Organism: Draba incana; assembly: GCA_963576765.1. Lineage (NCBI taxonomy): Eukaryota > Viridiplantae > Streptophyta > Magnoliopsida > Brassicales > Brassicaceae > Draba > Draba incana. The sequence goes on along the minus strand of OY755209.1, from coordinate 18,002,225 downwards.
TGAAAAGTACAAGACTGTTACATGGCGAGCTGCTTATGAGGAATGGATTAATCCAATATTTGTTCCCAAAGATACGTGGTGTGTCCCACCAAACGTTAAATGTGTCCACATGTAACCACCACTTGAAACATGATGTCAAGCGGGAAGACAAAAGAAACGAAGATGTGAATCTTTTGAAGACAAGATACGAAAGTCTCAAGGACCAAAAAAGCAAAGAAGAACAAGTATAGTCGGTGTCATCTTGAAGATCATAACTATAATGCCCTGACTGCCCTATCCATGAACTCTATGTCAATTCTCGGCCCGTGGGCCCATACTCCTCGGCGGTCGGTGTGTTAGTCTGGGAGGTCGGAAGCATGTTAATTGACCCTGAAAATCACCACGCGTCTTTTCCTCGTATTTTGACCTCACTTACACGGTACTAGAAATGACTTCCCAATAGGTCACCCATCCTGAAACTATTCCAGCTCAAGCATGCTTAACTCTGGAGTTCTCTCAAGATATGTGACCAAAAAGATAAGAACAATTTGGTGATATAGGTAGCTAAATCAATTCTTTTAAGCCTCTCTGCATATACGCATATACCACATATGATCTGAAGTCGGGGCATGACAATCACCCCCACTAACAAATTACAACGTCCTCGTTGCGCATACCAAGATCGTTATCCTCGACAGCCTGACTCTTCACAGTTGTCAGGATTCACTCTTATACTATTTGTAAGGCCATGACCACCCTATCCATGGGCTCCATGTCCATTCTCAGTCTGTGGGCCCACACTCCCGGACTAACACACTGACAGTCTAGGAGTGTGGGCCCACGGGCCAAGAATGGACGTGAAGCCAATGCATAGGATGGTCAGGACGTTACAGGAAATCACAATGAAATCAAATCACAATGAATTCATCAAACTCAGTATTGGAAATCAATTTACACAATCAATATTGGGAAACAATTACCACAACCACTATTGGAGATCGACGAAAATTGTAATACCTTATAAGAACTTCGGAATCTAGAGAATGAGATACGGCAGAGAGGAGGACACAGCGGTGAGAATAAATCCGACGAGATGAAGGAAACGGAGAAAAGAGATTTAGGGCTTTAGATGTTTAATCGTACAAAGGAATTTAAGGGTGACAAATGAACAATGTCTATGTGTTTTTTGGTAAATAATATTCCTTTACGTATATAGTGTTTTAAAAATGAGAACTAACAGATTATTACACATAGCTAAACCGGTTACATACTCTTCTCAATGCATAACATCGATATAATTGTCTATGGTTCGAGGCCTAGATGACACAATTTTTGCAATTTTTCTTATTCACACAAAATGGGCTGTGTTTTCAGTATTTAAGCTTTTCAAAGTAGCATTGAACATATAATTACACATAGCATAATTGGTTACCCTCTCTACACAATGCATACTATCAACTTACAAGTTATAGGTTTGAGGCCTAGTTGTAACACTTTTTGATAAAAAAAACGTGGAAGTTACAATGTTTAGGGTTTCGGCAAATGGTAAGTAGAGAAACAAATTAGTCAAGTTTAGAAATTCTAAAAATGGAAAAAATGTTGGAAGTTACTATTTTTAGAGTTTGGGGGGGGGGGGGGGGGGGGGGGGGGGGTTTAGACAAATGGTAAGCAGAGAAACATGTTACTAAGGGTTGGAAATTCTAAAAGAAAAGAAAATATGTTGGAAGTTACTATTTTTTAGAGTTTTGGTGTTTACGCGATTGGTAAGTAGAGAAACATTTTACTAAGAGTTGGAAATTCTAAAAAAAAGAAAAAATGTTGGAAGTTACTATTTTTTAGAGTTTTGGGGTTTGGGTAAATGGTAAGTAGAAAAACATGTTACTAAGGGTTGAAATTCCAAAAAATGGAGAAGAACATATTTGAAACAAATATTTAGATTTTCGAGTTTTTTAAAACTTTAGTAACATATTTCTTTACTAATATTGTAAATTAATATGGACGTTTAAAATTTTTTTAAAAAAGTGTCACATTTGGGCCTCGAGCCGGAGGCTTGGTATTATTGAAACAATGTTTCATTCATTAACCAAATCTAAAACGTGAATACCAAAAAAGGGAAACAAATCCTAAAACATAAAGTACAGTGAGGAATAAATCTCATGCTAAGTCCACAATTTCTGGATCAGTATGCCTCGTAGGCGACACATACTTCGACATTCGCTCAATAAACACTGGATCATGTGCGGCTACGAACATGTCAATCACAAGCTTATATCGAGCCCATTTAATGTTCCCATCATCAAGCAAAGAGAAGTCCATTCCAAGCAGGTGGCACTCCTTGTATTTCAACGCATACGGATCACAATGATTGTTGTTCATATTAAGTCCTTGTTTTTGTATATAATTGATTGAGTATGTTGTGATCTTCATGTCTTTGTTTTTTGCTGATGACTGAATGGCTTTGACAATCCGTGGAGTGATCTCCTGAAATGCCGTTAAAGACGTATTACGTGTCCCGTTATTACAATCAAAGACTTGAACTAATCTCTCTTTGAAAGTGATGCACAATGCAGTCCAGTGGTTATTACAGACATTGTAGGGCACGTATATACGATCGACGTTGATATCAAACACTTTTTTGGTCCTCCCATGAGCTGGTAATTCACCTAAACCGTAATCAAGAAGAATATGAGTCAAGTTGAAATGTTTCTTGTCTCTTTGAAGTTGTTTGTATGCATTGGTGATATGGGTGCTGAAATTGCACGACATAAAACCAACACGACCTACGTCCCAATGACACAAAGAGTCTTCTCCCGTAATAAGTACATGACGGCATTCATATCCTGAAAAAAATGATTTTACCAAACTGAATTACTATGTATACATTTCATACTAGTTTATGTAATTGTAAATTATTACGGGAGAAGACTCTTTGTGTCATTGGGACGTAGGTCGTGTTGGTTTTATGTCGTGCAATTTCAGCACCCATTTGGGACCAATGCATAATCACTTACCTCTGTTAGCAACCATTTGTGTGTCAAAAATCTGTTAGCTTATTCGAAGTTGGAAATGGTTGGCCTGAATGACATAATAGGTTCTTGCAACGTAAAACAATAAGTTTGCAGCTCAGGTCATGGATAAAATGAAATTAAGTATACATAAATACAGAAAAGTTGGACTTACGTTCTAGACTGTCCCCATTTTAACAGTTTTTCACAATCTTTCTCTATATAAATGACCAATGGAGCATAAGGTTCATCATAGGAGTTCTCTTCACAATCTTTCAGCTCTAACTTTTTCCATTCTTCTCTTGGATTTGATGAAGAGGGTGTGGGATCGAAACCATGAGCCACTGATTAATGTGACAAATTTCCTGTGGTTTTGTGGAGAAACTCTTGAGTACCTAACCCGACGTAAATATCACAAGTCTGGCTTAATCTGATGTCATATAGATTCTCCAAAGTGTTGTTAAGGTCTGTCAGCTTCTCTATTTTAATGGCATGCTAGTGCAATATAAAACAATAAATTATGCAATCATAAAACCAAGTACATTACAAAAACCAAATTTTACATAGTTACGCACTTCATCATTATACAAAAAAAAAACAAATAACATAACATTAATCCGGTTACATGTTGTAATCTGACTTTACATAAGGAGTACATTACAAGCTTAACCAGTTAGCGCCTTACATTTTACAACATACATTTAGATGCAATATGAAAAACAGAGAGTTAAAGGTTATTTATTACCTTCTTCTGTTGAGACTGAGAATGGCTCTTTGTGGCTGCTGCTACATGTTTAGAGGTTTGAGCTTTGCTCTTTGTGGTTGCAGCCACAGCTTTAGTGCTTGTAGACTGTTCTACTCTGGTCGTAGACAACTTTGCAGTATGAAAATTCCAGAGATCTCTTATCTCGCTGTGTACTACGCTAACTCGAGAACTAATTTCTCTCTCAATCTTCTCATCCAAAGAAACAACAAAGTCTTCAAACAAACCTTTCATAAAGCTCTTAATCTCATCAGTATTAGCTACATGCTTTGCATTTGATCATTCGCACAATACCTTCCGCTTCCTTTCCTCACCACAAACATCAAAAAGTCTTTTCTTAATCTTCCTTGAAGAAGAGGCATAGTTCGCCTCTGGATTAGGAGTAGAGATATTTGGAACCTCATCGACATTCTCTGTCTCTACGTCAACCTCCACAGCCTGAGGCACATAAGCTTTGTCTTCCACCACAACTTCCCATATGTAATCAGTCCAGACTTTTCCGTAATGAGTTTAATTACACGCTCAATTCGTTCATCTCTCAAGTCAGCAGACCTCTTAAACTCAGTAGCCTCAACAGCATCGACATTATCGGTAGAAGATATGTATGGATGCAATACATCCTGCACGAAAGGTATAGTAATCATTGTTAGTATCAATGACAAATTTGAAAGCATAATCATATTCCAAACTAAAATCATAAACCAAAACAAGTAAAATTTACTCACCTCCGATCCATAGGTTGCCTCAAGATAGTTGATTTCAAGGTATGAGAGTACAGCAGAACCTGACCAGTTTGAACATCTTGGAAAGACTACCCTATTCGTAACTTTTTTTGTGCCCACCATCTTCCCAATCTTAGGAATAGCCTACATGATCGAAATTTGCAAGGTGTACGAGAAACAATGCAAAGTATATGTTCCAGGCTGCGTCAGTTTTGGTTCCTTAGCCCTGATTTGAACTAGTAGATGGTCAAAGGCGTCAAGACCCCAATGATACGACCGTAGCTTATCAAGATCCATCACCAATTTGATGTACTTGTGTGGTATAGTAGTTTTCTCATCCAACGATAATAACAAACCACCAATGATACACACGTACACCAACCTCACTCTATCTACAAGACTCCACTGATTACAATTAGTTAAGTGCTTCTGCCTAATGTGTTGCATGCAGATGGTTGCGTTACCCTTTTTACCCTTGAGCAGTTTACTCCAGAAACCACCATCCTCAACATACTTACCAAAGCCCGGATCATCTACTTTTTCATACTTCAAACTAGTCACCACATAGAACTCTTGCATCAATAACCGAAGAGGCCTCCATGCAAAGACAAACCATAACTCATGAAGCTTGCTTGTATCAAGCTTCCTACACATGAAGCTTTGTATGAGACTCGCTAAGTATGCTCACCCATTATTCATATATAACCATTATGTGACGGAAAATTGGATCTGCTTTAACATCTTGATATTCAGTTGGCAGCCGATCCTTCAATAACTTGAGGATATAAGTCCTACAGTTATTGTTCACCTTATCCACTTTTGGTTCTTCACCTTCTCTAAAAATTCTTCTCGGGAACTCTTCTTCCATAACTGCTACTAGTAGTAAAACACAAGATAAGAAACAATTAAGAAAAATTAAGAAAGAACATGCAAAGCAGAGACAATGTAGATACGAGAGATGGCAAACAATTTTTTTTTCATAAAATTTCAACAGACAAATCAGTTAAGAAGAACTATGTATCTCACCAAAATTAGTTTTGAAAATCAGTAATGGGAATCGAAACAATATTTTCAATCGATTAGCACAACCAATATTGTAAATCGATGTATATAATCTCAATTAAACTTACGGAATTTATAACTGTAATACCTTATGGAGTTTGTAAGCTTCGTCAGAGGTGTAAGTTACGGTGGAGGTGACGACACGACAGAGATAAAAAAACCTCTGTGAATAGACAGAGGAAGAAGAAGAAGAGAAGGACGGAGAGGAGTGATAAGAGATGGTTACGGTGGAGTATTAGTGGCCAGTAACAACAGAGTTGCTTTCTCTGGCGACAACAAAGATATGGAGAGAATATTAGCAATTTAGGGATTTTAGTTCATCGTGATGTTTATTTTGGGGTTGTTTTACTTTTATAAAAATAATTTATTATTTACAGTATTTAGTTTTTAAAATAAACATAATTTTTACTTTTATTTTTCTGTTGTTTCGGAACTGATTTTTTATGTTTAGATTTTCTAGATATTTGATTTTATTGAGTTTCCTTTTCTGATTCTTTAATTACTAAAATTTTTTAAAAAAATATCAAATTAAGGATATAATTGGAATTTAGAATTACACAATTATAATGGGACATTTCTAAACACAATAAATTTTATTGGGACATTGTACAAGTCAATTTGGCTTAAATTAACAAATTTCTTTTGTTTTAATTTGTTAAATCATATGTTAAATTATGAATTTGAAAAAAGTCTAATCATAATCAGTGTTATTAAACTAATGATTTAGAAAAGTACTTTCAAATCTCTTGTTATTAAAAAGATACGATGAATTTGATGTATTTAATCAATAAAGAGGGAAACAGAGAAGCAAAATCAAAGATAAGGAAGAAAAAGCAGACTCTCTCACGGTTCCACTGGACCATGATGTAACTTTTATTTATACAATTATTATAAATTTTGGGAGCGAAGAAAAAAAAAATTTGATATCACTTTTAAATCATAGAAATTTTTTTTTTTAGATTTTAGTGAGTGTATCTTAAAATATTTTTTTACAAATTATATAAACTTTGTTTAAAAGGCCTTACTAATATTAAATAATGGATCTGATTGGTAACCAAATTTTTTTAAAAGCTGGAGCGGTAAGCTTTATAGCATAGTGCAAAACAGTATAGATAAATCTTTATAAATAAAGATTAGTGTAATAGTATTGGTAAAGCTTTTGATAAAGTTTTCGTGATTGGTACAATCTAAAGCAGTACAAATTAAAAAACTGTTGTAAAAATTTAAAAGTTTCTACCGATCTAACCCAATAAATATTTATTTATATAAACTATGAAAGACACGACAACAAAAACGAGTAGATAGTAGAAAGGGCGTTGTACATAGTCGACGTGGCAGATAATAATTACAATTCAGAAAGAATGATCACAAGATTATATGAATAATAAAGTCAGCCAACTAATTAATCACTCATTAATTATTTTCAGTCATTTTCTCCACTGACATATCTATTTAAATGTACACATATATGACTCCCCCATTTTTCGTCTGCAAACTAGAATCACAACTTGCCTCCCAAAACAGAGAGATTAGAATCACAAATTTGACTATTTGTTATGTAATTAAACTACTTACAAAATAACTAGTAGTTTTGTTCTCATACAAAATTAATTATTTGATCATTTAAGATAATAAACGTAAATAAAACCATAAATTTAGTTTGCTTAGGGATACTTGTATATAACAAATTAATGTGGTGGTATATAAATGTTAGTAAATAAAACGTGTGGTGGTAAATAAAACGTGTTAGTATACTTTATCATATATGAATGTTAGTGTACAAATTAATGTGGTGGTAAATAAAATCATAAATTTAGTTTGCTTAGGGATACTTGTATATTACAAATTAATGTGGTGGTATATAAATGTTAGTAAGACAACAATAGTTTACTAGTCTCGTGGGACATTTCTGGATTATCAGGATTTCCGTTTTATTATTAATTCAATCTATCTGTCTAAATACTTTTAAGGTTGTAAAATACAAATTTATAAGAATTTAAACAAAATTAAGAGAAGAAATGGAAATGGGAGTAAATAAATAAGAGAGACAGTGGGATGAAACAGACTCCACGTGCGTGTCCTCTGCATCATTCACTCTCTAAAGACAGCGACCATAGCCTTTCTGGGTCCCACATCTAGTCAAGTCAAATTATTAAATCTTTATTTTTCTTCTATTTCTTTCATTTTGTTTCTCCTTTTCATCTTTTGATTGAATCTATTTACCATCAATCACGAACTCTACTTCAAACATTACTGCGCGTAAACAAAAACCATCTCCAATTGCTCCCATTGCTTATTTTCCACAGAAATTTCGTAAGAGTCTTCGTAAAAATACTGTTTTCCAACTCACTAGACACGTTTTATTATTATTTGATTCGATAAATTATTTCGAAAGTTAAATATTCAAACGATTAATTGGGATACTTTATCATATATGCAATTTATTCATAGTGCATATAGTCTAGACTGATTAATTATATATATATATAATTATGTTGTCAAGTTTTGTAAACTTAGAGATGCTATTACATATAATTATTTTTAGATGGATAATCATTTAAACACAAACAAAAATAAAACTGAAAATTTTGGAATGTGTACGGATCGGGGATGAAAAATCGAGATGTCTATCTACAATATCGTGAAAATACACTAGTTGAACTTTGCATTATTTTCCAACTCTCATGTATATAAAAAGGATACACTTGAGTTTTATTTTTTTATTTTTAATTTACGTATACACTTGAGTAGATGTATCGAAAATGGTTAATAGATCAACAAATAATTTTGTAAGAAAATAATTAAAAGAAAAAGTGGGCTCCCATCCACATTCACCAGCAATGATTGCCTCACTGCCTTTGCAGCTCCACTTCTGCCTCTTTCCTCTTTATTTTTCTTTATTTTATTTTCTCCAACTCTCTTTAGATATTCTTTATATTTGGCCCGATTTTCATTTGCTTTGCATTTAACCCCTCTTCCAAAATTATACATACGGTATATGATTGCTCATCTACCCATACTCTCTTATTGCTTATTCCCCATAATTTCAAAAATAAAATATTTCTGCATTATTTAAGTTGATCTATAAATAATCTATAATACATGCACTATATAGTATAATTTGGAGCTTATATTACAAAATGTCGAAGTGGTTAATTTGTAAATAACCGGATGTAAATTTTAAAATATCGCATGTGTATATAAATAACATAAATTCTGAATGTGTTTTAGATAAATAGCATGTTATTTTATGCAACGATTTATTGTTTTGTATGGTATTGTTTTAATAATGTATAAGCCGTGATTTTAGTGTTGTATGATAATTTGTACATCAAAATTATCATAGTTGGTCAAATTTATAGTCTATAAATAAATAACTAAATATAGTTGATCTCTAAAGCATATTCAAAAGAACAGCTAGCTATCCATCGGACTGAACAATATTTATCATTTTTTACCTACTTCTCTGTCTTAATTAATAAATACACTCTCATGATCATATAATTTCTCAAATAACCCTAGCCATAAGCCATGGATTAATGATCAATACGCTAAACGTTTTTAATATTGTTTAGATTCCACGTAATTTTGAAGTTTAAACCCTCTATAACTAGTTTTTTCAATCTATTTTGGCTCCGAGCACCATATTCATCTTCGGAAAAAAACCAATTCAAAATCGATGAACATGGAAAAAAACATTTTTTTTACAGTTTTTACAAGGTAATCCATGTGAAGATTAGTATAATGAGGGATAAGATAAATAGAGAAAGAGTATACTGTCTCTAATGACTCGGTTCAAGCGATTGCTCGGGACTTGCTTAACGCCTATAGGGATGAAGAGTTTTACTGGCAACAAAAAAGTAGAAATCACTTTTATCAGGATGGGGATAGAAATACAAAATTTTTCCATGGAACAACAAAAAAGCGAAAGGCACGAAATAGGATAATAGGGCTTTTCAATGAGACAGGTACTTGGGAGGAGACAGATAAGGGGCTGGAAACGATAGGCAAAAGTTATTTTAATTCATTGTTTCAAGCAACGGGAACGAGAGATAACACACTGACTCTGGAGGAGGTCCAATTGAAAGTTACAAATAGGATGAATGCGGATCTCCTAAGGGAGGTATCTGAGGCAGAGATCAAGAAAGCTATCTTTATAATGCATCCAGAGAAGGCGCCAGACCCAGATGGGATGACGGCTCTATTTTATCAGCGATACTGGGATTCAGTCAAAGGAGTGGTGACGGAAGAGGTTGACAACTTTTTTCGTCGAGGGAATTTTCACCCTCGTCTAAATGAGACGAACATATGCCTGATACCGAAGAAGGAAACACCGCAGCCTATGCCCAATTTTAGGCCTATAAGTTTGTGTAATGTGAGCTATAAAATTATTTCAAAGATTTTGTGTTTAAGGTTACGGCGAATATTGCCAAAGGTGATTACTGAGACGCAATCAGCCTTTGTATCAGGAAGGTTAATAACAGATAATATTTTGAATGCCCAGGAAATGTTTCATGGTCTTCGAACGAATAATTTGTGCCGAAGGGATTTTATGGCAATTAAGATGGATATGAGTAAAGCATATGATAGGATAGAATGAGATTTTTTGGAACAGGTACTTCATAAGTTAGGCTTCCACCTAACGTGAATAACATGGATAATGTGGTGTGTTAAATCGGTGTCTTTCCAAGTATTGATAAACGGACAACCAAGGGGCCGAATTATCCCAAATTGGGGATTGAGGCAAGGTGATCCATTATCACCATACCTCTTTATTCTCTGTACGGAGGTCCTAATCGCTAATATTCACAAGGTAGAGAGGGTATGCTTACTTACGGGATTAAAAATAGCAACACGCAGTTCGTCGATCTCTCATCAATTATTTGCAGATGACAGTCTTTTCTTTTGTAAGGATGATGAGAGTGAGGCGAAATTCATATTAGAAATTCTCCGGAGATATGGGGTGGCATCGGGGCAGGAGATTAATTTTCAAAAATCCTCCATCATGTTTGGCCATGATGTTCCATAAACGATTAAATCTCAGATGAAGTTAATACTGAAGATTCATAATGAAGGTGGTATGGAGACTTATTTATGTATCTCGGAGAGCTTGGGGGGCTCCAAAAGCCAAATATTCAGTTATATTACTGATCGGCTAAATGAGCGGGCGAATGGATGGTCGGCAAAACTGTTATCCAAAGGAGGTAAAGAGGTAATGATCAAGTTGTTAGCATTAGCGCTACCAACCTATATTATGTCATGTTTTCAGCTACCGCAGAAGTTAATTTCTAAATTAACAAGTGCAGTGGCTAATTTCTGGTGGAGTTTTAATGGGACCAACAGAGGTCTACATTGGATGGCATGGGATAAACTTTGTGTGCCCAAAGAAGAGGGAAGTTTGGGTTTTAGATCATTACAACAGTTTAATTCGGCACTACTGGCAAAGCAATTGTGGAGGATGTATAGATTTCCCAATTCATTGGTAGCTAGGGTAATGAAAGGAAGATATTTTAGGACTTGTCATCCGTTGCTGGCAAAAAAGCCCAGGGCACCATCGTTTGGGTGGAAAAGTTTATTTTTGGCAAAAGGATTACTTTTTCAAGGAAGTCGGAAGTGTCTAGGCTCGGGTTATAGCATTTTTGTTTAGAAAGACCCATGGATTCCGGATAATTTTCCCCGACCAGCAAGGGGGCGAGGTAGGATATGGCATCCTAATCTTATGGTCAATCATTTAATTGATCCGGTATCAAAGACCTGGCATCTGCCGATACTTCAAGAGTTTGTGGATCCAGATAATATATCACGGATAAGGGATATTGAGATTAGTCCAAGATTCATGGAAGATCATTAGATCTGGCATTTTACAAAATATGGTAATTATATGGTAAAGTCTGGGTATCAGGTGGCTACTATGGTGCAGGAAAAAGAAAATGAGGCTGTGATCAAGGAACCTAGTATCACCCCTCTGTTGGCTCAGTCGTGGCGTCATCTATGCCCACCGAAGATCCAACATTTCCTATGGCAAATCCTAACTAATTCGATGGCTGTTACGACGCGGTTGCGGCAACGAGGCATTGATTGCGACACAAGGTGTCAACGATGTGAGGGAGATGAGGAGACTGGTAATCATGCAATTTTTGAATGCTCAGTAGCGAGGAATACATGGGAATTAGCCTCGTTTCCTATGGCGAATAATACATTCCCTTGTTCGTCGGTTTATACAAATATGGATTTCCTTTTTTGGCGGAGTCTAAAGAGAAGAGATGTGTCTGGAGATCATGAGTTATTCCCTTGGATAGCATGGTATTTATGGAAATCTAGAAATAAAAAAGTATTCCAAGATATCGATATAGAACCACTTGATATTTTAAATCAAGCAATAAATGAATGTAAAGTATGGAATGAGGCACAAATTCAGTCGAATCCATCTGTGTCACAAGTTATCATAGACGTCCCCCGACCAGGAAATCTATGATGTAAGGTTGATGGGTCATGGAAGAGTTCAGATACCACTTCTGGGATTGGATGGTCCTATTATCAGGGTTCCCAAGAGATTTTATTAGGGGCACAAGGGATTAGGCGAGTCCAATCACCGCTTCATTCAGAGATAGAAGCACTGCTTTGGGCGATGAGTTGCATGGTGGAGAATAATGTACCCTGACAGAGTTTTGAAACAGATTGTGCAGATCTTCTCAACTTTTCCCAAACTCCGGAGGATTGGCCTGCACTCACTATCCCTTCTAGCATATTTGAAGACCTTCGTGCTTCGTTTCCCAATTTTTCTCTATCGTTGATCCCCCGTACATCGAATGTTCGAGCGGATACCTTAGCTAAATCAGCTCGTATACGGGCTTCTATCTTTTCTTATGTAAACAATTTACCTCCGGTATGGGTTTCCAACCCGGAATGCTTCTTTTAATTAATGTTTGGTTGACAACAAAAAAAAAATCACCAAACTCCACCGCAAACAGTACCCACTCTTGATCAGCGATGAAGTGTTTAATTTTGGTCTACATTACTAGACTTGCTTCCGAAACTAGTTGTTTGGAATTTATGAAATACAACATATTTATCTGCTAACCAAATGTTAGTGCTTTTTCTATAGGAATTATTACTCTACAAGATACTTTTATATCAACATATTTCACTAAGAGATACTTTCTCTGGTAAGTATACTTTTTCCCTAATGTTTTTTTATAAATTCCCAAACAATCCTTCCCTAACATTTAAACGAACAAAAACATTGACTGGTTTTGTTTTTCCGGTGGATCCGTTCAAAGTCCATGTTTCTTCTCCGATTTCTTGTTTTGCTCCAGCGCTTTGCTCCGCCTACGAACTTTACCTCCGTTTCCCAGAGCTTTAAAATCTTTGTTCATCTCGTGATTTTCCTCCCATACCGTACATCAACCTCCGTGAATGGAATCGGAGATTGGACTTACTCATCATGAATCAGATCCATATCGTAGCAGCGATCCTCGAGGAGAAGGAGGAGGAATAAGATGAATCGGCGGTTCCGGTTAGCGATGGCCAAAGCTCTCTAAGCTTGCTTCCACAGTTAGCCACGTGGCAGAAATTAGAATCGATTAGGAAGATGTTTTTGTGTACGATCGATAACAAGTGCGTCGGTGTAAATACACGTTAGGTCTCGGTGAACAAAATATCGCCAGAAAACCAAATCTCCAGTACGATTTGATTTACCGACCTAACGAGATTTATAGGATTTGATACTTGAATTAGTTGGAAACTTAGTTAACTTTATAGTTTTCCTCAATCTTTCTGTAATATCACTCTTCTGTAGAAAAGTGACCACATATGATCCACGGCCAAATTTTGTACTGAAAATTTTGTTTTATCCAATTTAGTTCATTCAAGGAAGACAATCCATGATAGTCTATCCATCACACATCGTCCATGATAATATGTACATGACTTCTCATTAAATTCGGGATGGATGAAATCTTTGTTTATTTCATTACATCTAAAGTTACAAAATTTGTGTTTGTGTGTTTGTGTTGGTTTTGTGTTAAGTAGGAAGAGTGTGTAATATATAAGAACGTATATAAACGTACATAGATTTGGTTTTGTTTTCTTCTTATTGTTTCATTTTTTCAACCATACCCACACTTCCAACCATCACAACATATCCATCAGAATTCTTATTGATGGATTGATTACTTATTTGTATATGTGTTATCTCTTCCATTTATATACATCCTAAATAGATTTACAATCATACAATTTGTTTTATCCATTTTAAATCTTAAGAAATGTTCAAATAAGAATGGAGTATGTTGCTTGAAACACTTAAAATTGTCTTGAATCACTTAAATATTAAGAATGTTCATCAGCGTCGTGGATGGATAATAGTAAACCACAACCATCTACCATGATCAATCTATGGGGCATCTAACATGTACTCCATCCATAATACGGGGTACAATCATAACCAATCCATGACCACCAAACCTGTACACCATCAACAAAATGGGGTACCTATTCACAACATGCCATCCACGACATATTGTCCACCGATCCCGACCATAACTGTTAGCAAAAAGCACCTAAAGCAAACACAATTCATCATATGAAATCAACACGAACACAGTTTAATTCTAAAATTAATCAACAAATCTCATATTAGAGTTCGAGATTTCTGAAATTTCAGAAGATCCTAACCTCTTATCGGCGCAATAAAGAGATGAGAGGATTTAGATGTACTTGGAAGTTTCGGAGTAGACGGTGGTCCGAGCATCGGAGAGAGTCGTCGAAAAACGCTTAAAGAGTGAAGTTTTCTTCTGATTTATTCCGACCAAACTCCGTTGTATTCCGCATAAAGATATCACCGGCGAAATCAGTCAATCACTTTTCCAAACTATGAGATTTCTACAAAATTTTCAGATCATAGCAATAGAGTTACGGTGGAGTCATGGCGGTGGAGGAGGAAGAGGAGAAGAAGAAGAAAGCGTTGGAAAAAACATTTATTTTTTAGATCTAAAAAATTTTGCTTCGTCGAGAGTTTTACTAATTCAGGGGCCTAAATGTCTTTCACCGTCAAATTAGTAATACCTCCCGTTTAAGTATCTATAATGCAACCAAAATCTTAAAAAGTATCTATATAAGTAAAAAACCTTTTATATATGTTCGTTATGTGTCTCGTCTCGTCGTACACACAATTTAACATGACTATAATAATAAATACACGTTTTACTTTACAAGAGCTAACTACACTACCTAATTTGATTTGATGGTTAATTTAAGTGATGAAGATATTAAGCGATATTGAATAATTCAAATATATATGAGAGAGAGGGAGAGAGAAGCATTGAAAGCCATATATACCGTCTATGTTGGATATTAAGAAAGGAATAACATTGGCATGTATAACCCATGTGACAATATCTCCCTGTATATAACTTATAAGCAAACACAATCTGGTCGAGAAATATCAAAACAAAGTTAGTTAAATGGATTATAATATCTTGTTTTAATGCAATTGATACCAAGTTCATGCCCAATGCCATAGTTAAAAAAAAAAAGTTGTTGATTTCATAGGAATAAACTTAAACTAAAGAGAACTAGAGAAACCTTATGCATATTTTGTTGACATAAAATGAATAGTCTTAAAATTAGAGAGAACCCTTGTGCAATTATGTCCAAACACCAAGAGAAAAAAGTGATATGTTGTTTGCGAAATCACAACAAAATGTGTCTCCCCGAATAACTTACCTCCGTAAATAACCTTAGCTCCTTCCATGGCCGCCGATTTCACTCATGTCCTCCCTTTACCTTTTTTCTATGCCACTCTCTTTAGTCGTCCAACTTTTTCTCAAAATTTTAAGGGAGACTTTAAAAAATGGCACTATCAGAATATCTTTTACAGAAATATCACCATGAACTTGGTATCATTTTATCCATTTTTAACATTACCAAAAATCAAAATAAAATTGAACCCTAATTAAAACCTAAAATTGTAAACTTTAAAAATGGTTTTGACCCTAAAATAACATAATTAATCCAAACATAAATGATATTTTGAGTGAATACTATTTCAAAAGTGACTTTTCAAAAGTAGAATTTTTAGAAATTTCTCAAATTTTAATTAGTCTTTTAACAAATTAAATATAGAAATAAAAAATTATGTTTGAAAAACTCAATACTTTATTAATAATTATACTACTATAGCTATAAACCCAAACCAAGCCTAAATCCAATGGCCCTCAAGTAACTGGTTTCCTCTGGCCTTCGGAGATCATCGAATATTTTATCTCGAAGACGGGATTTAGTCGCAACTCCTCAAAATTCCTCGGTGCTGATGCTACTTAGGTCGTGCATGATAACTAGGTAATGCAATGTAGGAGTCTCTTCTTTGACCTAATAGACTTGTAACTAATGGTTGTTCATCATCTAAATTGTAAATCAAGGCTTAGTGGTTCCAGATGATTAGCAGAGTTTATTAGCGTTTGAAAAGAGTATTAGTTTTGAGCAGGTGACCAATGGTTAAGGATGATTCGAAATGCTTGGCTTGTTATCCAAATCTTCAATGTATATGATTACTCCCCATGATCCAATTCTTATTTTGTATTCGTTACGTCTTTTGGTAATCTTGTTTGTGCTTAATTGGTCATTGTGTTACTTGAACTTCTTTAATCTCTTACTTTGCATGCAGTGCCGGTCCAATATTTTTGGGTGCCCTAAGCAAGTTTTTTAAAAAGTGTCTTTTTCGTATAACGTAAAAATAGCAATATAAGTAAAAAACACTAAATTTTTTTGTAAACCTGTTCATAATCCAGAGTAGTTTGTAAGAAAATAAAAACAACAACAAAATAAAATTTTATTTTAAAATATTGCCCTTTATGCTTTTTTACTTGCAAAACCAACTCATTCATTCTCTCTTATGATATGGTAGATCGCAAATAATTCTTTATTAGATTCAACTTCAAAAAAACTTTTTTATGCGGTGGCTACGATACCAGAATAGTCAATAATATGCAATAAGTTTTATTTATCAGACGTCTTTCTCGATTTATAATATTTTTTTTACTCTGGCCTTTGCAAAAACTAGTTCACTCACAAGATTGAAAACATCCACTTGATACTCCATGACTTTAATTTGTGCAACAGTGTAAGAACAAAGAAGAGAAGATCAAAGAGGAAGCGTGAGAGAACTGAATCATTGTTTGATATTTTTTTTCTAAACAAGAATTTTAACTAATAAAATTAAATTAATTTTGAAAATAAGTAATTACCATGTTTTTTGAGATAAGGCCACAAACTTTACAAAAGACTTTGAAAAAATGTTTTACAAATATTATTATTATAGTAAAAATCGTTAATAATTTTTTTTTAATTATACCTATAACAAAAATTTAAACTGAAAAGGACTCCTCTAAATTTAGGGCTCTAAGCGGTGGTTTCACTGACTTGTCTTCTGGGCCGGGCCTGTTTGCATGTTAACTTAGTTTGTTTACTTGCATTTGGTGCCTGGTGACCATTTTATGCCGTTTAGCCTTCATTATTAATCTCGCATTATTTAATTGTGTAACCTAGTTAGTATCTCGTTTAGACTATTACACATTACCATGTACTTAGTTCTTCTGGTCAATTGCATCAGTGGATACAAACAAATTTTTAGGATACACGTTTTCTTGGAGTGAATAAAACGATTCGAGGGTGGATAAGGATGTACATTATATTGTGAACGTAGAGGCATGGATAAAATCGATGGTGTATCAACCATACGAAGAAGGTAAAATTGGTGTAATTGTGTTTTGAGGAACAAAAAATTAATGAAATGACACTATCTTTTTCAGCATTTGTGTCTTTTGATACATATCATGAAAGCTTTCTTTGGAAGTATCACTCGCTAGTGTTTGACGAGTTTGAAATGAAAAAGCAAGATTCATGTGATTTGTTAGAACTTCCCGCAAATGATTCACTAAAAGATAGAGACTGTTATAGATAAAAAAAAAAAAAAAAGTGCGACTTTTTTTTGTTGGTAAGAATAACTAACACCATCGATCATTAACATTTTTCACTATTGATGGTTTTTTTTTTTTTTATAAACCCTATCGGCTGATCCGGTTGGTCTCGGTAGGAACGCATCAAAGTGCTACAGAGTGAACTACTCCCCGAAGGGCCATCACACTGCCTGACCCGAGTTTGAATGCTTTCCGACTAATGCCATGAGGTAATCAGGCCGCCTGCATTTCTGACTACTAGGTAAACCAATTGGGCCAAGATCCAATTGACAGACTTCCCACAAAGTGATGTTTATTAGCGAGGGAGGAAGATCGAACCCGGGTTGTGGTTTTTTTTTTCTGTTAATATATATACATACCAAATAAGCTTTACAATCTACCCGACTACATAGTCTACATTGGTTCATTTAAAAGAGAAGATCTAATGAAAGAAAATGTCGAGGGATGGAGAGAAAAGAGTATTTAGATGGAATGCGTTATACAACCGAAATAAATTAAATCATCAAGTGATTTCCACAAAATATTGTGTAAAACATTATTTTCCCGATATCAGTATCAAGATGTTCTATATATCTGTTCAAACAATAATGGAGTAATATTTTCATCATATACCTGGTTTGTGGTCGCCCCCATGCTTAAACCATTTTAATAAAACACAATTTAATATAGTTGCCTCGTCATCAATTTCAAATTTTGTGTGACAATATTGAGATTGATGTAATGTAGTTATGGTGGTATAAATAATTGCGGGGAAAGAGAAAGAGAAAAGAAAGGAACAACATAAAAGTTGTCCTCTCATGAACTGTCACTACGGCTAGCGACATAATCACGTTGCATCCGGAACCCTAGCATTCATCATTCATTCATCATCATTCATACATCCGTTTGTTTATAATTGATGTTTTAAGATTTATTTTTTGTTTACAAATAAGTTATGTTTTTGCTTTCTAATGCACCATTAATTGATTTTTTGTGTTTTTGACTCTTTAAATTCTGCAGATTGAATTTTTATTGGTTGAAATGTATTGGATAAATAAAAAGTATTGTTTTATTTCAATAAAAAAGGTAAATTTAATGATTTCTTAATATGTGTGTAGAAGCCTAAAACATCAATTATAACAAACGGAGGGACTATATTTATAACATTATTCATGTCTACATTTCTTTTGTTTTCTTCTTTTGTTCTTTTGTTTTCTTCTTTTGTTCATCTCTACTTCTTTTGTTTTCTTCTATAACTATCTGTGTATGTTTAATTATCTTACGTATAAATTATAATTCGCTCGGAACTAACCAATATATTTATACTATGATATCAGTTTCGTTTATATTTTGAGATTTTATACTTTAATTTTTCCGATTTATGTTGATTTATCATCAAATTAATAACGATGTGTATACGCATCAGTTCTATATGTACATTAATTTCCACATATAATATAAATATATACGGTACGATTTCAGATGTTTATTTTATACAAGCACATATGAAATATATGATCTAATGGTTTGTATTAGTATAAAACATTCGGATTCAATTTTGACAATGTTTTTTATTGACGGAATTAAAACAAGAACATGTGCGTGTACGTATTTGCATACAACATGCATATATATGAACATGTGAAAACCTCCAAAAAAAGACAGAAGAGTGATGTTGTGTGTGTGTGTATGTATATGCTTAATTTCCCCTAGTTGTGCCTCCATGACCGTGTGATATCGATGTCTCACCTTTTCTTCTATGGCTCTAAATGGTACCAGTTTAATGGTTCTACCATTGGCTTAATGGTTCTACTAACACCATTCTTTTAATGGTTATACTGTCAGTTTAATGGTTCTACTATCAGTTTAATGGTTATACTGTCAGTTTTTGTCTCTAGAATGATTCTGCTATTGGTATAATGGTTCTACTGACACCATTTAACATTCTTTTATTCTGCCAAATTCTGCTAGAAATTTAATTATTCTGCCAGAAATTTAATCATTCTGCTGTTACCATTCAGAGCCTATATTTCCTTCTCTTTTAACTTCTTTACTTTCATCTCTTTGAAATCATTTAATTCGAGTAGAAAAGTAACTTGACTGAAATGGTGAGCTAAAAAAAAAAGGTTTGATTCTACGTATCTATATATGATCTATTTAGTAGCCCTGGACACGAAGCATATATCCGGGAAAATGCAGGTATTCGTGATCCAATCCATTTTAAACGGATATTTGATTTTCCGATCCTATATGATCCTTGAATTTTTGGGTATCAGGAAATTCGGATATCCGATTTTTTTTTAGATATCCGCGGATATCCGATTCGATCCGTGAAAAATCAAATATCCGATTTTTTTTAAGATATTCGTAACTATCCGATCCGATGCATTAATATTTTTAATATTAATTAATTATTATTTGTTTTTTTTTGTAATTTAATCTTCATAAAAATTAAATATTTAGTAAAAATAAATGGATTAACAAAGAAAACTCATTATAAACATTAGAAATACTTGTTACTTTATATAAATGATAAATCTATTTGTATATATATATACGGATCGGATCTGTAACATCCGCAAAGGAAATTGTCATTTTTGGGTAAGAGTGTCGATCGACACTAGGGGTGTGTCGATCAACACCAATGTTTTTTTTTGACCGGCGTTGATTCGATTTTAATTGCGGTTTTGGCTCGGTTTAGCGATGTTAAAACTGAATTATCTTATAAATACATGGAAGTTTAGGTTTGGCCACGTTTATGAAAAAGATAATCAATTTTTATAGTTTTTGGGAGAGAAAAGAGAAAGTGATTGATACTTCTTGAGGATTTAGTGTTCTTCAAGGTTTTTGGGGTTTGTGTGATCGATTGTAGCGGTGGTTTTGTGTGATCGAGGCTGAAATCTGTGTGATTTGTCGATGTACATCGCTGTTTCGTTCTCGTTTCCGTTAAATCCTTTTTTCAATCCGTATTCGAGGTAAAGGAAAAGTGTGATCGCGAAATCATGGCAGTAGGAGGAGGATGATAGGATTTTTAATTATTGTTAGTCTAGTGAACCTGGTGTTTAAGTTGCTAGATTTTCTGTTGGTTATTGAATTCTGGAATTGAATTGGTTGTTTGAATTAAATTATTATGGAATTGTTGGATAATTTATTTATGTGTGTTTTCCGCTGTTTGTTGGTTATTGCTGAATTAGCCGCTGAGAACTAATAATTATGAAATTATTAATTCGGGTTAATTAATTAAAGAAAAAGTGTTGGTTGTTTAATTTTAGTATCAGAGCCTAGACGGTTTTAGGACAGTAGGATTGGATGTCTGAGACTATGTGTTTAAATTGATTGTTTGTGTTTAGTCAATTTAATAGAGTCTTAGAATCATCCTCTTCGGCCTTTAATGAGATTCCACGGTAAGTGTATTTGTTGTTTGTGACTTTTTTTTGGCTCATGTTTAATGTTCTGTGTGAGTGCAGAGAGATGTACACCATAGCGAGAGGTCGTGGCTGAGGTAGAGTCTGAGGTCGTGGTAGAGGACCAGTGCCAGAGTCTTCGAGTAGCGTGGCTGCGAGTACGCAGGTGTCAGATACTCTGACGCATCATGTGGGATCCATGAGTGAGACCAGCGGGAGTGCCAGTGTGGGTGCTATAGGGGCCAGGAGGGGTGCCGTGCTAGCTGGTGGTGGACCGGGCGCAGGTGCGGGTGCTGCTCCAGCTAATGATCGTTTAGAGCGTGTGGAGGGTATTCTGGCGCAGTTGATGGAGCGGTTTCCAGCGGTGGTTCTGGTTCAGATTCCAGTCGTGCCTCTAGTGGCAGAGGTACAGCCGAGGGCTGTAGTTGCGGAGGTACGTCCGACTTATCTTGAGATGATGGGTCAGATGAGGCATATGAGTATTGATTTCTTTGCGGGCGATATTGGGTATGAGGAGGCAGATGAATGGCGTTTGTGCATGGAGCGCAACTTCTGGTCTATTCGTTGTCCTGAGGATTACAGGGTGGAGTTAGCGGTCCATTATATCAGTGGTGATGCTCATTGTTGGTGGAGGGCTATTGAGGCTAGGAGGCTCGGGACTGTGTGGTCCTAAGGAGAGTTTGTGGCTGAGTTTAACGCCAAATACTATCCTCAAGAGGCTCTAGATTGTCTCGGGACAAGGTTTGTAGAGCAAGTGCAGGGCGATCGTACAGTGTGTGAGTACGATGCCGAGTTTAGTCGTTTGCTTGTGTATGCCGATTGTGGTCTGGAGGACGAGCAGACACATGTTTAGAGATTCCTCAGGGGACTTCAGTAGGCCTGGGCAATCGGATATACGGTTCGGTATCGGATCGGTTCCATTTGGTTTCAGGTATTTTGGATATTGGGGTTTCATATCCACATAGGAACCGTTAGAGTTTTTGATCGGTATCAGATCGGTTTTAGTCGGTATCGGGTAGGTTTCGGTTAATTAGTAGTACTAGTTAAAATTATAATCTTTGGACTGTGGTTTCATCTTTAAATAAATCTAAGAGATATTACCTTTCTTGAAAATAATGCAAGACTTAAGAGAAACAATACAAACAAGTCTTAAAATAATAGATAATGAAAAAGTTCAAAATTCAAACTTCATAATGCAAAGAGTCTGAAATAGTAGTTCCAACTCAAAGATTTAAAATACAAAAATAATAGGAAATGATACGAAAACGGTAAGAAATGTTACGTATACTAAGTCAATCTTGTTTTCTGACTCGTACCTTAAGGTCCTTGCAAGTTGAATTCAGGTTCAAACTCTTCATAAAAAAACATGTTAGAATCAATAATGTCAAGCAGAATTGTAAGAGTGTTCAAATGAAAGAAAATTACCTCTCATAAGATCATCTTTCAACTGATAATCCGCAAGCAATTTTTCAATTGTTGGCAATCTTTTTTCATTGAAATGAATCTCACCCTTAAGCCATTGTTCAGTGCACATCAACACTTTGATCATGTAGTGCAATAAACAGCGTCTATATGGTTCTAATACTCGACTACTAGTGTTAAACGCAGCTTCTGGAGCAACTGAAGATACATGCATTGCAAATATATCTCTAACCACTAATGATAGAATCGAAAACTTTGCACTGTTCTTACTCCACCATGACAAGACATCATAATCTATACCTTTCATAAGCTTTGGATCCTCCACAGATTCTTTCAAGTTCAGTTGTAGCTCATTGCTTTCTTCTTGAATTCTTGTTTCATGTACAAGCCCTTCATAGAGGTTGTCCATTCTTTCATAACCAATACCATTGACCAAAATTGTTTTCTCAAAAATCTCACCTCTACCTTGCTCCTGTGAGTGAGAAGATGCTTGGGACTGAGAAGATGATGCACCTTGTGATCCACCACCATTACCACCTTCTGATCCACCACCAATACCAGTGTTTCCCAAAGTAAAACCAGTATACTCATTAAACAAACTCTCTAATATATCCAAAATTGAAGTAAAGAGATTAGTAGCCTCGAGGCTGTCTTTGCCATAAAAAGTATCAAAGCATAGCTGAGCAAACTTCATTTTCTTTATTTGGTCGAACACACGAGCTACTATCAAAAGCTTATTCATTTCAACCTTATCTCCAAGGGCGGATTCCACCCCTGCGAGATCGATGCAACGACAAGAACAATTCTGCAAAAGTCCAGAAGATATCCTAAACAGGCTTACAAGAGCCCAATTTGTAATTAGACCCATAATAGAATTAAATCAATATTTAAAATGGGTTTAATTCAATTATGGGCCTAAAAGCTATTTTATGGCTTAATGGGCCAAGCCCAAATCTAACACTTAAACCTAGAATTATTTAGCTATATATAGCTCATTGTATTCACCCAGAAAGGGGGTCTTCTCTACTTTTCTGCATTGTGATTTACTCAGAAGTCTCGCACTTCCTCTAACAACCCTTACAAATTCAATTGTGCGAGTTACGACTCCTACAATTTGGCGCAGACTAAGGGGAACAACAAGACATTCTTACACAAGAAGATCACAGTGCAAACTACGCAAGCAAAGATGCTCGGAGACGACAGTCAACAACTCACAACCGAGGAGCAACGCATCGCAGAAGAGCAACGCATCGCTGAAGAGCAACGCATCGCCAGTCAGCAGAATCGCAACAATCACTGGAAACAGAAGCACTGGAACAGGAGGCACAACAAACAAGACGACGATGGTCCATGACACTCCAACAACAACAGTCACAACTGTGACTCCAGAATTCCTGTCCAACATGAAGGCAATGCTAGAGAAGCTGCTTAAGAAGATAGCAGAGCAGGAGAAGGTCAACCGGGAACTGCGAGTCCTCGCAACAACATACCGAGTTCATGACAGAAGAGCGGGAATGTTCAGGCAACCCACATCACGAGTGATTCCGATATCTCTGAATTTCGCAACTCCAGTCAGGCAACCAAGAAGACAAGGTCTACCTACTCTTCAGCCAACTCCACGCAGAGAGCAAGGTACTACTACTCAAAATGCAGTCGAGCAACCAAATGCTACAACAACAGCAACAAATAACTCGGAGAGTCTGAGAGCTGCGCACATTCTGGAAAACATCATAGCTGTAAGAGCGATGACCAACACTGAGCGAAGCAATGCTACTGCAGAGCGAGAGCAAGGCTTCAATGACGAAGAAGAAGACTTTACCTGGTCAGAACAATCCGAGTTCAAAGAGGAACAACCTACAACTTTTCTTGCTCAGAAGGCTGAGTTAGCTGAGATGCGACGTAGCATAAAACAAGCGGCCGCTGACATGAGAAACGTTCGGTCAGAGCTACACAAAGCAGTTAGTAAGGACCGAGTACTCGCAGAGGTCCATAACACCCCTTTTACGAGTCGTATCAGGCAAGTCAAATTCTCCGATCCCAGACGACTCAAAGTGCCTTTCTACGAAGGCAATACGGATCCATCTGAACACTTAACGGCATTCACGATTACGTTAGGACGAGCTAACTTCAAGGAAAACGAAGAAGACGCTGGGCGCTGTCTTCTCTTCGTGGAGCATCTTAAGGGAGCAACTCTTCAATGGTTTTCCAAGCTGGAGAGGAACTCTATTGATAACTTCAAGCAGTTGTCCACAACATTCCTGAAGCACTACGCCATCTTTATTGAGCATGAGACATCGGATGCGAATCTCTGGAATCTGCAGCAAGGTCCGAACGAAAATTTAAAGAGTTTCATGGAGCGTTTCAAGACAGTGCTATCTAAAGTGGAAGGCATAAGTAACAAAAACGCGCTCCAGGCACTCAAGAAGTCATTACGGCACGACTCTGAGTTTTGGAGAGAGATGATCTTGAATAAACCCTCAACAGTTCAAGACGCTTTGCATCGAGCAACTGACTTCACAACAGTTGAAGACAAAAAAGACATTTTTGCTCTAGCTCAAGGAAAGACAAAGTCCATACCTCACCATCCTCCTATTCAGAATCAACCACACACTAAGAAGAGTAACAAATCACAAGGATTCACGCACGAAGAGTTCGAAGGCGCTCACAATTACCAAGTGGAATCCCAAGGTTATAGTGTAGGACGAGGTCGAGGCCGCAGTAGCTGGTCAAATACATGGACAAAAGATGAGAACAACTACAAAGAAGAAGCATACTGCGAGTACCATAAATACATTGGGCACTCTACAGCAAAGTGTCGTACTCTTGGCTTGAAACTTGCTGCTGTGTTAGCTGCTGGAAAGCTTAAGGGAAACTTTGAAATCAAGGACTTTGAGATGGAAGAAAATGAACAACAACATGCGCAAGATGAACTCCCTACACCCAGAAGGCGAAACGACGAGCAAGCAGCAGACGACACTCGTCCCGAGATACTTATGATAATGGGAGGATCTCCTTATTGCTCAGATATAGTGGCTTCGATCAAAGGGTACCAGCGGAGAGCCGAAGTTAGCAAAAATCTCGCTAAGTCATCTAAGCTGCCGAATAGTATAATCTCCTTTGAAGAAGAAGAAGAGACAGCTGGCATTGACCACCCCCATAACGACCCTCTAGTACTCAAGCTCATCGTCAATGACTTCAACATATCTCGGATCCTCATTGATACAGGCAGCTCTTTAGATATCGTCTTCCGCGAAACGCTCGAGAATATGAAAGTCAACCTCATCAACCTCGAAGGATGACCAACTCTAGTAACTGGTTTCTCTGGGACAACTACAACAATGGGAACTATCCAGCTTCCCGTCCAAGCCGGCTGTGTGACCAAACTCGTGAAATTCGCTGTAGCAGATCATCCAGCTATCTACAACATCATCTTAGAGACTCCATGGATAAATTCGATGCGCGCTTGTGCCATCCACCTACCATCGCTGCCTCAAATTTCCAACCTCAAATGGTGTAAAGATAATTCGGGGAGACCAGAAGGAATCTCGCACTTGCTTCTTGGCTGCGCACAAGCTTAGGAACCCCATTCCAGAGCTTAACAAAAATACGAAAAAGAAGTCCAAGCTGAACCAGCAACATGAGGATAAGCTATCAAACAATCACTAAGGTAGCGTCACTTGAACTACGAGGCGGCTTGATCCCTGCAAAGGGTACGTAGGCAGCTCATCTTATGATGGGTTCAGCTGCCTCCCTCCTTAAAAAAGGGGGGGGGGGGGGGAGTGGGGTACGTATACTCGTATACTCTCACCTCTCTCAGTTAACTTTCTCACAAAAATCAAACAAAGCAAACTTCTCTGAAATAGTTTTGCTTGTAATATTCAAGTCTATACAAAAGCAGACTTCTGTCAAAACAATTCTCATTTACATCCTTCGTGGATAAATCTAAGTCTTAACAAAAGCAAACTTCTGTCAAAACATTTCTCATTTACATCCTTTGTGGATAAATCTAAGTCTTACGGTAACAGACATTCAAGTTCACTGCTGGCCACAGTGAAGGTCTACTTCAAAAACTTCAGATATGACTATTACATCCTTAGCAGGATTAAACAGGGCGCTATACAAATGTATAATGTTCATTATAGGATCGCGTGCGTTAGAGGAAAATGTATGCGTAAACCCAAATGTTCATTTCGAAACCCAACAGACAAAAACGTTGGTTCCATCGCTAAAAGTGATCATTATAGGAGCGGATGTGTTCTCGGGAACACATCTGTAAACCCAAATCTTTACTCTAAACCCAACTCACTGAATCGTTGGTCATAACACGATAACATGTTCATTACAGGAGCAGGTGTGTTAGAAGAAAACACATCTGTAAACCCAAATGTTCATGTCAAAACCCAACTAACATAAGCGTTGGTACCTTCTCTGAACAGTATTCACTTCTAGAGCAGACATGTTGAAAGTAACATAGTTGTAAACCGCAGTGTTTATTACAAAACCCAACTATCTGAAACGTTGGTCTTAACAAAAGAAACATACTTGCTGCTGGAGCAGAACTGTTGATGGTAACACTTCTGTAAACCAAAGTAGTCGTAAAAAAAGAATTCATTTCCAGAACAGACAAGTTCGATATGACAAAAACTGCGTAGTATATCATTACACCTCTAACGAAGGTTCAGAACAAAGCAAAATAAAGCATGAAAATGGTGAATACCACCCAAGCTGAATAAAACCGAAAACAAAAAGACACTAAGGCATTTTTTCCTCAAGCGCCGTCAACAGCCTCCACAACTTGTTCGGCTACAATCTCAGTAACAGAATTTAAAGAATCCCTGTCATTGGACGAACATGAAGAATTCGAATTCAAATCAATTTCCTCGCAGAGCAGGATCAGCC
Source organism: Draba incana (assembly GCA_963576765.1). Lineage (NCBI taxonomy): Eukaryota > Viridiplantae > Streptophyta > Magnoliopsida > Brassicales > Brassicaceae > Draba > Draba incana. The sequence continues at coordinate 17,975,012 of OY755209.1, read as the reverse complement.
ATTTCTTGAAGCTTGGCTGCGACATCCAAACAAGCAGGCATATCATAGACTTCTTGCTTCAAACGTTTCCTCTCGGACTTAGTTGTAACATCTATCTCGCAACACTTGTCTTCATTTTCTTTCACAGTAGCCTTCAAAGTAGCAACTTCATCCTCCGCATCATGCTTTAGAATCTTGAACTCAGCACAAACTCTTTAAAAATTACTAAGTGGATGAGTCTGTGATTGGAAAGATGTCTCGTAATAATTGGCTAGCTTATTGAGCAAGGAAAGGAACTGCAAAAAAAAAAAGTTGTCCAGCTCGAAACAAACGAAGATACTAAAAAATTTGTCAAACAGTTCGGACTGTCCAGCAGTAGAGGGCCATGCTCGAATAAGTATCGTTGTTTCTGTCCAAGAAGGAGAACTGTGGGAAGACAATCATCGATAAGTGAGACGCCGCTATAGCACTAGCGTTTTCCTTGTTATCTCCTGGAGAACATTCGCGACCTGATTCCACAGCATCATCTATATTCCCAACATCTTCGCGATACTTTGACGACAATTCAGGATAGCAACCGGGGACGACAGCAATATATTGCTCAAACTCATGGTGAAGCGGCTTGGGGGCATGAGTAGCAGTAGTACTAGCTCTAAGGAGCGATGACGATAATCTCCATGCTTAATCGGCTGCGCACAACGACGACGATGATCTCCATGCTCAATCGGCTGCGCACAACGACGACGATGATCTCCATGCTCGATCGGCTGCGTACAGCGACGACTTCTATCTCCTTGTTTAATCAGCTGCGCACAACGACGACTTCGATCTCCTTGCTTAATCGGCTGCGCACAACGACGACGATGATCTTCATGCTTAATCGGCTGCGTACAGCGACGACGATGATCTCCATGCTCGATCGGTTGCGTATAGCGATGACTTTGATCTCCAAGCTTAATCGGCTGCGCACTGCGATGAAGACAATAACGATTGATGGTGATAATCTGGTTCGTTGCGTCACCTTCATGCTAGTGTAAGTTTTTACGTCAGCAGCTCTCCTCTCACGCGTATATACTTTTCTCCCATTACTCGACATTTCTGGTGAAGAATTCAACAAATGCACTCTAAAACGACGAACAAGCGAATCTCTCCAGAACATTTCTCCTGGCGCTTAGCAAAGGCTTAACAAATATCTCTCTAGAATCATCTAAGTCTGGGACTGTTCTCGAGCCGTTTCTCTCTATATGGTGATCAAACCGTGAATCTTCGGAAGTGATTTTCTTCAATTTACGCCTTTACTGTGATAAAGTCCAGAATCCGAGTCGAAACTCAAAATCAATTTCGAGAACAATTGCGTTGACTGGTTGACTTCTGTTGACCGGATTAGCGTTGACCAGCTGCCTTATGTTGACCGAACCGAAATGTTGACCGAACCAGAATTTTAACCTGAGATTGTACCAAACCAGATTGTTGACCAAAATCGTAGTTGACCAGTTCACCCGCGTTGACCTGTTGACCGAAATTCACGGTTTGAGATCCGTTGAAAATGCCGATCGGATCCGCCTTCACGACACCGGAGCTCCACCGTAGATAGCCGGAACCACCGTCGGAGTTTCTCTTTCCCCAGCTATCAATCACCACGTGTAGATCCGAGGCTCCTCCGTGGCTGTTGATCTCGATTTGTAAAGATCTTGACGAGTAGAGCTTCTCCACGAGCAACTAGCAACCGGAGCTTGACGGCGGCAGATCTCGACGGTGATGCTCCTGCGGCAGCAAGTCGAAGCTCCGGAGCCTCCTGAAGCTTATGCTTCAACGGCGAGCTTCTGCGGCGATGGCTTCGTCGGATCCGAGCTCCTCCACCGACGGCTCCAAGCTCTGATTTGGCTGCGTACAGCGAAGGGAGAAGCGGCGGCGACGATTGTGTGATGAAGGAGGCTTGATCGAAGCAGCGACGGCGGATCCACGAACTCCGGCGAACAGATCGGCGTCGGACGGCCGGAAGTGAGGAAGAAGAAGAGGCACAAAAGGACAAAAAAAATCAGAAAAACCTAATTTCGCTACAAGACAAAATAAAAATTTAGAAAAAGGGGATTCTGAAATTTTTACCTTTTTTACAGCAGAAAAAGCGACTGGGTAAAAAAAAAATAGACTGCCTAGGAGGTCTATTTATACCAGAAAGATTTCCTAAAATTCCTAGGGTTTTTCAGGAAAATTTTCAGAAACTCTCATAACGGGCTTTAAGGTCCAGTTAAATGAGCCCAATAGTCTTTTCTGTCTATTAACCTCATTTTTAACAACGCAAGCAAGTCCAGAAAAATACGGTAGCATCAATTCAATATGGAATTACTGCAACTTCCAGAAGTCGATGATAAGACGTCAATGTCTGGCTGCTTCATGGTCCATCGCATCGATCTCAAACTTCAACAGCTTATACCTTGGCATCATCTAGCTCGATACTACCAAGTTGGGGGGCTAACTGTAGGGGGCGGATTTCACCCCTGCGAGATCGATGCAACGACAAGAACAATTCTGCAAAAGTCCAGAAGAAATCCTAAACAGGCTTACAAGGGCTCAATTTGTAATTAGACCCATAATAGAATTAAATCAATATTTAAAATGGGTTTAATTCAATTATGGGCCTAAAAGCTATTTATGGCTTAATAGGTCAAGCCCAAATCTAGCACTTAGACCTAGAATTATTTAGCTCATTGTATATATAGCTCATTGTATTCACCCAGAAAGGGGATCTGCAATTTTTCACAACATCAGTAATAAAGCTTTCTTAACAGCTACAACAACGGTCTTCTCTACTTTTCTGCATTGTGATTTACTCAGAAGTCTCTCATTTCCTCTAACAACCCTTACAAATTCAATTGTGCGAGTTACGACTCCTACAGGTTCCAATACTTATCTAATTTCCTTAGCATAAAAAAGCTTTGTTCCTCAATTCTTCATCAGATTCATACCCTAATCTATTACTATTAGCAGTAATGTTCCGATTATTGGTCACTATCTCATTGTATATCTTATGAGATCAAACAGAAGTTAAGTCGACATAATTAATGTGGAATTGTAAAAAATGACAAGGAATTGAATCAACCTGTTAACCGATTCCCAATCAGTTGCAGTTGGTGGCCCAATCCTCTTTTTTTCCATCCACATGCTCAAGATTCCAGTCGTTATATGGCTTATCTTCCAATTCCATCTTATCAAATACCAATCTAAACTTTACAGCTTATTATAGCATGAGATATGTGGAATTCCACCTTGTCTTGACATCTAAAGGAAGGCTTCCCCTTGTGATCTTTCCTGTTTCTACACGGAGATCAAACGACTTGACTCTGTTTGTGGAAGACCTTACACAAGTGATTCCATTACGAATCGCAATCACACTATTATATATCTCCTGCAACTCTTCCTGGACAATCAGATTCAGTATGTGAGTAGCACACCTCAAATGCAGAAACTCTCCTTTCAAAAGAAAAGCATCATCTGCAACTAGCTTGAATCTGTCCTTGAATGCCTTCATAGCTGAAGTGTTAGCTGTTGCGTTGTCTACAGTGATGTAGAATACCATCTTTATATCCCATTCTTTTAAGCAATCAAACAACACATTGCTAATTGTTTAAACCCTTATGATCCGAAACATTCTTCAATCCAATGATCAACTTCCTTAACCTCCAAGTAGCATCAACAAAGTGAGATATGATTACCATATAACTAGCTGCAGTGTGTGGAGGCTTCCATATATCCATAGTCAGTGAAATCCTTTGCTTGTTCTTCTCAAGAACTTTCTTCATCTGAGCTTTCCTTGTAACATACAACTCCACTATATCTCTTGTAGCAGTTCTCCTGGAATGAGGCTTATAGAGCTGAACTTTAGAGCAAAAGTGTCTCCAACCGATGGACTCTATGAAAGAAAGAGGTAATTCTGCTAAAACTATCAGTTCATCCGAAGCTTCCCTAAATACTGATTCACAGACCTTACCCAAATTCAGTCTTCCACCATCTTCTTTTAAAATTGTTTGACTTTTCTCTTTACAAGTCTCATGCCAGGCCAAGTATTCCATGCATTCGAGTGTGTGTTTCCGCAGATTTGATGTTCCTTGCTTGCTTGAACAAGACATATTTAACCCACAGTAGTTACAAATACACCTGTTGTAATTATTCACCACTCTAGTAAAGTTTTCCCAAACCCCTAACCTTGTCTTCTTGCATTTTCCCTTTCCCTTTATCTCTAGGACCTGTGTCTCAACATCCTTCGTTGATCCATCTTTATCTTCTTCCATTGGATCATCACCGTTCCCTGGTGGTTCATTAGACGCCATCTACATCAAAATGAGTCACAAAAACTCAATTAACTCAAAGAGAAAACAGAGAGACAGAGGTATATTGTATTTAAGGAAAAGATATCGGAGATTGTACATATATATTGGTTGAAACAGAGACGATGAGCAATCAAAACCGAGATGATGAGCAATAAAAAAAACTCAACATATATGTACTATGTAAAATTAAAACAAAGACGATGGGCAATGAAATGTAATTTGATTATGAAGAATAAAAGTCTAAAAATGTGAAGTTTGTATTCTAAATTAAGAGCTAAAAGAATCAAAGTCTAGTAAACCCATAAACCAAATCCTAATGCTTCTACACAAATTAAAAATTAGTGATACATTGAATCAATGCAGAGGAAAATGCCCTAAACCTAAAGAAAGAGATGAGAACTAAATATTAGAGACATACCTTCGTGAAATTTGTCGACGAGGCTGACGATGGTGAAGGTTGCGACGGAGAACGTTTTAAAGATGAGGATTCCAGATTTGTAGTTGGGGGTTAAGATATTGAAAAGATATATGAGAATCAATCTAAATAAAAAACAGTTGTTATAAGTGGCAACAACTACGGACTCCACGATTCCACAAAGAACACTACATGATTCATGAACATCTTTAGATTTAGGGATTATGTCGGGTAAATCGGGTTTTCTAATCGGATCCCAGTTAATAACCGAAACCGAACCGAAATCCACAATTCTCAAACTAAATACCCATCGGTTATTGATATATCATGGTTTTTTACCTATTTTAGACCAGGATATAAGTCCAATATCTAGAGTCTTTTGTGTGTTTTGTGTTTGTTTTAGTATCTTTACAGTTTCTAGATGTTTGAAGCATAAAAGATGTTTACTGAAAGTTTTGGAGCATTGCGAAAGAAGACGTTGAATTGATCAAATGGAGAATAAATTTATGAGGTTAGTGTCGATCGACACCACCCCCTGGGTGTCGATCGACACCCTGCGTTCAGAAGAAAAGTTCAATTTTGGAAGTTTGCCGTTTTTGCCCAGAAGTTCCAGATGTTTACTTTTATGTTTCCAGTCGGTTTAGAACCTTTATAAATACGTTTTTAAGCCATTGTTTAGGCTTCATATTTTATTTTACTAAGGTTTAATAGATATCTTCGATTAATAAAGATGATTTCTTCTTTGATTATGTCTGAGTAGTTTCCCTGTTAGGTTTAGGGATTGTCAAAGGTGTTTGATGAATTGCTAGATCTGATTCAACTGTTAGGATACTATCTTTAGAAGTTCTTCATCTTGACTTGTGTTTATTGCTGATTTTAGATTCATGACCTGAAATTTGATTTTAAGTTAATTAATAGAAACGACAGTTTTGTTAATTGCTTGATCTAGTCTTTGATGAGCAAAATTCCTTTTCGCAAAGAAATTTGGTTTAAGGTTTTGTGAACAACTGAACTTGAACTTTAATGCTTGTTTAGATTGTTAGGATTCGGAAAGAAATTTTGTTTTCTAGGATTTAGACATAGATAATCTCTGCAGCGAAAGTTGATTGATTTTATATTCGTGTTCATGTTTAAGAATTGCGCTTAACATCCTATCTTTTATTTTATATCTGCAATTCTGATTCATCTGCGATATCCCTGCGTCTAGCATTTTCTTTATTGATTTTACAACCGTTTCAACTGCTTTAACTACTTGTCTTTTCATTAATATCACCCTACTTAGCATAACTCGAACTTATTAATCTATTGTGTTATTTAATTCCTTGTGGATTTCGATACTCTAAGTACTACAGTGATCTCTTAACTTGAGAGAGTAGCTTAAGGTTAATTTGAGCATATCAATTATATTAACCAATACGGAAATCACTTCCGAACCAGTTTTCTTGGTCAGTTCCGGGTCGGGTTTTCGGATCCCTTTTTTTTGCCCAGGCCTAGACTTTAGGCAGATTTGAGGATTCCTTGTAGAGTTTTGGAGTATGCCTCGAGGGCAAAGCTGGTAGAGATGGCTGCAGGCATTGAGGAGGATCTGAGGGGTCAGGCTGCTGCAGTTGTTCCAGTGGTGGTTGCTCCTGCGGTTCAGCCGAGGAAGCAGCATCAGCATGGGAGTTCTGGTTCTGGCAAGGGCGGTAAGCCTGCATTGGAGTCGGGCCAACAGAGCGCCAGAGCAACCACAGGAAATTTTGAGAATTTAAACTTTTAAATTTGTGTTGTTGAATTTAATTGTAATTTCTGTTAATACTATGATAGAAATTGGTTGGGTTTTCTTAGCACCTAAAGTTTGTGCAGGGACCTTATTAGTTGGAGGCTTTGAATCTCATGTGTTGTTTGATTCGGGAGCATCTAATTGCATCATTACTCTAGAGTGGGCCGAGAGCAGTGGCATTCTGAGCGATGCTGGTGATCCAGCTAGTATGGTCAAGGTGGCGGGAGGAGGATTCCTAACTATGCTTGGTCGAGCGAGAGGCATTGATGTTCAGATCGTAGGAGAATCTATGCCGGCGGACTTAGTGATTAGTCTAGTGGATCTATATGGTTTATCTAGATTGCTACAAAGGTCGTGTAGTAATTGAGCGCGAGGGTTTAAGGTTGCTTTATCAGGGAGTAAGACCGACTTTAGGGAGTCTCGTGATTTCTGCGGTTCAGGAAGTGCAGTTGGTTGAGCATGGATGCGAGGTTTTTTTGGCGACGATTTCTATGCCAGAGTTTGCTGGTATGGTTGCTATTGGAGGTATTCAGGTTGTACGGGATTTTATGATGTTTTTCCATTGCTAATGGGATTACTGTCGTCTTGGTCTGATATTTTAACGATTGAGTTAGAGCTCGGGACAACGCTGATATCTAAGGCACCTTACAGGATGGCTCCGGCAGAGTTGGCAAAGCTGAAGAAGAAGCACAAGGATTAGTGTTGATCGACACCTGGTAAAATCCACGAGAAGAAAAATTTTGACGGACCAAAATTGACCCAGCTCGACACCAACGTCGACACAACCTCGACACAAAAGCCTAGTGTCGATCGACACAAGGCAGTGTCAATCGACACCCGATGCAGACAAACTCAGATTTTTTTAAGACTTCGGTTAGTGCAGAGGAACATGTCTACAAGCCTAAAATTCCTTACCCAAGAGTCAGGAAGTCTAAACAAGAGGTAGAAGAAACTAGATGCATGGCAATGATAGACAATGATGGTTGAGATTACCCTAGTTGATGGAGTCAAGCTTTCACCAACATTAAAAAGGTATGTTAAGAGAATGGTTGTCAATGGTGTGAGTCCTGAGGAAGAAGCATTGCTTACCAGAGATATCAGAGCAATTTTCTTGAACATAGTCCCAAAGAAAAAAAAAGACGGTGATGGTCTCTGAACAAGTTAGTCCTTTGATTCAGAGTAGGATTCCAGAGAAACTACCGATTCAAGAAACTTTGTACTAGATTACTCAATCTCAACAGGAAGATTTCCTCATTCTCTTTTTGATATAGCTTCAAGTATTAACTTGATGCCTTATTTTGTTGGTGCTAGACTTGCAATGACTGATTTCAAGCCAACTAGGATCTCTCTTATCCTAGCTAATTGATCTAAAAAGATCCCATAAGGTGTCTTAGAGGATGTTCCACTCAAAATTGAAAACTATATGATTCCCTCTGATTTTGTGGCTTTGACTATGACGAAGAACCTCAAGATCCTGTTATTCTGGGAAGATCATCCTTAGCTACAGCTTGCTACCACTGATGTGAGAAAAGGGAAAATAAAGCTTGATTTATGTGATTATGTCATGAATTTTGATATGGACAAGTCAAGGAAGGGATCCACCATTGATGGTCTGACCTTTTTTGTAGAAACGTCAATGGATGAAGATCCAATCAAGGAGCATTCAGAAGATATTACTACTGGGTATGTCAAGGAGTTGGATAATAGTGAGCAAGTGAACAAGCTGGTTGCTCAAGAGACATTTCCTGAGAAACACCCTCCAGAAATCAATAGTCCGTCATGTGTTGCCAAACAGACATTTCCATATCTCACAGCCCAAAAACTTCTAATAAAGCAAATGTATGCACTTCATGGAATCAATTCAAAACCCTATGATCTCATCAATAAGGATTTAAAAGGTGTAAAAGTTGTTTTACACTTATGCAAGCATTGAGATTCTTGTAGAAGGCTTTGTGTTTCTTTTTATGATTCTGCAAGAAAAAGAAGTGTTCCACCCAAATCATGCCCTGCTATTGTTCCTCACCTTAGTCGATCTCATGCTCCTAATGCTTAAACACCACCATGGATGAGGATACATTGTTTTCAGAGGCATTCATTGCCACTTTCCTATCAACCAGACGCCTGAGCCCCGACACAGTCAAGCTAGTGACTGAAAACAAGCGCTTAGAGGGAGGTAACCCACTGGTAAGTATACATATTTCTTCTTTTACTTTGATTTTTATATTTGAGCTTTGGTTTTCTTCTCTTTGTTTAAAGGATTAAGCATCTGGAAAAAAAAATTTCGCGATTGGTGTCGCTCGACACCAGGAGAGGTATCAGTCGACACCCTTGCAATCAGGTACGTTTTTCATAATTTTTTTTTTAAATTCCTTTTTTGTGCCTTTCTCTTGATTTATTTTTACACCGGGACGGTGTGAATTAAGTATGGGAGAAGGTATTCATCGTGTAATAATGTTATTTTCTTTCTTTTGTTTACTCTTTGTGTCAGTCCAAAATGTTTTATCGGCTCGAAACTACCCCCTGAGATCGCTTTAACATAAAAAATTTAAGTACCATTACCATAGCAAGTTGATTGGTATTACTAGGTTGGGAGTTGTTAGTCGATTAGTCTAACGGAGAGAGTCTACGCTTCTGAAGAATTCAGAAAGTATTTTACTAACTCCACCCTTAATAAACTCTAATTTCTTGTCTTGGGGCTTGGTAATCGTGGGACTTGATTCTTCTTTCATAACTAGCCAGGAGAGGATAATCTCCCTTTGATCTTTCCTTATCATCATAAAAAAAAAGTCTTACATTGAAAAATTCAAAGATACTTGCGACCATAAATCCTCACAAGGAACAATAGTAGTGAGTCCTCGTGACCCTGTCTCCTCACAAGGAACAACAGTAGTGAGCACTATTCTAAGGCTATATGCACAAAGATCCTTATGAGTGTGTCTCCTCACAAGGAACAATTGTAATGACTTGATCTTTATGAAGCTATGCAAATGGGCACCAGTTAACTAAGGGAAGTGGAAAAGGGAGCAGTACAAAAAAGTGTTTTAAGGAATGGAAAGAATCTTTTAAGTTCTATGATTGATACTCTCTTGATGAGACCACACCTAATTGATTAAAATGGGTTAGTAATAGAAAGTCTGAATTTCTCTAAGGGGTTTGGATTTAATTTGGAGGATTGCTAGACTTGTAGTGATTACATTAAAATACTACTTGATGTTGATTTTGTGGCATATGGATTCAAAAGTACATATTTGTTTGAGGACAAGCAAAAAGCTAAATCTGAGGGAGTTGATATATCATGGTTTTTACTGGTTTTTGACAATGATATAAGTCCATTTTATAGAGTATTTTGGGTGTTTTTCGAGTCTTTTAGAGTCTTTGCAGGGTTATGAACGTTTGGAGCATAATTGGAGATTATGGAGTATTGTAGAAGGAGCAGTCGAAGTCTTGAAGTCGGAGTCGATTTTCAGACTTAGTGTCCATCGATACCATCACTGTGTCGATCGACATCCATTCGTGAGAAGGAAAAGATCAAGTTTATTTGAAGATTTCTTTTTTGCCCCGGAAGTTCCAGAAGTTAACAAAAGTATCCCAAGTCGTTTTTACAACTTTATATATAGTTTTCTAAGCCGTTGTTAGGCTTTCTCTTATTATCTTTAGAGACTAAGAGAGCGACTTATTTTAGAGCGGTTTAAGGGAGACAAATCTACACTTTGTTTCAGAGAGATTTCGAACACCAGTTGTATATTTTCTCTAATCTCTTATGCAATTTATTCATCTGATAATGTTTTCATCATCTATGTATGAGTAATTTGCTAGTTAGGTAAAGGGTTATTCAAAGGTTGATGATAAGTTTTTAAAATTGAATTACTATTGGGATTAATCTACTTATTCTTCATCTTCATTGCTTTAACTCTGATTTTAGAATTGATAACCTGGAATTAGAAATCACAGGTTGATTGATAGATGCGAAAGTATTGTTAGTCACCGGAGTTAGATCATAGATGAGCAAAGAGTTTATCCGCAAAGAAATTTTGTTTAGAATCTTTGTAAATAAATTAGAACTTGCTTATTAATGCTTGCCTTGCTTATTGAATTCGCAAAGAAATTTGGAATTCTAGGGTTTAGTCATAGATAATCTTTGCGACAAAAGTCGATTGGTTTTATACTTGTGTTTTGAGCTCTAGAACTGCACTTAATAAATATCCCAATAATAATTTAGTTCTACGATTTAGAATCATACCTACGAATTTCCCAATGTCTAGCGTTTCGTCTCTTTGAATTTTAAGAACCTTAACCATCATCAATTGCTTGTTTTATTACTTGTTTTTACATTATACATTATCTCTTAGCTTGATTTGAATTTGAAGTCTGTTGTGTAATAACATTTTCGTTGGATTCGATTCCTAAGTACTACTACAATCTCTTAATTTGAGAGAGTAGCTCAGGGTATAGTTGAGCATATTACCAATCTCACGGACTACCTCGTATCTCTTCTCCATTTCCAACCAGTTGTTGGTCAAAGTCCTCTATGTTCATATTCTTTACTCTCTTCTCACCTTTAAATTTATTTCTTAAACGTCGGGATACTCCGAGGATCAACCTTCTTCGACCTGGAGTCATTTTCTCTCTCGATTTCTGGCTCTTTTTCACCCACTTCGATTCGCCGTGGTCTAATCACAAGAATCTGGGCCCATTCGTGATTTATGCGACATGCACGTGTTTGGTGACTGTGTAGGAACATATATCCCATAGTCTCAATGGTTTCAAAAAAATAAAATCCTCTGAAACACTTATGTAACTTTGTTATATTTTGCTTGAGATATATGCTTTAAGTACGAAGATAGGTTATGTGATTAGCAATTAAATTCCAAGAAAGCTGGATAATAAATGTAGAGAAAAGGGGTCTATAGTAGGAGATGAGGAGTATTTACTTGGCCGTTATAATTGTTAGCGAAATTAATGTGCGTTTCCGACTCCTTATCGACTAATCATCATCATCATCATTTTAGAATCTACTATAACAACATAATAATGACCATAACTTCTCCTTTGTCCAGGAACGATATTGTATCACCATCGGTACTAGCACTACAAGAAAACATGCATTTTGCGACGCCCAAAATGCGTCTTAAAAGCGTCGCAAAACAGATGTTTGCAACTCTTTTGTTATGGAATCTGGGCGTGGCAAGAAAACCGTCGTAAATCCAGTCCGTCGCACATTCGTCACAAATTAGCGACACTTTGGTGGCAAAATAAATGCGTCACATATATGCAACAGATTAAAGGCAAAACATAAGCGTCATACATTTGCAACAAAATTGTGACACTTATATCCGTCATGACTTAGTGACAAAATTCTGACGGTAAACTACATCACAAATATATGACGGATTTGAGACGATATGAAGAGACATCATTGATCTTAAGTCGTCGCAAATGCGTCACAACAAGGTCACTAATTTGTTACTAAATGTATGAATGTGACAGTTATTTGAACACTAGATTTTTGTGTTAAAATGATTTTAACAACAATAATTTGTGGTGATATGTACCAAATATTAAACTGAAAGCATTGAAATAGAAATCCAAAAGAGTATTAGGTTTACAAAACAAAATAAACATTTTTGAACATTGTTTATAATTAAAAGGAAACTAACAAGTTTTACAACAAAATAAACAAGTTCTAAAACCTTGTTTAGGAAAGTGCAGTGGCTGGTGCGGTGCTCGGGCCAGTGCCTAGGCCGAGTGCTCTGTCGGCTAGATTGGTGAGTGGATCATCTTGTTCTTGTTCTTCAAAGTGTGCAACGACACGGGGTTCAGATTTCTCCATCATGTTTTTATGGAGTTGTTCTTGCTGAAACTATTTTGTAATTAGCAGCAGCAAGTTGGCTCTTGATTCCTTCAAGCTCAGGCGAAGAAGAGCTATCGCCTCTTTTCCTCTTTCCTTTACCCGCAACCTTAGTCAAATGGCCAAGTCCAAATGGGATTCCTTTGCTGTCAGTATTTGTACACTGAAACAGAAAAATCACACAGCAAAAACACAAACCAAATCAACCATTATGTACACTAAACTATGAAAGAAGACAAAAGAGCAAAATCAAGACCAGATATGCATCAGAATAGTTTATCTAATACAAACAGAGGTAACATAAGACATTTCTCAGTTTTGCAAATGACGTAAATCCAAAACAATACACAGAAACAATCCAATTCCAAGGCATAAGTTTGCAAATTAATCTTTGATAAGCATAAACAAGAACAGACAGATAAGTAGAAAAAATCATGGGCATCAGTTTGCTAATAAACGATGTTAAGGAGAAACAATCATAGGCATTTGTTTGCAAAAACAAGACAAGAGAGCAAATATAAGTCCAGATATGCATCAGTTTGCAGATTATGTCAATCCAAAACAATGATAAGCAGAATGAAATAGACAGAAGAAAGAAGTAAATACCTTTAGGAAAATTGTGTTATTTTCATCAACGCACAGTGTCTGTTGAGTAGACCATTAAGAACCATCAAATGAATTGACTGGGTCGTCTCCATCATCCATAAGGTCAGTTATTTCCTTCTCATACGCCTCAACAATGACTTGAGCTTTCCCATCAACATAGCTCCCATCTGCTTTGGTGTGTGTTTGCATGAAGACTTCACCGAATGAAACTCGACGACCTAACTCTTCCTTCGAAAAAGAAATAGAAGTTGTAAGTTAAAATAATTATATACACATGTATTATAAGAAGTTTATAGTATGAGAGGAAGGATAGAGAACTTACCATGTCTTGTTGTATTGGCAAGAAAGATTTCTGACCCGAAACGTGCTTTACAACTCCTAGACCACCACGGTCGGAGTTGCGGCACGCGGATGCGGTAAAACTCTTGTCCTGGCCTCTTGAGTATCCCAATGGGTGGACATTTCTTTCCAAAGATCTTTGCCGATCCAATAGGGCCTTCCAGGTCCAGTCTTAGCATGGCTAACAATTCCTCTGAGCCGTTTTTTCATAATCCTGAAAAATTCTCTCTGACCAGTGGAGTAAGAGCAGGCTCCCAGTTGTACATCCTTTGTAGAAGATAGAAGATGTTAGTTGTAAATGGTATGAATAAAGTTACAAAATTATAGAAAGAAATAAGATGGAGTAATGACTTACCGCAAATGTTCTGAAATACAACTCCCGTATATGAATCAGCGTCCGCTTCCAGCTATAGAAGGTCCATCAAATTTATGTCATATAATCCCAGGAATGACACGACCAAGTATACCGTTGTCCTGGTTAAACCTTATACAATAAGTGCAAATGAATATGAGAACCAGTACATTAACCCTATAAATGAAAGTGTAAACATATTTCTAAAACTCTTTTAATGGATGATAATATTAGAAGAAGTGAAATGAAAAGAAGTTCATAAACCCTAATGGTAATACAATACTGATACAAGTAAACATTACTAATCAGATTACGATCCCTAATCAGAACACATACACACAACACATACACAATTAATCAGAACATAAGCCTAATGAGAACATTACTAATCAGCACATAAACCTTATAAACATTACACATAAGCATAATACTAACAGACAAGAAGAACAAAGAAGCTAGGAGATTACCAGATTGATTCATAGTTGGGGCTTGGATGCTCAGATAAGCGCACGAGCTGTTCTCGGCCTGGAAGATTGAGAAGATTATCCAGAAGAGCTTCAAAGTCTTGCCCCTCTGGATTATCTTGATTCACTTCTTCTTCTTCCTCCCCTCGATAAGGGAAGTCACCATTGTTGTCTTCTTGGTCCTGGTTACCCATATCAAATTAAGGAGGAGGTGGAGAGATTGGAGTTTCAATCGGAAACATGAGTTGTTGAGAGCTTTGTTGTGAAGATGACGGATACTGAGCAGGTAACCTTGTTCTGCTGACAGAGCTGGAATGAGTGTGGTCCGACGACGGATTAGAAGAATAAGAACTTCTTCCTGTAATACCTTAGGGTGAAGTTTCATTAAGGTTTCCACCACCAGATCTAGTAGCTGCAGGAGATGTCAACGATTGGACTCCTCCATTAACATCGGCGTTTGTGGAAGCATCTGTTGTAATTCCTTTTCCCTTTCTAGTGCCTCTTCCTCTACCAGGAGAAGAGAGGCCACCTCTGGTTCTTACACCACCAAACGTGGATGCATTGATAAGTCTAGCTCCTGATGTAGTAGCAGTAGATGCAGCTCTTCCTCTACCCGCGACTCCGCCTCTTCCTCCACCGTTAGAATCGGCGATTCCTCTTCCGGTGGCTCCACAGCTTCTTCTAGAGACTCCGACAGACTTCACAGCCGGCTTAGGCCTCGCAGGTGCTTTTGCTTTTAAAGACATGAAGATGTAGAGAGAAATCGAAAAGAAAGAGAAAACATTTGGTTTCCTGGGATTCGAAAGGTTGAAATCGAGAAATAATTTAGGATTCTGGGTTTCGAGGATTCGAATAACAGAAAATGTGAAGAAAATCGAAGAACATGCAAAGATTCAATGTTCTTCGACGAAATCTGGAAAAGGATTCGAGACAAAATTAGGGTTTCGGAGTTGAAAAAGCGATTCATTTTCACGGATTTGAAAGAGAGAAAGAGAAAAGGTTTAGGATTCTGGGTTTCAAGGATTCAAATCACAGAAAATGAGAAGAAAATTGAAGAACATGCAAAGATTTGATGCTTTTCGAGGAAATCAGAAGATGATTTCGATAGAGAAATAGATATTAAAAATTTAGGGTTTTTGAGAATAATGAAATTGGGTATCAAATTTCGATAGTTGTTTATCGTTTGCATCACAAAAGGATAGCAAAACTGTCGCAAATTAATGAAATGAGAGGGAAAATATGGGCCTAAAATTTCGTTGGAGCCCAATTCAATTAAAACCAATGTTTTTAAAACCAGACCCGCGGCCGAACCGGCAAAGGTTTCGGGTCATGTGTCAATGTGGTCCAATCGGGTTGAACCGGGTTTAAAGGTTTTTTTATAGATACTAGTATAAACAATTTTCAATAACTATAATATCTAAATATAAATAATATCCTTCATTATATTTAGATTTTTTAATCATGAATAAAAACACATCAATGATATATATAGTGTTTTTTAAAAGAATTAAATTGTAACAACTAAAAAACATTTAAAATTTTATTTAAAAAATTGATCAAACAATGGATCAGAAATGAAAACAAACAAAAAGCATTATGAAATAAAATAAAATATAAACAAAATTAAATTCTAGAAATCAATACTTTCAAATCTGATCTCATCAAATTCAACTATTCAAGAAGAAAAAATTTGAAAACAAATAGTAAAATTTATAAATAATTTTTTTTTGAAATCTTAAATTAGTGAAAAATAACGAAATTCAAAAGTAGTATTTATTTTTAAAATTTTTAATCATAAAAAGATAAACAATGTTTTTTTTGAAAATATGCAAAATTTGATATTAAATAATTAAACCTGACCAGCTCGGTTTTAGTCTTTTTCTTTTATTTATGTAAGCAACTTAGCTCCACTTTGGGTAACCAATAGGGAGAATTTCATATAATTCAATCTTTGGTTGAGAAAAAAAAACAAAAAAAATCATCAAACCCGGGTCAAACCAACCCGGGTAGCCCTTCGGTTCGCGGTTGAACCCGGTCCGGTCCGGGTTTCAAAACACCATTTAAAACCCAAATACTTGTGGGAATCCAAAATATAAAAGTGTTACGGTTTCGTCACAAAAGAGACGCAGATCTGTTACGAATTTGTGACGCTAAGTGTATACATAGCTTGAAACCCTAAAACCTAAACATTTAAATAGGAAATTGGTTAGTTAATGGGTTTAAAATTAGCTTTCTATCAAGTGTGAGGCATTTGAATGATTATATTTTGGTAAATTGAACTTCAAATGTCTATTTATAAAAAAAAAAATTTGAAAAAGATTACAAGGTTATACTAAGGAGTTTAACATAATACTTATGTGATTGGTATGAACATTTTAATTTTTTGGGAATTAAAAGATTTAAACACTTAGATGTAAGATTTTTAGTTCACCCATGACTAATATACTTATGTATAATATCCTAGAACTTGAATTCACATTTGAAACACCAAAATGGTACTGGGAGTAACTAATCTGTAGCAAAAGTGTCATAAATTTGTACCGCTTTTGTGACTCTACGCGAAACCCTATACGCTAAAACATCCTATTGAAATGGTGACTCAACTTTGACCATTTTGTGACTCTTTTATGAACATTTTGTGATGAAATTTTTTTCTTGGTTTAAAAAAATGTCCAAAATCAACTGGACAGTCTCAAACCCGAGACCTCTAACACTTATGATATAAAACCGAACCTGATGCGTCTCGAGTGATCCAAGCACCCCCACTATGAAGATTTGAGTTTCTCCAATGCCCATTGATATTGCATTTGACTCAATTTGATCTTGGTTTTTCCCACCTGTTTTCCAATAAACTAGAGCGTCCTCTGTTTTGCGCATTTTCAATCTCTCCATCATTCACCTTTGACCAGCATTTGGCTTCTTCACAAGCATGTGTGACCAATATTTGTAACGATACCTGAGTTCCAGCGTATAATATTGGATTTCGATTCTTCAAAATTGCCCATAGGATCCACGGTATTTACTCAAGGTGAATATTTGGATCATATTGTGTATCCATCAGAGTGAAAACCCAATCCAGTTTAGTTTCAAGAACTCCAAAAAAGCCTTGTTGTGGTGTAGGAAATCCAGCGATCTCCCACATTTGTTGACTGAAATCACACTGAAATAAGACATGGTTGATCGATTCCGGTTCCTTGTTGCAGAGCTTACACGTTGTAGGAGTTGAAAAACGTCTAGTGATTAATCGACTAGTTCAAAAGATTGTTTTAATGCAATCCTTTGAGTATCCATAGGTAAAAACGGCGGTAATGGTATTGTAGAGTGATTCGCAACATACCAATAACCGTTTGACCGTATACGCACCATGATCCGTATAAGCCCAAATGCGCTTATCTTTCGTTCGACCAACCGACATATTCAGAATTCTTGCCGCATCCGCACTTGGCAATCGTTTGTTAATCAACTCAACGTTCCATGTCTTATCCGTTCAACGTTCAATGTGATACATATCTAATAATAGTTTTTTTTGTCACTAACACACTTCATTTTTAATAAAATACCCATTACAAGCAGTATTATTATTACTTTTTCTATAATTTTAATAGTCAACCGTATTTAGTACGCACTTCATCCACTTTGCTACGATACAAGTGCTCCATTGTTATGTAAGAAAATGGTTACTATTTATCATTACGCATCTATGCATATACAATAACTATATGATATACATGTGTGTCTACTTTCTCTATTATTATATACATATAATTTAAATCACGTTATTTAATTTGTGGTTGTAGATTTATGTTGTAGATGTTTAATTAGTAATCTGATAAAAATGTTACGTAATGGAAGTCGGGGAGGGAGCGGCTTAGCACTATCATGTAGATGATGGAATAGAAATGGCCGAATGGCATCCAAAACAAGTCACTCCTCAAACGTACGTACATTTATGCGTATATCTCACACAACAAGCACTAAACTCACCCTATCTGCTATTTTTTGTTCCTTAACAAATTTATGCATTAACGATAATGTATACTATTTTTTTTAACGCGCTCAAACCTATTTTAGTTTACACTTTATAATACTGTATGATTAGTCGTCTTGGACCTAAAATATCCTCCTCCACTAAAATTTGAAATCTTACAAATCCAACACGACCCAAGCTCCACCTCTTGGTATTTAATTTGGTTACTACAGAGTACTATTTGCTAATATTATATTTAACGTGAAAAAATATGTTATTTTTAGTTTTATTCTATATGAAAGTACATTAAATTTAGTTGAACTACTGAAAAATGTAAAAAGGACTACTTAATTTAGGGTAAGAAAAAATATTCTATCAATATTTAAGGTTGTCTTACTTTTCTTCTTGTAGGGAATTACCAGTTTGCTGGTTTGATGACAAAAAAAGTCATAAACCTCACATTTAAAAGGGACAAGAACTGCCAAGGGTACGTTTTCTTCATTTTGTTTTGCAATTATTAAAGTAGAAATGAAAGATTTTTTTTTTTATATAGTTTGGTATTTCTTCAATACCCCCTCGAAAACATGTAAATATATAATTACGAGAAATGCCACGAAGTGATTTTGAGGAACCCTCAAGTTTCTTGCAAGTCGTTTACTCTTTCCTCCATCTGTCTTTGACCCCAGCCTATATATGTACTAACCCACTTATCATCATTATTTTCATATAATAATCTGTTAAAATTTAATTTCATAATTGGTGGTCACACACACCACCAAGAAGCCTATCAACATCCGTGTCGGCAAATATTCACAAAACTAAACCCTTTTTTCTCTCCATAAAAGCACATGTGTAACCATATTTATAACTTTATATTTTGAGAGAAATACAAATAAATACGATTGAATCTTTTGAGTTGTACTTATATCGAAACTCTGAAATGTACGTGAGACAAGCTTAGTGGAAACTGGAAAAAGGTCCATGGCGGAGTTGGTGGGGTGTGAGGCTGACAAAGCCACGTCCCTCTCTCCGACGTTCGTATTCAAGTTTCCCAATCTCTATTTAGGGCTGACGTCATCCTATTCGAATTAAAGAATCTCCATATATACTCTTAAAAAAGAAAAAAGTCAATCGGACTGTTTTGTAGTGCGTGTCGATAAATACGTTACATTTTTAGTGTAACAAAAAAATGTATATTGATGTACGAAAAGATGGAAGATTGGGACTCTGGTTTATGATCAATGAAGATGAAAAATAACCTCAAGTGGTTGAGTTTTATAGTGAAAATTTGTTTTGGACAAATGTTATTTTGTTATAGCGTTCTATTATTATATATGTAGGCTCGTCGACTTTGACTCTAAACAAAACAGACTTCCGGTTCCACTAACTAATTTAAGCAATTAGATCTACAGTTTATTTTTTTTTAATGTATATTAAAGTTTCCTAAAGTTTTTTATAATCGTCTGAATTATTATATAGATATTGCAATCATCATTAGACTAATTTGATCTATTTGATCTAATCCTATTATGATGATATTCAACTACATGTTATTTATGCAATTATGGTGAATAACTTCTACATAGACCTCCATAATGCTAAAATGCTTTAAAATGTGTTTTGAGAAGGGTTGGTATGGACTATAGTAAGATATATAGGGTTGAGAGTTCGATTCTCATCATACCCCACATTTTGTTTATATTTTTTCTTTGACATATCAGTAATGAGTTGCCCAATTTTGTTTTCCTTTCGTCATTCGGATTCCCATGACCTGTTCTGCATACATGATATCACATTATTTAAAAAGATTTCTCGATAAAATGTTTTATTTACAAAAATGCTACTACATGGATTTGCTAATTTTGCTCTAAAAATGGCTAAATATATACCTAATAAAAAAATAAAAAAATTTAAACTACACAAAACCCTTCTTAATTTTGTTATATAAGAGAAAAGAGCCAAAATTTTAAAATGTTTTATTAAAATACCAAAAACATTTTTTGTCCTACAACCCCTTAATAATTATGAGGTAATTCCTATTGGTGTTGGCTGTCGCATATTACGCTCTACATGTTCACTTTTGGATCGCATTAGCTAGAGACATGCATGGGCCTAGCCCAGTATACAGAAATTTGTTGTCGGTTGCAAAGAACAACAAAACTTTTGTCATTATAACTCTATTTAAAATTAGTTTTATTTAAAAACCAATCATTATGGTTTGCTCAGTTTCAGCTTTTGCTTGTTTAAGGTTTTGTATTTTGACTCATTGTTACTTGTCTCGACCAATAAAGATAGGACTACATTTCATCATTTCAATCCTAAAATAGTTTAAGAAAATCCACGTGATATGATTTAATTATTGAATAATCTTATAGTTTGACGTGTTTTTTTTTCGGTTTGTCCTTGCTTCGCTATAAGATAGACTAGAAGTAGAGCCTAGTGATCTATCTCTTATTTAATTGGTTCGATCCCAGTTTTCCGACAAGACGTCACTTGATTATAATAGAGAATTGAAACAATAACAAAAGTATATTTTAACAGTAGCCTATACGGGGTTTGATGGGACTAAATACAAGATTTTTCTTACTAAATACAAGATTTTTCTTATGTGATATATGTGTATTTCGGTTTAATTTTTAAAGTTTAAGTTCATATTAAATTTTAGGATTCTAATATAAAAAGACAACATCGTGATAGATTAGTTTCGATTAATGACATTAGAATTCGGGTGTATTGATAACTCTCGTCTCTTACCTTGTTACGACATTTCTCTAATATTTGTATTTATATATATTGCATATGTGGCTTATAAAGTATTAATTATAACTACATTAATTGGTGAATTGATTCCACTTCCTGTCCAACAAAGCAATACATCAAAGTTAGTATTTCTTCTTCTACAAGAAAGTGATTGTGGTTGGGTTATGTCAAATCTAGATGATTTTGAGATTAATTTCATAATTGAAATAATTAGGGTTTAAACTTACATGTGGTATAAGAGTGAATCTTCTACAAGAAAACACTCCTTTTTGCGAGGGCGGTAATCGTTGCAAAACCGTCGCAAACCCCATATTGCGACGGTTTTGCGATGATTTTTAGACTGTCGTGACTAACTCGTAACAAACTAAAAACCGTCGCAAATTAAAAGACCGTCGCAACAGTGTCGCAAATTTAGCAAGGCATTTGCGTCTTAAAAATTTGCGAGAGAATTGCGACTATATATTTTCGGCGCAAAATTGCGACCAAATTGCGGCGGTAAATTTGCGACAATATTGCGGCGGTTAATTTGCGACGGAATTGCAGCGGTGAGTTTGCGACGGTATTGCGTCGTTTCATTTGTGACAGAATTGCGTCGGTTAATTTGCGACGGTTTTGCGTCGGTTAATTTGCGACAGAATTACGGCGGTTGGTTTGCGACGCTTAAGAGGCAGATTGAATTGCGACGGTTTTCGAGGCAAATTTGCGACGATTTTGCGAGGCATATTAATCTGATTTTTTTAAAAATACGAAATAAAAATAATTCAAATTAAAATAATTATTAAATAAAAAATCTGAAAATATTTAAAACTTGAAATAAAGTTTATTACATAAAATTAAAACAAAAAAAAACTACGAATTGAAATCGATTTGTTCTTCGATCGGATCCTGATCAATGTGCCACCTTCTTCTTCATCCTCCAATGCTGCTGCTACTGCTTCTCTCTTCGCAGTCCTCATGGCGGCAAGCGTAGGGTTCGTCATCGCTAACACCTCGAACATGTTATCGTAGACGGAATTGGAAGTCTCTAACGTTTGGATCTTCTTTATCGTTATGCCGAGGTTTTTTTATCGTTTTGTCGAGCTTTTGTGTCGTTTGGCTGAGCATTGCAGTCGTTTCGTGGAGCTTCTTGGTCACATCAAGATCAGAAGCAAATCAAGAAACAAGACAAAACGAACTCCCTGGTCATCCGTCGGGATTGATCCTGTAAATATCTAATCTATTAATGATTTTAACAATTTTAATCTAGTAATGATTTTAATAAATTAAATGATTACAATAAATTAAAATTATCAACATTAATGATTCGAAACATTTAAATTTATTTAACATTATAAACAAAATTATCAATATTACTCAATTTGCAGTTTTAAAACTTAACTAATTAATTATCTAATTCTCCTAAATACCAAACTTAACTAATTAATTATCTACAATTGCAAAATTTAAAAGTAATAAAACACAAGAAAAAAATTAGAATACTACCTCAGAAGGTCGGTGAATGAATTGGAATGTTAGGGGATATTCTTTAAGAGAGAGGGAGTTTTTTTTAGAGAGAGAGAGAGAGAGTTGTGAGGAATGAGCGAGGAAATGGGAATTGCATATAAAGAAACTTTTTCGTCGTAATTCCGTTGCAAATCGGACCAAAATTTTCACACAATGTATGTTTGCCGCTAAAACATTTTGTTTACCGCGCACCGATCGTCGCAAAAATTTCACAGCCGTCGCAATTCCCTCACAACATTATTCAAAAAATGTCGCAAATTCCTCGCAAACTGTAAATCCTAAGGTGAATGAACGTTCATTAATTTGTTATGGCCGTAACTATAGTCGCAAAACCGTCGCAAATCGTTTTTGGTTTTGCGTCCGTCGCAAACGTTCAATTGCTACGCATTTGCGACGATTCCGTCGCAAGACCGACGCAAAAGAAGTTCAGGGTATAGTTAGGGGTTTGGAAGGTTTAGATCATTTTTACGATTCATAAATGGTAAA
The DNA here is from genome assembly GCA_963576765.1 of Draba incana. NCBI lineage: Eukaryota > Viridiplantae > Streptophyta > Magnoliopsida > Brassicales > Brassicaceae > Draba > Draba incana. The sequence continues at coordinate 17,952,203 of OY755209.1, read as the reverse complement.
TATACACGTGTTTAGGTCCTAAGTGCATGTATGAAGCAAAAATAGCCCAATAGTTGAGGTACTTAGTAAAATCGCCAAAAATAAAAGATTGATTATATTCATAGTAAAAGTGTATGATACTTCGTTATATATGTATCTCGATAATGTTTTAATAAGTGTCTTCTTTGAATAATTCTGGAGGGTTGTTATTCATTACATGACTAATAACATATTTTTAAATTCCAAGAAGGACATATTTAAACCGGGTAAATAATGTATTGGTAACGATATAGGGTTTCACAATTTGCGAGGGTTATGTCGCAAATCCGTCACAAATTGTATACTTTGCGACGGTTTTGCGAGGGTTTCCTCGCGAACGCGTCGCAAATTGCGAAACCCTAAACCTTGGTGGTTTGGAAATATTCCTACTAATTTGAGATTGATACGAAAATGTTTATATATCAATTTGATCATATTTAAAACGGGTAAATAATTTATCGTTTAAGATTTAGGGTTTCAACTTTTGCGATGATTTTGCGAGAATGTTCACTCAATAACGCCGCAAATAAGCATCTTTATTATAATTATAATTTTTTTTCTTACAAAGCAAATCAAAAACGAGAAATTAATATATAATCTAAATAAAATTTATAAATCATGATCATCATGATCAAAAAAATATCTTTCTACTCCGCCTGCTTCTTCTTTGTCCTCATCATCGTCCTCCTCATCTTGATCATCGTCGTCTTCATCAAATTCATCACCGTTTCCTTCCGAATCATCGAATATCACATCAAGTCCACTATTGAGCGGGTCAATTCTTGTCAAATCGGTGGTTACCTCCGTAGGGATCGAAACTTTTTCGGTTCTGGCAGGTTGCACTGGAGGTTGATCATCATCAGCATCAGCATCAGCTGCTAACCCCCCGACAATTCGACCCATTCGGTTAACTTTAATCACAAATAGCCAATCTTGATCCCGTTGTCCACGAGTACGAGGGTAAAGACTGAAGACTACTTGCTCTGCTTGAGATGCTAAAATAAATGGCTCAAACTTGTCTGTGTAGCTCCTGTTTCCTTTTACGTCAACAACTCCGAATTTGTGGGTTCTAACCCCGACACCAATGGATGGATCAAACCAATCAAAACGAAATAATACATTTTTCAAGTTCAACACACCAACATACTCGATCTCAATGATTTCTTTCAACATACCATAAAAGTTTGTATCGCCCGGGACATGAATACCGTAATTTGCAGTGGCTTTATTTTGGCCATGTTCAAATGTGTGAAAAATGAAACCGCGAGTACAATACATCTTACTCGTTTTTATGCTTGAAATAGGCCCCAAAACAAACTCATGTACTCATAAAAGCCAACTATGTCGAGATTTTTTCACCACCTCTTCTCAAATTGAAATAATTAGTGTATATATATATATATAATTATATAATTATAATAGTAATATAACTCATCCATGTTTCTTATCTTCTCCCGCATCCAGCCAGCAAAATCACGTTCTAGGTAAAATTGAACTTCTTCGTCATCTAGTTTAGGAAATGCTTCTCATATTAGGCTTTCTAACATTTTGTACACCCGTTAATTAGTTATATATATATATATAAATATATATATATATTTATATATATACTAAATAATACATACTCATATGTAAATATATATATATATATATATACGTACCTCTCATATGGCTGAAAGTAGTTACAATTTAACATTATATACGTATGGGCAACTTCCATATGCTTGAACTCACACCACGTTGTTTCCTTCACTTTTCCACCCATCCGACCTACATCAGAGAAAACATCAGGTACACCCTCTAAGTGATATGTTCGGCCAACCCCACCATATCGTATCGTTTACGCCGGGTTTTCTTAGTTTTCACGGTTTGGCTAAAGTAGCAATTAGAGAAGTTTGATGTCTCCTCTGTCAAACTTCCAGCAATGATTGATCTCTCTACTCTTGCCAGATTTTTTGCCTTCATCTTCAGATGTTTGAAGAACCTTTCGAAGGGGTACATCCATTAAAATTGGACTGGTCTACCCAAATCTAACTCATGAGGTAAGTGTACAACCAAATGTTCCATCACATCAAAAAAAGAAGGTGGAAATATCTTTTCTAAGTTGCAAATAGTGAGTGGAATATCTGAATTCAACTTCGAGATTTCGTCCTCCATTAAGGTTCTAGCACATAAGTCTCTGAAAAATGCTCCAATACCTGAAATGGCAATCCGGTCCGGAGTAATTAAGTTAATTAATACTGTTACAAAATACTTGTATGTATATACCCATAAATAAACATAACACCTGCTATTGCCTCTTGTACATCTTACGGTAAAAGCTCTTGAAAGACGAAAGGGAGTAGTCGCTGCATGAACACATGTCAATCGTGGCTCTTCATCCCAAAAAATTTGCCCCCTTGCTCAACACACCTTGAAAAAGTGGATACGTATCCATCTGGGAACTTTACCCACTGCTTAACCCAGTTAATCAAAGCATTCTTTGCAGCAGGTGATAGTCGGAAACTGGGAATCGGTGCCCTACCATCCCCTGTTAGATGTAACTCTGGCCTTATGCATAAAGCTGCGAGATTGAGACGAGATTTTCGATTGTCTTTTGTTTTACCTGCAACATTCAACAATGTGTGTATAATATTCTCGAAGAAAATTTTCTCCACATGCATGACATCCAAGTTGTGCCTCAGCAGATGATCCTTCCAGTAAGGAAATTCCTAAAATATACAATTCTTATGCCAGTTATGGAACACCCCATACCCAACATGCATATTTACAGGATTACTTTGCCAATTACCCCCGAATTTTACAGTTTCTTCTGCACCATATCCATCCATTTGTTCTTCCAACTCCTCACCTGAGAGGTAAACCAAGGGGGAGGATTTAACAACTCTCTTACGGAACAACGCCCTACTTTTTCTATAAGGATGACCCCTAGGAAAAACTCGACGATGGCAGTCAAACCAGCAAGCTTCCCCTCCAGCTGAAAATTGAAATTATTCGGTCTTATCTAAACAATAAGGACATGATAACTTTTTGTGCGTTGTCCAATCAGATAACATACCATACGCTGGAAAGTCGATTATCGTCCACATAAGGACAACCTTCATGTTGAAGTTCTTTCGGCTCGAGGAATCAAACGTGCGTACACCAACATGCCACAACTGCTTTAGTTCCTGGATAAGAAGCTGTAGGAAGACATCAAGTGATCTTTTTGGATGCTTAGGCCTTAGAACCAAAATGCTGAGAAATAAAAATTCTCGATGCATACACATTTCCGGTGGGAGATTATATGGCGTCACTATGACTGGCCACAATGAATATTGCCGACCAGACATACCAAAAGGACTAAACCCATCAGTGCAAAGACCCAAATACACATTTCTATGTTCTACATCAAAGTCTAGATGTACCCTGTGAAAGTGTTTCCATGCCTTTGCATCTGATGGATGGGTGACCACCCCTTCCTCACAATCGTGTTTTGATTGATATCCTCACAATTGTGTTTTGATTGATATAATCGCTCCTGCTGTCTGCTCTGATTGATATAATCGCTTTAGTCTATCTGTTATGGAAGATACCACATACGCTTGAACGAGACTTTGGTGCGACCACTAGTCTTCTTATATCTTGGATGCGAGCAAAAATGACATTCCTGCAATTGAGCATCATCTTTACAAAAAATCATACAATTATCAATGCAGACGTCAATCATCTCAGACGGTAAACCAAGACTTGCTACCAATCTTTGTATACCGTAGTAACTCTCTGTAGAGTTATTACCCTCTGGCAAATATTCTTTAAACAATTCACCCCATTTATCCATTCAATTTTCACTAAAGTTATTTTTGCTTTAAATTGACATCATCCTAGATGCTAACGACAATTTTGAAAGCCCTTCTCTACATTTTTTGTAGATAGGTTCGTTAGCAGCATCTAACATATCATAAAAAATTTTAGCACTCGGGTTTGGTTCTTCAAAAGTATTATCACTAAAAGAAGCAATAGTTTCTTGAAATGAATCATTGACCATGTCATTAAACCTATTCCCATCTGTATTTATATATGCAGATTCATTAAAATTATCATGACCATACTGATAAGCACTATCCTCATAATTACTATCATCTTCTACTTTTCCACGATAACTCGTACTTGAACTACCCGAAACATTGACAACAAAATTCTCCCCATGCGAAAACCAAACATAGTAGTTAGGTAAAACCCCCCTTGTAAATAAATGTTTCCAAATAGTTTGTGTATCATGTGCAACAAAGTTTTTGCATTTCACACAAGAACAAAAACTTATCACGTTACCGTCGTTGGTGCATCCCGCGAGTGCCCCTTGGTTGTTTATCGCCTGGGTCAAAAACTGGTTAAGCCTTTCTCTAAATTCTCTAGACATTTCGCCAATTTCTGGATCTTTGCGGTTGTACATCCATGCTCGAACCATGTAGACCTCATGATGCGATGACATCTTCGATTATGAAAATTATCTCTCTTTAAGAAATCTATGGGAAATTTTTTTGCATTTCTAGGATTGTTTTTAGAATATGATTGGAATGTTTGTTGTTTTAGTTCATCACATGTTCAAGCTATATATATAAATGTTTGGTTTTTTTTTGCTAGTAATTTGCGACGTTTTTCTTATGTTTTGCGACTAAAATATTGCACCCATAAACAAGTAAGAATCATTAAAACGTGTTGTAATATATTATGTCGCTAAAGCGGACGCAAACTTATCTCTAAAAGCCAAAATATCTTACGATGCAAAAACGTCGCAAAACTCACAATCGACGCAAAACCATCGCAAAAACAAAACATTTTGCGATGGTTTTGCTTCCAAAGTTTACGACGCAAATTTGCGACGATTTTGCGTCGCTTCAAAGAATCTCGTTGGCAAAACGTCGCAAATTAGTCGTAAAACCGTCGCAAAATTCCGTCGCAAAAGGGGTTGTTTTCTTGTAGTGATCTAGATTTGTTTAATTCACCATTTTTAAACCTATGGCATAACGTTTTGAAACAACTGAACATACGGATGAGTAGAAATCAAAATTAAAGATGTTTTGTTGTCGTTGCATCGTTACGTTGCTATACGGATTCAATATTAGAGTTAATGGTCGTTTGCATGAATTTGAGTCATAATTGCATATGTATTAAAGTGATTCATAGTCGGTGTGTTTTGTTTTTTTAGTACTCCCTCCGTTTTGTATTGTTTGATGTTCTAGACTTTTTATTTATATTAAGAAAACACATAAATACTGAGTTATAAATATCTTATTTTTTGCACTAAACAATTTTCTATAACTCTAAGCCAATAGTATTTCAAAAAAACCAATTAATATGCATTGAAATTTACAATTTGTCATTATTGTTTCATAAAAAATGCATAGAAAATAGAGAAAATCAATCTTTTAGAAACAAATTTTTTTTCTAAAAGATCAATCAAATAAGAATGGAGGGAGTAAGGAATTTTTAGTCATGCTTGGATTTATAATTGAATGCATTGCATGCATGAACTATAACCCGATTTGGTTTACTGGAATTTTAGTAATTTAAAATATCATTATAGTAGAGTCAGTGTTGTTTAATAAATAATTGAAGTCGTGCATGGATTCATAAGGATGCATTCAAAATTGGTGTCGTTTCCATAAAATATCATTATAGTAGAGTCAGTGTTGTTTAATAAATAATTGAAGTCTGGTTCAGTGACAATCTCCGTTGTACAAAGGTTGCTCCTTACTCAAATTAGAAGGCTTTTGTTTTCAGTTACCATATATTGGCTTTAATGTTTTATTTTCTGCAGATTTTCAGCGATGGCGTATTCTCTGCCTTGTGGGTTGTGGGCGGACTGGTCGTGATCTTGGTAGCACCAGTTGTCAGCAGATGGCTTCCATTTTACTATACCAGTTCCATGGCTTTTGGGGTTTTTCTCGTCATGCTGATTATTATTTTCCAGGTATATTACTCTCAAGTCCACTAAAGTGTGTATTTCGTTTTTTCCTGACCATGGTAAAGGAATTTAATTTTTTTGTTCTTTCGCTGAATTGTTATGTCGACATGTTTCTTTAATAATTGTTTGCAGGTTATGAAGCTATTGCCTACTGGGAGAAAAAATATGATGTATCTTGCATTCTATGGATCTGTGGTGAGTATGTTTTACCACCGCATTCGCCATTGTTTTTCGAAGCAATTAGTTAGCTAGAAAGTGCTTACTTTGAAATTACTCTTGCAGGTAGGTGCAGGATCATTAATCCTACATCAGTTCTCAATGATGGTGAACATGATCCTTGTCAATTTCGGGCTGAGCGAGGACACGTATAATCCAGTAAGTCATTTTCCCTGCGTCTGCATAAAACTACAAAGCTCCATTTCTCTCAATCTTGGTTTCCTTGGTTTGGAAATTGGTACACTTGCAAGCTAGTGACATGTGTATGTAGCATAAGCATAACAATTGCTACTTGATTTCCACCAGGTTGCAATTCTCGTCCTTGTGGGAATAGTCATTACAGGAGCTGCTTTCGGATTCTGGAAGGTGAGGAAGTTTGTCGTATCGTAAGATGGAGGTGTGGATACCAGTGTTGCCCAATTTGTGAAATAGGCGATGCGTTCTGTTGCCGCCACATTTATTTTTCAGATTGGCGATCCTAGATTTGATCACTTTGAAGTTTGATATATAATCCCTGAGGGGTCTCCAGACCCTTGGGTCAGCTTCCAGAGGTTGGCTTCGGAAGCTCTTGCTTCGATGAATACGGAGTACTATTTGAGGAATAGCGCGATCAAGGCATCGAAGCTGTCGATGGAGCAGTTGTCTAGCCCCGCAAACTATTCAAGGGCAGAGCCTCTTAGGCTTTCAGCAAATAACATGCAGTGCCCTGCTTCTTTTTGATCATCGGTGTTGGTTTTCCTCCTAGTGGGGAAACCAATTTGGGTTTGGTTTAGTAAGAGCCAAACTTGACCCTTTTATAATCCAAGAGATTATTATTGGGCTGATGATTAAGAGGGAGTATATATATGACTCCTAACCTAATTTTGGTGTGAGAGAAACTAAGAAAACAGAGACAATTTTTGGAGGCAAGAAGGAGAAAAACAGTTTCGTCAAAGTTTGTTCAAGAGAACGTTTGGAGGCTTAAAAGTGCTCCGATTTGGTAGAGAGTTTGGTGGTAGCTTCATGACTCAGTGGTCTTGATATTCAACGGTGGAGATTCTATTTCAACGGTTGGTTCATCGCAGCTCTGAGTTTTAGCGTGGTTGTTCGTGTCTGTCGCGAGTGCAGATTTCAGACTGTGTTGTCTTGAGTGTTTTGAAGATCTGATGGTGAATTCTTCTGGGATAGAGCTGCAATTTTGCAGACGTATTCCTGACTTGATTATCTAAGATTTTTACGGTGGAGATCTGATTTGGAGACCAGAAGCTTAGTGAATTTAGGGTCGTTTGGAACTGCTTGTTTTCTAGGCTCTTGTATTGTTCTCTTGTGGAGTTTCTTGTTGTTGGAGATTGCTCTTTAGAGCCTTAGTCTCTAGATCTGTTCTTTTGGAATAGGGAGGACGTGGTTGTAACTCAAATCTGATATAGTGGAATTTTGAGTGGACTACGGTCCCGTGGTTTTTACTTCTCACATTTAGAAGATTTTCCACGTAAAATAATTCTGTGTCTCATTTACTTTATTGCTGCTGTCATATTTTATATTTTTCTCACTAGTTCACATAAGTGTTGGGGAACTTTATTCCGCTGCGCCATAGGTGCTTATTTTTTCCCCCACCAATCGGCCAAGTGAGCTCTTGTTACAGTAAGCCGGAATGCTCTTACGTGGGGTTTGGGATCGCTGCTCCCGAAGAATTCCAGGAGTCTAATTTTCTCAATATCTCTGATAGGTGCATTAACTATCGTGTCAGTAATGGTTTTTGTTGAGTATCTTCAATCGCTCGATCGATATAGACACACGAGCGCATGTAATGCAGCTCCGCTTGGGTCTGCTCAGCGTATTTATAAAAAGTGTTCTAGTCGAATATGTTTTCTGCAGCTGCGGGATTTATATTTCTAGTTTTTGCTTTCTGATTCTGGACGGTGAAGAAACCTTCTCCGCTATTCTCGAAAAATCATGCATATTTTTCAGGTAAATATGCATGATTTGATTGCGTATGTTCTGGTAATTTAAGTTTTACAATTATAGTAGACTGATGTGTTACCCTCTCTTTATACTTCAGAGCACTCTGGATACCCCTTTGGCGATTGGACCTATTGCTTCAGCTAGGTTGCTCGGTTTTCTTTTCAGCAAAACGATTCACAATAGGTATAATCTCCACATGGCTTCTCTTTTTGGATCACAGTTATATTGCATAGTTTGTGATTGAGCTTTAATATTAACGATGTTGCACACTTGCACAGGAAAAGCGTTGTAGTTCAAATTCATTGGCAGGGCTCTGCTGGTAAAGGACGTCCAATGCATGGACGAGCTGAATTCTTTAGCCGCCCTGGAGGTGGACTGTGGAACAGCACAACGAGAGCACCTTCATCTTCCGGATCTCCTTCTAACGGTATTTACACCTTGCAAACTGTTGTATACTTTCTTTATTTACTCAAACATTAGATATATCATCATTTTATGTTATAACCACATGCAGGAGTGAAACATGTGATGTCACCGTCATCAGCTTACTGGAGAAAACCGATTGAAAAGCAGGATTACAATTCAACATTCCACAGGACGCCAAACCGGAAGAAGTTGTCAAAGGAAGAGTATGAAGAGTTGACAATAGAAACGACGAGGGAAGCAATGGCAGGACTTGCAGCTTCTCCAGGATTCAGTGATTGGTTAATTGAGCATTCTGACAGAATCAAGTTGATTCCTCCCACGGAAAGTTACGATGACGGATTTGCTAGTGAATCAGATTCGACCGGTGAACAATCATCCTGGACAGGTTTTTTCTGGTAGAGAGGCAGCAACTCTTAATTACTTGCTACTACGATACGAACGACTTAGTGCTTAACATGGCATTGGATCAAAGCCTCGTCAGGTTTTTTGGAGCTTTCAGAGAGCTTAGGAGATAATTAGGAGAGTAAGAATTGTACAATCACAATTTTTTCAATTGTATAATTAAATCTTTTTTTAATTACAGTTGGTAAGCATGAAAGATGAGATTGTTGTCACTATATTGTCGCATTGTAACATTATATTGAATCACAATTCAGTTTTAAGTTTTTTTTTTTTTGGTCAAACCAATTCAGATTTTAAGTTTAACTATTAGAAATTTGATTAATTGTGGGGCAAATAACAGTGAATCTTAAATTTAAATTTCCTCTTCGAGCAACCATAATCGCCCTCTCTCTATCTCTCTCATGTATGAATCTCTCTCTCTCTCTTTCTCTCTCTCTCTCTGGTATTATCTTTGTGTTGATTTGGGTTTGCCGATTATGACTTAAGCTATTTCGATTTTGTAATATTTGATTTGTGTTTGCTTAATTGTTCTTAAGTTGCTTTCGTTTTGATTTTTTGGTTACATTTCTTCTTTGTAATGTGAACTGCTTGAGATCTTGTTTTTTTTCCGCATTTGATTGCATAAGGTAAATGGGAAGTTATAAGGCCGGTGACTATATCAATTTTTGTTGTTGCAGAAATGATGGCACAAGAACCATCTGTGGAAAATGCACTTTTGGCTATGGAACAATATGGTATAACAGAAGAACATGGTATAATAAAGGATAAAGTAATTGAGACCGTGAATGACCTTCTTAAGCTTTGGGACAACGATTGGAAGTTCATTTATGAGTATAATTATTCTTATCTTGCTGATATCTTGATGCATAACAAGTTGCAAGACAATGCCTTCTGTCAGGCTGTCGAGGGAGATGAAGATGCCCTGGATGTTGTATGTTTTCTTTTCATCCTAAATCTAATTTTTGTTATGGTACAAGTTTTCACCAAAAATTGAACATAATGATCTTTAAACAACTCTTCATGGTGCTGGAATAGCTAGTGCTACAATGCTTTACTCATACTGTGCCTTTTATTACCACACTTCAATCATATGTCTATGAGCCACCAAATGTTTGTTTTTCAGAATTTTACTATCATCGTGGTATTTATTGATATTTTTTTATTTCCGTGAAGGTTACGTTCAAGACAAAATTTACCACCCAGTATGCATTAAGAGTAAAAGAGCGAACGAAAGCATTTTTGCTGAGCAACACAACAAGAATACAGGTGCTTTTGCGACTGCGTTTTTCGTCGCAAAATCGTCACAATTTAACGTTTGCGACGAGTTTGCGACGATTTTGAGTTTGTCGCGAATGACTCGTCGCAAACTCAAAATCGTCGCAAAATCGTCGCTAATCTGAAAAACGTCGCAATTTCGTCGCAAAGTTTGCGACTTATTTGCGGCACACATTTTGCGACATTTTAGCGGCGATTTTTATTCGACGCATTTTTGCGATTAGTTTGCTTATATTTTGCGACTAACAATATTGCGACGGTTTTGCGACCAATAAAATTGCGACGGAATTGCGACCAACAAAATTGCTACGGTTGTGCGACCAACAAAATTGCGACGGAATTGCGACGTTGTGATTAAAAAAAATAAAATTACAATAATTATTAATTTTAAAATATAAAATATTAAAATTTATAATTAAAAGTTATAATTAAAATACTAAAACTGTACGAGAATAAATAAAAATGCACAATAGTTTTAAAAGTTTAAAAACATAAAAATAAAACCAAAATAAAATCTAATCGAAATTAATTTGGTTTTCGATCGGTTCCTCGTCTTCGTCTTCCTCTTCTATCGCTCTTCTCTGCGCTTCTGCCGCCGCTCTCTTCTCCTGCAACAACTCGTCTAAGAGGGGGTTATCTCGCGCTAACATCTCGAACATCCCATCGTACGCCGAATCGCTAGATTGCAACATCTTGATAATTTTTGCATCTTTCTTCTGTTATTTTTGGTGTTGCATGACCGTCTTTTTCAGCGTTGGATCAGTAGGATAGCCGGAAATGGGACAAAACGGAACACCTTGGTCATTCATCCGGATAGATCCAGTAAATGCCATCTTCCCCTTACGGTTTTTTGGAGCCATCTACAAAAAAAAGGAGGAGGTTAAAATAGAAAACATTTTTAGTAATATAATAATGTTAATAAAAAAAGGAGAAGGTTATAATGTAATTAAAATTACTAATAGAAATTAAATTTTAATATAATAATTCTTACCTCAGCGGCGATGCGGTTGACCTCAAATGGTGTCACCTGAGTAGGCTGACCATCGGGAGTAGGCTGGTTTGCGAGTTCCTTGACTCGGGTAAGCACATCGTCGTGGAGCTTCTCGACACGTTGATCAACCCATGTTCCATCCGGCCTACGGTGCGTCTTCTACCAAAGCTCTGGCATCGTAGTGGGACTTCCTTTTTTTAGTGCCTAAAAATAAAAATATTGTTAAAATGTTATTTTGTAATACGTAAAACAAAAAAAAATTACAAACTTACAATCTCTGGCGCGTTCTCCTCATAAGAGATTTGTCCCGCACAATGCTTTGACGGCTGGTCACCGTTAACCGGCGTCAATCGAGCGGCAGAACACTTGGCCGATTTGAGCTTGCTAGTCTCCATCTCCCAAAACTTGACAAGACCAGCCCAAATGTTTGGATTAAACCAGCGAGGCATACAGAATTTCGGATCTGGGTTTTCCTCCCACTTGGCCTTCCACCGTCCAATTTGATCGTTGAGGCGTAACTTCGCTTTTTCATCAAAATGTTCCCGAATCAAGCCGTTGATCGCGGGGTCCCAGTAATACTTTTGCTAAAAAAAACAAGAAAAACCAAGTTAATATAAAATTTAAAATTAAAAAACAAAAAAAATTCATATAATTACCGCAAATGTTTTGTACCACCGGGCCCTCGTATCCTCGGGAACAGACTTCCAACTCGTATGCAACATGGTGAAATCTCGCTCGATAATCTCCCTAATAGACTTGGAGACTTTGTTTTTCGAGAACCTGAAAAAAAAACAGTAATTGAAGACATGCTAAGTTATAAATGTAATTAATAAAAATATGAAATTTTAAAATAAAATGTAGTACCACAATTGGTTGCCGGACGGCTCAGGATGTAGCTCGGGAAGTACTCGGCGTGCAGGACTAACGAGAAGCTGAGCAAACGTCATATCGTCCATCGACGGAACTCTACGATCGTCCTCTGGAGGAGCATCCGACGGTGGTTGAGTCTCGGGAATCGTAGAAGAAGAAGACCCGCCGTCGCCTCTATGCGCATGAAATCCAGGACGTGGAGGTCTACGTCCAGGGTCCCTTTGTAGAAGATCGATGTACTCGTTGGGTGAACGATCCGTCATCTACAATTATGTAAAATTATAAAAAGATTAATAAAAATTTATGGTAACTTGGTTTAATTTATGTTAAAACTTTATGTTAAAATTAATAATATATTTTAACATTAGAAACTTATAATCCTAACAATTGTAATAATTCTCATAATTGTAATTATGGTCATAACATATGACAAACATTTATACTAAATTATATAATTCAATAAATAGTAAAAAATAACATTCTAATCCTAACAATTATAATAATTTCCAAAATCCAAATTATTCTAATCAACAATATAATTTTAAACCTTCTAATAAATCATATCATTCTAACAATTCCAAAAATTCAAAAAATTAAATCATAACAAATATATAAATAAATTAAAAGAAAAGAATGAATTTTTTACCTTAAAATCGGAATTTGCAGAGGCTTTTAACAGATTTGCGAGATGGAAGTGAGATCTGTGCGACGATTCACGTATCTGAGCTCGCGTATATATAGGAAAAAGTTCCGCCGCAAAACCGTCGCAAATTAACGTCGCAAAACCGTCGCGAAACCTTGTTTTCACCACCACTTTAGTCGCAAAATCGTCGCAAAACCTTGTTTTCACCGCCACTTCCGTCGCAAATTCGTCGCAAACTGGTTTAAATTTTGTGTAAGGAATAAGGTATGTTTGGTATGATAATACTTTGCGACGATTTTGCGACGTTTACGTCGCAAAATCGTCGCAAAGCCTAACCCCTAAACCCTGAACATGTAGTTTTTGGGCTACATGTTCTTAACATCTTCTTTTTGTGTTGTGTTGCTTTTTTTTTGTTAGGTTGAATATATAAGTATTCATCATGAAATATAGAAGAAAAATGATTATTAACAATATATAATTTATATTAATTATAAAATATATCGTAAAATATAAAAAGCCATAAATATCAGAATAATTAGTAGGAGGATTTTCTCATCAAAGCCTAATAACACTAAAACAAACAAAGAAAGTAAAGTACCACAATCGAATCAACAAATCCTTTAATTTTTTTAAATCTTAATTAGTATAAATAAATTTAATCTTCGCAATTACTTTTATTAATCTTCGTCTTCATGATCATAAATATAAGTTCTTCGCAAAGAAATGAGAGAGGAAAAGTAAAACAGGAAAAGATACATTGAACCAAAACATGCTACAGATACATTAATCTTCTTCTTCATTATCATAAATATAAGTTCCTACTCCCCCTTCATTTTCCTCCTCATCTTCCTCCTCATGATCTTCTTCTTCGTGGTCTTCATCAAATTCATCTTCGTTTCCATCCGAATCCTCGAATATCACATCAAGATCACTGTGGAGTGGGTCAATTCTTGGCAAATTAGTGTTTACCTCCGTTGGGATTGAAACTTCTTCGGTTCTAGCAGGTTGCACTGGGGGTTGATCATCAGCATCAGCTGCTAACCCACCGATAATTCGACCCCTTGGGTTAACTTTTATCACAGATAGCCAATCTTGATCCCATCGTACACGAGTGCGTGGGTAAGGAATGAAGACTACTTGCTCTGCTTGACATGCTAAAACAAATGGCTCAAATTTGTCGGTGTACCTCCTATTTCCTTTTACGTCAACAACTCCAAATTTGCTGGTTCTAACCCCGACACGAATGTGTGGATCAAACCAATCACAACGAAATAATACACTTTTCAAGTTCAAAACACCAGCATACTCAATCTCGATGATTGTTTTCAAAATACCATAAAAGTTGGTACGCCAGGGACATGAATACCATAATTTGCAGTGGCTTTATTGTGGCCATGTTCAAATGTGTGAAAAATAAAGCCGCGAGTATAATACATCTTACTCGTTTTTATGCTTGCAATCGGCCCCAAAACAGACTCATGTACCCATAAAGGCCAATTGTGGCGAGATCTTTTCGCCACCTATTCTCAAAATGAAATAATTAATTAATTAGTATGCATAATTAATTACATTTACACATATATATACATGTATATATATATTTATTAATATACAATATGCATGTTTCTTACTTTCTCCCGCATCCAGGCAGCAAATCACGTTCTAGGAAAGATTGGACTTCTGCATCATTGAGATCAGGAAAAGCTTCCCGTATTTCTCCATCTAACATTCTGCAAGTACGTACACCCGTTAATTAGATGTGTATATGTATATATATATTTATATTAAATAATATATTCTCATATATGTATATATATATACCTCTCATATGGCTGAAAGTAGTTACAATTTAGCAATATATACGTATGGGCAGCTTCCATATGCTTGAAATCACACCACGTTGTTTCCTTCACCTTTCCACCCATTCGACCAACATCACAGAAAACATCCGGTACACCCTCTCAGTGATATGTTCGGCCAACCCCACCATCGTCGTATCGCCTACGACGGTTTTTTTTAGTTTTCACGGTTTGGCTAAAGTAGTAAGTAGAGAAGTTCGATGTCTCCTCTGTCAAACTTCCAGCAATGATTGATCCCTCAACTCTTGCGAGATTTTTCGCCTTCATCTTCAGATGTTTGAAGAACCTTTCGAAGGGGTACATCCATCGAAATTGAACTGGTCCACCCAAATCTAACTCATGAGGTAAGTGTACAACCAGATGTTCCATGACATCAAAAAAGGAAGGTGGAAATATCTTCTCTAAGTTGCAAATAGTGAGTGGTATGTCTGAATTCAGCTTCGAGATTTCGTCCTTCATTAAGGTTCTAACACATAAGTCTCTGAAAAATGCACCAATACCTGAAATGGCAATTCGGTCCGGAGTAAGTTAATTATTATTAACTAATACATTTACAAAATATAATATTAATGTAACAAGGATTAAACGTAACACCTGCTATTGCGTCGTGGACATTTTGCGGTAAAAGCTCTTGAAAGGCGAAAGGGAGTAGTCGTTGCATGAACACATGACAATCGTGGCTCTTCATCCCAGAAAATTTGCCCCCTTATTCAACACACCTTGAAAAAGTGGACACGTATCCATCTGGGAACTTCACCCACTCTTTAACCCAGTTAATCAAAGCATTGTTCGCAGCAGGTGATAGTCGAAAACTGGGAATAGGTGCCCTGCCATCCCCTGTTAGATGTAACTCTGACCTTATGCATAAAGCCGCGAGATCGAGACGAGATTTCCGATTGTCTTTTGTTTTCCCTGCAATATTTAACAATGTGTGTATAATATTCTCAAAGAAATTTTTCTCCACATGCATGACATCCAAGTGGTGCCTCAACAGATGATCCTTCCAGTAAGGCAATTCCCAAAATATACTTTTCTTATGCCAGTTATGGTATACCCCATACCCAACAGGCATATTTGCAGGATTACTTTGCCAATTACCTCCAACTTTTACAGTTTCCTGTGCACCATATCCATCAATTTGTTCTTCCAAATCCTCACCTGAGAGGTAAACCAAGGGGGAGGTTTTAACAACTCGATATCGAAACAACGTTCTACTCTTTCTATAAGGATGAGCCCTTAGAAGAAAACGACGATGACAATCAAACCAGCAAGCTTTCCCTCCCGCTGACAATTGAAATGATTCGGTTTTATCTAAACAATAAGGACATGATAACTTTCCATGCGTTGTCCATCTAGAAAGCATGCCATACGCCGGAAAGTCGCTTATCGTCCACATAAGGACAACCTTCATGTTGAAGTTTTGACGGCTTGACGAATCAAACGTGCGTACACCAACATGCCACAACTACTTTAGTTCGTGTATAAGAGGCTGTAGTTATACATCAAGTGATCTTTTTGGATGCTTAGGCCCTGGAACCAAAATGCTTAGAAATAAAAATTCTCTATGCATACACATTTCCGGCAGGAGATTATATGGCGTCACTATGACTGGCCACAACGAATACTGCCGACCAGATATACCAAAAGGACTAAACCCATCAGTGCAAAGACCTAAATACACATTTCTATGTTCTACAGCAAAGTTAGGATGTACCGTGTGAAAGTGTTTCCATGCCTTTGCATCTGATGGATGAGCAACTACCCCATCCTCCCAATTATGTTCTGCATGCCACCTCATTGCCCCTGCTGTCTGCTCTGATTGATATAATCGTTGCAGCCTATCTGTTATTGGCAAATACCACATACGCCTGAACGGGACTTTCGTTTAACCACTAGTCTTCTTATAACTTGGATGAGAGCAAAAACGACATTCCTGCAGCTGAGCATCATCTTTCCAAAAAATCATACAATTATCAATGCAGACATCAATCATCTCAGACGGTAATCCAAGACTTGCTACCAATTTTTGTATCTCATAGTAACTCTCAGCAGAGTTATTACCCTCTGGTAAGTACTCTTTAAACAATTCACCCCATTTATCCATGCAATTTTCACTAAGGTTATCCTCGCTTTTAATTGTCATCATCCTAGATGCTAGGGACAATTTTGATAGCCCTTCTCTACATCCTTCGTAGATAGGTTCGTTAGCAGCATCTAACATATCATAAAAAATTTTAGCATTCGAGTTTGGTTCTTCAAAAGTATTATCACTAAATGCACCAGTAGTTTCTTGAAATGCATCATTAACCATGTCATTCGACCTATTCCCATCAGTATTTCCATACGAAGACTCATTAAAATTATCATGACCATACTGATAATTATTATCCTCATAATTACTAACACCTTCTATATTCCCCTGATAACTCGTACCTGAACTACCCGGAACATCAACAACAAAATCCTCCCCATGCGAAAACCAAGTGAGAATCAATTAAAACGTGTTGAACCTACTTTCGTCGCAAATGCGACGCAAATTTGCGACGATTTTGCGTCCAAACGTACATGTCGACGCAAAATCGTCGCAAATTTGTATTTAGACTAAAGTAATTTATAGTTTGGTAAGTTAAGATTTAATTTGTTTTTTCTTTTTTAGTAGTTAATGTGTTAGGGTTACAAGTAAATTTTTGGAAACTTATATTAATATAATATTATGATATTTTAACATTAACATCGATGTTCATAAACGTACATACATTATATTGCTTAAAAACGTAATACAAATAAACTGCTAACATAAACACATTTTTATTTTCATTTCTTTCATTGATGACGTAATGTTTTACTCATCATCAAGTTCTTCACCATCATCCGTCGTCGACCCTTCCTCATCATATACCTGAGATTGCCAATTGTTTGGATTTCGATGCACACGACTGCTACTACCTTCTTCTATGAACGCTGTAGCCATGTTTTCTTTAGATATAACCTGTGAAATAAAAAACTTTATTTATGTGTAAGGATATATCCTTAATACAATACCTTTAAAATATATATTCTACTTAACTTACATTGCTTATGTTGTTAAGAATAATGTTAAGATAGGTTTGCGTCCTATCAAACTTAACAACTACAACCTCCTTTAGCACCAATATCGAACCCTCCTTTATGTGCGGCCCATATTTGTTATCAGATATGGCGGACCTATGAATGCTCGCTTGTACAGTCCCGGTAGGATCCTTCAAGGAAAACAAATAACATTTATCGATTACTAAATATATAATTTGTTAAAAACATCTTTTCTTATAACTTATATATACATTTTACCTTTAGCATGACCATCGCGTCCCCCAATCCATTAGGTTCCATTTTATGAATCACTGCTATCACATATGGTACGTGACGCCATTGTGGTTTTATGTTATGCAACTCTTTTACCAGTGTCCACCCACGTGTTTGTCCACCTGTATATATTCAACGTAGAATAAGTAAAATATAATTAAATGTCAAGTAAACAATATACTAATATATATAATTATTTCTGTTTCTTATATATATACAAAATTTGAAATATTAGTAATTACCAATATATATTAATAATAATATTATACCTGTTAATTTGTTGACATTTCCAATTGTCGTCTTCCAAAGGACATCGGTGAACGTTGGATCTTTTTCCTCAACAACACAGTTAACCATCTGTACATGTCTCTCATAAGAATTGCATTCTTCCAACATCGATTCTTCAAGTCTTTTCCTTGCCCTTTCTTCTGCTTGTCTCACACCAGCCGGACCCGGAATCAAAGCTCGATTTTTATCCATATTTGTTGAATTATAGAATGTGAGGTATATAATTAATTAATGTGGATTTTATAGAATGTTCATTTCAGTTTGCGACTAATTTGCGACGAATTTCCAAGACTTTTGCGACTGCTTTGCGGCTAAAATATTACACTCATAAACAAGTGAGAATCAATTAAAACATGTTCAACCTACTTTCGTCGCAAATCCCTCGCAACCTGATATATCATGGTTTTTACCCGTTTTTAACCATGATATAAGTCGGTTTTGTATAGTATATTTTGTATTTGTGTGTCTTTTGTAGTGTTTTGCAGGAAAATAGTCGTTTGTGCCGAAACCATCCGAAGTGCTTCAAAGATCGACTTAGAAGAACGGTTTCCATTTGGATTTAGCTTCAGAGGTCTTCATGAAAGTTGTAGGTATTTGAGATAGCTTTCCAATGGAAGTGGTTTGAGGTCATTCCGATCGGTGGTTCAGGAGATATGGCCGTTTTACCGGAGGGGTTTTTCCAGAGAGTTTCCCGTCGATCGACAGGGATTTGTGTCGATCGACAGGAAGCCTGAAGAAGCCAGAACAACGCGTTTTTTAGATATTTCCACAGACGCCTTCGCGTCGATCGACAGGACTTTAATGTCGATCGACAGGACTTTAATGTCGATCGACGGCGGACCTGCAGACCTAATTTTGGCACTTCTATAAATAGTTTAAACTTGTTTTCTTTGTAAAATATCTAAAAAAACTTGTAAAAACTAGATCTATTCTCGTTTTGAGACTTAGAGAGAGAGAGAGAGAGAGAGAGAGAGAGAGAGAGAGAGAGAGAGAGAGAGAGAGAGAGAGAGAGAGATTTGGAAGAACTTTTTGGAGGGAGATCCATATGTTCTTCATTCAATCACTACAAACCCTCTGTATCTCCTACTTTATCTCTTTTATGCAATTATATTCAGTTATCTTGATTTCATCATCTGTTTCTGAGTGAAATTGCTTGTTAGGTTTTAGGGATTTCTTGGGTTATGACTAGAAATCATTAAGGTTGCATATTTGTTGAGGTTTATCCGTTAGTTCTTCGTTTAGACTGTTCTCAATGCTTGATTCTTGCTTGATCACCTCGAATCTTGATTTTAGGATTGTTGGTTAGCCACGACAGTGGGATTAATAACCTGAATCTAGTCTAAATGGGCAAAGTTACTTATTCGCAAAGAAATTTGGCTTAGGGACTTTGTGAACATATTGAACTCGTGCTAAATGCTTGTTTAGATTCGACGAATTCGCATAGAAATTTGGGATTTGAGTTTCTAAAGATAGATAGCTTTCGTAACGACAGTTAGCTGGCTATACTTTCGTGTTTGAGTTCTAAAACGACGTTTAACAAAACCCTCGAAAATTGTGTTATCTTAGATTTCGATTCAAGGAATTTCCATAGCTTAATCTTTGTCTCTTCGAGACCAATGTAAATTAAAACCATATCATCACTTGTTTCATAGTTCCATCTTTTGTTTACTTGTAAAAAGCATCGCTCTAGTTTAAGAATGGATCATTGCAATCCTAGTGTATCAATCAAACCTCCCTGTGGATACGATAACCCTTTGTGCTACAACGTACATAGGGGTTTTTGATGGCCCCGGCTGTGTGTAAAACGCCTGACATCACAACCCTTAAAACGTCGCAAATTCGACGCAAATGTTGCGACAATATTGCGTCTAAACGTAAAACTCGACGCAAAACCGTCGCAACCTATAAGTCGACGCGAACACCTCGCAAAATTTGCGACGGTTTTGCGTCCAAACTAAAAAAGCGTCGCAAAACCGTCGCAAATTGGCGAGGTTTTTGCGTCGTCAAGTTCCTACGCAAATTTGCGACGTTTTTGCGTCGCAAACTAGTCGCAAATTGGACGCAAATTTGCGAGGGTATAAAACCGTCGCAAACTTCCGTCGCAAAACCTCCTGTATTCTTATAGTGCAACTGGTAAACCTGAAAATAGAATCCTAGTATGCATTAAGAACAATAGAACAAGTTTTTCAAAACAGACATGACTTAATAATCATAAAGCGAATTTCTCGATACACAAATAACTAAAAAATGATAATATAATAAAGTGAATAACATGAGTAAGATATTCACATAAACATCTGATTTGTTACCTAATATTTAATTTGATTAACTTTGACATACAATAAAATTTATAATGTTAAGATTATGAAAATTTATTAATTTAGAGAGTTATTAATTTATCGATAAATTAATAAGTATTAATTTAAAGAGATATCTTTCTAATCCATGACTTTTTGACAATTTTTGAAAACTTTTACGTAAAAATTTCATAAAATTCTTTTGTGAAAGTTATTAAATTATTCATATATATTTGCATGTTCATCTTATTATATATAAAATTTATTTATTAAAGTTTTTTTAATTTGGGTCTCACTCCCCCTCACCTAATTCACTTAAAAAAAAATGAAATTGTTAGCCCATACCCAAATGTTTTGTGTAAAATCCACGCCAATATCACTTCAACATTTAATGTTCTTCTTAACCGATTATCACCGGCTCCAACACAGGCTCCACCATTGCTTCTCCTCTTTCACCGGCTCCAACACCGCTTCTCCTCCACCGTTTTCTCTTTGACGACCGATTCTCCTTCTCCATTTCGTCTGTTCTTCTCCTCTTTGAGCCACCATAATTGCCCTTTCTCGCTATCTCTCTCTCATGTATGAATCTCTCATGTAGTTCTAATCAATCTCTCTCTCTCTCTCTCTCTCTCTCTCTCTCTCTCTCTCTCTCTCTCTCTCTCTGGTATTATCTTTGTGTTGATTTGGGTTTAAACGCAAATTTGCCAATTATGACTTGAGCTATTTCGATTTTGTAATATTTTTTTTGTGTTTGCTTAATTGTTCTTTAGTTGCTTGGGTTTTGATTTTTTGGTTACATTTTTTCTTTGTAAAGGGAACTTCTTCATATCTTGTTTTCTTCCGCATTTGATTGCATATGGTAAATGGGAAGTTACAAGGCTGGTGACTAAATCAATTTTTGTCGTCGCAAAAACGATGGAACAAGAACCATCTGTGGAAAATGCACTTTTGGCTATGGAACAATATGGTATAACAGAAGAACATGGTATAACAAATGACAAAGTGATTGAGACTGTGAATGACCTACTTAAGCTTTGGGACAACGATTGGAAGTAAATTTATGAGTATAATTATTCTTATCTTGTTGATACCATGTTGGAAAACAAGTTGCAAGAAAATGCCTTCTGTCAGGCTGTCGAGGGAGATGAGATGCCATAGATGTTGTATGTTTTCTTTTCCTCCTAAATTTAATTTTTGTTATGGTGCAAGATTTCATCCAAAATTGAACATTATGATCTTTAAACAACTCTTCTGTGTATTGGAATTGATAATGCAGACAACACTTGCTTCATAGCTTCAGTGCTACAATGCTTTACTCATATTGTGTCTCTTATTACCACAATTCAATCATATGCCTATGAGCCGCCCAAGGTTTATTTTTCAAGATTTCACTATCATCGTGGTATTTATTGTTATTATTTTTTAATCTCCGTGAAGGTTACGTTCAAGACAAAAATTTACCACCGAGTATGCATTAAGAACAACAGAGCGAAAGAGAGCATTTTTGCTGACCAACTAGTAAACCTGAAAATATAATCCTAGTATGCATTAAGAACAATAGAACAAGTTTTTCAAAACAGACAAGACTTAATAATCATAAAGCGGATTTCTCGGTACACAAATAACTAAAAAATGATAATATAATAAAGTGAAAAACAGTGTATGATCCTCACATAAAGCATCTGATTTGTTACCTAATATTTAATTGGATTAACTTTGACATACAATAAAATTTATAATGTTAAGATTATGAAAATTTATTAATTTAGAGAGTTATTAATTTATCGACAAATTAATAATTATTAATTTAAAGAGATATCTTTCTAATCCATGACTTTTTGACAAATTTTCAAAACATTTACGTAAACATTTCATAAAAATTCTTTTATTAAAGTTATTAAATTGTTTATATATTTTTTTGCATATTCATCTTTTTACATATAAAATTCTTTTATTAAAGTTATTTAAATTGGGACTCACTCCCCCTCACTTAATTCACTTTAAAAAAATCAAATTGTTAGCCCAAACCCAAATGTTTTGGGTAAAGTTCACGCCAATATCTCTTCAACATTTAATGCTCTTCTTCACCAATTATCACCAGCTCTAACACCGGCTCCACCACTGCTTCTCCTCTTTCACCGGCTCCTACCCCGCTTCTCCTCCACTGGTGTGATAAGTTTTAACCCAAAATAAATCCTCAAGTGCACAAACAATCGCAGTAGTATAATAGGTATCGAATCCACAGAGACCAAGGTTATACTATAAAATTATAGATTTTAAATTAAAGCTAAGATAAAATATGGGTTTTTGATTGTAATGAAACAATGAACGAAACAACAAATTAAACGATACGAAATTCAATTAAAAAAGAACTAGATCGAGGTCATTCTCTGGTGATCTCGGATTAAGGACTGAGCGACTATTCAAGAATTAAACAAAGTACGGTCTAGAACTCAAACACAATGATAATATTGCCCCACTGTCGTGATGCATCAATAACTTTGTCTAACAACCTAAATGCCTAAACTGTCGTTTGAATTCAGAGATGTTAACAAGCATTAAGAGTTGGTTCAATTTGTTCACAATTGATGGTAACGATCAACTATCGTTGGTTACACACCAATTGCTTACCAATGGTTTATCTAGCAACCTAGAGCACTGTCGTGAATAAGTTTAACTTGTATTCATAGATTAAGTGATCAATATTAATCTAAGCATGAATAATCCCTATTGATGAAGACATATGAATATGCAATCCTATTTGGCTCAGTCGCTATCATCCTAATTCACCATTGAAAACCTCAATCTAGCTAATGGACTACTCAATCATGGAGAATAAAAACGCAGCAATCAATGGAGAAAAATTCATAATGATAATGAAAGAGATAAGGGTTTGAGAATTCTTCTCAATAGATGTTGTGGAATGAATCTCCAAATCTTGAATCCAAAAGCAAAGAACAATGGGAAGAGTCTCAAAAGAGCTCTGAAAGATGTCTCAAAAAGTAACGTGAAAGAATGGAAATGAATTGCCTCCTCTTGGTTTTGAGGTGGCTACCTCTTATTTATAATTAAAAGTAGGTTAAAATCGGATCTGGGTTACCGACCGGTCGGTCTGGTCTTGGACCGGTCGGTCCGTCTTCCAGCAGCTACGATCTTCGGGTCTTCGAGTGTCGGGACCGGTCGGTCTTCTCATTCGGACCGGTCGGTCCGGATTCCAGGGAGTCTTTGGTCTTCAAGTCTTCAGGCGGGACCGGTCGGTCCCTGGAAGTGGATCGATCGGTCTTGTTTCCAAGGAGCTTCCACTCTTCGAGCCCTCGTCGAGCAGGTGCTCGCTCCAGACCGAGCAGGTGCTCGGTTATGAAAAACGCTATCTTTTCTCCAGATTCGTCCTGTTTGCTCCAATGACCCCCAATAACTCAAATCCATGTTCCCAAGCCTCATTTAGACCTAAAATGACTCAAAAGAGAAAGAAAAACTCGATAAAACCCTACAAAACAAAGGTTAGTATCAATTCCCCCAGACTTAGATCTTTGTTTGTCCTCAAACAAATCCACAAGTAAGTAAAGGAGAAAGGTTTGAAAACGCGGGAACTCTTTTATCCTCAGTGAACCGAGTTTAAAATCTTCAATCTGCAGACCACATAATTCAGATTACGAATAGCAAAGCTTTACTAAAACATCCTCAACACATTTATCAACCAGGCCATTTCCCAAACACAAACTCAACGCATTCAAAGTATGCGTGAGGATCTCGCTAAAGGCACCTTTTCAGGGAAGACGGCGCTAAGGATTTAAGGCCATTTAGAGGTGGAGTTCAAAGTGTTTAGAGTGTTTAAGGGTTACCCGATGTTTAGTAGAGGATGCAGGATATCGCACAAAATTGCAAGAGAGAATGAATACGTTGATATCCACATTCTCTAAACCATTCTTTCTTCTCCAAATCTCTCTAACATCTCATTCGGCTAATCATCCACCTTGGGTATACTCGCTGTGCAGAGAGGGACTTTTTCTCTATTTTACAACTTACCACTCTTCATCATCGATTTTCTCTTCTTTTTTTTTTGTTTTTTTTTGTTTTTTTTGTTTTAGATGATGAAGAGGGTTTACATTACAGGTATGTGTCTCTCAAACACGAAGATAAATAGAAGTATTGTACGTACCCAAGTGGAGCTCATCATTGCTATTCCTTCCTCTTTATAAAATCATCTTTTGAAATTGCGAACAGGTGCTCGGTTCTTCAGAAAGAGTGATTTAGATGCAGTGTCGACTCTATTCTCTCCGGCCCTTTTGCGCATATGCTGCACATGTGACAATGAAGTAACAAGAATGCAAGGAGTTTGAAAAGAGGTAATGGTTAAGGAGGGTACTAGCTAAAAATGAGCTAGCTATTCAAGAACAACAAGAGTGGTAAAAAGAATAAGGAGTCCTGAATATGGTTCGTTTCCCTAATCAAGTGCCAGTAACGAAAGGAAATTTTGGTCAATCTGAAACCTGGAAAATAGTGTATCGAAGTGTTCCAGCTGTTCCTTGTACCCATGCTCTGTAAAAACGGTCACTAGAGAGAAGATTAAACATAGATACTTCAAATATCATCATAAGATAAAGTCCTGATTCCCTACAAAGTTTTGACTCAATAAAACAGAAAATAAAAATGAGAATGAAACTGTATAGAATAAAAACGAGACTCAATAAGACATAAGAAAACAAAAAACATAATTAATACTAATAGCACTCCCCCTAGACTTACTTCACACCGTCCCGGTGTGAAATAAAATCTAAAGGAAAGGACTATTAAACGAAAGAAAAATAAAACGAAAAGGAAAATAAAAGGAAGAAAATCTAACTTCGTCATCAAAACTCTGGAGACTCGTCAGAATCCGCAGTGTTCTCGGAGTTAGCTACCATAGCGTCATCATCTGATCTCAATGTGGTAGAAGGTCCAACAGGTGGGGGCATGTGGCTTCCAGCAAAGCCTGATCCTCCTACTGCATATGTGCCTCGGGAACAAGAAAGAGCACCCCAAATGGTCGACATCATACTGTGTATCTTCTGAAGACTTCTGTGATGCCACTGCCTGTACTCGGATGTAGTCCATGTATCGCGAAGTGGAGAGATGGCGAACTAGTTTTTGTACGGTGGAAGTTGGTAGCTCCGCTCAGGCGGGGCAGTACCACTGCTAGTACCAGCAGTGCTAATACCTCTACTAACATGGTGGCGCTTTCGGCGCTGCAGTGGTGCATCTGGATCTGTGCTCTGAGGTGAGGCGGACAGTAAGAATCTCACGTTATCCATGGAAGTGAGTGGTGCATGCTCACTAGGTAATGAAATAGAGCTCTGAATCCCATCCAAATCAAAGTATCGCCACTTACCTCCTACTATCCATCTACTCTGAGTCAAATGTTGCATATCTAGGAGTGAAGGTGCCAGGATTTCCTCAGTGTTGCTCGTATCAATCTCATGGAATTTAAAGATGGGAGTGAGGAGACTCCCACATACCTCCTGCTTTGTCTTTCCAGGTCAGCTAGACCCCTGAACTTCCTCTCTGTCAGGAAATGTGCAAAAGCTGCTCCGAAGTTAGTGCACTGGTCGTGAGGATGCTCTGTGTAAATCTCTGACACAAACTCTGGCATCCCTAAATACAGCAATAATAACTCATCAAGACGCACAGCTCCTGGTTCCTCTTTGCAGAACATGGTAGTACTCAGACCCTTAGCAACAATACAGATGATTGGATTCCGGATAAGGGTGAGCTTCATGCTGCGTGACGTTGCAGAACCCATACCGATCAAGTTCCATAGTCGGTCGCTTTGAGGATAAGAATGACGATCAGGGAACTCTGGACTTGTATTACTTTCGTCAAAACCATAGGTAGTACACAAATCCCGAAGGGAGATCACATACTCAATCCCTCTGATCACATAAGTGAGGGATCCCCTATCAACAGTCTTATGAGCCGCGTCTGCATAATAGACCTCACAGGAGGCAAAAAACTGTCGTACCAGTTCAGGATATAAAGGATACTAGTATGTAGCCATTGTCCCAAAACCCATGCGATCGAGAACAGCAAGTACTTCGTCCAATATACCCAATTCTTCCCATATCTGATAACATAATACTCTAGTGGGCAACATCTCGACACTTAGCAGACCATTATAGCATATGCTATTGTATCTAACCCAACCGTCTCCTTTCCGTTTGTTCTCATAAGATGGTTCACTAACTAATTCCTTCCGTTCTAACTTAGGGTGAATATCGATTCCAGGGAAAGGAATACCGTTTGATCTTGGCCATTGAACGTTCGAGCTTCGCGATAATCGCGGAGCATCCGATTGACTAGAACTTGCTATCCCATTGCCCTTTTCCTTTCTCGTCGAACATCTCGGTTTGTCGTGAACGCGTTTTGTTCGAGGTTTGCGTTCGGCGTCCGAGCCATATTCGGGGTCCGAAGTGGTGGTGATGAGGTGTCTTTGGCGTCCCATAACTGCAAAAACAAACCAATCAAAGTAAGAAACAACCCAAAACCCGAAACTTTCTCATCCAAATAACAACTTCATACCTTGCAGATCGAACAAATTGAGGCTAGAATCAGATAGAGCGTGAAAAACCAAGTGGATTAGAGCCAAAAAACGTTCAAATCGGTTAAGAATTCAAAAAGTTAGGTTTTAATGAAGTTTTCTTTGAAAATCACCAAAAACACAAAAGGAAGAGAAATTTTTGAGTTTTGATCGGGAGTGGAGGTGTGGTCGCGAGTTTTTTTGTGTTTATAGGGAAAACCGGTTGAAATCAAGTGAACCAAACCGGTTTAAACCGGAAAAACCAAAACATTTTCACTTACCTGGGACGGGACCGACCGGTCCCGATTCTGGACCGGTCGGTCTGCTTTCCAGAGACTTACCTGTTCCGTGGGACGTAGGAGGATCGACCGGTCTGCGTATGGGGATCGACCGGTCCCAATTCCAGTGACTTTGGGCGCTTCGTGGGACTCGTGGGATCGACCGATCCAGTCCTGCGGATCGACCAATCGCGTTTCTAGGGGCTTCTCTGATCCCTTGAATGCTCTGGATCGACCGGTCTGTCGATGGGACCGACCGGTCTCATTTCCTGAGACTTGGCAACGCCTTGTTCAGCGGGTGCTCGATTAAATTTTCTTCCTTCTTCTTTTTTTAGAATTCAAGTACTGAAAACACAAGTAAAATGTTAGTAATAAAAGAAAATAAAAATCAAATTATGTACAAGAAACCTTACCGGTGGGTTGCCTCCCACCAATCGCTTTGTTTAACGTCGTTAGCTTGACGTACGTACCCTTCAGGCGTGAGCAGATTCCATATGATGGTTAGAGGCTTTCTTGTTCGGATCAGGACTCGGTGGAGGTGGGTTGAGGCGTGGTCCACTTGCTCTTTGATCACTTATATTAAGTTGCAGAACCTTGCTCAGCATGCTGGCCATAGCTTCTTGACCTTTTTCCTTAAACTCCGGAGTAATGATAGCTTTGACCTTAGAAAAAGGCCTAGACATACCTTTGCCATTCAGCTTATACTCAATTGTGTCTCCAACACATCTCTGCGGTGTCAAGGTTATATGCGAACCTGAAATATTTTTCTCGAGCTTTGGTTTGTCTCGCTTGTTGACTTTCTTGGGCTTCCTTTCATAAGAACGAGTATCTCCATCCAAGACTTCATTAACCTCATTCTTATTGCAAAGAACTGCAGCTGGCAAGACACTTACCTTCCCTGTTACATCGTCTATGGCAACACAAAAGCCATATTTGTTGCCACCATTGGCTGAAATGGCGTTGTAAGAGATCCGCTTGTCGATGTTAGAGAAAACTATCCTTCTGTTTGGTAAGTCAACAACTGCACCCGCTGTCGCAAGGAAAGGTCTTCCCAGAATCAAGGGCATGTATGAACCATTGTTCATCTCCACAACCTGAAAATAAGTCGGGATCAAGCAATCCCCAATCTGAATATCTAAATTCTCAATTAACCATTGTGAAGTTGTTACTGAAGCATCCGCAAACCTGATAGACATCTGAGAAGTTCTCATATCAACAATACCCAAAGATTCCGCAATATCCCTTGAAATGAGGTTAACACTAGATCCAGAATCACATAGAGAATCTTCAAAATCAACTCCAAATATGGAACATGGAACAACAAACTTCCCTGGATCTTCAACCTTAGACAAAACCCTCAATGGCGGTGGTGTACTCCTTGCTTGTGCAAAGATTTCCTTAATCTCCTCGTGAGTCTCTCTGCAATTCCAAAAGAAATCATGTATGGGACGATTTTCCAAAGCCTCTTCAAAGGAGATTCCTTTAGGAATCCTTCTCACCATCTTCTTAAAACTATCTAGTTTCTCTGCATTGCTGGGATCCCTTTGATCTCTAGGTGGAACTGGGTAAGGGACTGGAGGTTTGTATACACGCGACCGACCCTTATCAACAAGCTCATTCGGTCGAAGCACTGTAGAAGATGGTCCAGCAACTCCTTCATCCTTTTTCTCTCTTGGAGCAGGTGCTCCTTCCGGGTGCGGGCGCTCCAGAGACTTTTCTGGGCAGTTTTCAGTTGCTGCCCCTACACTCGGTGGATGAGTTCTTCTACTTCTCAGCGTGATGGCGTTCACAAACTCTCTGGGGTTTGCAACTGGTTTACTTGGTAGCACTCCTTGTGGACCCTTGACTGCCTCGACGTTTTGAGCAACCTGAATATCAAACTTCTTCACATGAGTGCAAATAGCTTCAAGCTTACTGTTGAGATCATTGTACATGCTGTCCACCTTGACATTGATCTCATTAGCAGACTTCTGCTGGCTAAGTAAAACCAATTGCATAAGGGACTTCAGTTCGTCTTGAGAGTTAGATGCATGAGCTTGAAAGCTTTGATTCTGCACATAGTCTTCACCCGCATAATTCACCTCAGCATACTGCTCATCTCCTTTGTTCTCACAAAGCTTAACACTTCTCTAATTTCTCTTCAACAACAGGTTCACTTTCGCTATCAGCTCATCAATCTTCTGTGACTCAACACTGCTGACATATATAGGCTCATCATAGTCATGGCAGCGATCCCTGGAACTTGCAGCCAAGTTCTCTATCAATTGATATGCTTCTTCCTTGGTCTTGGTCATAAAATTACCATTACTCGCAGCATTCAAAGTGTTCCTAAAATCTCGATCAAAACCATCGTAGAAGATACTAAGCAATTTCTCATCGGCAAACCCATGGTGTGGACATTCCCTCTTGTACTCTTTGAACCGTTCCCATGCCTCACAAAAGGACTCTTCTGAATGTTGTTGGAATTTGGAGATCCTGTTCCTTAGACTCGCGGTCATGGATTTGGTGTAGAAGTGGTCCAAGAACACTGCTCTACATTACGGCCAAGTCGTGATGGATCCAGCTGGTAGCGACTTGAGCCAACAGGAGGCTTTGTCCGCGAGTGAGAAAGGGAAGAGCTTGCATTTCAGGAAATCCGGGTTCATTCTATTAGAGCTTGTCGTGGAGCAAATCTCCTCGAAGTTCTCTATATGGTCCATCGGAATTTCCGCGGGAAGTCCATGGAACAAGTGCTGCTTAACCAGTGATATCATCTGAGGCTTAATCTCATAGTCTTGCCCCTCAACAGCGGGTGGAACGATTGTCGCTCGGTTCCGATAGAAAGCATGAGGATTGTCCATATCCCCAATGGTACGATGCTGCTGTGGTTGTTGCTGCTGATGCAATTGAGCTATTTGTTGTTCCATCCTCCGAATAGCAGCAGCTACATGACCATTTGCAGCTCGATTATCGGTGTCGTTGCCCATGTTGGCTGAATTAGACACCTGAAACACACACAAAAGAAAATAAAAATAAAGAACGAAATTAGCAAATTCTTAGACTATAAATAAAATCGAATTTCAAAGGTAACGCAATTGGTCCCCGGGAATGGCGCCAAAAACTTGATGCGATAAGTTTTAACCCAAAATAAATCCGCAAATGCACAGATAATCGCAGTAGTATAATAGGTATCGAATCCACAGAGATCAAGGTTACACTATGAAATTATAGATTTTAAATTAAAGCTAAGATAAAATATGGGGTTTTGATTGTAATGAAACAATGAACGAAACAGCAAATTAAGCGAATATTCAGGAATTAAACTAAGTACGGTCTAGAACTCAAACACAATGATAATATTGCCCCACTGTCGTGATGCATCAATAACTTTGTCTAACAACCTAAATGCCTAAACTGTCGTTTGAATTCAGAGATGTTAACAAGCATTAAGAGTTGGTTCAATTTGGTCACAATTGATGGTAACGATCAACTATCGTTGGTTACACACCAATTGCTCACCAATGGTTTATCTAGCAACCTAGAGCACTGTCGTGAATAAGTTTAACTTGTATTCATAGATTAAGTGATCAATATTAATCTAAGCATGAAGAATCCCTATTGATGAAGACATATGAATATGCAATCCTATTTGGCTCAGTCGTTATCATCCTAATTCAACATTGAAAACCTCAATCTAGCTAATGGACTACTCAATCATGGAGAATAAAAACGCAGCAATCAATGGAGAAAAATTCATAATGATAATGAAAGAGATAAGGGTTTGAGAATTCTTCTCAATAGATGTTGTGGAATGAATCTCCAAATCTTGAATCCAAAAGCAAAGAACAATGGGAAGAGTCTCAAAAGAGCTCTGAAAGATGTCTTAAAAAGTAACGTGAAAGAATGGAAATGAATCGCCTCCCCCTGGTTTTGAGGTGGCTACCTCTTATTTATAATTAAAAGTAGGTTAAAATCGGATTTGGGTTACCGACCGGTCGGTCCGTCTTCCAGCAGCTACAGTCTGTGGGTCTTCGAGTGTCGGGACCGGTCGGTCTTCTCATCCGGACTGGTCGGTCCGGATTCCAGGGAGCCTTCGGTCTTCAAGTATTCAGGCGGGACCGGTTGGTCCCTGGAAGTGGATCGGTCGGTCCTGTTTCCAGGGAGCTTCCACTCTTCGAGCCCTCGTGCGAGCAGGTGCTCGCTCCAGGCCGAGCAGGTGCTCGGTTATGAAAAACGCCATCCCGTTTGCTCCAATGACCCCCAATAACTCAAATCAATGTTCCCAAGCCTCCTTTAGACCTAAAATGACTCAAAAGAGAAAGAAAGACTCGATAAAACCCTACAAAACAAAGGTTAGAATGCGCCAAAAATGCATTATATCATCCACCGTTTCTTCTTTGACGACTGATTCTCCTTCTCTGTTTCGTCTCTTCTTCTCCTCTTCGAGCAACCATAATCGCTCTCTCTCTCTCTCATGTATGAACCCTGTCATCTAGTTCTAGTAAATCTCTTTCTCTCTCTCTCTCTCTCTCACTTAGGTATTATATTTGTGTTGATTTGGGTTTGCCGATTATGACTTCAACTATTTTGATTTTGTAATATTTGATTTGTGTGTGCTTTATTATTCTTCAGTTTCTTAGGTTTTGATTTTTTGGTTACATTTCTTCTTTGTAAAGCGAACTGCTTCATATCTTGTTTTCTTCCGCATTTAATTGCATAAGTTTAATGGGAAGTTATAAGACTGCTGACTAAATCAATTTTTGTTGTTGCAGAAACGATGGCACAAGAACCATCTGTGGAAAATGCACTTTTGGCCATGGAACAATATGGTATAACAGAAAAACATGGTATAACAAATGACAAAGTAATTGAGACCCTGAATAACCTACTTAAGCTTTGGGACAGCGATTGGAAGTTCATTTATGAGTATAATTATTATTACCTTGCCGATACCTTGTTGCATAGCAAGTTGTATGACAATGCCTTCTGTCAGGCTGTCGAGGGAGATGAAGATGCTCTGGATGTTGTATGTTTTATTTTATGCCTAAATCTAATTTTTGTGTTCGTACAAGTTTTCATCCAAAATTGAACATTATGAACTTTAAACAACTCTTCAGGGTGCTTGAATAGCTAATGCATGCAACACTTGTTTCATAGCTTCAATGTTATAATGCTTTACTCATACTGTGCCTTTTATTACCACACTTCAATCATATGCCTATGAGCCACCAAAGGTTTGTTTTTCAGAATTTCACTATCATCGTGGTAATTATTGATATTATTTTTTAATTTTCGTGAAGATTACGTTCAAGACAAAAATTTACCACCTAATATGCAATAAGAACAACAGAGCGAAAGAAAACATTTTTGCTGACCAACTGGTAAACCTGAAAATATAATCCTTGTATGCATTAAGAACAATAGAACGAGTTTTTCAAAACAGACATGACTTAATAATCATAAAGCGAATTTCTCAGTACACAAATAACTAAAAAATGATAATATAATAAAGTGAAAAACAGAGTAAGATATTCACATAAACATCTGATTTGTTACCTAATATTTAATTTGATTAACTTTGACATACAATAAAATTTATAATGTTAAGATTATGAAAATTGATTAATTTAGAGAGTTATTAATTTATCGATAAATTAATAATTATTAATTTAAAAAGATATCTTTCTAAGCCATGAATTTTTGACAAATTTTCAAAAATTTTACGTAGAAATTTCATAAAAGTTCTTTTGTTAAAGTTATTAAATTGTTTATATATTTTGTGCATATTCATCTTATTAAATATAAATTTTTTCATTAAAGTTATTTAATTTGGGTTTCACTCTCCCTCACCTAATTCATTTTAAAAAATCAAACTGTTAGCCCAAACCCAAATGTTTTGGGTAAAATCCACGCCAATATCACTTCAACACTTAATGCGTTTCTTCACTTGTTATCACCAGCTCCAACACCGGCTCCACCACTGCTTCTCCTCTTTCACCGGCTCCAACACCGCTTCTCCTCCACCGTTTCTTCTTTAACGACCGATTCTCCTTTTCCGTTTCGTCTCTTCTTCTGCTCTTCGAGCAACCATAATCGCCCTCTCTCTCTCTCTCTCTCTCTCATGTATGAATCTCTTATCTAGTTCTAATCAATGTCTCCCTCTCTCTTTCTCTTAGGTATTATCTTTGTGTTGATTTGGGTTTGCCGATTATGACTTCAGCTATTTCGATTTTGTAATATTTGATTTGTGTTTGCTTAATTGTTCTTCAGTTGCTTGGGTTTTTATTTTGTGGTTACATTTCTTTTTTCTAAAGTGAACTGCTTCGTATCTTTTTTTCTTCCGCATTTGATTGCATAAGGTAAATGGGAAGTTATAAGGTTGGTGACTAAATCAATTTTTGATGTTGCAGAAACGATGGCACAAGAACCATCTGTGGAAAATGCACTTTTGGCTACGCAACAATATGGTATAACAGAAGAACTTGGTATAACAAATGACAAAGTAATTAAGACCGTGAATGACCTACTTAAGCTTTGGGACAACGATTGGAAGTTCATTTATGAGTATAATTATTCTTATCTTGTTGATACTGTGCGAGCTGGAAATTCACACAATAGGATTTGTGAAGATTCTTCTGAGATAGAGCTTCTTAGGGTTTCAAACACGAAGACGAGGTTCGAATTAGTGTTCTTGAACTGTTCTTATTTATTAGCTAACTGAGAGCTGTTTTTTGTCTTATTACAGTTCAGAATTTCGGATCTCCTCAAATGAGGGGGGGTACATGCTTATTTATAGAGAAATAGGTCGGTTCGGACAAATAGTGTTGGGCCGTTAATGGGCTTTTATCTTCTGGGCTTTGACTGGTGGGCTGGTTTGTAATAAACCTTCGGTTCTGTCACCGGTTAACCAAATCCTTAGAATTACCGGTTTAACGTGTATTTAGTCGGTTTAGGCTTTCGATTCTTCTAGGGGAGATTTGACCCCTACAGTTAGCCCCCCAGTTCAACAGTTTTATTAAATAAAACTATTGAAGTAAGGGTGTCCAGGTGAAGAATCAATTTCCGTTAGACTGTTAACGTGTTGACAATGGTCCGATTATCGTGGTTAAACCCATGTTGATGAAGATTGATATCAGGAGATGATGCCGAGCCCAGATGACATAGTTGTTCCCAATTCGGCGAGTTAGCCAACGCGACGTTACCAGCGAGTCGATCTTGAACTTGCGAGGTGACGAGATGAGCATGTTCAAAATCTGCGAGCCGTTCGAAAACGCGAGCGAGGCAACTCGAGAGATTGATCGCGAGATGGCGAAGTGAAGTCACACCGATTTTGGCGAGGTGATGAGATGAAAATCTGCGGGGTCGCGAACTTATTTGATGACGAAGATGAAGTCGCGAGCTGATCTGATGAGATGAAGTCGCGAGTTGATTAGGGTCAAAATCAGCGAGTCGCTCGAAGATTCGAGGCAACGAGACGAAAATACTTTTATTATGCGAGCCGTTCGAAGACGCGAAGTGACTCGAGAGATTGACCGCGAGATGGTGTAATGAAGTCTCAAATCCGATTATTTCGAGGTGACGAGACGAATGTCTATGGGTCGTGAACTGATTTGACGAAGAGAGTTGCGAGGCCGCGAGCTGATTTGATGAAGAGAGTCGCGAGCTGATTTGATGAAGAGAGTCGCGAGGCCGCGAGTTGATTTGATGTAGAGGGTCGCGAGGCCGCGAGCTGATTTGATGAAGAGGGTCGCGAGGCCGCGAGCTGATTTGATGAAGAGGGTCGCGAGGCCGCGAGCTGATTTGATGAAGAGGGTCGCGAGGCCGCGAGCTGATTTGATGAAGAGAGTCGCGAGGTCGCGAGCTGATTTGATGAAGAGGGTCGCGAGGCCGCGAGCTGATTTGATGAAGAAATGAAAGCCACGAGGCCGCGAGCTGATTTGATGAAGAAATGAAGCCGCGAGGCCGCGAGCTGATTTGACGAAGAGAGTCGCGAGCTGATTTGACAAAGCAATGAAGCCGCGAGCTGATTTGACAAAGAGAGTCACGAGGCCGCGAGCTGATTTAACGAAGAGAATCGCGAGTACGACTACTTCTCGCCATATGGTAACAATGTAACCATAAATTGATTTGACCAAGTTACAAGGGCGCGACCTGGTCAGACTAATTGGCATTGCGAGGTCATGGTAATCTCTGAGAATCCAAGTCTTGGGAATGCACAGCCGTGAAGTCACGAATTAACTGGAAGGTGAGCTCGCGGGATCGCATTTGAGGCCAACTGGAGGCCGCAGAATCACAAGTTGGTTTATACCGTTTGAAATTGTGATCTTCTAAGCCCAGATCTTCGGCCCATTTTGGAACGAGGCCCACCTCAAAAATCGATCCGCAACACGCCTATAAAAGAAGCGATGTTCCTCAGATATCTCTCATAATTTCCAATTCTCCGAAAACAGGTATTCCTCTCTCTCCCTTTTCTCTCGTTTTTCCTTTCAAGTTTTTGTTAAGTTTTAGCCATCCCATCACTTCGCCGCCACCGTGTTCTTCATCGCCACCGTCGTGTTCTTGAGGAAATCTTAAAAAATCCCCTTTTAGATCCAAAAAGTCATGTCGTCATCGAATTCATTTGTGTCCGCGAGATCTGCAGAGCTCCCCAAGAAGGGAAGATTGATCTGGGAGTATTCCGCCAATTGCGAGTCAATTGTTGACGTGAGTTCAAGTTGTAGTCGGTTCCGCGGATGTGAGGAAGCGAGTACTTCTGGTCGCGAGGAAACGAGTCTGTCTGGTCGAGAGGGTCGAGCTAGAGGTAGTTCTCCCCTTGCCGACTTGTTTTCCTTTCCCACTCCCGTCTCAAGGCGAAGTCGCGAGACGAGGGAGACTGTTTCACCGATGCAAGCTCCAAGAACGGATTTTCAAGAGGGAGTTGGGACTTCGCGACCTTCGGAGATTGGCGAGACCCCTGCCGCTAATGAGCAAAGGTTAGTCATTGAAATTCCACATCTTCGTGAAGAGTCGCTTAGTCCTGTCGAGCCGCCTCCCCGAGTAAAGATTGAAGAATGTAACTGGGAGTATATCCCTCTCATAGAAGCAGAAAGATTAGAAGCCTGGATTGGATCTGGACTGGCCAAAACCAAGAAAACGAAGTCGAGGCGAAAACAACGCCCACCTCCAGGCTCCTCATGGTACAACAAGGATTCCCTGGCAACCCTTCGCCTAGAGTTCGGGATCCCTGATGCGGTCGAGATGATTGTGCCATCCATTGGTCAGCGAGAAGATGACTCGCCTGCCGGCACATTCACCGCGTACGAATGCTGGTTTAGGGATTATTACCTTACACTCCCCATTCCAGTGACGATTCTGCGGTTTATGTGGGTTCATCGTATCGCGCTCGCGCAGATCAATACAAGGGGAGTACGTCAATTGGTCGGAATTTTGACGCGAGCTGCTGAATGTGGCGAGCCCATCGGAGTTCGCCATCTTAATAACTTTCTTGAGTTCCGCAAGAATGCCGACCCGAGTGGTAAGAAGCTGTATAATCTGGCGAGCCGACCCCAGTATAAGATTATAGACGACTTCCCAAACAAAGACCATAATTGGCGAAAGTCCTTTTTCTTTGTGCCGATATCGGCCGCGTCTGTTGAAGAAGAACACCCGGCGGTTGCGAAGTGGGAACTCTTGGTAGAATTCCTTAAAAGTTTATCGCACGAACTGCTTACTTAATATGCTTTATCTTAACTTGCTATACACTTGTTTTTATAGCTCGCAGACCGCTAGGCACTCCCGCCCCCGGAATCGACGATCTGTTAAACAAGTTAAAGGCTCGCAAGTGTTTTTGGAATCGCCACTTCCATCTTCAGGGAGTCATTCGAGCTCGCGAGTTTGCCCTAATCGACGAGTAAGATTTTCTTTATCGAAGCGAGTCCGAAGATCTAACATCATGCCGAATCGACCTACTTTCCGTGAAATAGCCAAGAAAAAAGCTGCGAAGACCAAGCAAAAGGCAGATCCGAAAGCACCTACTCCTGTTGCCGAAACGTCGGAGCGGACTGTTGCCAAGGAGAATACTTCTGTCGTAAAGAGTGACGATGCGGCGGGTGCAGATGCGAGTGATCCTCTGGCCATAATTCCTTCTCAGGCGATTACCATCACAGAAGAGCCTGTCGAGTCTAAGAACCAACTGGTTCGAAAGCGGAAACATTCCGCCTCTGATGAGGGTAAAGGTAAAGCTATCGATGTGATGAAAACTCACCGCGAGCTCCCGACTCTGCCCCCAGGCGAGCCCATTCCTCCAGGTCCACGATCTGGAAGATCCGTCAAACTCTATGACGACCCGTCTACCGCATCCACATTAATGGCTAAGATCACATACCCTGGCGACAATATTCCGATCCTAGAAATGTTGATAAAGAGCGAGCTCTACAAAGAATTCGCCTCTCGCCAGGCTAAGGTAAATTCCCATTTATTCTATCTGTTTCAACTCGCTTCTTTTCTCATACTTTGACTTTTTTGCAGGCTGTCGCTCATTGCAACAGAATGATCATAGCGTATGATCAAGAGGCGAGGTCTTGCCAGGCCTTTATCGACGAGGCCAGGAGGAAGGAGGAAGCTGAGAAGAAGCAAGCCGCAGAGAAGATGAATAAACTCACTGCCGAGCGCGACGCATATAAGAAGAGCTCTGACGACTTGGGCATTCATCTTCAAAGAGTTGGTCTCGGGAAGAAGAAGGCTGAGGAAAGAGTTCCTGAACTGGAGAAAGTGTTATCGGCTCTGAACTCGAACCGCGAGAAAGACCTTGAAGCGGTTGCTTCATCGGCGAGACGATCTGCGGCTGCAGATGTTCAAGCTCAACTGAACAGTGCCAACGAGCTGTTTTGTCGAATGATGAAAAAGCCGATCAGGAATATGGTCTATCTTTCGCAAGCGGAAGCCAACCTCCAACTCCCGACGACATGGACAACACTGAGGCGGAAGTACCTTTCGATCCCAAGGCTGAACGTGCTCTTCTAGTCGAGAATAAGGTATCGCTTGAAAAAGCCGATGAGATCTTCGACGCGATAGCTGCCGAGTTGAGGAAGACCTTAGGTATGAATTATGTGGTTCCCATTAATGTAAGGGACATAGTTGTTTTTCGCGAATCGAGACCGTTGCTAAGTCTGTTGGTATTAATGTAGCTTCTGGGTCGAACGACGGTTCTCTGGATATGCGCTTGCGAAGTGCGAGTGAAGAGCTGGGCGATAGCGAGTTGGACAAGATCGATAAGACCGCTGATCCCGCCCAAGCCTTACCGACTGAACCTCTACGCGAGCTGGCTCCTTCTGAACAGGACCCCAAGATTGGCGAGGTTGCGATTTCGGCCGGACCTTCCGTGCTAACGGAAAGAGAAGCAAAGGAAGACGGCGAGGTGGCGGGTTCGGCTAGCATTGTTGCTCAAGCCGAGGATAAAGGGATCGAAGAAGGCGAGTTGGTCGCCTAATCCAAATCTTGTTTAGTTTTTAGGATTTGTTTTCTGTTTTGTTTAAGGTTTTTAAGACTTGTTTTTGTTTTGCTGCCTGGACAGCTTTATCTAACTTGTGACATTTTTTCATGCCTAGTTGGTCGAACAGAAATTTTAATGAATGCTTTCAAGCGAAGTCATAAATGTTTTAAGATTTGCCGTTTTTTGGCGAGGCCTGTTAGAGCTCGTCAGCGAGGCCTGTTATACTTCGTTACTTGGAACAAATTTCAGTGTCATCGAGTTCCACGGAATCTCTGACCCGATTATAATCTCTGACCAGATTATATTTGCCAAGTTCGACCAGTGTTAAGTTTAAACTGGGTTTTGCGAGACGAACACCCTGGTTTATAGACGTATTCCCGTGAATACATAAGCTCCGGTGATGAACTCTAAATTTATATAGCGCGCTTTATCCGTTATGGATGTATAAGGGATATACTTCGCGATGAAGTGTTAGAGATCGCCATTATGGTCAGTAAATGACGACGAGTCGACATCGAAGTCGCGGTTAGACGATTAAGTCGTTTACCGATTGTCGCGTTTTAGACAGTTAAGTCGTTTGCGAGCTGTCGCGTTTTAGACAGTTAAGTCATTTGCGAGCTGATCGAGTCGTAATAAATTTTTAGTTTAGTACACATCGAGTTTGGCAGTATGAATATACGGACCCACTCCCCCCTTTTTTGAATAGGGGCGCAACTGAACTCGTCCGAAGACGAGCTGCCTACGTACCCTTTGAAGGGATCAAGTCGCGCCGTAGTTCAAGTCAAAGGACTTAGTATTTTTAGCAGTAGTACTTCTTCAGATGTCGCGCATTCCAGGAACGCGGGAGCATCTCGCCTTTCAGGTTGGCGATTTCGTAGACGCCTGGACGAACTACCTTTGTGATCTGGTAACGTCCTTCCCAGTGAGCGTCGAGCTTGCCGGCATTCGATTCGGCCGTATTCTGAAAAGCTGCGCGAAGGATGAGGTCTCCTTCGTAGAAACGCCGAACCCGCACTTTGGAATTATAATACTTGGATGCCGCAGTCTGATATTCGGTCATCTTGACGAGAGCTCGATCGCGCCTTTCGTTGATTTGGTCGAGCTCGTCGAGCATGAGGAGGTGATTCAGACATTCCTGTTCTGGAAGTAATCGTCGGCGAACTCCTGGAAAATAGACCTCGGGAGGAATCACACACTCTGTTCCGTAGACGAGGGCGAAGGGTGTCTCTCCCGTTGCGCGACGGGGTGTGGTTCGATAGGACCATAAAACGCCTTCGAGTTCATCTACCCAATGGCCCTTCTTAGCGTCGAGTCGAGTCTTTAGGCCGTGAATAAGTGTTTTGTTCGACGCCTCTGCCTGACTGTTGCCATGTGGGCAGCGAGGTGTTGAGTTGCTGACTCTGATCTTCCATTTGCCGCAGAAAAGTGCGAACCGTTGTTCATGACTATTTCGTAGGGAACGCCGTGTCGACAAATGATATTCTTCCAGACGAAGTGTTCCACGTGCTTGTCCTTAATCGATCCAAATGCTTCCGCCTCAATCCACTTGGAAAAATAGTCTGTTAGGACCAAAAGATATCGCTTCTGCCGAGACGGATGGAGCGGTCCAACTATATCCATCGCCCATCTCATGAATGGATAAGGCAAGATGACCGAGCTCAAAAACTCCATAGGTTGATGGATGAAAGGACCATGACGTTGCACTTCTCGCACTTTGCCGCGAACAACTCGCAGTCTTTTATCATTGTTGGCCAGAAATATCCATGTCGTTTAATTCGAATGGCGAGTGAGCGACCACCTGAATAGATACCGCAGGATCCGCCATAAACTTCATGCATTATCTGGCGAGCTGCTTCCCCCTCGACGCAGACGAAGAGCGGTTCGGAGAGTCGCCGTTTGAAGACTTCGCCGTGAAATAGAATGAAGCGTGATGACTGCGCCTTTAATTTGCGAGCCGCCCATTTGTCGATTGGCACCTCGCCGTTTGCGAGATATCTGTGAACATCAGCCATCCACTTAATGTCACAACCATAGACTGTGGTCTCGTCATCAATGGGAATGTCGACGACTTCATGCTCTGGTGGCGGTTCTTTGCTACACGGGTAAGCATCCTCTGGTGATTCTTCGAGTTGTTCGGGGAGGAGACCACGTCGTTTCATCTGTGCCGACTGCGTCGGACTGGTCGAGATCCATCGGGATCGGTTCGACGATATCTTCGGTTTGGTCGAGGTCCATCAGATCTTTCGTAGAACGAGTAGGCGAGCCGTTGCTTAAACCCGCTCTCTGCTTCGCACCTTGAGATCTTGTCAGTACGTTGACTTCCTTGGCGACCGTGATACTTGGCTCTTCGATGAACTCAACTTTGACGATTCTTTGAAGAGCTTTGTCTGGCTGCGCCGACGAGCTGAGTGATGCGAGAACATCTGCTTGCGAGTTCTCTGCCCTTGGAATTCTTGTTAAGGTAAAAAATTTGAATTCCGCTGTTAATGTCTTGACGAGGGCGAGGTATGCTTCCATGCGTTTGTCTTTTGTCGCGTATTCGCCGTTGAACTGATTCACGACGAGTTGAGAGTCGCAAAATGCTTCTATCCTTGTCATTTTTAGCGCGTTAGCCAATCGAAGGCCTGCGACTAAGGCTTCATATTCTGCCTCATTGTTTGATGCTCTGAAACCAAGGTGAAATGATTATTCCAGAGATTTTCCGTCTGGTGATGACAGTCGAATGCCTACTCCCGACCCGTGTTTAGATGACGAGCCGTCCACATGCAATTGCCAGATTTGGGATGAGTCTTCATTTTCTGACGAGGCTGCTGCCTCTGGCAGTTCGATTAGAAAGTCGGCCAACACTTATCCTTTGATTGTCGTCCTACTGCGATACTCGATATCGAACTCGCTTAATTCAATAGGCCACTTGGCGAGTCGCCCGGATTGAGTTGGACTGTGGAGAACAGCTCGTAGTGGAAAAGTACTAAGAACTACGATCGAGTGGGAGTGGAAATAAGGTTGAAGCTTCCGAGCCGACGTAATAACCGCGAGTGCTAATTTCTCCGTTAGAGGATATCTTGTTTATGCATCGGTTAGCGACTTACTGATGTAGAAAACGGGCTTCTGCTCTGTGCCGTCTTCGCGAACTAGAACTCCACTGACTGCCGATAAGGAAACCGCGATGTAAAGATAAAGCTGTTCTCCAGCAATGGGTTTTGTCAAAACGGGTGGAGTCGTGAGATATTGTTTTTACTCCTGGAAGGCCGCTTCACACTTATCTCTCCATTCGAATGCCTGACGAGCTGCCCCCTTTTTGTCCTTGAGCGTGTCATAAAAGGACAAGCATTTATCGGTAGAGCGCGAGATGAATCTGTTCAACGCTGCCACTCTTCCTGTCAGTCGATGGACCTCTCTTTTCATCTTCGGCGAGGCCATCTGGATGAGCGCATGGATTTGCTTCGGGTTTGCCTCGATCCCGCGATGAGTCACCATATAGCCGAGGAACTCGCCTGATGTTACGCCGAAACGGCACTTGGCCGGATTGAGCTTCATGTTATACATGTTTAATAGTGCGAAGCATTCCGCGAGATGGCCGACATGATCCTTCTCCTCGAGCGACTTGACGAGCATATCGTCTATGTAGACCTCCATTGTCTTGCCGAGGAGGTCCGCAAATATCCTATTCACCAATAGTTGATAAGTTGCCCCAGCGTTCTTAAGGCCAAAAGGCATGACCTTGTAGCAATAGATCCCGCGATCCGTAATGAAAGATGTTTTGTCGCGATTGCCAGGGTGCATGAAGATTTGATTATAGCCAGAAAAGCATCCATAAATGCCAACAGTCTATTCCCAGATGTCGCCTCGACGAGGCGGTCGATATGAGGAAGAGGGAAACTGTCTTTGGGACACGCCTTGTTTAAATCTGTGAAGTCTACACAGACTCGCCATTTACCATTTTTCTTCTTCACGACGACTGGATTAGCGAGCCAATCTGGATATCTGACTTCAGCGATTGAGCCGACTTTCAAAAGTCTTTCTACTTCGTCATTTACCGCTTGAGCTCTATCTGTCCAAGCCACCTTCGCTTTTGCTTTACGGGTTTGAAAGTCGTATCAATATTCAACTCGTGACTGATGATATTGATATCGATCCCGGGCATGTCCTCGGCTGCCCATGCGAAAGTACTAACGTTCCTCTTAAGGAATTCGACGAGGTCGAGCCTGACGGCTTCATCTAGCGTTGCGCCTATCTCCACACATTTCTCTAGGAACTCGTCGTCTATGCAAACCGATATGACAGGTTCGCAGGTTGGACCCGCTCCTTCTTCAGCGGCTTCCGCGATCTGTAGCTGCTACAAAATGTTCGAGAGCTCTTTGACGGGCTCCCTGTCAGTCTTAATCTTTTTTCGTTTCTCGTTCGGGATCAGGTCTGCCGCCTGACTCCTTAGCTTATACGCGGCCATGAAGCAAGATCGCGACGCCGCCTGACTTCCTCTGATTGCTTTGATCCCGCTTTTGGTTGGAAATTTAAGGCAGAGATGGTATGTCGAGGCGACGGCACGCATCGAGTTGAGCCAAGGTGTTCCCATTATGACATTGTAAATCGCCGGTTTGTCGGATACTGCGAATTCTACAATTTTAGTTACCCCTTCCGCACATACCGGAAGTTTAATAGTTCTGAGTGTCATTGTCGTCTCGCCATTGAACCCGGACAAAGGTTTAGGATGGGATTCGACTTGAATGAGGTCAATTTCCATACGCTTAAGTGCGTCTATGAAAATGATGTCTACCGTGCTTCCAGTATCAATCAAAATGTGACCCGTGTCCCAACCCGCGATGGAGAGTCGGATGACAAGCGGGTCGTCGTGAGGTTTGTCAATGTCTTCGACCTCCTGCTCCTCGAACTGGATGACGTCGTTTAGGAACTTGGACGGATTGGGTTTGTTCGTCCCTATCTCAGCTCGTCTCTGATAAGCTTTGATTGACGAGATAGTGTTTGAGCAATACCGCGAGCTGCCAATGATCATGTTGCAGACCATGATCATGTTGCAGACCTTTTGCTTCGAGCCACCTTGGTCCTCATTACCGTTTTGCCTGCCGAGGTGGGCCTCGTTATCGTTCCGCCTGTCTCGTTTGTTACTCCTGTTATTGTCCACAGACGAGTTGTCTCCTTCTATTGCATCGTCGAATTGCTCAAGTTGGAAATCGTTATAACTTATATTTCCTCTGAGTTTGCCTGCGGTCAGCTTCACTGCGAGCCGCATGCCGAGTAATCTGCAGTTAGCCGTTGAGTGTCCTCCCATTTTATGCAAGTCGCAATATGTGGATTCATCATACTGCGAGTTCCTCGTCCATGTGTTGCCATTACTATGGCCCAGAGTGCTACTTCCGCGGCCTCGCCCTCTTCCTCGACCATAGTCGGGCGAGTCCACCTGGTAGTTATGGGCACCTTTAAAACCTCCCTTGTGCTGCACAAAGTTGCCTTGCTTCTTCTTTGCTATAGCTGGGGCTTCTTGCGGGTTAGGATTTCTAGCTTTTCCATACTTCTGGCTCAGAATTCTAGTTTCATCCTCGCTTTTTGCGAAACCATTAGCACGATGAAGCGCATCTTGAATAGACGAGGGCTCGTTAATTGTCATTTCCTTTCGAAAATCCGAATTGTACCACAGGGCCTTTCGCAATGCGCTTAGTGCGGACTGGCTGTCAATCCCTTTGACCTGAGTAAGCATCGCCTTGAACCGTTCGATGAAAACTCCCAAGGGTTCGCTGGCCACCTGCGACATGGTGTAAAGATCCGCCTCCGACGACTTGCGCTTGATTAAGATGGCATACTGCTTCAG
This sequence comes from Draba incana, assembly GCA_963576765.1. Taxonomy (NCBI): domain Eukaryota; kingdom Viridiplantae; phylum Streptophyta; class Magnoliopsida; order Brassicales; family Brassicaceae; genus Draba; species Draba incana. Next base: position 17,907,584 of record OY755209.1, on the reverse strand, counting down.
GAATGCTTCGGAGAGCTGCGCGAAGTTGTCTATCGAATTCCTCTTCAGCCCCGTAAACCAATAGAGAGCTGCCCCCTTGAGGTGTTCCACGAAGAGGAGGCAGTAACCTACGTCTCTTTCCTCGAGTCGGAAATTAGCTCGCCCCATAGCGATTGAGAACGCTCTAATGTGCTCCGTGGGGTCGTCCTTTCTTTCATAAATATGAATCCTTATTTTCCCGGGATCAGATAGACGCGCCTTGGTTACTCGCTCGGTAAAAGGAGTAGTGCGAGCCTCTTCAAGGACACGCTCGATTTCTGGTGCCTTGCTGGTCGCGCGATGCACTTGTGATCGCATGTCCTTGAGATCGCGGGCTGTCTGCTGCATGATGGCCTTGAGCTCGTCCATCTCCCTTTGTTGCGTCGCAATAATTCTGCGATTGGTCAGGGCTTTGGCCTGTTCCGCCCATCGCATATTCTCCGCGATTTCGCTCTCATCCCGACTTTGGATATGACTGGTCGGTCGGCTAGGTCGTGCGGCTCCGAACTCACGTTCCACTGGATCGTGTGCGATACCAATAACGTCGTCAGTCGCACCTGCGACGGGAACGACTCCATCTCTGAGAGGTGTGGGTGTATGATCCTCGCGAGCCCCGCGAGCTGAAGGCGAGGTCGCTGGGGTAAAGCTGAGAGCGATCGGGGTGACGCAAAGTACGGCACCTTGAGGTAGTCCTTGAGACTGACAAGCTGTTGACAAGGCCTTGATTTCGGCGGTCAGGTTACTGTTGATGGTTTGATGGTTCTGCGATTGCTTGAGCAACTGCTCGAGCATTGCTTTGAGCTGATCGTAAGCTCCTGGTGTGGCCGGGTCAGCCGAGCTGGTATTGGTGGTTGTCTGGTTTCCTGTTGGGGCAGATCCACCTGCTTCCGCCTCCAAAGCGAACTGGCTGTTTACGTTGGTTTGCCCATGCGAGCTGTTTCTTATTTATTAGCTAACTGAGAGCTGTTTTTTTGTCTTATTACAGTTTAGAATTTCGGATCCCCTCAAATGAGGGGGGTACATGCTTATTTATAGAGAAATAGGTCGGTTCGGACAAATAGTGTTGGGCCGTTAATGGGCTTTGACTGGTGGGCTGGTTTGTAATAAACCTTCGGTTCTGTCACCGGTTAACCGAATCCTCGGAATTGCCGATTTAATGTGTATTTAGTAGGTTTAGGCTATCGATTCTTCTAGGGGAGATTTGACCCCAACAGATACCTTGTTGCATAACAAGTTGAAAGACAATGCCTTCTTTCAGGCTGTCGAGGGAGATGAAGATGCCCCGAATGTTGTATGTTTTCTTTTCCTCCTAAATCTAATTTTTGTTTTGGTAAAATTTTTCATCCAAGATTGAACAATATGATCTTTAAACAACTCTTCAGGGTGCTGGAATAACTAATGCAGGCAACACTTGTTTCATAGCTTCAGTGCTACAATGCTTTACTCATATTATGCCTCTTATTACCACACTTCAATCATATGGCTATGAGCCACCAAAGGTTTGCATTTCAGAATTTCACTATCATTGTGGTTATTCTTTAATTTTGGTGAAGGTTACGTTCAAGACAAATTTACCACCAGTATAGATTAAGAACAATAGAGCAAAAGAAAGCATTTTTGCTAACCAACTAGTAACCTGAAAATAGAATCCTAGTATGCATTAAGAACAATAGAACGAGTTTCTCAAAATAGACATGATTTAATAATCATAAGGCGGATTTCTCGGTACACAGATAACTAAAAAATAGTAATATAATAAAGTGAAAGCCAGAGTATGATCCTCACATAAAGTATTTGATTTCTTACCTAATAGTTAATTTGATTAACTTTGACATACAATAAAATTAATAATCTTAAGATTATGAAAATTTATTAAATTTAGGGAGTTCTTAATTTATCGATAAATTAATAATTATTAATTTAAAGAGATATCTTTCTAATCAATGACTTTTTGACAAATTTTCAAAAATTTTACGTAAAAATTTCATAAAAATTCTTTTATTAAAATGATTAAATTGTTTATATATTTTATGCATACTCATCTTATTATATATAAAATTCTTTTATTAAAGTTATTTAATTTGGGTCTCACTCCCCCTCACCTAATTCACTTAAAAAATCAAACTGTTAGCCCAAACCTAAATGTTTTGGGTAAAATCCACGCCAATATCACTTCAACACTTAATGCTCTTCTTCACCGATTATCACCAGCTCCAACACCGGCTCCACCACCGTTTCTCCTCTTTCACAGGCTCCAACACCGCTTCTCCTCCACCGTTTCTTCTTTGACGACTGATTCTCCTTCTCCGTTTCGTCTCTTCTTCTGCTCGTTGAGCAACCATAATCGCCCCCTCTCTCTCATGTATGAATCTCTCATCTAGTTCTTATCAATGTCTCCCTCTCTGTGACACCCTGGTTTCAGGGCATATATGGTGTATGTGGTATATGTGGAGAGGCTTAAAAGAATTGATTTGACTACCTATTGTAGGAATTCACTCAGGTTTTACCGGTTTATTCACTATTAAACAACCTAACGAAAGTTCCTTTGCCTAGGATCTAGGGTTTGTAAACAATGAATCTATAAGAACAAGATCTCGAATATACCTGGAGTTTATGCAGCGGAAGATGAACAGGAATCGAGATCTATGAGCACCTCAAGTGTTGTGCCTCTACTGATAGTCCACACGCACACAAACTGGAATCCGCAGGGATGCTAGTGCCTTGAATCGGATCTCTCAGGGAATCCTACGTTTCAGAGGCGGCTATAGACTTAAGGCTCATCTGGTTTTCATGCCTCATATCCTATATATAGGCACGAGCCAAAAACCTAATTGACCAGTAAATAAACCGGCTCAAATTAAGTCATTAAACCGAAATCCCTATTTCGATCGACACAAATGTTGTGTCGATCGACATCTTCTTTAAACCACGATTATAATGTGTATCAAATACACATGTCGATCGACACCACTCTATAGTGTCGATCGACACCTCCTCTAAAACATGATTCTTATGTGTATCAAATACACATCATTTGATCATTACACTAATGATCATTCCCACATAAAGTAAATCTAGTTTGCTTAGGTGTGTGACCCTGTAGGATCATATAATACTAGCAATGAGTTCATAACTCATAGATCATCAGCAGCTTCTAGCAAAACATCATGAACACCTAGTATCATATGAATGTCTAATCTCGACAGTACAACTATCTCTAGAGTGAATACAAGTGTGATTTCAGGACATTCCCAACAATCTCCCACTTGTACTGGAATCAACTATTCCCATAATCCCTTCGTCTCTATATCTCGATATGGCATAAGGCAAGAACCGTGTCATCCTTATTACAGCCAATATCACGTTCATCGAACTCCGATTTATACTAATCAAAAACAAACAACTGACAATCACCTCGTTTGAGCGCGGCCACGCATTTCTCAGTATCAAATCTTCGATGGGCCCTGAGATATTTATCTCCTGTTATATAAGAGGGACAAATCCCATCTTATTCCATCCCTGTTCCTTCACATACTTCATGATACGCCCAATCAATGCCTTTATAGTCACCTGTTACGGGTAATGTTTGACAAAGATGTAACGGACCAATTCATATGTAAGAAATCATGATGAACTTAGGTCTAAGGACTATACTCATAGTCGTAATGGGAAACTCTTATGACACTTATATAACTATCATGTAGAGTTCCCATTAGCGGGTTATGTCCGATCATATGTTCTCTAACATATATCTATGTGATTGACTTTAATACTCTTATTAATGACTCCATGAAACTTAGTCATCAGTCACCTCACATGCCAGTCTCACACGGTTGTTAGTGTCCCACTTTAACAACCTTGACCAGGGACAAATTTAATCTATGTCATTTATCACTTATAGGGTTTCATGATCAAGTCCTCAACTTGATGACCTATAAAAACGCCATAAATTACTTTGGGACTATTATTCAATTATCCAATAATCAAATAATACATGAAACAATTTCATTATGACATAACCAAAGTATGTCTACATGAATATCATAACATAACTAAATCCGTTACAACTCCCACTAGAATTAAGATCACATCTTAATATATCCTATACCTACAGCAGGAGGGTGAAACTCATGCTTAGGTTGTGGGGGAGGCTGCGGTGCTCTGCTTGGAACCCTTTCCAACAAACCGCACCGCAGTATAGACACAAGACATAATCAGGTTCCTACCATAAATTGTCTTTGTCCGTCTAACCACTCTCAACAGAAAACATTACTTCCTAAGTTCACCAAGCTCCTATCCTTAGTATTTCTCAAATACTTGAGAATATTCTTGGTAACTGTCCAGTGACTTTCACATGGATCATATTGGTATCTACTCGTCATGCTTAAAACACAAGCAATATCTGGACGAGTGCAGGTCATGGCATCCATGGAAGGTTCCACTGCATACGCCTGGGAATCCTACTCAAAAACTTTCTTGCTCAGCCAGTGTCTAGGAACACTGCGTCTTGCCAAGATTAATGCCATGAGACATTGGTATGAAGCCCTTCTTGGAATCATGCATACTGAGTCTGTCCAAGACCTTATCACCATAAGAATCTTGACACGATCCAATTAGCCTACCCAATCTATCTCTATAGATTCCTATTCCAAGAATGTACGCGGCTTCTCCCATGTCTTATATTGAAAAATAACTTCCGAGCCAAGTCTCTAAGACTAAAGCAACAGAACGTCATTTCCGAGAATAAGTATGTCATCTACAAACATAATGAGAAATGCTACTACACTCCCACTAGTCTTCTTGTAAACACACGGTTCCTTTTCGTTCTTGATGAAGTCAAACCTTTTGACAGCTTTATCAAAACGAAAACTTCAACTCCGTAATGCTTGCTTCGATCCATAAATGGATCGATGAAGCTTGCATTCTTTCCCATCATTACTAGGATCTGTGAAACCTCAGGTTGTGTCACGTACACACCCTTTTCCAGAATTCCATCACGGAAAACTGTTTTCACATCCATCTGCCAAATCTATCACCATGATAAATGGCAGTTGCTAGGATAATCCGAATGAATTTAAGCATAGCGCTGGGGAATAGGTTTCTTCATAGTCATACCATGAATTTGCTTGAAACCTTTAACCACAAGCCAAGCTTTGAATATCTGGATATTCCCATTTCGGATCTAGCTGCACCAAGCCACTTATCGGAGTCCGGGCCCAACACTGCTTCTTTAAAATTCGCAGGCTCGTCATTGTCAATGATCAACAAGTCATGACAATCGGATCATTACGAATCCTTTCGGATCTGCGAACTTCAGGCACCACAGGTGTAGGTTCTACAACTCTTTGTAGATCCAGCTACTGCTCTTCCTTAACAGGTTGAGCAATCTCCTGTGACTCTCGAACATCTTCGAGTTGTACTTCACTCCCACTGTTCTTCTTGGAAAGACAATCTTTCTCAAGAAAACAAAGTTCTTAGCAACAAACACTTTGTTCTCAGAACGGTTGTAGAAGTAGTAAGCCTTGGTTTCCTAAGGACAACCAATGAAGTAGCACCTATTGGATTTGGGTGTAAGCTTGTTAAATGTTATACATAAGCCTTACGACCCAAATTTTCTTGGAAAGACAAATTGGAACATTTCCAGTCCACATCTCATGTGGTGTCTTTTCAATTGATTTTGATGGAACCCTATTTAGTGTAAACTCAGACATTTCTAGAGTGTATCCCTAAAAGAGATAATGGAAGATCTTTGTGACTCATCATTGATCGAACCATATCCAATAAGGTCCGGTGAGCTGTGAAACAATTCCACACTCTCTCAGATGATCACTTAACTCTTGACTTAAGTATTCTCCTCCGCGATCTGATCGAAGAAGTATTCTCCTCCGCGATCTGATCAAAGAGCTCTAATACTATTGCCCATTTGTTTCGGTACTTCATTCTGGAACTCTTTGAACCTTTCAAAGGATTCCGACTTGTGTCTCATTATATGGACATATCCATACTTACTGAATTCATCAGTAGGGGTAATGAGGTACTGAAAGTTTCCTCTAGCACTTGTGCTCATCGGGCCGCACACATCTGTATGTATAAAGCCCAATAAGTTATTGGCCCTTTCATATGGTTTGATAAAAGGCCCATTGTCATTTTGCCCAATGAGCAGGATTCACATTTCTCACATGATTCACAATTAAATGAGCCCAAAATCCCATCACTATGGAACTTTTGAATCTTCTGAAGCCCAAAACGACAATGCTAGAGAAAATTGGGTTCTTAGTCATTTTACTCGAACAGTTTAGTATTTATGTTATATACAGGCATAAATTGGTTTAAGACATAAAACCCATTCTCTAATGGGGTGCTATCATATAACTTCTCATTAAGATCAAAAGAGCAACATTTGTCTTTTATCAAAATAAAATCACTCATATCCTTACAATAAAATGAAATGACATTTCTGCTCATAGCAGATACACAATAGCAATAATATAGTTTCTAAAACCAAGCCCGAAGGCGACTACAAATGGAAACTTCCTACAGCTAATGCAGCAACTCTTGCTTCATTTCTGTTGAGCATCTCCACTTGTCCCTTCTTCAACGTTCTACTGTTGCTTAGGCCCTGCATATTTCAATAAATATGAGTACCACAACCGGTATCTAATACCCATAAGATAGAACTTGAAATAACACAAATAACTGAATAAGGAGTGTCATACATCTCCATTATTTCCATAGAATCTTCTATGTATTTCTTGCATTTTCCTCCAATGCCTTGGCTCCCCACAATAGCTGCAATTATCATCATCAGATGGGCCAGACTTGGGTTTAGTGAGAAACTCGGGCTTATCCTGATTCACAATCTGGACGGCCTTTCTCTCACCCTTGTCTTTACTGGGTTTCACAAACCTTTTGCCCTTCTTGATATTGAGCTCAGCTGTCTTGAGCATATCATGCAGTTCAGTCAACGTCTTTGTCAAGACATTCTTGATGTAGTACTTGATGAACTCATCATAGCTCGTCGGCAGTGACTGCAGGATGATGTCAGTAGCCAACTCTTGGCTAATGGGACAATCCAGTCTCCTCAGGTTATCAATATAACCCATCATGTTCATGACATGAGGACTTACTGGAGCTTCCTTTGGTAGCTTGCACTCAAACAGAGATTTAACTGACTGGTATCTCTCAGTTCGAGTCTGCTCCTGAAACATAGCTTTCAGGCTAGTGACTATCTTGATAGGCGATTCCACGTTCTCATATTGCCCCTGCAATTTAGAGTTCATGGTATCCCTCATCAGACGGCTCACATCGACCACATCATAATAATGCTTATTCCAAGCATCATATACTGCATGTGAGGCATTGGACCTTAGTTTCTCGGGGAGAGCTTTCTCAAAGACATAGTCTTTTCTCTCTTGCTTGAGAACGATTCTCAAGTTCCGATACCAACAAGGAAGTTGGATCCATTTAACTTGTCCTTCTCAGGGACGGATCTCAACGAGAAAGAGTTGTGATTAGACATAACTGTAATAAGAAAAGGAAAAATCAGTTATGATATTCAGGAAATGAGAAATCTTAATAATTAAGAAAACTCGCATTATATTCAAAACAATGTTTCCTCAAATGAATATAATGATCCAAGATCCATATTTTACCAAAACTCGAGCGAGCCACTGGCTGTCACTCAAATCTTAGCTATTTAGGTACGCAACACTTTTGCTAATCATATCCAATATGACTCTTGGTTGTGGATAAGACATCTTATGTTTTATCCACCTGATGTCTATGGGCCCAGAACTTCTCATAGCCCACTCAAGTAAACCAATCTTTTCAGTCATGTAATAGTTGATGCCATGCACTGCAAGCCCATCAACTCAATTACCTACTGCCTCACTCATGTAACTGCAGACACCTTGCACTCCAAGTCTGTCACGCAATGAAACTAGCCTTGACAGCTGACAAGATCGGGAAGACATCCAGAACACTTGATATTTAGTCGAGGAACTGAACATTTATTCCTTAATACATATCATATATGCATTCAGCAACCCAATCTCATTAAATCTGGTTCGGTTATTAGATTTTAGGTTCACTAACCATAATCTTAGTAGGCTGTCGATCGACACTACCTTAGTGTCGATCGACACTTACCTTTCTGTTACAGTTCATCAAAAACCAATTAATCCAATTGAACCGATTTCGATAACCAACAGAACCAATTCAATAACCGTTTCGTGTCGATCGACACAACATTTGTGTCGATCGACATAGACGAAACCAAATTCAATTTTCGATAACCGGTCAATCCAATTGAACCGGATCGATAACCGGTCAATCTAATTGAACCGGGTCGATTATCGGTCGGTGTCGATCGACACAACATTTGTGTCGATCGACGCCAACCAAACCGCAGCAAACCAAAATTTGCCGGTTTAATCGATCTGATAACCAAGCGCGATAACCGATTCAATCCAATTGAACCGGTTCATCAATCGCAAGGAATAATCTATCGTGTCGATCGCCACAATCATTGTGTTGATCGACACGAGCAGTTCTGTCGAGCTGATCAATTCATAACAAAACGATTTTGACATAAAAATTCGATCTAGCAAACTGAATTCTCTTAATTCAATCAATGCTCTAGCAGATTACATGTTAAACCCTAAGGCTCTGATACCACTGTAGGAATTCGCTCAGGTTTTACCGGTTTATTCATTATTAAACAACCTAACGAAAGTTCCTTTGCCTAGGATCTAGGGTTTGTAAACAATGAATCTATAAGAACAAGATCTCGAATATACCTGGAGTTTATGCAGCGGAAGATGAACAGGAATCGAGATCTATGAGCACCTCAAGTGTTGTGCCTCTACTGATAGTCCACACAAACACAAACTGGAATCGGATCTCTCAGGGAATCCTATGTTTCAGAGGCGGCTATAGACTTAAGGCTCATCTGGTTTTCGTGCCTCATATCCTATATATAGGCACGAGCCAAAAACCTAATTGACCAGTAAAAAAACCGGCTCAAATTAAGTCATTAAACCGAAATCCCTATTTCGATTATTGGCCCGTGTCGATCGACACAAATGTTGTGTCGATCGACATCTTCTTTAAACCACGATTATAATGTGTATCAAATACACATGTCGATCGACACCTCCTCTAAAACATGATTCTTATGTGTATCAAATACACATCATTTGATCATTACACTAATGATCATTCCCACATAAAGTAAATCCAGTTTGCTTAGGTGTGTGACCCTGTAGGATCATATAATACTAGCAATGAGTTCATAACTCATAGATCATCAGCGGCTTCTAGCAAAACATCATGACCACCTAGTATCATATGAATGTCTAATCTCGACAATACAACTATCTCTAGAGTGAATACAAGTGTGATTTCAGGACATTCCCAACACCTATATCACCAAAGTGCACTTATCTTTTCGATCACATGTCTTGAGAGAATTCCAGAGTTAAGCGTGCTTGAGCTGGAGTAGTTTCAGGGTGGGTGACCTACTGGGAAGTTAATTCCAGTACCGTGTGAGTGAGGTAAAAACACGGGAAAAGATCGGGTGGTGATTTGCAAGGTCAGTAAACATGGCTTCCGAGCCTCCCGGACTAGCGTAGCGACCGTTGGACATGGTGGGCCCACGGGCCTGAGAGTAGACGGGGGCTCATGGGAGGGGCGGTCGGGGCGTTACAAGTGGTATCAGAGCGAAACCTGACAACTGTGTGAGTCAGTTTGTCGGGGTAACGATCTTGGTATGCGCAACGAGGACGTTGCGATTGGTTAGTGTGGGATATTGTCACACCCCGGTTTCAGGGCATATATGGTATATGCGGAGAGGCTTAAAAGAATTTATTTGACTACCTATATCACCAAAGTGTACTTATCTTTACGATCACAGGTCTTGAGAGAACTCCAGAGTTAAGCGTGCTTGAGCTGGAGTAGTTTCAGGATGGGTGGCCTATTGGAAAGTTATTTCCAGTACCGTGTGAGTGAGGTAAAAAACACGGGAAAAGATCGTGTGGTGATTTGCAAGGTCAGTAAACATGGCTTCCAAGCCTCCCGGACTAACGTACCGACCGTTGGACATGGTGGGCCCACAGGCCTGAGAGTGGACGGGGGCCCATGGGAGGGGTGGTCAGGGCGTAACACTCTCTCTTTCTCTTAGGTATTATTTTTGTGTTGATTTGGGTTTGCCGATTATGACTTCAGCTATTTCGATTTTGTAATATTTGATTTGTGTTTGCTTAATTGTTCTTCAGTTGCTTGGGTTTTGATTTTTTGGTTACATTTCTTCTTTGTAAAGTGAACTGCTTCATATCTTATTTTCTTCTGCATTTGATTGCATAAGGTAAATGGGAAGTTATAAGGCTGGTGACTAAATCAATTTTTGTTGTTGCAGAAACGATGCCACAAGAACCATATGTGGAAAATGCACTTTTTACTATAGAACAATATGGTATAACAGAAGAACATGGTATAACAAAGGAAAAAAGTAACTGAGACCGTGAATGACCTACTTAAGCTTTGGGACAACGATTGGAAGTTCATTTATGAGTATAATTATTCTTATCTTGTTGATACCTTATTGCGTAACAAGTTGCAAGACAATGCATTCTGTCTGGATGTCGAGGGAGATGAAGATACCCTGGATGTTGTATGTTTTCTTTCCTCCTAAATCTAATTTTTGTTTTGGTACAATTTTTCCTCCAAAATTGAATATTATGATCTTTAAACAACTCTTCAGAGTGATAGAATAGCTAATGCAGGCAACACTTGTTTCATAGCTTCAGTGCTACAATGCTTTACTCATATTGTGCCTCTTATTACCACACTTCAATCATATGCCTGCAATGTTAAGATTGTGTTCTCGTTTCTGTTTTCGATCTAAATCTATAGCTTTTTTGGTTACATCTATAGCTCTTTTGGATTTTCATGTTGTCATAAAACTTTCTGTGATGTGAAAGCTCTATGGAATCATATCAAGAGGTTTTCAAGAGATACTGTTTTGGTTGATGAATTTCAGAATAATCTGACTCGTATCCTTTTCGAGGTTTAAATGTGTATGCGCAAAACTTTGTGTTTGAGATATGAATAGTTTTATCCTTAAGCCACACAGATTTTTCACGTAACTTCCAAAGTAACCGACAAGTAGACGTCCATGAGTTTTTGATCTCTTTTTTAAGTGCGTTAGAGAAGTGTTGTTTAGCTAATAGAGATATGATTGGCTCAATCTCGTCTCAAGATGTTAACATGGTTGACCATGTCTTTGGGGGGACTGACTTGAGTGAGGTATGAAAACGTTAATTTACTCTAGTCTTGAAGTAGTTTTAACGTACCATACATATATGACTCTTGGAAATGTGTCTTATCTACTTCCTTTTCTGGTTCGTTGCAGTAGCTGCAGTTTTATCTCCTGCAAACTTGAATGTTCTAGGGGATGAAGTCTCGAAATCAAAGATTATGACTTTTGCAAATCACTAGAATCCTTTACTCGTGTCAAAACAATTGAAGGCATGTTTCTATGTAGTCATTGTAAGAAGAAAGTGGTGAAAACAAAGCAACTTAAGTTCAATAAATTACCGCTGGTTGCTACATTCCATCTGATGAGCTTCAAGAATTTCAAAGATCATGTAGTGAAGATCAACAATCAAGTTGAATTCCCTTTGGAGTTGGGTTTGGGCCCGTACAGTAACTATAATCCTAAAGTACGTGAAAAATTGCCAACCTTTTTGTTCTTCGAATCTGAGATTTGCAAGTCTGAACAACCAATTCTGCCCTTGATTTGTTTCTTCAGGTTTCCACAATATACAAGCTTTATGCCTTTGTGGTGCATCTTGGGGCTAGTATAAACAATGGTCATTGCATCACTTATGTGAGGTCAGCTCTTAATACATGGCGTCAATTTGATGATCAAAAGGTAAATAATTTAGTCAGTGATTTCATTTGCTTTGTGTGGTTTAGTTTTTTGTAGACTTCTCTACAGGGTTTCAGTAAATGTAATTTCATTTATGATTTTCGCAAACCTTTGCAGGTCAAGACAATTGATGAAACGTGTGTTCGAAAGCAGAATGCGTATATCTTGTTTTACACAAAAGAAGAAACTCTTTGGTTTTCTAGTGATTTAGAAAGATTAAAGGTGATCTTTGAAGAGGGTGAAGTGCTCAAGCAACAAGAGTGTTTTATTCGACGGAGACTAGCCATTTGCCATTTGCCAAGACTTCTCAACAAAGACAACTTGAGTCTGACAGCAACACCTTTGAAATTGGTATGTCTAAATTGGAATTAGCCATATTAGTTTCGGCTTTCTTTGTTTCTTGCCAAAACTTATGATCTAATTGGTTATTATAATTTGTAGATAAGACATGCGTTGATGATGTTGGTTAGCACGATTCTTACCCTCTGCATAATATGAGGAAACGAAAGAAGATTTCTTACGCAGATAGTACTGTTAGAAGAAAGAAGGTGAAGGTAACGAAACCACTAGAGGGGTACTCTTAAAAGGAAGAAGAATTTTAAACCAAAGGTGGTAAATGAGACGATATTCTCTGAAGAATGATGCATTAGTACTACTTCAAGAGCTTGGCAGCTATTACTTAGGAAAAAAGGAAAAATTTGAAGAAGATATGTCTTCTGGCGATTTGTCTGGCTTTTGTGACCATTTGAAGTCAATGATTACGTGCAATCCTTCTATATCCCAAGTAAAAAATAAGATTTATAACCTGAAGAAGTTATATGCAAACATTTCGAATTTTGTGATTGCGGGTGAAGGTGGAAAAGACAAGGTTGTCAATTCTAAAGGATTGCAATTGTGGAAGCAGATTTGGGGAGAACGTGGTCTTCAGAAGCACGACCCATATGATAAGGTTGAGGTTTTTAAAAATGTTTGATATTTAAGATGTTTAAACTGTTTAGGATTGTACTAATGGTCTCTAAAATCTTTTTTATGTGCAACGTTATACAAAGAATGTTCCTCAACAAGGAACCATTGCTAATGGCAAAGGAGAAAATCATGTTCCTCAGCACAGAATCGTTGCTGATGACGAAAGAGAAAATCAACATCATTTGGTATGTGTTCCTCAGCATGGAACCGTTGCTGATGACGAAGGAGAAAATCAACATCATTTGGTCCTAAAGAAAAAGCTAGACGAGAAGGTTTTTAAAAATGTTTTGGTATTTAAGATGTTTAAATTTTTTAGGATAGTAGAAATAGTCTCTAAAACGTTTTGTACGTGCAACGTGATACAAAGTATTCATCTAACTTGAGTTTGCGACGACACCAGAGAATTTGTGTCGACCTTAAGAAGATTCAGAAGGATGTTCCTTCCAAGTTTATCTCCGGAGGTATGCATTAAGAGTTAGTATTATTTAGGGATGATAATGTGATCTTTACGGATTTGAGTCTTTTTATTTGTTTAAGTGGATGATCGTCATGACAATTGGGAAGCAGCTACAAAGGGACCCGACAACAGTCCTTATTATGGAGGGATCTTTTGGCTATCCGTCAGATTTCCTCCGAACTATCCCTACGAGCCACCAAAGGTTTGTTTTTCAGAATTTCACTATCATCGTGGTATTTATTGATACTATTCTTCAATTTCCGTAAAGGTTACATTCAAGACAAAAATTTACCATCCAAACATATCATTTCAAGGATCCATTGACATTAAGATCATAAGAGAACATTGGTCTCAATCATTATATATATATCCCAGTTTGAATTTTGTTGATAATTAACTTCACCCAATTAGTCTTGTTAATGAGATGGATAGTTGTTCTGGAATCAGGTTTTGATATCAATTTGTAGAAAAGAAAAATATTTCAGCCAATTAATGCGATGGATTGTTGTCATGAAATTAGGTTTTTATGTCAATTTGCAAGCATATAGCTTCCCCAAACCTAGAAGATCCCCTTGTTCCCAAGATAGCCCATAATTACAAGACTGACAAGTCCATGTTTGACTCAACTGTGCGAAAGTGGATGGAGCAGTATGCCATGTGATGATAGTAAGGTGGTGGAGTTGTCATGTATGGTGCCAAGACTTTAGGAGCTCTAAAAATGGGGCCATTTCCATTAAAAAAAAAGTTACATTGTTTCATCATATTAGTAGCTCCATAGTTGTTTCGAAATTTTAATGATACCTTTTAGTTTTAATGATAGTTCTTTAGTGCTATCAAAACTTTATTGTTAACTTTTAGTGATGTGATGTTTGTGTATAGTATGTAAACGCGTTGAGAATGTTTTCTTAATTATATAGTTATAAAACACCAAAAATACATAGAATATAAAAATCATTGATTCAATATACTTAGTAGTAGTATATAAAAATCATTAGTTAAAAAAATTATGGTTTTAAGATTTTATAAATATAAAATTATGATAAGTTACACAACATCACAGTAGAAGAAGGATGGATCCTAAGGGAAAAACTTAAATCAATGGGAAAATATGGTATATACGAGTTGCATCACTCTGATTACGCATAAATGTCCACATAGAGTTTACCAAAAGATTAACTAAATATCAGACGTAAAACTATGATATGAAATTGAAAGAGGAAGCACATGTTTCAACTAGTCATGCTCCTTTCCTAGTCTTGCTCGGTGTAATAATCACATAGTCTTTTAATCTTGTTGATTTCATTACACTCTTGTGTATTCTTGTAAACAGTAGTAGTAAACCAAATTCGACTCGAATTCGGGAGACGAATGTTGTTTAGCTATCGTGCCTTCCCTGAGACACAATTATGATGCGACATATCCCTTTTAATGCCAGGTCGGTACATTTCCGTCAACCAAGAAACGACTTACACAACGTAACACTTTCAAAGCCTTGTAAAGCGTTTTACCGTCTACTTTGTTTTTAACGATCCCCAATGTATGTAACTATTTTTCTGTACTTCCATGATATTGTTGTGTCTCACTAATCATTCTTGTGAACAGTAAACTACTGGAATTTGAGGGACGACGTGAAATGTTTTAAAAGAAATTATGTTGTTTAGCTTACGTGCCTTCCGTGAGACATAAAACAATTATGATAACCCTTTGAATGTGAGGTTCAAAGGCTTTTGTCGAACCAAGAAACTACTTAATCAACATAACACTTTCAAATCCTTGTAAAGCAAGGGTTTTACCATATACTTTGTTTTTAACGATCCCCAGTGTATCTAACTATTTTTCTCTAAATCCATGATATTTTTGTGTCTTACAAATCATTCCCGTGAACGGTAGTAGTAAACCACTGGAATTCGAGGGAAGACATAAACTGTTTTTTTAAAGAGATCATGTTGATTAGCTTACATGCTTTTTGTGAGAGCTTACACAATTATGATGCGACCAAACCCTTTGAATGCCAAGTCCAAAAGCTTCTGTCGAGCCATAAACTACTATCTCAACGTAACACTTTCAAACCCTTGCAAACCGTTTTGTCGGATTATTCACTAAAGCAAGTGTTTTACCGTCTACTTTTTTTTAACGATTCCCAGTGTATCAAACTATTTTCGTGATATTCATGATATTCTTGTGTTTGACTTATCATTCCCGTGAACACTAGTAGTAAACAACTGGAATTCGAGGAACGATATAAACAATTTTTTTAAGAGATCATGTTGATTAGCTTACGTGCCATACGTGAGAGCTTACACAATTATGATGCGACAAAACCCCTTGAATGATAGGTTAAAAAGCTTCTGTCAAACCAAGAAACTACTAACTCAACGTAACACTTTCAAACCCTTGCAAACCGTTTTGTCTGATTATTCACTAAAGAAAGTGTTTTACCGTCTACTTTGTTTTTAACGATCCCTAGTGTGTCTAACTATTTTTCTGTAAATCCATGATATTCTTGTGTTTGACTTATTTTTCCTGTGAACAGTATTAGTAAACCACTGAAATTCGGGGGACAACATAAACTGTTTTTTTAAAGAGATCATGTTGGTGAGCTTACGTGCCTTTTGTGAGAGCTTACCCAATTATGAGGAGACAAAATCCTTTGAATGCCAGGTCTAAACGCTTCTGTCGAACCAAGGAAATACTAACTCAACGTAGCATTTTGAAACCCTTACAAAGTATTTTGTCAAATTATTTCACTAAAGCAAGTGTTTTACGTCTACTTTGTTTTTAACGATCCCCAGTGTATCTAACTATTTTCATTTAAATCCATGATATTCTTGTGTCTCACTAATCATTTCCATAAAAGGTAGTAGTAAACCACTAGAATTCGAGGGACGGCGTAAAATGTTTTTTTAAAGAGATCATGTTGATTAGCTTATGTGATTTCCGTGAGAGCTTACACAATTATGATGCAACAAAACCCTTTGAATGCGAGGTCCAAAAGCTTCTGTCGAGTTAGAAACTACTATCTCAACGTAACACTTTCAAACCCTTGCAAACCGTTTTGTCGGATTATTCACTAAAGCAAGTGTTTTACCGTCTACTTTTTTTTAACGGTTTCTAGCGTATCTAACTATTTTTCTATAAATCGATGATATTCCTGTGTATGACTAATCATTCTCGTGAACAGCAGTAGTAAACCACTATAATTTGAGGGACGGTGTAAACTGTTTTTTAAAGAGATTATGTTGATTAGCTTACGTGCCTTCCGTGAGACCTAACACAATTATGATGCGAAAAAATTCTTTGAATGCCAAGTCCAAAAGCTTTTGTCGCGCCTGAAACTACTATCTCAACCTAATACTTTTAAACCCTTGTAAAGCGTTTTGTCAGATTATTCACTAAGCAAGTGTTGTACCGTCTACTTTGTTTTTGATTATCCCCAGTGTATCCAACTATTTTTCTATAAATCCATGATATTCTTATGTCTGACTAATCATTCCCGTGAACGGTAGTAGTAAACCACTGGAATTCGAGGGACGACGTAAATTATTTTTTATAGAGATCATGTTTATAACGCCTCGACCGCCCCTCCCATGGGGCATCATCCACTCTCTGGCCCGTGGGCCCACCATGTCTGTCGGTCGGTGCGTTAGTCCGGGAGGCTCGGAAGTCATGTTTACTGATCCTGCAATGCACCACGCGATATTTTCTCGTGTTTTGACCTCACTCACACAATACTGGAAATGACTTCCTAGTAGGTCACCCATCTTGAAACTACTCCAGCTCAAGCACGCTTAACTCTGGAGTTCTCTCAAGACCTGTGACCAAAAAGATAAGTGCACTTTGGTGATATAGGT
Organism: Draba incana; assembly: GCA_963576765.1. NCBI lineage: Eukaryota > Viridiplantae > Streptophyta > Magnoliopsida > Brassicales > Brassicaceae > Draba > Draba incana. Next base: position 17,890,363 of record OY755209.1, on the reverse strand, counting down.
AGCCAAATCAATTCCTTTAAGCCTCTCCGCATATATCACATATACCATATATGCCCTGAAACCGGGGTGTCACAATGTTGATTAGCTTACGTGCCATACGTGAGAGCTTACACAATTATGATGCGACAAAACCCTTTGAATGGTAGGTCTAAAAGCTTCTGTCAAACCAAGAAACTACTAACTCAATGTAACACTTTGAAACCCTTGTAAACCATTTTGTCATATTATTCACTAAAGCAAGTGTTTTACCGTCTACTTTTTTTTTTAAGAAGAGCATTAAGTGTTGAAGTGATATTGGCGTGGATTTTACCCAAAACATTGAGACCCAAATTAAATAACTTTAATAAAAGAATTTTATATATAGTAATATGAATATGTAAAATATATAAACAATTTAATAACTTTAATAAAAGAATTTTTATGAAATTTTTACGTAAAATTTTTGAAAATTTGTCAAAAAGTCATGGATTAGAAAGACATCTCTTTATCGATAAATTAAGAACTCTTTAAATTAATAAATTTTCATAATCTTAACATTATTAATTTCATTGTATGTCAAAGTTAATCAAATTAACTATTAGGTAACAAATCAGAATAACTTTAATAAAAGAATTTTATATATAGTAATATGAATATGTAAAAATATATAAACAATTTAATAACTTTAATAAAAGAAATTTTATCAAATTTTTACGTAAAAGTTTTGAAAATTTGTCAAAAAGTCATGGATTAGAAAGACATCTCTTTATCGATAAATTAATAACTCTTTAAATTAATAAATTTGCATAATCTTAACATTATTAATTTTATTGTATGTCAAAGTTAATCAAATTAACTATTAGGTAACAAATCAGAATTTCTTAGTCGGTCAGAAGAGAAGAGAGAGCCAGAGCAAGAAGAGTGAGAAAGGGTTGTCAGTAAGTATATCTAAATGATAATTGTCTTATGGTTCTCAATTTGTTTTTAATCTATTTTTTCTGTTTTAAACATGAGAATCCCTTCTTACATATTTTCAATGAAAATGGTAAACGAGGTTTCTTGGAAATACGTGATGGAGGGCGAAACAGTCTGATAATGAATTTATTAGAGAATAGGAAGAGCCATGACTCGTCAATCTAAGCGTCAGACGCATTCATATAGAAGAGTCACCGTTATTTGCCCCATAATTAATCAAATTTCCAATTGTTAAACTTAAAATTTGATTTGGTTTGACAAAAAAAAAAAAAAAAGTTAAAAACTGAATTGTGATTCAATATCATGTTACAATACGAGAGACAACAATCTCATATTTCATGCTTACTAACTGTAATTCAAAAAAGATTTAATTCTAACTCCCAAGCTGACTGCTATAAATTGGAAAAACTGTGATTGTACAAGGATTAATTCTAACTCTCCTAATTATCTCCCAAGCTCTATGAAAGCTCCAAAAAGCTTGACGAGGCTTTGATCCAATGCCATGTAGTGATGTTAATATGGGTTTTAGTTTTGTGGGTTTTTAGTGGCCTTTAGTGGGATTAAATGCTCATTTAGACCCATATAGATCTATGGAAGTTTAATGGGTTTCAATGGGTACTCTATTAAAACCCACTAATTAAATGAGTTTTATATTCTAATAAGTGGATACCCTATTAAATTCATTTACATTTAAAAAATATTATTAGAAATTAGGAAAACATACTTTTGGCGAAAAATAACGGAAAACGCATTTTGGCGGGAAATTACGGAAAACGCTTTTTGGCAGGAAAATTACAGAAAACGCGTTTCAGGCGAGAAAATTACGGAAAACGCGTTTTTGCGGGAAAATTACGAAAACACTTTTTGGCGGGAATTTTTTTCGGAAAACGCATTTTTTGCGGGAAAATTACGGAAAACGCGTTTTTGGCAAGAAAATTACGAAAACGCTTTTTGGCGGGAAAATTACGGAAACGATTTTTGGCGGGAAAATTACGGAAACGCGTTTTTGGCTGGAAAATTACGGAAAACACATTTTTTGCGGGAAAATTATGGAAAACGCGTTTTGGCGGGAAATTACAGAAAATTTGTTTTGGCGGAAAAATTACGGAAAACGCGTTTCCGGAGGGAAAATTACGAAAAACGCGTTTTTGACGGAAAAATTACGAAAAACTTGTTTTTGGCGGGAAAATTACGGAAAACTTGTTTTGGCGGGAAAATTACGAAAAAAATATTTCTCATAAAAACTAGTTGCTTTATAGTATCTCTTTTCTAAAAAAATATTATAAATATAAAAAAAAGTAATTTAAAAGAAAAATAATTTATGTGGATAACTAATTATTAAAAAGAAAACAAAATCATATATGACTTAAATGGGTCTAAATGGGTGTAAATGGGTAAGTGTAAACTAAACGGGTCTAAATGGGTAGTCCTATTAGACCCATAAACTAAATGGGTCTTAACGGGTTTGGGATGTAAATGGGACGGGGTGGGTGGAGCTAAATGGGGTAGGTTTACCCATATTAACATCACTAATGCCATGTTAAGCACTAAGTCGTCCGTATCGTAGTAGCAAGTAATTAAGAGTTGCTGCCTCTCTATGAGAAAAAACCTGTCCAGGATGATTGTTCACCGGTCGAATCTGATTCACTACCAAATCCGTCATCATAACTTTCCATGGGAGGAATCAACTTGATTCTGTCAGAATGCTCAATTAACCAATCACTGAACCCTGGAGAAGCTGCGAGTCCTGCCATTGCTTCCCTCGTCATTTCTATTGCCAACTCTTCATAATCTTCCTTTGACAACTTCTTCCGGTTTGGCGACCGTCACCCCTACACACTGTACTAGTAATCTTTGTCAGACATTTTTTTTCTCGTATCTAAGCTCAAAAATAGATCAAGTGACTCCTACCACTAACAAATATGAACAAATAGAATACATGAAGAAATGATTATTACATGTTACAATTTCATACTCTGATATAACCACCACATATGATAACACAGAATATTGTTTTGTATAAGAATCCCAAAGTATAAAACTCCTGAATTTTATTCAATGAAAGTCGTCTCAAAAGTCACGTTTACATATTGAAACCCAAAACCCTATTACTCCTAAGAATTGAATCCTATCTCAAACTGGAGAGTTATAACCTGAATCTAAATCAAATAAGGGAAAACCCAATAACAATATTATCTAGTAAACAGAAAAAACCAACACCACAATGACATCAAACTAGAAGCCATCCTGCATCATATGGTCCGGAAATGGCAGCTTTGCATTGTTTCGTATTGGTGATGAAGACTCAAGCGGAGGAACCGAAAAGACTCCAGTCATTGACTTTGAAGGTAGAGAGTGATTGTTTAATGACATCACTCATTGGCATAATTCCAGATTGTGTAGCTGGGACAGCTAAACCAGATCCCACAGCAACTGCACTTTCGCTCAACGGGCTGCATAACATCCAAAACAAAGCATTGAATTTTTCCAGTTCTGTATCAAAATAATGCAGATTCGTTTTAAAGACCTTTAACGTTTTCCGGGACTTACTTTATATGAATAGGTTCATATGCAGTCACTAAGACATCTGTATCAACTCCCTTAAGACGAAGATTTGCCACATATACCTGCATAACGAATCTGTCATATCATACTGTTTATACCTTTAAGAATCCACATTATGAAATCAAGAAAATAATAAAGACAAAATTTGGAAAAGCTTAATTACCCTCACTAGGTTTTGCGCTTCTCTTCCCTGTTTTCCTTTGGATATAGCCTGTAATCATACTATAGTTAGTTCCAAGGAACAAAGAAGAGATAATATTAGGCCAAGCAATTCGTTTGTGTATAAAAACTTACCATCTCTCCGATAGCAGTTGTCGCAACGGCAGGGATGTTTCTGAAAGACAGTCCAGGTGCTTCAATGATCTCTGATTGCTCAATCATCTGAAAATTACATGACACCATTAGTGCTAACTACATTGTCTTGGAATAAGCACATACAATACAACACTCATCACTTGTAACTAATCCTATATAAATCGGTATCATAATCAGTATAACAAAATTCCTCATTATGACTTTATGATCCCAAAAGTAAACACAAGCTCTACTCTAGAATAATAATACAAGTTTTCTCAAGACATAAATAAGGAGAAATTAACAAGTCTAGTGTGATTGATTACCTTAAATCCTTCGGCATCTTGCTCACGAGCAAGATCATGAAGAAACCATGAAGCACTACCATTATCACCAACCTCAGTTTTCAAATCCAAAAGCTCAAATATCAAACTCTCATCTCTTGAAGGATCTACAAACACTTCCTGCAACAAAATTCACTACAAATTACGAATCTTTTATAACAATTATACGCAAAAACCCTTGCTTACAAAAAAAAAAAAAAAAAAAACCCTAACCTGATGATCTGGAACTTGTCGAACATTACTCACATCCTAATAGTTAACAAACAGGAAACAGTTAAAGACAGAATTCGGGAGCGAAAACAAAAAAAAAGAATAAGATTTGTTGATGAAAAAACCTGAAATCTTTGAGGGAAGTGGGTGGAAATTGCGCCGCCAAACAAAGGCCTTACCGGACAAAACTCACCGGACATGTTCGTCGGCTACATTTAACAAAAAAAAAAATCCTCCATAAATTACACAATATTATCAATAAGATTTATAACAACACAAAGAAAGATTCCTAAGAAAAACTCGACATACCAGTCGATGTGTAGAAAGATTTGATTTTGATGAGACCAAAAAAAAAAAAACACTTGTGTGGCTATTTAAACAAAATTGACTAGCGTTGTTTCTAAGGAGAAGCTTAGCTTTATTTTGAAGCTAAATCAACCCTGTTAAACATGGGCCTAATGGGCTTTTTAATAACATTCATGCGTTTGGGCCCGTAAGCCTTTTAAAGAAGGTAAAAAAAATAAAAAAATCAATGGGGCGGGAAATAAATTTGGAGCCGCGAAAAAAATGAAAACTTGTCTGTATTATACTCTCATTCTCAATCTTATCGAGATACCATTCACATGTATAATCTCCAAATCTCTAATTCTCCAAATGGATCTTTCAAGCATTGCTAAGACGCTTGATCTTGCTGATAACAAGCTTCTTCTCCGTAAAGCAGCAGAATTTCAACGTTTAATCGATGTCCAGTTCGATTCGTCAATCATCGGCATCGTAAGATAAACTCTTTTATAATCTGAATCTAAACATTATTATAATTTCATTTTCAATTGGAGTTTTTTTTTTAATTTTGTTTGTATTGATAATTGATTCTCAGGGAGAGATCTGTAAAGCTGTAATATGTCTTGAGATCTCAGCATCAAGGTAATGAGATTTATCAGATTTTTGTTTTTGTTGTTGTGAATTCTTTATTGGGTGATTGATTTGCAATACTTTAATCGATTTGGGATTTTTGTTGCCAGACTTGAAGTTATTTTCGATAGACAAGCTGCGATTAAGCTTAGTGGTATGTCTGAAAGGGCTTATTCTAGATCATTTAACACTCTTCGAAATGGCGTCGGAGTCAAGTGAGTTTTCCATTTTTATTTTTTGTTCTTGTTGATGAATCTGATTTTGTGTATTTGTGTTGATTGATGGGTATTTTTTTGAACATTTTGGGAATTTCAGGATTAAGCTTAATGTAAAAGAATTGGCGATTCAGTTTGGATGCGTTAGGATGATTGCAACTATGCAGAAAGGTCTATCAGCCTAAGATCCATTTCTGTTTTTTGTATCAGAAGGTATCGCCTGCAATGTGTTCGTTAAAATGCCTGAATCAAATTGCTTTGTTTTTCTTTTTGTTAGGTATAAGGAGCGGTTTCTTGCATCACTACCGGTGTCAAGACGAGCAAATGCTGATTTCACTAGACCTGTATTCACTGCTGCTGCTTTTTATTTGTGTGCGAAGAAACAGAAGGTACTACTGCATTTGTAACACTTGATTTAATCATGTCTAGGTTATTGTTCAAGTTTCTTTGATTTTTAACTTTGATATTGATTTTGCAGCTCAAGGTAGACAAACATAAGCTGATTGAAGTTTGTGGGACATCAGAATCTGAATTTTCATGTGTAAGTGGCACTTTTTTGTTTCACTAATAGTATATAATGAGCACTAGTTTTCTCTAACCTTCTAAATTTGGACGGTGTTGATCTAACAGGTCTTGAACTCCATGATGGACCTTTGCTTTGAATTTTTTGGTGTATCAAAGGAAAAGAAAGATTCAAAGGAAATGAATGGAAGTCCAGGTATGGTCTATCATTTGTGACTCAAATAATCCTGGTTGGATTATTGTTTAATCTAAATCAGTGTTAAAACACTTATGTGTTCGACAGGTTTGCTTGATGGATTACCCAAAAAGAGGAGGCATGATGATGAGGTACATGTGAATTCCTTTTGAAGAAAATGAAACTGTTTCTACATTGAACAATTCTAGACTCAAAAATTCCCGAACTGATTTTTACACTACTTTTGACTGGGTTTATGCAGCCTTCATGTCAAAAAAGACATAAAAGAAGATGGAGGAAACAAAGTTAGAGGACTGTTAGTGTAAATCTACAGTTGTTACTGCATAAGCTAGAGAATGGTGCTTATCCATATTCTTATTAACTCTTGCAAGAATCATATTATTTCAAGTCTGTAGAACCATCTTTTGTTGAAGAGTTAGTTATGCGGACATGTTTTGGTTATGTTTCAGGAACATTGAAGAAAGTTAAGACAGAGAAGCCTAAATTTCCCAAAGAAAGTTCATGAGACACAAGAGTTGCTAGTTTCATCATAGTGGGTGGCACAATTTGCTTCAATACAGAAGAAAGAAGCAGATACTAAAACTTATAATGTTTTCTCCTAAAAAAACATTTATACATAAATAGATAAAAAGATCACATCTCTTCTTCTAATTGGATATGATTAATTGAATCGAATAGTATAAAATGATGTCGAATGAGATGTGTTTACAGTGAGCAGCTAAATTGCAGAGGTAACAATGAGAGCAAAAATGTGAAATGCTGATTTGGTATACTATGAGAGAAATATTGTTGAAAGGGATTTTCTATTTCGTCAAATGAAAAAGACCGTACAGTGTTCAAATTATATGCATTTAACCAAAGCTAATAAACTAAACCAGGAGACTATACAATTGAACCGGTATTCATAAATCTATTTACAAATAACCATATTTGATACTTCCCCTCAAGTTGAAGGTGCAAAGATATTGAGCAACCCTAACTTGGATAATTTCGCCTTGAACTGTGTGGGATAAAATGCTTTGGTAAAGACATCTGCAAGCTGCTGATTAGTGTGAACATACATAGTTTTCAAGAAACCACGATCAATCATCTCTCTGACCTTATGACAGTCATTTTTGATGTGTTTCATTCTTTCATGAAACACTTGATTACTTGCAATGTGTAAAGCTGCAGTATTATCACAGTACAGGTACTCATGCGGTTTGAAGAGGACCTTGAAATTCAATAGCACTTTAGCCAACCAAATTAACTCTTTATTAGCCATACACATCGCTCTGTATTCTACCTCAGCCGAACTACAAGAGACTTTATCCTGTTTCTTTGACTTCCATGTGATTAATGAATTACTAAGAAACATAACATAACCTGTCACAGATTTGCGTGTATCTGGAAATGCTCCCCAATCAGAATCACAGTAGCGTCTTAAATCAAACTGATCATCTGCAAAATAAAATAACCCTTACCCTACTATACCTTTAAGATATCTCAAGACTTTATGAACAACTTGAAGATGAGAATCTCTAGGCACAGAAGAATATTGAGCAAGCTTAGACACTGCAAAAGCAATATCAGGTCTGGTAATGACAAAATATTGTAATTTTCCAAGCAATCTTCTATATTGCTTAGGATCTTCCAACAACTGTCCAATATCCAATGAAAGTTTCTGGTTAGGCTCCATGGGAAAAGAAGATGGTTTACATCCAGTAAAACCACTAGAAGCCAACAGATCAATAGCGTACTTCCTCTACTTGATTGTGACCTTGCAATGTCCAAACCAAGAAAAAATATTGGTGCACCAAGATGTCTGAGTTTAAAATGATTACCCAACTAAACTATCAACTCCTTGACCGCATCATTATCAGTACTAGTAATCAATATATCGTCTACATACACCAGCATAACCAAAAACTTTCCATCAAACTGCTTCACAAACATAGTATGATCACCATAACACTTCTCAAAACCCAGCAAGTCTAAAGTAGAAGAAAGCTTGAGGAACCACTATCTACTTGCTTGTTTCATACCATAAATTGACTTCTTCAATCTACAAACTGCATTACGAGATACACTCTCCCCCTTAAGCTCAACATATCCAGGAGGAAGTTTCATAAATATCTCCTCATCCAAATCACCATTCAAGAAAGCATTAGAAATGTCCAATTAAGTTAAGGACCATTTCAACTTCGGAGCCAAAGGCAATATAAACTTTACAGTGGCTAACTTCGCAACAGGAGAAAAAGTATCAATGAAATCAATGCCTTCCTGTTGTGTATATCCTTTGGCTACAAGCCTAGCCTTATATCTCTCCAAACTTCCATCTGCATGAAACTTCACTGTATAAACCCATCTACATCCAATAGCAACCTTCCCTTCAAGTAATTCACAAATATCCCATGTTTCAGTCCTTTCCATAGCACTCATCTCCACACCTATTGCATCACACCATTCCTTAAACTCCTTGGCTTCCAAATATTTTTGAGGGATGGTTATTCGGAAATGACAGTTAAGAAAGCATAGAAAAGCTCAGATATATATGAATAAGAAATATAATTTGTGACAGGATAAGGGGTTGTTATTTTAGTAAGAGTATTAGTATTAGTATTATAACAGTGAAAGTCCTGTAAGTGTTTATGAGGATTAAGGAGTCTGCGAGACTTAAATTCAGAAGAAACCAAAGCCTCAGAAGATGACACATCATGATGAAGATGTGTATCAGAAGATGGTTGCACAAAAGGCAAATGACCATCAGTGGACGCATGATTTTGTGATAGAGGAAAGAAGGTTTTTGAATCATCTTTGATATCAGATGAAGCAAAAGGAAAGATTTCCTCATGAAAGATGACATGCCTAGAAATTGAAATCTCATATGTCTTTATATCTAATAACTTGTATCCTTTATAACCAGCGAGATAACCTAGAAATACACACGCTCTAGCCCTAGGGTCAAATTTGGTTCTACCTTTAGGGGAAGTAGAATAGTAACAAAGACAACCAAAGGCTTTGAGAAACTGGTAATCACATGATTTTCCAATCAATCTCTCAAAAGCAGATTGATTTGCTAGTTGATGCTTCCTCTCAACTACATAATTTTGTTGAAGACTGTCAGGACAAGAATGAAATTCAACAATACCTTTAGATGCAAACAAATCTTGAAATTTCAATTCAAGAGCATTGTCAGATCTAACAGATTTCACTTGTTTATTATATTGAGTTTCAACCATTTTCAGAAAATCAGGAAAGATAGTTAAAACATCAGATTTATGCTTTAACAAATAAACCCATGTGGCCCTACTAAAATCATCAACTATGGTAAGAAATAATCTAAAACCATCAACAGTAGAGACAGATAATGGGCCCCATGTATCAATATGAACGAGTTTAAAAGATTGAAAACACATATTGTTATGAAAAGGAAAAGCTAAATGTTTTTGTTTAGACAAGTGACAGATATGACATACATCATCAACATCTTTATTGATTTTTGATTTTTCAATTTTAGTACAGAAGAAAGTAAATCAATCTTAGACCTAAAAAGATGACCTAAATGCTTATGCAAAGTGGCCAAATCTATAGATATGCTAGAACAAGAAGGAGTGATACCTTGTAAAGAATAAGTATTATTTTCATTATCAAAATCCAGCACATATAGATTGCCAACTTGGCTACCTTGACCGATCATCAATTCCTGAGTAACTGCCTGAATGAAACAAGAATCAGTCGTAAATCTAACCTCAGAGTTCAAAGATTTAGTTAACACACTAACACTCAAGAAATGAAATTTAAATTCAGGAATAAAAAGCACATTGTAGAGAGAAAGAACATCAGTCACTTGAATGAATCATATGCCTTCTATTCTAACAGTGTAACCATTAGCCAGTTTAACAAAGGTTTGGTCTAAGGGTTTTAAATCAACAAACAGATTCCTATCATGGGATACATGATGAGTGGCCCCTGAATCAACTATCCAAGTCCTAAGAGACACATGATGTTCATGAGATTCAGAAGAGACTAACATGTCAAAATAGGAAGTGTTATACAGATCCAGAAATGTACCTGTAATTGATGCAATCACATGTGTAGTAACAGAAGTGGAAGCACTAGGATGTCAGGAAAAGATGTAACACTCGGAGTATGAAGCTTTGTACTAAAGTAGGAGATCACATCTTGCATTTGAGTCTTAGTAAGATCTGCAAATTGAGGTTTCTTTGACTGATTAGTAGAATCTTTGAGCACACTATTGACAGAAGGCAAAGAGCCATGACCAACAGATGGATAAAGATCCACAGAAGCAAGATTAGTGTTGCCCACAAGCTGTGTTGATTTAGCTCTAGGATGACCAGGAAGAAATCCATGACCCATGTAGCAGTGACCCACTATGTGACCAAGCTTGAAACAGTGAGAACACTTTGGCTTCTTGAAACTATTCTGAGTCAAAAGAACAGATGGAGACTTCGAAGACGCCTGAACATGAAAGGCTGAAGTAGGAATAGATGCAGGACCATGAGTCACTCCCACCATTCTTTGACTTTCATCCTGATCAAGCATATTGTAAATCTCTGCTAACTTGGTCGAGGCCTCATATTAAGAACCTGGCCTCGGATATTGGCAAAAGATTCATTCAGTCCCATCAAGAACTGAATCACCTTGCTAGTCTCAGCCTCCTCCGGTAACTCATTCACCTGATCACAATTGCAAACATTTGCAGTGTGAGATCTAGTGTTTGCAAGCTGCTCCTATAGTGTCTTCTTTTATGTATAATACGTAGAAAGATCCAGAGGGCCTTGCTTCAAAGAATGAAGAGTATGTTCTAGTTGATATTTTTGTGGTAAGTTACTAACACGAAAATGGAGAAACATATCATTCCACATCTGAGCAGCATCTTCATAATACAAAATACTATCATAGATCTCCTTATGCACGACGTTCATAATCCAGGCTTTGACCATACTGTAACAATGACTCCAAATCTTGTACGACACATCACTAGAATATGGTCTTGGCAGAGATCCATGACAAAGGCTAATTTACTCTTCGCTTCGAGCTTGATTCTCATAGCAATAGACCAGTTATTGTAATTCGTACCATCAAGAAGTGACTAGACACGCCGCGATTCGAACCAAAAGGTCGAGAAGCCGAAAGGACCAGATCTGGCTCAATCAGTGAAGATGATCGAGAACAAGCACGATCCTGAATCGTTGAAGCTTCGCCATCAGATTGCGAGATGCGACCACGTGTTTTACGACCTTGATTCGCCATTAGAGTCAAATTGGAGCTCGAGAAGATGATTTAACAGAAGACGAAACCAACGCAGCGGAGAGAGGTTTCCGATGTCAACCAAAATCAAAACCAAAGCTCGATCTGAGAATCGATCTGTGAAAACAAGAGAAAAACGAAGAAATCGAAGAAAAATGTGGACGAAAACTGGGGATCAACAGCAAAAATGCTCTGATACCATATGAGAGAAATACTGTTGGAAGGTATTTTCTATTTCGTCAAATGAAAAAGATTGTACAGTGTTCAGATTATATACACTTAACCAAAACTAATAAACTAAACCGGGAGACTATACAATTGAACTGGTATTCATAAATCTATTTACAAATAACCATATTTGATATACCCGATTTTGTTATTCTCTCAATCGGAAAAGAAAGATAACTTGTACCAAAGTAAACCAACACTCATAATTAATTTTAACAAAACCGGCCTGTCATTCTCTCAATCAGCAGTGTTTTGAAAACCGGACCGGACCGGGTTGAACCGTGAACCGGCCAGCTAGCCGGGTTGGGTTGACCCGGGTTTGAGATTTTTTTTTTTTTTTTTTTTTGTAAATTTCCATTTTTTCCCATATTTAAAATTTTTATGATTAAAATTTATAGATTTAAATACTAGTTTTGAATTTAGTTATCTACCAAAAAAAATAGTTTTGAATTTAGTTAATTTTTGTTATGGTTTAATGTTTTTAATTTATTTTTTTACATATAAACTTAACTATTTCTCATTAAATTTTGTCTTTGAATAGTTTTTTTTGTTATTAAAATGATTTTCTTAATTTTTAAAAATATATGTTTATTAAAAATATATGTTTATTCAAAGGCTATATTATATATTTGGATATTATAGTTATACAAAAACTATTTATATTATTATTTAAAAAAAAACTACTAAACCCGGTCCGACCCGGTCGGACCACATTGACCCATGACCCAAAAGTATTTCCGATCCGGTTTTTAAAACATTGTCAATCAGAGAAGAAAGTAATTACAAGTCAATTGTACAATTAATTTAACTAGGTGAGTACCCGCGCATACGCGCGAGTTTTATCACAAAATGTCTTTGATTTTTTGGTTTAAATTTTTACATAAATCTAATACAACTATATCTACACAGTGAGCAACAAAAGTGAAGAACAACCACAATTCCTATACAGTCCACAAACTAATAGCACATTTGCAAATGGTATGAGAAAACTTAAGCAACATTTTACCAAAAAACTATATCAAACTGGTTTTCCCACGCTACGCCTGGGTTTTGTATAAAGCTTTTGTAAATAAATTGTTCAAAAGTTCTCCTATTATTCGTAATATATGTTTAGTTTGATAGTGTTATATGTTTGGTACGTTATTTTTTGATTCAATACTTCATTTCTCACTCGGTATGCTATCCTTTTTGACAGAAGTCACATAACTACTTTTCCATATGTGTGGTTTACTCTAAAATAAAAATAACAATTTGAGAAGGAAAAGAATAGAAGATAATTTATGTTAGCTAGACTAAGTTACTCGAGTGGTGGTGCAATAACGACACATACAATCTCTTAACTTACATGTCTTGGTCCGTTCTCTGAAATAATACATTTAGTTTTGGCTCTCACATTTGTAAGAATAGTGAGAACAGAAAATTCATCAAATATCAGACAATTTTGTTGTTAAATCCAAAGACTCACTTATCTTTTGCCGGTATTCACAAGGAATTCGCACAAATCCAAATATCGTTTTTAATGACTTTGCTACGCGGCAACTATATTACATTAGAGTTCCAACATGAAACTGAGTTATGAGAAATTTACTTCTTTGAAGAAGAATACTTTGGGGTAACTGTGACCGTGGCGTAGGGAGTCGGGGAACTATTAAGCCACAACTCACTTCGGCGAGTCCTTCAGCCTAAAACGAAGTCAGAAGTTGGATCAACAATGATTTTGGATGTGAGCTATACTCCGCAAGGAGCCAAACGGGCTCCTAAGTCAACATCACGAGCAGGTCTTTCGTGTGTATAGCCGAGTGTATCTCGAATTCAAGCTGTGTGAAGGTTAGAGCAAAGGACTAAAAATCCTCCCCGGCAGGAATACCTGACCAAACGCATAGGGTGAAGAGGCAAGTTTGCGATTGCTCTTTCAATCTTTTCTTTGATACTTTCAAAGACATTAGGTCCTTTCACATAATCAATTGATGTCTTCTAATTAATATCGTGACTTGTCCATGTCAAGATGGTGACGACTCTTGGATTACCTAGTGGTCAATGTATGTAAGCAATTCTATTTGGCAGATGGTCAATGTTTATTAAGAAGTTGGTGGATGTTACAGAAGTTGGTGAATGGTGACCTGATTCTGATTTCAACTCTCTACTATTCTCTACTCTTTCTTATCTAACCCAAGTTAACTCTCTACTCTTTGTTACGTATCATTTCTTATTTTGGATTTAGACTTAGATGCTTAAGTATTGTCATTGGTTTTCAGAGGCTGTTGACTAACATAGAAATAGGTTTTGTTGTTGTATATTATGTATGTTCAGTTTCTGTTATTTCATATAGTTCGGGTAAATAGAGTAGTAATTGGGTTTTTTGGTTTCAATTACCCAAACCAAATCGAATACCTAGTATTGTCGTATTCATATTGGTTCTTAAATACTAAAGACCCTCGAAGGCTAAATATTCTTGAATTGCTTTTAAAAAGATTGGACTTGAGTTAGTTGCCTCCGTGTTGTGGATGATCTAAGAGATTTCTCATCAATAACAAATTCTTGATTCTTGTCTAGAACATTTAGTAACTTCTTTAACCACACTTTAGCTCGTCCTTCTCCCTTCTTCGGCGATTCTTTGTAACGACTCAGTGGAGAACTACCAGACCTACTCAAGCCTTTGCAATTACTGGAACAAACTCTCAGTTACTGAATCTAATAATGGAAGTTCTTGAATGATCCTCTAAAGCTAAATGCCTCAACCAAAGAAGATGAAACAGAGGGTCAAGAAGAGGAGGAGATAGCTCCATTCCTCAACAACTTGTCTTCTTCTTCTTCCTCCTGCTCATAATCATCGAATTCAGAGTTTAGATTATGTTTCTAGACAGGAAGAACATTGTATTCGAGAAAAGAATCACCCATAAGAAGGTCAAGATAAAGATCAACGTCTCCCTTATTTTAGGCACTACACACCAAACGAACTGCAAGTTAATTTGCAATAATGGAAAACCATAAGTTGTCAAAATCTTTCACTCAAGATTTGGTTTATGGTACAATGAGTTTGACTCTAAAATCCTGAATTAGCTAAACTATCTCTAATATCGTAACCCCTTTGATATTAAAGAGTCATAGAACAAATATGGAAGAATTCTTATATCCTAAGTCATCATAGAGAACTCAACCATTACAAATCAAACATGAAAGAAATATAAAGTAACCACACAAAATTACATCAATGAGTATGATGATCTAATTACAACACTGAGGAAACATAATCCTAAACAAAAACTTTTAACCAGAGGACTTTAAAGAACAAAATGACATAGAAGGAAAAGGGAGGATGTACCAACTGGATCTAGGGGTTAGTCCACGCTATGCACCGGGCTTGTATTATAATCTCGATTAAAAGAAAATTAGTTAAATTTAAGGTTGAAGGGCCTTCCACATTTCATTTTATATTTGGTTGTGTAAGCATGAATTTATAAAATTGTTTTGAATATGGCGGTTTGATTTTCTATACTAAAAATACAGTTGTATAATAGTGAAATGCCATACCTGGTAACATCTGTTGCATTCTTTATGCCAATTTTAGTCTTTTTGAGCAGATGATAACTGAAAATAGATCCAAGGGAGACAGAGAATCAAATCAGTCAAAGAGAAGCCATCAAGAGACAAAACATGATTCGATGGTTACATACACATCTCTGAGGCGATATCAATGCCGATTTCATCAAGAACCTAGCAAGTAAAACACAAAGCCTTGTTAATAATAAACCTTTGAAACAGTCTTCTCTATTATTAAAATTATTAGGGTAAGACGCGGAAATATACTTGGTTTGTCAAATCCTCTATTGAAGCAACTACTTTTGAGTGATATGGATTTTAAAGAAAAACATGGACTGATAAGCAACAACTTACAGTCATGTCCATTTGTGCAGATTGCTTTTGGAATTCTCTCATAACCTTACCTAGTTTTGCTGGATTCATATTCTGGAAAATATCAGAAATCATCTAGTTAAAGTCTATCCAAATCAATAAACAGAAGCAAAATAATGTATATTATATAACAATCTGACCTTACTCATCGCTGCCATTGCCTTAGTGGCACCTTGCATTCCAACAACAACTGGAGGATGTGCATGCATAGCCTAAACACACCAAAGTTGAAAGTTTCCAATACTCAATTATAGGCCACGATTATGCTATTTTACAATGAATAGGAGAGAAGATCTAATTGTAAGACCTGTGTATGAGTAGTTATGCTCGCATTGGAGCTCGGCTTCCTTGTAAATTAGCTATTGCTGCCTTAACCGGATCGATTCTCGGGCAAGGATCTTTGTAGCTCTCTGCATTAAAAACAAAATATGTAGAACACATTAACTACATAGACAAAATTGCACCCAGAAAAAGGACTTACCGATCAATTAAATACTTTAGAAGTTCAATCCTAACACTACTATATTAGCCACGCTCATATTTTTGATTGCAGAGATCCGATTTCTTTTTTGATTCTTGAAAAGGCGAATTTTCATAAGTTTTTTCATTCAGGATCAATAATTTAACCCTTTTTCTAGTTTCAGTAATCGAATCTTAAGCTAATGATATGAAGTGGGGTCCACTTCAAAGAAGGAAAAGAACACTCTGCTATTATATATAAGATTAAACCGGTCCACGACGCTAATATCTAAACCAATCTCTCTACTTTGATACAACGCTACGCGCACAAAACGCAAAAATTGGTAAAAGCTTAAATAAAAGCGCGCTTCCGTCTTCCCTTGGCGGTGCTGGGAATTTACAGAGATAGAGAGCGAAGAGGCAACAATGGCTACTTCTTCCCATCGAATCTCTCCTGTTCTTCTTCCTTTTGTTGTCTTCTTTCTCTTCTACTTCTTGGTCGCATCGGACGCGTCGGCGTTCAAAGGTAATTGTGATTTTGTTACTGATTAGTAAGTACCTGATGGCTTTTGCGATCTCTTCTTTGCTTGAATCGTGTGTTGCTTTTTTACTTCACTGAAATTTCTTATTTGAAATCGCTACTTTTGATTTCTTGAGAAACTTAGGGTTTTAAGATCTTTACCAAATTCGGAATTGTTGATATACTTAAGATTTTGCCAGAACTAGAAAACCCTCAGTGTTCCTAATTTTGCATCAATAGGTTTAAATTTGTCAACTAAAAAGCATTTGTAGATTAAAATCCGCTAATTCTCAATGTGTTTTGAGAATAAAATTTTGCTTATTTTGTTGTAATGACATTAATGGAATTCCAAATCTCAGGTCTTGATCCTGCACATCCAGCTCTCAACGTCAGCCTTACTCCGTGTGACCGCATCCAAGTTTCCGGTTATTCGAGAACTGAATTGACAAAATATGCCTATTCTTTTAGGTTAAAATTGGCTCCATTGCTAACTGTCCCAGAGAGGCTACACAGCAAAATTCAGGTTTGTGTTCACCGGTAAGTGCACCAGCTTTTCTTTCTTTCTATGTCTTTTTAACTGATTTTGTCATCCTCTAATTTTCACCATTCTACTATGTATGGTCTTTCAGGAATGCTTCACTTGGAATGTGCCAGTGTGAGAAAGCTGATTGGAAAAATCTTCATAGAGGGTCCTGGAGCTCTCTCATGTCCCCATATGATAAACAATACATTGATGTCAAATTCAGCGGTGAATCGTCTGGTTCAGTTACCGTCTCCGTTGCACAAGGTTGCTTCTTGTTTTCTCTCTTTCTTATTAGCTTGTCATGTTTTCGTATATTGGCTTTAATGACGATTTCTTTTATTTTTCTGCAGATTTTCAGCGATGGCGTATTCTTTGCCTTGTGGCCGGACTGGTTGTGATCTTGATGGCACCAGTTGTCAGCAGCTGGCTTCCATTTTACTATACCAGTTCTATGGCTGTTGGGGTTTTTCTCGTCGTTCTGATTATTATTTTCCAGGTATATTATTCTCAAGTCCACTAAAGGATTTTACTTTTTTGTTGTTTGGCTGAATTGTTATGTTAACATGTTGTTTCTTTACTCATTGTTTGCAGGTTATGAAGCTATTGCCTACTGGGAGGAAAAATATGATGTATCTTGCATTCTATGGATCTGTGGTGAGTATGTTTTACCACTGCATTCGCCTTTGTTTTTCCAAGCAATCAGTTAGATAGAAAGCACTTACTTTGGAATTACTCTTGCAGGTAGGGGCTGGATCATTCATCCTACATCAGTTCTCAATGATGGTGAACATGATTCTTGTCAATTTTGGGCTGAGCGAGGACATGTATAATCCAGTAAGTCATTTTCCCTGAGTCTGCATAAAACTACAAAGCTCCATTTCTCTCAACCTTGCTTTCCTTGGTTTGAAAATTGGTACACTTGCAAGCTAGTGACATGTGTATGCAAGTGTATGTAGCATAAGCATAACAGTTGCTATTTGATTTCCACCAGGTTGCAATACTCGTGCTTGTGGGAATAGTCATTACAGGAGCTGCTTTCGGATTCTGGACGGTGAGGAAGTTTGTTGTATCGGAAGATGGAGGTGTGGATACCAGTGTTGCCCAATTTGTGAAATGGGCGATGCGTTCTGTTGCCGCCACATTTATTTTTCAGGTAAATATGCATGATTTGACTGTGTGTGTTACAATTATAGTAGACTGATGTGTTATCCTCTCTTTATGCTTCAGAGCACTCTGGATACCCCTTTGGCGATTGGAGCTATTGCTTCAGCTAGCTTGCTCGGTTTTCTTTTCAGCAAAACGATTCACAATAGGTATAATCTCCTCATGGCTTCTCTTTTTGGATCACAGTTATATTGCATAGTTTGTGATTGAGCTTTAATATTAACGATGTTGCACACTTGCACAGGAAAAGCGTTGTAGTTCAAATTCATTGGCAGGGCTCTGCTGGTAAAGGACGTCCAATGCATGGACGAGCTGAATTCTTTAGCCGCCCTGGAGGTGGACTGTGGAACAGCCCAACGAGAGCACCTTCATCTTCCGGATCTCCTTCTAACGGTATTTACACCTTGCAAACTGTTGTATACTTTCTTTATTTACTCAAACATTAGATATATCATCATTTTATGTTTAACCACATGCAGGTGTGAAACATGTGATGTCACCGTCATCAGCTTACTGGAGAAAACCGATTGAAAAGCAGGATTACTATTCAACATTCCACAGGATGCCAAACCGGAAGAAGTTGTCAAAGGAAGAGTATGAAGAGTTGACAATAGAAACGACAAGGGAAGCAATGGCAGGACTTGCAGCTTCTCCAGGATTCAGTGATTGGTTAATTGATCATTCTGACAGAATCAAGTTGATTCCTCCCACGGAAAGTTATGGTGACGAATTTGGTAGTGAATCAGATTCGACCGGTGAACAATCATCCTGGACAAGTTTTTTCTGGTAGAGAGGCAGCAACTCTTAATTACTTGCTACTACGATACGGACGACTTAGTGCTTAACATGGCATTGGATCAAAGCCTCGTCAGGCTTTTTGGAGCTTTAAGAAAGCTTAGGAGATAATTAGGAGAGTTAGAATTAATCCTTGTACAATCACAGTTTTTCCAATTTATAGCAGTCAGCTTGGGAGTTAGAATTAAAGCTTGGGAGTTGGAATTAAATCTTTTTTGAATTAGAGTTAGTAAGCATGGAAAGATAAGATTGTTGTCACTATATTCTCGCATTGTAACATGGTATTGAATCACAATTAAGTTTTTAATTTTAATAAATTTGATTAATTGTGGGGCAAATAACGGTGAATTTTCTATATGAATGCGTTTGACGCTTAGATTGACGAGTCTCTTCCGATTCTCTAATAAATTCATTATCAGATTGTTTCGCCCTCCATCACGTATTTCCAAGACACCTCGTTTACCATTTTCATTGAAAATATGTAAGAAGGGATTCTCATGTTTAAAATAGAAAAAAAAAATTAAAAACAAATTGAGAACCATAAGACAATTATCATTTAGATATTGGTCCAGTTCATTTTTCGAAAATCAAATTTAATTACCCAATGAATTTATACTAGGTGAGGACCCACACCCAGCGCATGATGGTTTAGGAATAACTAATTTTAAGACATAAATTGATATAGTATGAAATAAATTTCCTCGGTAGATGGTTTATTCCAACTCTATTTTATAAGGATAGTACAACCACTATATATACACAATTAATTTTATAACCCCCTGATAACTTATGATAGTGGTGATATCCTAGCAAACCCAAGCCGTTGCCATTCCGTAAAAAGAGATTCTAGATGTCTAATTTTACACTCAACAACAAGTTGCTCAAGCTCGAGATGTTGTCATTCGGCTAGGAGTGTCTTTTTATAACTATTTTTCATTAAACATGCATGCTTTCCGGTACTTTTCAAGCAACTAAAATAACCAAGTCATGTGAAGATAAAAATGGCCGATTCGGAGGTTTTCGGGGCCTCAAACAAAATATATATAAAAAATTATCATTTTTCATATATAATATTATATATATCAAATAGTTATGCAACAAATAATAAATTTACTTGTAATATTACATTTTTATGTTAATAATATCCTTCTATAGAAACAAATGAACAATTGAAATATTTTTGTTGTTAATTTTTTCTTCATAATCTATATTCTTCTAGTAATTTAATTTAGTTCATAGTGTAAAACATAGAATTACTATTACTATATAATTTTTTTCTTAAAATTGTCCACACTTTGTTTCCTTTAAATGCATGCCTCATGGCCGGCACTATGATAAATAAACACAATAAATTATAAAACGAATATTTGTGGTATATGTAAATTAATATAAAGAATATATACGTTAGTTAAAAAAACTCGTAGGAGCGTCATCAACATATAGATGCAGTGTTTAAAAGCCTTAGTATATGTAATCTTGTGGGTCTAAAATCAACAATCGAAGTCCCTGAAACGTTCGAACCCCAAGACATTTTGAGTTCAATAGGAATAGCAAATATGTATTATTTAAGTAAACATATGTTTTTATAAAATTTGTATATTAAGTTTTTAAAATATTTTTTGTATTACATATGTTTTTAATTGATTATTCGTTTTTAAAATAAATATTGTTTAAGGAAACTGATTTTTTTTCCTTTTCTCAGATTTATAATAAATTTTTTAATTTTTTTTTAATTTTGAAATTTTAATAAGAATTAATAAAAACTTTTAGTAATTATAAATTAAGGTTAAATTTGGAATTTGAAAATACAAAAGCCTAATGAGACATCTCTATAAAAAATAAATCCTAATGAGACATTTTGCCACTAAATGTGGCATAATTTAGCAATTTTCCTAAAGAAATATAAAAAGGTTTGATTCAAGCCAAAAACAATAAAACAAAGATGACAGTGTATTTATAAATCCTTTGTGACATACCCCTGAGAAAGAAATTAAAGATCGAGATTAAATACCAAAAAAAAATTTGAGATGATATTGGATCAACATAATTTCCGACAAGTGTGGGGAATATTTAATCCGCCCATAACCTTTCCGAAACAGAACTTTGGCCAAGCAAGTCATGCAAGTAATCCTTAGTCCAAAAACAAAACCAATAGATCAAGTTCATAATTCCCTAGAACTTCTTATTGACACGATAAGACTCAAAAACAGACTCAAAAATCGAAAATAAAATGGATAATTAACCGCTCCCCCGGACTTAAATCACACCGTCTCCGGTGTGAAAAAGTTCAAGAGATTGGTGACACAATAAAAATAAACACGGATAGTACAATGATGGATAGAAGGGATAGAAAAGATATCACCGAGTAGAAGCGTCGTCGTCGTCCGTCTTTCGCTTTTTTCTTCTCAACGGCTGTCCTGAGTAGTTGCTCGAGTGTGAAGGGGCAGGTGCTCGATCGGCCGGAGCAGGTGCTCGATCGGCGGGAGCAGGTGCTCGACAGCACCCTTTTGAGAGGGCTTGCATGATCCTCTGCATGAGGCTGTTATTCTTCTTTGTGGACTGGATCATCCACTTTCTGTATTCGGCACCCTCAGCATCATCAGAGATAGGATTAAGATCAAACTCACCTTGGGAAGAGGTGTCGTGGTACGGCAGTGCAAGGCGCGGGACTGATGGACCATCGTCCGCAGAGTCATGTTGCGGTTGACGTGAGGTACTCCTACGAGAAGTGCTCTGTCGGGCGGCTGAAGAAGTCCGACTCGGATTAGGGACAAGATACTCCATAGGCGGTTGAAACGCGAGATCACTCATGGAGGAGAGTTGTGTGATGGCTGAGTTTGGAAGCTCAATGAAATTGGCTTCTCCGGTCGTAGTGATGAAGTGGTACGTGATCGGCTTGATGATGATCTTGGAGTGGAGCACGTGCTCCATGTCAATCCGAGATAGCTCGGTGATGGAGGAAGCTCCGGATAAATCCACCCTGAGATAGCGGAATAGCGTGGTAAGCAAGCTCCCAATACGCTCAACTCTTGGCCCCTTGTTAGGCCCAGTTGGGCTGTCCTTGATCGCGCATATCGTCTCGGCAAACAGGATGCCCAAGTTGGAACGATATCCCTCATATTGCTCCGAGTTCCCGTCTCCTAGAATGGGTCCACAACCTAAAAATAACAACAATAATTCGTCAATGTGGACCTTGTTACCTACAACTCGGGCAAACAACATGTTGTTGAGGATGCGTGCAACAATGCGGAGGGCGGGATGGCGGAGACGGTTCTGACTCGCCGAGTTGAAAGAATATTCTCCTGAAGCAATAAAACTCCAAAATGTCTTGGACTGTGGAAACTTCTTCGGGCCCTCCAAACTCTTATCGGTCTCGCGGAAACCATATGCTATGCAAAAATCGTGCATAGATATCTCGTACCTCGTTCCTCTAGTAAAGAACGAGAAGGAGGCTTCATCGAAAGTCGGCTTTTGCGGATTGGCATAGGTGAGCATCACGATGGCAAGGCACTGCAAGTCCTCCTCTAGAGCGAAAGCCATGCATCGCGCATTGCAGAGTATACTACGAACTTGGTCTTGGAGACCCAATTGGATCAAGGTCTGGTCACACATGAACCGTGTCGGTTCAAGTTTGGTCCAAGAGCTGGTTGTAGTAATAGGCATCGCGTGTGTCCCACGAGTCCGGTGAGTTGATCGAAAGCTCCGTTATGCCGAGATCGAAAGGCGTATGCTCGGGGCGAGCCCACGGATGAGTGGGGGGTCTCTGAGAAGTGGCAGCCGGAGTGGAGGTGGTTGCTTTGCCCTTGCCCTTGTTGGCAAATTGTTGCTTCGGCGGCATCTGATCGGCAGGAGAGAAACACGGCGATTGAAGCGGCGAGGATTGGACGGCGGCGGCAGAGTGAGAGGCGAGAGAGGCTTGGTGGATGAGGGAGTGAATTCGGCGGGGGAGTTACGCCGTGAGAAAATCAATCGGCGATGGAGAGTGAATCGGTAGATGAAGATCGGCGATTTGGCGAAGGAGAAAAATGGCGGAGGAAAAAGAATGTAAAAGTGAGGAGAAAGTAGGGTTTCTCGTGGACTTAAATGAGTGGAGGGGGAGGTCTCAGGTTCTGCAAAAAGAAATAAGGAAGAATTGTTAGTGAAAAAGGAAAAATTAAAAGAAACACATTTTTTTTTTATTAGGAGAATTCAAAGTGAGCGCCCTGTCCCGATGTTCTGAGCAGGTGCTCGCGCCTGGTTCCAGGGGTGCTCGGCGAAAAATTAGATTTTTTTTTTTTCGCAGAACAAAAGTACTGTATACACAAGTAAAATGTCAGTAATAATAGCAAATTAAAAATCGAATTATGTACAGGAAACCTTACCGATGGGTTGCCTCCCATCAAACCCTTGTTTTAAGTCATTAGCTCGACTTTGTAGGCCATCTAGGCTCGAGGAGGGTCACTGAAGGGGATAGATCCACCTTCTCCAATGCATGTGTCAGCGAGATATGGCTTGACCCGCTGACCATTCACTACAAACTCACCTCCTTTAGAGTCCAGCAACACTACGGCTCCATGTGGTCTTACCTCTTTGATCGTAAGCGGACCAGACCATCTCGATTTCAGCTTACCCGGAAACAACTTGAGGCGATAATTGAATAACAAGACTTGATCATTAGGAGCAAAACTCATGGAGATAATCCTCTTGTCGTGGTAAGCTTCGGTCCGTTCCTTATAGATTCGCGAGTTGTCATAGGCGAGATGCCTAATCTTCTCCAACTCATGCAGTTGCATGGATCTCCTCTCAAATGCGCTAAGGACGTCGAAGTTGAGCATCTTAACAGCCCAGGCCGCTTTGTACTCTAGCTCTACCGGAAGATGGCACGCCTTCCCATACACCTAATGAAAAGGCGTTATCCCCAACGGAGTCTTATACGCCCACAAAGCGTCATCTAACTTCCTTGACCAGTCCTTGCGTGTAACACTCACTGTCTTCTGTAGGATACTTTTTATCTCCCTGTTGGAGATCTCAACCTGACCACTTGTTTGAGGGTGATAAGGAGAAGCTTCCTTATGCGTAACACCATTCTTCTGTAACAAGTTCTCAAAAACCTTGTTTATGAAGTGTGAACCTCCATCACTTATCACCACTCTCGGGACTCCAAACCTCGGAAATATCATAGATGTGAACATCTTGATAACCACTCTAGCATCATTAGTCGGGCTAGCCAGCGCTTGAACCCATTTGGAGACATAGTCCACAGCCACTAGAATGTACTTATTTCCATAGGAGGATGGAAAAGGTCCCATGAAGTCAATACCCATACATCGAAAACCTCCACTTCCAGAATAAAGTTCTGAGGCATCTCACTATGCTTGCTGATGTTCCCTTGCCTCTGACAGGCGTCACATGTAGACCCGACGAGGTACGGTCTGAATTTCTCAAAAGCGAAAACAATTGCTAGCAACTCCTTCTCAGTAGTAGCATACCGACATTGAGCATCATCCATCGTCCGACTAGCATAATATATCACATGGAGCTTCTTGTCTTTCTTCTGACCCAGAACAGCTCCCACAGCAAAATCACTCGCGTCAATCATAATCTCAAACGGTAGATCCCAATCCGGCGGTTGGACTATCGGTGCACTTACCAAGGCGCCCTTAATGGTGTGAAACACTGTCAAACAGTCACTATCAAAGTCGAACTTCACCTCCTTGCACAACAATCTTGTAAGGGGTCTAGCAATGTTGGAGAAGTCCTTGATGAACCGACGGTAAAACCCAGCATGTCCCAGAAAACTGCGGATTCCCTTAACCGTAGTAGGCGGTTGTAAACTGACCATAACATCTATCTTAGCCTTGTCAACTTCAATCCCTTTCTCTGATATCCTGTACCCCAGCACTATCCTATCTCGGACCATGAAGTGACACTTCTCCTAGTTGAGAACAAGATGCTTTTTCTCGCACCTTTGTAACACCCTGCATAAATTAGATAAACACACAGAAAAAGAACTCCCATACACAGAAAAAGTCATCCATACAAACTTTCATAATATCCTCAATGAGGTCAGTAAATATGGACATCATACAACGTTGAAACGTTGCTGGGGCGTTACACAAACCGAAAGGTATGCGGCGGTACGCGAAAGTGCCATAAGGACATGTGAATGTCGTCTTCTCTTGATCGTCCGGGTGGATAGGGATCTGAAAGAAACCTGAATAACCATCTAAGAAACAGTAATAAAGATGGTTAGCTAGACGCTCTAGCATCTGATCGATAAATGGTAAAGAAAAATGATCCTTGCGAGTTGCAGCATTCAATTTCCGATAATCTATACACATCCTATGTCCGGTTACTGTCCTAGTCGGTATCAGTTCGTTCCTATCATTTCTGATCACTGTGATACCTCCTTTCTTAGGCATAACATGCACAGGACTGACCAATTTACTGTCAGAGATCGCATAAATTACACCAGCATCTAGAAGTTTCATTATCTCTTTCTTGACGACATCTTTAAGATTCGGGTTTAACCGTCTCTGATGCTCGACAAATTTATTGATTCATCTTCTAGGTATATTATGTGCATGCATAAGTCAGGGGATATTCCAGTAATATCATCAAGTGAATATCCTAGAGCCTTCCTATACTTTCTCAATTTGCATAAAAGCAAGGTAATCTCTACATTGTTCAATTCTGCATTCACTATAACGGGGTACGTGGAGTTAGGGCCTAGAAATGCGTACCTGAGCCCTGCTGGGAGGGTTTTCAACTCAAGCTTTGGAGCTTTCAACTCACTTCAAGAACCATAAACAGTAAAATTTTCGGAAGCTGGTGCTCGCTGCTTTGTCTTGGATGCTCGTTGGGGTGCTCGCTGACCCTCGATTTTTGTGCCCTCTCCCAGACTCAGAAATTCATCTCCTATCTCCACTCTGATGTTAGAATCCAGAAACTTAGCAAATCCTTGGGTGTCCTCACTCAGAAAACCGTGTTCACCCTCGGCTTTTGTCAATGCGACTTCAAGCGGATCACTTACTAAAAACTCTTCAACCTCATCTTCTAACATCTCTGATCCATCGTGGACAACAAATGTGTGGCCATCTATCATCGGTTTCTTGAGAAGCTTGCTCATCTCAAACCGAACTACTATGTCTCCTAGACGGAGATCCACTATGCCTTCTTCAACATCAATAATAGTACGTGTTGTGTGCAAGAAAGCTCTGCCCAAAATCAACGGATCCTTTGGTTCTTCATCAAGCTCTAGAACCACAAAATTGGCTGGGATTAGAGTATCCCCAATTTGGACGTGCAAATCTTCGATAATGCCCACCGGAAGCTTTGTAGACCGATCCGCAAAAACCAATGAAATCTTAGTGGGTTTGAACTCGGTGAAGCCCAAACGGTTAGCCACAGAATATGGCATCAAATTGACGCTGGAGCCCAAGTCACATAATGAACACGCAAACGTGCAAGGCCCTATCTTCACGGAAATCACAAACCTTCCCGGATCACCCTTCTTTGTCAACACTTTACTCTGAAGTATGGCGCTGCACTCTTTAGAAACTATCATCACACTTTCTTCTTCAACAATCTTACCAGCAACCAATTCCTTCATGTACCTCTTGAGTGATGGTATCATTTGAACGGCATCAACCAAAGGAAGTTTCACCGTCAAATCCTTTAGCATCTCCTTACACTTAGCATCCTCCAATTCTTTCCTAGATTTCTTAGTATGTACTGGGTAAGACACTTTTGGTATATAAACTCGCTCAGGCGAAGTTTCCGTAATTTTTGTGGGAGCACCCTGTACGAGCAGGTGCTCGGCAGCAGATCTGGGGTGCTCGGAAAGTTTTTTCTCAACATCGATTGGGACAGAACCCTGAGGTGTCCCTGAGCTTGAACAGTCTCCTTATGCTTATCTTTCTTTGATAAATCACTCTCTTGAGCCCGGTGCTCGGTAACCTTCTCCTTAGCTTTTACGTGGGAGCTTGTGATTGTAGGTGGTGCCAACACCCTTCCACTTCTCAACTCAACCGCATTTACCTGATACACCTTTCTGGGATTCACCTCACCATGTCCGGGAAGTGTTCCAGCCGGTCTCTTGATAGCTTCGGCCGTTTGAGCCATTTGTGTATCCAATTTCTTCACATGCGCGGTGACAACCTCGTACTTAGTATTTAGGTCATTGTACATGTGATCTACCTTGGCGTTAATCTCAGTGGACGCCTTCTGTTGGTTGACCATAAGTTGCTGCATAAAACTCTTCAATTCATCTTGAGATGTAGGCGCGGAAGTAGCTTGGGTGGTTTGTTGTTGGTTGCCTCCTTGGAAACGATTCTGATTCTGGTTAGGGATGAACTGTTTCCCTTGAGTGTTGCTGGAGTAATACTTTTGAAATCCTGGACCTTGTGTGCTTTGATTCGTACCTCCTTGTTGTAGATAGACTTGGTCTTGTGGGTTCTCGACATTGGTGCTTTGGTAGGAGAGGTTAGGGTGGCTCCGATAGTTGGCGTTGAACCCACGGTTCTGGTATCCTTGATCACTCACAAAGTTAACCTCCTGTACTCCAGCATCTTCATCATCTTCAAACTTTTGAGAAATAGGGGCAGCCCCATTCTCTTCCACAAATTTTACCGGTCTTTGATTCTCGCGTAGAAGTAGATTTACCTTTGCCGTTAGCTCATCAATCTTCTGAGTGTCCACACTATTAACTTTCCTGAACCTATCATACTTAGGTGCCTTGTTGTTAGAGCTTGAAGCGAGGTTTTCAATCAACTCAAAAACACCATCTCTAGTCTTAGTCATAAAGTCTCTATTACTCGCAGCATTTAGGGCATTTCGATAATCCCATTGAACTCCATCATAGAATATCCCCAGAATATGTTCATCCTTAAAACCGTGATGAGGAAACTCCCTACGGTACTCCTTAAGTCTTTCCCAAGCTTCACAAAAAGCTTCACCAGAATGTTGTTGAAAAAACAAAATCTTGTTCCTCAAAGATGCTGTCTTGGACTTAGTGTAGAAATGGTCCAAGAACGCATCTCTAACCTCATCTCATGTCTTCAAAGAACCAGCCGGCAGCGACTTCAACCATCTAAGAGCCTTGTCCGCAAGCGAAAAAGGGAATAGCTTGTGCTTCAAAAACTCATTCGACACCCCATTAGAACCCGTAGTGCTGCAGATTTCCTCGAAGTTCTCGATGTGATCCATCGGTATCTCAGCAGGTAATCCGTGGAAGAGGTGTTGTTTCACCAATGAGATCATAGGAGGTTTGATCTCAAAATATTGCCTCTGAATGGTCGGAGAAACAATGGCCGAACGGTTCTGATAAAATGCATGGGGATTATCCGAATCCCCTATACCCAGCTGTACTTGCGGAGCTTGTGGTTGATCCCTTTGCAACTGAGCAATCTGAATCCCTTAACAACAATAATTGAGCATTCATCTCTTCCTGATCAGCCATAAGGACCGGAGCAGCTGTGTTTCTTCGTTGACGGGTTTGACGTTCAAGGCGAGCTAACTCTTCGTTCGTGACACTAACTAATGATTCGGTGAGATTTCTTCTCGTTCTTCTACTGGTCATGCACCTGACACATAGCAGAAACAAATAAAAACAAAATTAGAAAAATTCTTAGACTATAAATAAAATCAAAAATCAAAGGTAACGTTATTGGTCCCCGGCAACGGCACCAAAAACTTGATGTTGGAAAGTTTTAACCCAAAATAAATCCGCAAGTGCACAGACAATCGCAGTAATATGGGGTATCGAATCCACAGAGAGCAAGGTTACACTATGAAATTATGAGATTTTAAATTAAAGCTAAGATAAAATATGGATGGTAATTTTCGTAACAAGCAATAGCAAATAATTAAACGGTATAAGATGAAATAAAACAAGCACTAGATCAAGGTAATTCGCCGGTGATTTCAGATTCAGGACTGAACAACTATTCAATAAATAATTTAAGTACGGTCTAGAACTCAAACATAATGATAATATTGCCCCACTGTCGTGATGTATCAATAACTTTGTCTAACAACCTAAATACCTAAACTGTCGTTTGGATTTAGCGATGAAAACAAGTATTAACGAGATGGTTCAATTTGTTCACAATTAATGGTAACAATCAACTGTCGTTGGCTACACACTAATTGCTCACCAATGGTTTATCTAGCAACCTAGAGCACTCTCGTGAATAAGTTTAACTTAGAATCATAGATTAGGTGATCAAATTAATCTAAGCATTATAAATCCCTATTTATGAAGACATATAATAATCGCTCCTATTCGGCTCAGCCACTAACATCCTAAATCACCATTGAAAAATTCAACCTAGCTAATGGACTACTCAAGCATGGAGAATAAAAACACAACAATCAATGAAAGAATTCATAATGAAATTATTGAATGAGATAAAGGTTTAGAATTCTTCTCAAACAAATGTTGTGGAATGATCCTCCGGTTCTTACAAGCAATACCACGGAGGAGGAAAACAAATCGGAGCAATGAAATTGCAAGAGTTTCGGAATCAAAAACAATGGAATGAAAATCTCTCTAGCCTTCAAAAGGAGAAAAACGTGAGTTTTTCTGTCTCTGGGGGTGAAAAAGCGTGTCCCCCTAGGCAGCTGGGCCCCCCTTATTTATAAACTTCTCTTTAAAAATAGGTCAAAGTCGGAGCCTCTGGCGAGCAGGTGGGGCGAGCAGGTGCTCGGATATGAAAAGTCGCCCTTTTGCACCAAATTCCTCTCCTTAGCTCCAAAAAGCTCCAGCAACTCCAATCCATGCTCCAAAGCCTCCTAGAACGTGAAAAGACACAAAAAGAACTAGAAAGACTCAAAAATCAATAGAAAATAATAAGCAAAATAGGCTAAAATCCTAATATATCAGACACAATAGATTTTTTTAAGTTAGAGTGTCTCATAAAGGTCTCAATGAGCGATACCTAGGATTTTTAACTTTTAGTGTCTCCTCAATTAATATATATAGGATACTATAAAATATTAGGGTTTTGATAGAACATAAAATTCTAAAGAAGTTATAGATATTAGTGAATCTTAGATCCTAGTCGATCTTTATCGGAAATATACCATATTTTAAATATACGATGTAGATATTAAGGAATATTCGAATATACAATATCTCCTTTATATAAAAGGGAGAGATTTTGTGGCTTCTAAGGGCTGTCACCTCAGCCAAAAAAATGAGAGATTTATTCAGATATTTAATCAGCCAATTAGAACACTCCAATCAGACTTTAATAAAAACTAGGTGACTCTCCCGCGTACGACGCGGATAAACTATTCATAATTTTGTTTTTAATTTTACTGTTTAAAAATGTGAAAGAAAATATGTATTGATTTGATTATTCTTGTATACATTGTAGATCATGTTTTTTTTTTTTAAATATGAATTTTCAGAAATTTAATTTTACCATTTATTATTTCACATAAGTAAACATGTATTCAAACTGAATTATATTATTCCTAATTTAATACATTGGGGTGTAAAATCTATTATATACTCCCTTTGTTTCTTATTATAAGATGTTTTAGAAATTTTTTTTGTTTCACAATATAAGATGTTTTCAAATTTCTATGTACCTTTTACTTTATTGAAAATTGTGTAACCAATAGTATTATACAATTTTTTTTTTAACTGGTTGAATTGTTTATATTTAATAATTTTTTTGATAGAATAGTTTTTTCTTAAACTTTGTGATTTAACCCACAACATCCTATAATAAGAAACAGAGGGAGTATAAGTTAAAAATTATATTTGAACATATTTGTAATAAAAATTGAATTGGACTTAAGAATATTATAAGAATTGACATCTTAATATCTTCTGTTTTAATATATTATATTATTAAAATTCTTTTTTTTTCTCATTGATAATTTGTAATAAAAAGTGAATTCGATATCAAATTATTAAAATATCAATATGACCAAATCTTTTTAAACAGAGAAAATTAATAAAAAATTTTATACAACTTAAACTTAGTAGTACTCTACCTTTTCTTCTTTTTCAAAATTTTTTTATCTTTAATAAAATGTAATCAAAAAATTTATATCAAGTTTTGAGAGTATGCAAAAGTCAGCGTATATGTAGTAAATTATTTTTGTCTTTCACTTGATAGTGTAATAGTTTCCATGTTTTCTATTCTTTTAACCAATAAATTTAAAACTAATTACAATGTTAATGGCTAATTTGCCAAAAAGATATATACAAAAATAATATAGATAAGTGACCATAAGGATCCATGTTATATTGATATTGTTAAAATATTCTTTTATATTAGAAAAGTATATTAAATTTTCAATGATTCCGATAACAATATTTTAAATTAAAGATTTTTGAAAAAAAATTAGAAGATTTTAAATAAATATTATAAGATTTTTGTACGTTAATATGGAGATTCACTTCAAAAGTTATGTGAAAATATTATAAGAGAGTATGAATTAGCCTACTAATTTAAATAGATTTGTTAATTGACTCATTTATCCTTATTGTTATGTCATATTTGAAGTGATGTCATGTCACATTTAAAGTGATGTCATGTCATATGTAAAGGGATGCAATATCATATTTTAGGTGAAATCATCTCTCTAATAATGTATAGGGGATAGAACTTAGCAGTTAGGTTATTAGGTTAGATCAAAAAGAATATGGATTACCAGGCGCTTGTGGCCTAGTGGTACTTGAGGGAGGTAATTCCCAATACGGTCCCGGGTTCGAGCCTTGGCCACCGGAGAATTTACATTTGGGCATCGCCGGCGACACAGATTAGTCTCTTGGGCCTAGAAAGCCTTTGGGGAAACTGTGTATAATTCAAAAAAAAAAAAAAAGAATATGGATTAACCTAAAAATTTTAAAAGGTTTTGTTAATTGACCCATTCAAAGGGATTGCCATGTCACATTTAGAAGGATTCCATGTGGGTGTCACATTTTTTAGTGAAATCCCCTCTCTAGGGGATTGATTTCGTGTGCAAGAACATAAACCGTATAATACAACCAAAAGAGCCCCAAAAGTAAAAGCTTTTGCTAAGCCCAGCCCATAAAGCAAAATCCTTTCTTCTTCGTCGATTCCCTGCAACGACCAATCAACCCAAAACATTTGCCTTGGTTCGTCATTCTCTCTGAATCTCGAGAGTCATCTTCTTCGTTTTCGTAACCGACATCTCCACCACTTCTTTAATGTGAACGCTTCTTCTTCTTCACAAACTTTGAAAACGGAACCACCTTTACCACTTCATCATCTTAAATTCTGCTTCCAATTAAAAGCTTATAAAAGACGTCAACCCATAAACGAGAATGGAATATTTTCAATTTTCAAGGAGAAGAGATCTGGAAAAAATGTCGCCGTCTGTGTAGAGGTAAGACCCTCACTTTCTTTCTTTTTCTTCCTCTGAATCCTTTTAATTTTGGGTATGATAGTTTCCTTTCTTCTGCGTCTTTAGAATCAGCTGACGATGAAAAGGGCTTCAATACCTCCTCTACAGAAGAGACGAAAGAAAGAAGAGAGTAAGAAGAGAATAAACAACCTTTGTGGATCACGTATAACGAAGTTTAAGGAGTCATCTTTGTCGTCTCCCAGATCATCTTCATCCGGTTTGTCAGTGTTCAAGAAATGGGTCGCCTAGGCGCTAGGCGTCCCTAGACCGATTGGATTAATGACTAATCGGAGGTATTAAACGGGTCTTGTCATTTGGCGGTTTAGGCGTCAATTAGATGGACTACGCGGAGAAAATCCGCTTTTTTTAAATAAATAATAAAAAAATTTAACTCAAAGTGACGTCGAATTGACTTCTTTAAGAAGAAAAAAAGGGTTTATGGTTTTTCATTCTTTGTCGATTTCTCTTCTACAGCCGGAAGCGATTCAACTTCTGTGTCCATTCTTGTCATCACCAAAACTTGCATCGACGGAGTAATGTTGTGTCACGCGTCTCCGACTCTTTGGTAAGACTTGACAATTCACGAGTTCATGCTCTGTTTCATGTTTTTTTTTTTCTTACTCTATTTTTTCTCTGTTTTCTTTTCTCCTTACTTCCTTAATAAGAAATTGCATAGTTTCACCCCACTCTATCTATGACCGTGATAGAATTAAGAATCAATTAGTCTCTCTTTGATCCACTTATAAATATAATTATATGGATTGCTTCCAATGTTTCTATTACTTTTAGACTTTTAGTTCTACATGGC
Organism: Draba incana; assembly: GCA_963576765.1. NCBI lineage: Eukaryota > Viridiplantae > Streptophyta > Magnoliopsida > Brassicales > Brassicaceae > Draba > Draba incana. The sequence continues at coordinate 17,857,121 of OY755209.1, read as the reverse complement.
GTGGAGGTGATGATGACAAATCCACCAAAAGATATTAATTTATCCTATTATCTTGCTATCTATGCAAATGTATTGATTATTGATTATCACGTGTGTATAACTTTTTCAATTTTTTTAGATAATGGCATCTGGTTCTGCAGAAATTAACGAGACACAGAGTTTGCAGAGAAATTCAAAAGATGTTGGTTGGGAATATGGAGTATTGATAAATCCTAACAATTTAGACAAAGTGAAATGCAAACTTTGTGGGAAAGAGTTTTCTGGAGGAGTATACAGATTGAAACAACATGTTGCTAGGATGCAAGGGAATGTTTCTGCCTGTCCAAACTCAAAAAAAGAAGACCAAGATAAGTGCAAGGAAGAAATTATGGAAGCGAGAAACAAAAAAAAGTGAATTCGACTAAGTGATGCTGAGCTTCGAGCCACAGTGAATATTAATGAGAGAAGAGAAGGGGAAGAAGAAGTAACTGAATTAGAAGGGATGGGAGCACACAAAATGCCTCTTATGTTTGGTCCTATAGATAGATTTACTTCAACGAACAATCATCAGAGTTCACAGGGAGTAGTATTGACAACTCAACAACAACATATCAAGAATATGATTGCGAAAGAGAAACTGCATGCGTTCCATCAATATGTTGCGAGATGGATGTATTGTCATGGAATTCCTTTTTATGTTACGGAGAGTGATGAATTTAAGACAATGCTTGAGGCTGGTGGACAATTTGGACCAGGTGTGAATAGAGTGAGTCACTCACTGTGAGTGGTTTGATGAAAGTACAAGAAGATGAGTGGAAGGTGAGTGGATGTTCTCTCATGACAGATTCTTGGTCGGATAGAAAAAGAAGGAATATTATGAATTTGTGTATCAACTGCAAAGAAGCTACCATGTTTCTCTCCTCTAAAGATTGGTCTGATGATTCCCATACAGGTCAACATATTTGAGTATATCAAGGAGTGCATCGAGAAAGTGGGTGGAGATAAGGTAGTTCAAGTGGTAACGGACAATGCACTAATAATATGGCTGCTGCAAAATTGTTAAAAACCGTATTGATGACTTGATTTGATTTTTACTCTACTCTTTCAATTTAGAGTGTGAAGATATTGAATGATTATGGTAGAGAGGAAGATCACAAAAAACTTAGCTGAAGTTATTAGCAACGATGGAATCAAGAAACTGTTTTTAACACAATTTCTTATTAATCCGTAGCAGATGGGCTCCACAAAAACCTAAATGGAGACGCATATGCTCCACGAGAGGTATGGAAATGAGTTTCTCTCTTTTCCCCCATTGCATGAAACTAACTTTTCTTGGATTTTCGGCTTCGGTCTACCATATTAGAATTCAACTTTTGCTTGCAGAGTAAATAGATCCTCACACCAATGGTATACTCAACAACTTGGCTCGACGTTATTTTCAGCATATTTATGGTCCTTAACGGGTTATTACTCTTTACGATGTTGATCGGAAACATTCAGGTAAACTATTCAAGGACAAGTCTTTACTAATATGATATTGTGTTGTTATGGAATCAGAAGATTTTAACAAGCTGTTTACTTTATTTTGAAGGTGTTTTTGCATGCGGTTATTGCGAAGAAGTAGAAATTGCAGTTACGTTGTAGGGATATGGAATGGTGGATGACGCGTAGGCAGGTGCATTCTCGGTTAAGACAGAGAGTTTGGAGATTTGAGCGGCAGAGATGGACAACCTTGGGTTGAGAAGATGAGCCGGAACTTATACACGATTTGCCTCCGGTTCTTCGAAGAGATATTATTTTTGCTTCGATCTCATTAAAAAGGTACTACTTGAAAACAAACGTTACTTTCTAATGTGTATCTTGTTAAGACTTGTGAAAGCAATAAGTCTCTGACATGTTTCATCTTTCTCAGGTGCCATTGTTCAAGAGCTTGGACGATTTGAACCTCGACAACATTCGTGGTCAGGCTAAGCCTTGCATATTCTCTAAAGTCTAAAGACAAAAAGGTAATCGAGCAATGTCTCTCGAAACTTAATTTCCAATTTTCCGGTTCAGTTTTTTTTATTCATGCCAAAAAACTAAAAATTTCTTCGGTTTTGTTGATTGTCACAGATCATCCGTGAAGGAGATCCTGTACAGAGAATATATTCATCATGCGTGGGAGAGCCAAACGTAACCACTGGTTGCTACAAGCTACTTAAGCGTTGAGCTACTCTCATGTCGCCTAAAGCCGTCCATTAATTTCTTGATTGTCTTCCCTCTTCTTCCGCAACATTTGTCTGCCTCAAAAATATCGAGGTGTTTTCCCTCGGATTCGAAGATCTTAGGTACATCACCGATTATTTCCATTATAAAATCGCGAAGGGCTTAAGCGGACAGCAAGATAATATTCTTCGAACTGGAGGACTGTTGGGGTTTAAGCCTTCAACATTACTTCAAGCTCAAGTCTTCTAAACAAGTTGGTCATGAAGAAAGAAGAGCAAAAGGAAAAGTTCTAGTTTTATTAGGAAAAAGAAAGTGTGTTTCCATTACTTATAGAATTAGAAATAACAATTAGCAAAGTGTGCTAGGCTATATAAACACCTTAATTGAGTTGTGATCAATGGTATGAGCTTTGAGTTTAGTTTTTGAGTTACATTTCTAAACTTAATAAAGAGAGTTATTCTTTAATCAAGGCTTGAGAAACTATATTTGGTATCAGAGCTTTAGGTTCAAACACGAACAAAGCTTTGACGTTGAAGAAGGAGTCTTCATCGATCATGGCAGACGGAGACGACAATGTTGTTGCAACTATTACGACACGCAAGGAAACAATTCCTTCATCGATCCAATGTCCCATGCTCAACTCGACAAACTATACGGTTTGGGCCATGAGGATCAAAGTCTTGTTGCGAATTCATAAGGTTTGGGAAACTATCGATCCTGGTTCAACCGATCCCGACAAGAATGACATCGCAGTTGGTTTGCTCTTCCAATCTATTCCGGAGGCACTAATCTTGCAAGTAGGCACATTAGATGCACCAAAGGCGATTTGGGAAGCAATCAAATCTCAACACTTAGGAGCAGCTCGTGTCAAAGAAGCAAGACTTCAAACGCTTATGTCCGAGTTTGAGAGATACAAGATGAAAGACACGGACACGATTGATAGCTTTGCAGGAAAGTTATCAGAACTTGCATCAAAAGCAAGTGCGCTTGGAGAAATAATTGAAGAATCAAAACTTGTGAAGAAGTTTCCCAATTGTTTACCAAGAAGTAAGTACATCCAAATTATTGCCTCTCTAGAACAAATTCTAGATTTGAATACAGTAGGATTTGAAGATATAATCGGAAGATTAAAAGCATATGAAGAGCGGATCATTGATGAGGAGAATCATGGTGAAACTCAAGGAAAGCTGTTATACGCAAATTCTGATCAACAAAACTTCATGGAATCTCGTGGAAGGGGACGTGGAAGTGGAGGCAGAGGATACAGAGGTAAAAGCCGAGACAGAGAATTTAACTCAGGAGGCAGGGTTTTTAACTCCCGAGGCAGAGGATTTGACTCAGGACTTAGCACAGGTCAGGCTGATCATAGTCAATCAAAGGGCAAGAAGGATAAATCAAAGGTGATTTGTTACCGGTGTGATAAACCTGGCCATTACGCATCTACATGCCCACATCGAATGCAAAAGACTCATGAAGCACATAAAGTAGAGACGGAAGAAGCTGATCCTGTACTTTATATGCATGAAGTTGTGTTTTTAAATCAAGAAAAGATCATTCCAAAGGTCTATGAAGCTAAAGAAAGAGAAGAAGATGTTTGGTATTTGGATAACGGTGCGAGTAATCACATGACCGGAGTCAAGTCATTCTTCTCGGTGCTCAATGAGAACATCAAAGGAAAAGTAAAATTTGGTGATGGTTCTTGTGTAGACATAGGTGGAAAAGGATCGATTTTGTTTCAAAGCAAAACAGAGGAACAAATCCTTGTTCAAGACGTTTACTACATTCCGGAATTGAAGAGTAACATCTTGAGTTTAGGCCAAGCGACTGAAGCGGGATGTGATGTGAGGATGAAACAAAATTATTTGACACTTAGAGATTCAAGTGGAAGACTCTTAGTGAAGGTTATTCGATCGGCAAATAGGCTCTATAAGATTAACTTGAAGATTGGTAAACCAACATGTTTACAAACGGCCATTGAAGATGAGACTTGGAAGTGGCACGCAAGGTTGGGACACGTAAGTTTCAAGACAGTGAAACTGATGTCTAAACAAGAGTTAGCTCACGGTTTACCTCAGATAAGAGAAGAGAAGAGATTATGTGAATCGTGCCTAGTTGGGAAGCAAGGGAGACAATCTTTTCCGAAAGCATCTAGTTTCAGAGCATCAAAACCTTTAGAACTACTACACGCTGACTTATGTGGTATAATAAGTCCATCGACACTTGCTCAAAACAAATACATATTTGTTATCATTGACGATTTTTCAAGATACATGTGGACGATCCTGATAAAGGAGAAGAGTGAGGCGTTTGAAAGATTCAAGAAGTGCTCAAAAGAATCAGCCGTGTATGCAAGGAAGATGGAGGATCTCTTCTCATTGTAGCAGTCTATGTTGATGACTTGTTCGTGACAGGAAACACTCTCAAAATCATCAACGAGTTCAAGGCTAGAATGTCTAGAATGTCAGACCTAGGCAAGCTTACTTATTATCTTGGCATCGAGGTTCATCAAACAGAGGATGGAATCGAAATAAAGCAAGAAGGCTATGCAAGAAAGATATTAAGAGAAGTTGGTTTGGAAACGTGTAATCCAACACAAGTGTCGATGGTGTTTGGCTTAAAGGTTTCTAAAGACGAGGAGGGAGAAGAGATAGATCCGACGTGTTACAGAAGGAATGTAGGATGCTTAATATACTTGTTACATACAAGACCAGACTTAGCTTTCTATGTTGGAATAGCTAGTAGATATATGCAGAGTCCACGAAAATCACATGGAGAAATCATGAAGCATATACTATGATATCTTAAATGATCAATGGCACTTGGATTGAAATACGGTCGTGATGGATTAAAGAGAATCATGGGATTCAGTGACAGCAGCCATAATGTTGATCAAGACGACGGGAAAAGTACTACGGGTCATATATTCTACTATAGATCTTCACTAATAACATGGTGTTCGCAAAAACAAGGCACGGTGGCTCTATCATCATGCGAAGCCGAGTTCATGGCAGCAACGGAGGCATCAATACAAGCTATATGGCTCCAAGAATTGTTAAGTGAGATCATAGGAAGAAAGACCGAGAAGATCATCATCAAGATTGACAATGTCTCTGCAATAGCTCTTACACGAAATCCGGTTTTTCATGGTAAGAGTAAACACATTCACAAACGATACCATTTTATACGAGAATGCATTGAGAGAGAAGTCATTGATGTTGAACACATTTCCGGAGTTGAACAAAAGACGGATATCTTAACTAAGGCATTAGCAAGGATCAAGTTTAGTGAAATGAGAAGCTTAATCGGAATGCAAGACTTAAGCTCAAGTGTGTTGAAGCTTAAGAGGGAGAATGTTAAGGTTTAATCCTTCAACATTACTTCAAGCTCAAGTCTTGTAAACAAGTCTGTCATGAAGAAAGAAGAGCAAAAGGAAAAGTTCTAGTTTTATTAGGAAAAGGAAAGTGTGTTTCCATTACTTGTAGAATTATAAATAGCAATTAGCAAAGTGTGTTAGGCTATATGAACACCTTGATTGACACTACAAGAAAACAGCGAGAACCTGACGGATATATCTGTCGGAAATCTGTCGGAATTGGTCAATTCCGATAGATTTCCGACAGATATATCCGTCAGTTCTAGATTGTCGGAAATGGTAATTCTGTCGGAAATCTGTCATTAATTCCGACAGATTTCCGACAGAACTATTTCCGACAGAGTTCCGACAGGTCCCCGGACTCCGGCGACCTGTCGGAACTCTGTCGGAAACAAGTCTCCGGCAATCTGTAGGAATGTTGTCGGAAAAACCGCTGTCGGAAATCTGTAGGAATTTCTTTCCGACAATATTCCGACGCATTCCGACAACTTCTAAACCGACGATTTTCCGACTGATGTCCGACAGACTTATATCCGACAGCGTTCCGACAGGTTTATTTCCGACAGCGTTCCGACATTGTATTTCCGACAGATTTCCGACAGAATCGTAGAAATTATTAAAAAATAAAATAATTTTAATTATTATTCATTTAATTTTAAAATTTAAATTTTAAATTATATAAAATGAAAAAAAAAAATTTAATTTAAAATAAAAAGTTAAATTGTTTTACAAAACGTTTGATACAATTTTAAATCTAAGCGGTGGGCGGCGGCGGCGGCGGACGCGGAAGCAAACCCTGCGCCATCAACTGCTCCATCATCTTTTGCATCACCTCCCGATCCTTCTTCGCCTGTTCCCGGTCCTCCGTAGCTGCATCTTGTATCTGCTGGACCGTCGACTTCAATTCTTCAATTTCGGCGTCCTTTTCCTTCATCTGGGCTCTCAGCTCGGATGACTCGCTGTTGTAACAAGAAGACGCCGATGACGCTGCATCGTCGGGAAGACCATAAATCCGCCCTTTGCTCTGCGGAGCAACCTGTGGAAGAAATTTCAGTTAATGAAAAAGAAAAATCAATTAATGAAGAAATTTTAAATTTTACATACCTTTAAGACGAATTGGTTGATGATCTCGTCCGGGGCTTGGGTGAGGGGAGGGGTTCCTTCCGTTGGTGGCTGAGACAGAATGTAGTCTTCTTCCATTCTTTGGACGGCCAACTGAACCTCTCGAGCTACCGGATCCTGGATGACACCATCCTTGTTGGTGTGTGATGCTACCAGAAGTTCAACGTAGTTGGGTTCCCGACCCAACTCCTTAGCCTACAGTTGTTAGATATTTATTTAATATAAATGTATAAAACTAAAAAAAGTTTAATAAAAATCAAAGAATGGCATAAAAAACTTACCATATCTCTAGCCTTTGTCTTCTTGCTGGTAGCTCCGAGGTTGTGGGTGGATTTACCCTTGCCCTTGCGGTCGCTGTTCCGGTTGGTAGAGTGATATGAAGAGATCTCCTTGGTCTCCTGTAGTTGCCAATAGGCGATGAACCCCTCCCACAATGTCGGCTTCTCAACCATCTCCTTTGGGATCTGACCGTGTAGCCACTTATCCTTCCACTCGAACACCTTGTGCGAGTAGTGCCTTGCTGCGTATACGTCGAACTCCCTCCTGACCGTTGCGGTCAAGTGTGGGTCCCACTTAAATTCTTGCTGGAAAAAGAAAAATTAAATAAAAATAATAATACTTTAAATGAAAGTAAAAATTGTGAAAACAGATGACTTACCGCAAATGTGCGAAACCACAATTCTTGATCCTCCGGTGGCATTTTGGCGTACGTCGGATACGGACCGCGGAGCAAAGTAATTTCCATCTTGTTGAGGGACTTCGAAATCCCGCTGCGAGAATCATCAAACCTAAGAAAAAAACAATTACCAATTTAATTACATTAATCACAATTAAATTAAATTAGTAAAAAAAAAACAAAAATGTAACAAAAACTTACCATGTGTCTCTACCGATCTGGTCTGGATGGAGATTAGGTAACCGCCCTCGTCCAGGAAGACTCACGAAGTCCTCGACGCTAATCTGGGACGGTAGTGTGGCGGCTGGTGGCATCTCCGGCGTCTGTACAGGTGTAGACGACGGTGATCGTGCAGACGTCGTAGCCGCCTCAGGTCTACTCTGACGACGACGACGACCGCTGGTCCCGCCGCTAGATGCTCGGGCTCGGAAACCACTATAATCCCTATATTTTATATATAGATTTTAGGGATATAGATTTTAGGATATAGATTTTAAATTTTTAGGATTTAGATTATAGAATTGTTATTTTTAAATTATATAATTGCTATTTTTAAATTATAGAATTGCTATTTTTAAATTATATAATTTTTATTTTTAAATTATAGAATTGCTATTTTTAAATTATAGAATTGCTATTTATAAATTTTTAAATTATAGAATTGAGCTTTTTAAATTCTTAAAAATCAAATTTTTTAGTTTATAAAATTGTATAAATCCTTTAAAATGCTAACATTTTTTTATAAATCCTTAAAATGCAAACTATTTTTTATAAATCCTTAAAAGTCCTTAAATTTTTTTTATAATTTGTATAAATCATATTATAATTTGGATAAATCCTTAACATAATAATAAATAAAATTTTCCTAATTCACAAATTCAATTCCAAATTCACAATCTAACCAAAATTTTAATAAGTTTCCTAAATGAAATTATTTAACATAATATTAAATAAAATTTTCCTAATTCACAAACTAAAATCAAAATTCACAATTCCAAATTCACAATCTAACAATCAAATTCACAATTCCAAATTCCAAGTTCACAAATTCCTAAATCTTAAATCTAACCAAAATTTATATGAAAATTCGTCGGAAACTTACAAATGGGAAGGGATTTCAGACATTCCGGCGAAGAGGAGGCGGCCGGGAATCGTCGGCGGAGGTGGAGAGAATCGGTGGGGATCGTCGGCGGTGGAAGAACGGCGGAGGTGGGGAAGAACGGCGCGGAGAATCGGCTGTGGGGGAGAGAGAGAGAGGCGGCCGGGATCAGTCGGCGGTGGGGGAGAGAATCGGTGGGGAAGAATCGCCGGCGGAGGAGAGAATCGGTGGGGAAATTTTTAGGAATTAGGGATTGTGTTCGTCGGGGAAGAAAGAGATCTGTTTTAATCCCAGAATTTCCGACAGCTTTAAATCTGTCGGAATTCTGTCGGAAACCCAAAAAATTTAAATGACCGCGTGTAATTGGACCGTCTTATTTCGCGGTATTTATTTTCATTTCGCGGGTAAAATTTGGTATTTCTGTCGGAAATCTGTCGGAAAACTGGAACAATTTCCGACAGAATTCCGACAGTTTTGTGGTTTTGAGCTTTTTAACGATCCGTTTTCGTATGTACAAGGTCATAATATGATTGGATCCTGATTTGCAAGATAAAATACTTGGTAATGGTCATTGTTACTTTCAAATTCTAAACAGTTAGTATCCTCGTGTATTTCCCGTAAACATCAATTGTTTAGTAAATGTAACATCATGTTCTATATTTTACATTTGTTGTTAGAATTGTATGCCGGGAATGTGTCTTATTGAAGTTTTAAAATTTTACCTTAAAACCCCAAATCTGTGGGAAATCAGTCGGAAATATATATATATTTCCGACTGATTTCCGACAGATTTGGGGTTTTAAGCTTGTTAACGATCCGTTCTCGTTCATACCAATTAATACCATGATATGATCATGATTCCGAAGATAAAATACTTGATAATGATCATTGTTACTTTGAAATTCTAAACAGTTGGTTTTTTAGTATTTCCCGTAAACATCTATCGTTTTATATAAGTTACTATAGGAAACGGTTTTGGTTGAAACATGACAAAATCGCAATTCATGTTATGTATAACATCGACAAGGTTACTTACTCTCTTATCTTTTACTTTTGTTGTTAGAATGGAAAGCCGAGAATGTGTCTTTTCGAAATTCAGAAATTTGAGCTTGAAACCCCAAATCTGTCGAAAATCTGTAGGAAATATATATATATTTCCTACAGATTTCCGACAGATTTGGGGAAACACGTGTCGTAATTTAAGGTTGGCCTGATATAAAGGATCTGTCGGAAATCTGTAGGAAATATATATATATTTCCTACAGATTTCCGACAGAAGCTGCAAAATATCAAAAAAAACCAGAAGAGACAGTGTCGATCGACACCCCCATACCTTCGATCGACTTGGGTATCAAAAAAAACCAGAAGAGACAGTGTCGATCGACACCCCCATACCGTCGATCGACATGGGTCTATATATCCATGGCTGTCGGAAATCTGTAGGAAATATATATATATTTCCTACAGATTTCCGATAGAAAAACAGATTTAAAAAAAAAAAAATTAGAAAACATTGCATACGAAACCTTTTTATAATACAAACATATAATGCAACTAATCTTCTGGGCTCTCAGGTCCTTCCGAAGGAATTGTGTCTTCGTCTTCATCAAATTCTCCAACTTCTTCTTCTGATTCTGAGTGTACTATGTTATCACCAAATTCTGTAAAATCAACAAAAAGGTCCACCGCGGAAGAAATTTGAACTGGATCCATCGGAGTAATACTAGTTGGTTGCATAGCATCGTGCTCAGGAACTCCATAAACTCGCCCTCTTGGATTAATTGGAGTCACTGTAATCCAAGGATCTCTTCGATGTGTTACCCTGGGGTAAGAAATATAGCATACCTGAAACAAACATATTTATAGTTTAGGCAATTACAATATCATCATTTATCAATAACGCACGTATTAGAAGAACCTGGTCTGCCTGTGATGCTAGGATGAATGGGTCATACTTTTGCAGTCTCTTAGAAGAATTTACTGAAGTGACGCCAAATTGGCTCACCTGAACACCTTCTGGATAATTTGGATCAAACCACTCACACAAGAAAACAATGCACCTCATGGCCAACATTCCTGGATATTTTACTTGCAATATTTCTTTGAGAATCCCGTAGTAGACTAGATCACCACATGTAGCTGAAATACCGTAATCTGCTGTTGGCCTCGACCTTTCTTCATGAATCCTAAATGCAAATCCCCTAGTGCAATACTGCTCGTATGAAGTTGCTTCGAAGCTTGGGCCAGCAACTATCTCTTGCAACCATGTTGGAAACTTTTCTCCATTTTTCATTCCTTCAGAAACCTGATATAATAATTTAGACAAACTAAGTATTAAGTAATGCACTAATTTTAAGATATATAAGCGTTTTTTAAAAACTTACGTAATATTGCAGCCAATTTGCAAACTCGTTTTCCTTAGATTGTCCAAGTTCGTCTTCTGTCATATTCGGATAATAGCGACGTATTGAGTCAATGTAAATCCTGAAAGCAAACAACAATATATAACATATGAAACCTATATATTACTTAGGTATTAAAAAAAAAGTATTTAAATAAGTTATGTTTTTACCTTTCGTACTCTGCCATCTCCTCACAATTCGTTAGGATATACATATGTAAGTGACTCCACTCATCTTCTGATAGGAAGCGTTTCTTCCCTCTCCCAGTCACTCGGCCAACTTGCGAAAACAACTCAGGGACCAGAGCGTCATACATGACTCTCTCACCTCTATCATCATAACGAGCAGGACGTCTACTCTTCGTACGAACTTGCCGTGGCAAGTAAGATTGCGCAAACTGTGATGCTTCTTCATTGATACTCTGTGCGACAACAGAACCTTCAACTCGAGCCAAATTTTTGACCTTCTTCTTTAGATGGAACATGTACCGCTCGAAAGGATACATCCAACGAAATTGAACGGGACCACCTAGTTCGGCTTCGCGGGGGAGGTGTAGGGGAAGATGTTCCATAACATCAAAAAAAGACGGCGGAAAGATCTTTTCAAGATTGCAAAGGATCACTGGTATATTGGCATCTAAATTGCGGATCCCCTCAACTGTAAGTGTCCTCGTGCATAAATCTCTAAAGAAAGCACCAACAGCTGCAATAGCTTCGTGGACTGATTGAGGAAGGAGATGGGTAAAAGCAAATGGAAGAAGCCTCTGCATCACTACATGACAATCATGACTCTTCATTCCCATAAACTTTAGGTATCGCGAGTCTACGCAGTTACCCAGATTAGCTGCATATCCATCAGTGAATTTAACTTCGTCTTTAATCCACCGGAAAAATTCTCTTATCTTTTCTATTTGCAATCGGTACGGAGGAAAAGGATATGTACCATCGGGAAGACGTTCAAGATAATCACGGTTGCAAATCATTGAAACATCCATCCTAGACTTCACATTGTCTTTTGTCTTTCCCGGGACGTTTAACACCGTATGCATGATGTTGTCAAAGAAGTTCTTTTCAACATGCATCACATCGAGGTTGTGCCTTAATAAATGATCCTTCCAATACGGCAAATCCCAAAATATACTCTTCTTGTGCCAGTTATGAGCTTCCCCTACACCACAAAGAGGTTCATGCCCATTACCCCCACAATCAGGAGTCCTCTCAGCACCAAAATCTCTCAACTGCTCCAATATAGTAGGACCGTCTATCTCATCAATTGGAGCATCAACCACTCGTTTATTTTTCGTAAATAATCTTTTAGACCGACGATAGGGGTGGCGTTCCAGTAGAAACCTTCTATGGCAATCAAACCAACATGGCTTTCTTCCATTCCTCAATTGGAAAGCGTCAGTGTCGTCATGGCAAATAGGGCACGATAATCTTCCATGAGTAGTCCATCCAGATAGCATACCGTATGCTGGGAAATCGCTAATAGTCCACATAAGGACCGCACGCATATGGAAATTCTCCCGCCGTGAAACATCAAACGCTTCGACACCATGACTCCATAGCATTTGTAACTCATAAATCAATGGCTGGAGGAATACATCAAGTGATCTCTTCGGATGCTCAGGTCCGGGAATTAGAAGGGAGAGGAATAAAAACTCTCGACGCATGCACACACCAGGGGGCAAATTGTACGGTGTTAGGATTACGGGCCACAAAGAATACTGCCTTCCATTCTTCCCAAATGGGTTGAAACCATCCGTACTTAACCCGAGGTACACATTTCTTGGCTCGTATGCAAAATCCGGATTCAACATTTGAAAATGTTTCCACGCTTTTGCATCTGAAGGATGTGTAATCTCTCCATCTTGACGATGCTCTGCATGCCATCTCATTTCTTCTGCCGTTCGCGCAGATTGATATAACCTCTTTAACCTTGCTGTCAATGGTAAGTACCATATACGTTTATATGGAATCGGAACTCTGCCACCAGTATCCTCATACCGTGGTTTACGACAAAATTTACATCTTCTCCGGTCTTCGTCTTCTCTCCAATATATCATACAGTTGTCGATGCATACATCTATCACCTGATACGGCATACCAAGACCAGCTACAAGTTTCTGTACCTCGTAGTACGATGCAGGTGCCTGATTATCTTCAGGCAAAATATCCCTCACAAAATCTGCTATCGCATCAACACACTCTTCCGCCAAATTGAAGTCCGTCTTAAGGGTCATCAGTCTACTAGCAGTTGATAAAGGTGAATGTCCGTCTCTACACCCATGATATAATGGCTGCTTCCCTGCGTCTAACATTTCCAAAAATCTTCTAGCTTCTTCATTTGGTTCTTCTTCTCTATCCTCCCCTATTACGATCGATGGCAAATTCTCTCTAAACGCATCATGAACCATCTCAGCGGTACCTGCACCAAAATCTACTTCCGTTCTATGTTCGCCTAAGCTATCCGTTCTATGTTCGCCTAAGCTATCCGTTCTATATTCGCCTAAGCTATCCGCAACATATGGTGCACTACTACTACTAACTACTAGCACCATCATAATTAGTTTCTCCATGATAAAACCAAATTTTGTATCCCGGCATAAAACCATCCCTATACAAGTGATGCCAAACTTGTTCTACCTTAACATTACGCGAATTGCAACAATTTAAACATGGACATTTTATTACCTTTCGATTCCCGACAACCGCCATGAACTCGCAAATACCCCGTGCATAATTTGGATTTAATGCTTTCGACTCCGGATCATACATCTCTTCATCCATCCACGATCTATAATATCTAGAAGATGACATCTCACTCTCTTAACGATTTTTCCTAACAAGGTTGGAAGTTGTTGATGTTGTGAGTGAATGAAGATGTGTGGAATCATATATATAAAAACGCTGTCTGTCGGAAATCTGTCGGAAATCTGTAGGAAAGACAGCGGATATAATAACGGCTATTTAACGGCTATTTTTTGCCGACAGATTTCCGACAGATTTTGAGTGTCTGTAGGAAATCTGTCGGAAATTATTAACGGTAACTTATTTCCGACAGATTTCCGACAAAAACACCGGCATCTCCCCCGGCGTCGGCGCCGCTCTTTACACCGTCCGCAATTCCGACAGATTTCCGACGGTGTTGTTGGCAGTCGGAAATAATTCCGACAGATTTCCTACAGAATTGCAAAATTTCAGTTCCGTCGGTAATCTGTCGGGTTACAGTCGGAAAATTTCCGACAGACTATAGTCTGTCGGAAATTCTGTCGGATTTGCGGCTGTTTTCTTGTAGTGTGAGTTGTGATCAATGGTATGAGCTTTGAGTTTAGTTTTTGAGTTATATTTCTAAACTTAATAAAGAGAGTTATTCTTTAATCAAGGCTTGAGAAACTATAAGGACGCGGGCTGACCTGAATATGCAGATAGCGTGGTGCCGATACAGGAAGAGAACCTATACAACGGTGGTTCGATGACTCATGTTTCGGAGAATAGCGTTGAAGGTAACAGTGTACGCATACTACTTCAGTATGCCGCTATGTTCATGTCCATCCTACCGCATGATCATCTCTATGGTTCCATTGTTCGTCCTCAACTGTTGTTTTTTCTCTTCTGTTTTGTTTATGATGTTTATGTCGTTGTTATACTGAAGTAGCATATTCTAGCAAACCTCCATAATATGACTCTTTTGTACTTATGGGCCTTTGTGGGTTTTAAAATTTTAAGAAAGTATATAATTTGCTTTCTCTAACTAACAAGAAAAAACATAATAAGATTTAGAAGCAATATGATTCCAATACATCTAAAAATCAGGTTTGGGGTTTCCCTTTCTACCACATATTAATCCCTATAGTTTTTACATATTTTATTTTCTCTTATAAGACTTGGAACCATTTGTTTTAAAATATTTGATTAGATTTTGTAATGTATTAAAAAAACACACACACAACCATTGATATTCTACACCTTCCGCACAATACAAGACTATTTTTTACCACTTATGAATATGCACTTCTGTCTCCATAAGGATGCTTTGTCATGTTTATTTTTTAGTTTTCTAATTACCGAGCGGAGAAAATGCTAAACTTTTCGTTCTATCATCAAATTAAGGTTGGCTTCTACATTTCAACTCGGGGTATGGAATCATATGGAGATGGAACACATGGTATCTTTGTGGTGTATATAGATGGGAGAATGTGCATTGCAGGCTTATACAATGGATAATCATGAATCAAGGATTCTTTTTTTCTTTTTCTTATATGTTTGTTCTCCAAGTACAAAATATATAATAATTCTTTCACATGAAAGAAACAAATAACGATATCTACGAGACTATACCACTTTGTAATTGATGGTCATTTTAGCTATATTTTGATTTTTATTATTATCTTCTCTCTTTTTCTTTTATGTTGGGATGAAAACCATTCGATATAAAAAAATGGATTTATACATGTTCATATAAATCACAATATCACATCGTCTATGTTAATGCGTAGAGATTGTTCATAATTTTTACATATGTTTATGTATATGTTGTTCATATCTCATTTTACTTAAACAAACAAACTAAACTAAAAGACTTCAGACAATAATAACCTAATTTCAAACCAATGAAACTATTAGACAAAAAGAAAGTAGATAGTTTGAGAAAAAATTATCTATTTCATCTATTTTTTCCGTACTACATTTACAGAATATAATATGCTAAATTTTATTAAAATATTTCAAAATATAACCCACGCGTAGTGTGGGACAGCCCTAGTATACATAGTAAGGAATATTTGAGTATACGGTAAATATAAATAAGTATAATATAATTATGCTTCCATAATTAGGGTAATATTCACTTATCCGAGTAAATTCGTATCGAATATACGAACTAAATATTCTCAAACCATATTAATATCGGCGAAAAATTAAACTTTAATTCAAAAACTAATTTCGTGAGAATGGTTCTGAGGATGACACGTAGGATTAGTGGCTTGTCAAATAGTAGTATCGTATGATTAAAATATTTTTTTTTGTAAAACCCTAATCTTTGTTCCGAAGATTCCTCTATATATGCATATTACTTTTACTTTTTAATTTTAGATTGCACGTCTTTGGGTAGACATGGGTGGTTCATTCTCAGGAGAAGTTTCTACAATAGTGCAGAGTTGGAGAGAACATCCTCCTTCTTCTTATTCCCTTAAGATTGATAACTTTTAACAACTCCAGAATTCGACTGCCTTCTCTGATGGTAAATACCAATCTCGTCTTTTCTCCTCAGGTGGACAGAACTGGTACGGCTTGTGTTTTTATTTAAGACCAAATATAGTTGATATTAGGGTTGATTTTTAGGCTGTCTTAGCTTAACGTAATATGTTGTTTATAAACAAGAGATTGGTCGTATATCCAAAAGGGAACGAAAAGGACAATGGCAATGGATTTATTTCCATGTACGTGGAAATAGACAGCACAAGCTTGGAGATTTCCACACCACCAACGGAAGTTTTTGCAGAGCTCCGTTTCTTTGTTTACAATAAGAAACAAAACAAGTACCTTATGATTCAAGGTAGGTGAACTACTTCGCATGCCCTCTTTCTCTTTCTCGATCTCTCTCTCTAAATACATACACATGTTTCCAATCAGTGTTATATTTTATATAAGTTCAGATGTAGAAGTAAAGCGGTTCAATGCATTTAAAACCGTGTGGGGGTTGCAGCAAGTTATTCCATATGATACATTCAATAGCCCTGAGAATGGTTACCTTTTCGAGGGAGATCAATGTGAGTTTGGTGTTGATGTCACTGTTGCTGCACCCGTTAACAATTGGGAAATCCTCTCTTTCAATGGGAAACTTTCTATCCCCAAGTTCTCTTGGGCTTTGAAGAATTTTTCTGAGTTGAAAGAGAATGAGTACAATTCAAACAACTTTTCAATGGGAGGAAGGAAATGGTGAGTGTATATTATTATATACCAAAAAAATTGTTGTTGGGCTAATAAGTTTGTATCTGTACGCAGTATGTGCAAGTTTCATAATAATCAATACTATGTAGGTTTTTTGAAGTTGCATCAAAAGGGCGACTCTAGAGCAGATGGCAAATGGTTGTCCGTTTTTCTCTATTTAGCTGATGGTGATACACCAAAAGCAGATGAGAAGATTTTCGTGAGAGCAAATGTGGGAGTTCTAAACCCACTTGGATCCAATCACTCTGCAAGCCAAAGTATTTTCTAAAGCACAATTACGTTATATCTTTAGTAACTCAAGTAAACAACAGTTGACACAGTCTATACCTGAGGATTCATGATTCCATTTCATTTTCATGCAGTGAACAATTGGTACACGGTATCAAAATTATGTTGGGGTTGGCCTAAATTTTTGTCTTTAGCTCAACTTCGGAAAGTTTATTTGGATAAAGAAGCCGCGTTGAATGTTGAGATCGAATTTGAAGTTGTTTCTGCAACCAAATACTCTCCTATTATCTAAGCTCTATTTTTACTTTTAGAATATCAGCTATCTACTATTCTTCTTATTTGGCTTATGACTACAATAGTACTGTGAGACAATGCTATGTATTAGACTTTTTTTTTTAATTATCATTCGAGTTCTATAGAGTTTCCATAAATTTGGGTTTACAAGAAGAGGAAAAAACTGACTTTCAATAGGTGTTTACTAAATGTAGGAGTGGGTAAAAAAACAAAACCGAACCGAACTGTAAATACATAAAACACTATTTATTTAATAATTCAGCAATTCAATGGAATTTTTCGCTTACAACTTCTTATTAGAAAACATAAATTATGAATATGTCTAGAAAACAAAAATTAGAATATAATAAAGATATTTTGTTATTATATAAAAGATAGAAACATTAACATAGATAAAAATGTTATACAGTTTTATTGTAATATTTTGCAATATATTCTAACACCAAATTAGCATGGCGTCTTAGTTCTTATGGCTTGATTAATAAGGTAGAAAATTAAACAATTTACATAGACATTGGTTAGTTTTAGGGAAAACAACAAAACTTATTATTTTTTGGCCCATGGACGTGCGAAACCATCCGGTTTCAAATGATCTCTTCTAGTGTAAATCCCATCAGGTTTGGCGTACCATGCGCGATATTGACCACATCGCCCACTACGAGCTGCTCTGTATACTATCAGGTCATCAAAATGATACATCACATTTGGCCCATGCCTAAGGTCACACGTCTACACCATTCTATCAGTTGGGTCATGTTCATCATGAAAGTTGTAGGTAAATGCTTGACCATCTTCTAGGTAAGAGATTCCAAAGTCCCTTCTTGGGCCACCGACAGTAAAACGACAATGAATTTGGAGACGCTGTCCGGGACCGAGGTTATTATGAACTTCTATCCGATTCTGCGCACATGCTTTACTCAATCCTAGATACATAACAATAACCGACATAAAAACTATGAGACGATTCATTTTTTTATTGTTTGGAAGATAATTTTTGGAATAATCAAAGCATCAATGTGCATTCTTATAAAAAAGATTTGTGGAAAATGTTTTATCTTTCTATATAAATCTAAACTATAATAGTTTGCCAGCACTCTCCAGAGTGTGACACGTGGTGACTTTTTTTTTTTATTTAAAAATCAAACGAAATTAGTAAATCATTCTCGTAAAGAATCTGTAACATTTCGTCTTCCCCTCTCCTCTCCCTCTCTCATCAGCATCATCATAATCAGCATCATCAATTGTGCTTAGTGTCCAATCTGCACACAGTGAAAGCTTTTATACCCGTCAAGAAGCACCTTGCAATATCCAGGTAAATAATTGACACCTGTCCAGAAAATAACAAAACAAGCGATTAAAATTTGTGTGTTATCATGTCGTTTTGGAATCGTTGCGTTCTCTCCGTCTTCCTTGTAGGGTTTCATAGTAGGGTTACACAGGCTATAGTGAGCTTCACAAGTGATTACAGTTTCCTTTTCAAAGTCCTCTTCACGATTTGCAGATGCTCTCATTCTACATTTACTCTCTAAATGTATCCATCTCTCGAAGACGACGATGATCTTCTCGATGCTCTATGCTTCGATCAAAGGTTTCTTCGATTCCTCCTCTGATTTCATCTTCTTCTGCTTTCCATTCTGATTATATGATTGTGATGTGTGTTTATGCTTTTGTGATAGAGATTTTTTTTCTTTTTTATAATAAAAATGGTGATACCTAATAAAAAATTGGGTTTTTGTTTTGTTTTTTTGGGTGTGGACATGGTTAATTCTCAGAATAATGTGATTTTGCATACTAGAAAATATGTTTCAACATGGTAACAGAGCTCTCTTTTATCTTTACAACCTCTACAAAGAAAAAAAAAAGAAGTCAGTCTCTAGAACAGACTGAAGACAAGAGAAAGATGGAGACAACCATCAACGAAGCAAAAGATTGAACAAGTCTAAAAAGAAAGAACAAGACAAAACAACAAGAACAAGGAAGAATTCATAAGAAAAACAAGTAAAAAGAAGTAGAAGAAAGAAAAAAGAAGAAACTGAGGCAAAGGAGAAAGAAACTGATGGACGTGCACAATGAAGGAAGAGCTAAAGAAACTAATGAATGTGCGTGCTGGAAATTCACACAATAGAAATTGTGAAGATTCTACGAAATAGAGCTTCTTTAGGGTTTCAAACACTTAGAGTGAATTAGATAGAATTAGGGTTCTTATATTGTTTTTATTTTATCAAGATCAGAGCTTATTTGTCTTATTATCACTCAGAAAATCGGATCCCCCCAAATGAGGGGGACATGCTTATTTATAGAAATACAATTCGGTTGAGGCAAACAGTGATGAGCCTTTAACGGGCCTTTGTCTTCTGGGCTTTGACCGCTGGGCCGATTTGGCGAATACGACGTCGTTTTAGGCTTATCGATTCTTCTAGGGGAGATTTGACCCCTACAGTTAGCCCCCCAGTTCAACAGTTTTATAAATAAAAGTATTGAAGTAAGGGTGTCCGAGTGAGGAATCGATTTCCGTTTAGACGGTTTCTGTGTTGATGATGATGCTGCCGAGCCCAAATGACATGATTTGAACCCAATTTCGGTGAGTTGACCAACTGTGACGTTATGAGCGAGTCGATTTCGATCCTGCGAAGTCGCGAGCTGATCAAGCTTGTCATACGCGAGCTGCTTTTTGAAGAAGCGAGTTGACGAGACGATCAGTAGATGAAGATGCGAGCTGATCGTGCTCGTGACCTGCGAGTTATTGATGACGCGAGGTGATTCGAGAGATTAACCGGGAGATGGCGAAATGAAGTCGCAAATCGGTTTTGGCGAGATGACGAGATTGTTTCCAACTTTGGCAAACTGGCCGATACGATGCTAGGCGGCGAGACAAAGACGTATAAGTGCGTGAACAAGCCTCGGTAAAAAACTTGTCTAGAAAACCCAGTGGGAAAAAAAAAGACCAAGGGGAAAAGAGCACAAGTCACACTCGTTCAAGGCTGCGATTATCGCCGAGTCCCAAATTCGGCGAGTCGATCGATACTAGTTAACTGCGAGTTGACTTCGAATTTGAGAAGTGGCGAGATGATTTGATGAAGACGAAGTCGCGAGTTGATTCGACGAAGTCGCGAGCTGATTTAACAAAGGCGAGGTCGCGAGTTGATTTGACGAAGTTGCGAGCTGATTTGACGAAGGCGAGGTCGCGAGTTGATTTGACGAAGGCGAACTCGCGAGTTGATTTGACGAAGGCGAAGTCGCGAGTTGATTTGACGAAGTCGCTAGCTGATTTGACGAAGGCGAGGTCGCGAGTTGATTTGACGAAGGCGAGATCGCGAGTTGATTTGACGAAGGCGAAGTCGCGAGCTGATTTGACGAAGGCGAAGTCGCGAGTGGATTTGACGAAAGCGAAGTCGCGTTTTCGAGTTAATATGAAGTTGAGGCATCGCAAGTCGGTCTGGTTCCCTTATGAAACTGTGATACTTTAAGCCCATATTCTCGGCCCAAATTAAAATGAGGCCCACCTCGAAACTCGAATCGTCACAAATGCCTTTATAAGGAGCAATGCTCCTCAGAGACTTCCCATAACTCTCATTTCTCCGAAAACAGGTTTGCTCTCTCTCTCTCTCTCTTCTTTTGTTTTTGTTAGATTTTCAGCTGTCCCACCACTTCGTCGCCGCCGTGTTCTTCGTGACGTCGCCGTGTTCTTCAGAGGATAACTAAAAATCCCTTTTTTGATCTGAAAAACAATGTCGTCATCGAATTCATCTGTATCTGTGAGATCTGCCGAGCTCACCGAGAAGGGAAAATCGATCTGGGTGTATTTCGCTCGTAGCGAGCCGGTTGTTGATGCGAGTTCAAGTTGTGGAAGGATTCGTGGGTGCGAGGATGCGAGTACTTCCAGCAGCGAGGAAGCGAGTCCATCTGGGCGAGAGGAAGCGAGTTTTTCTGAGCGAGAGTGTCGGGCTAGAGGTAATTCTCCTCTTGCCGACTTGTTCTCCTACCCCACTCCCAGCCTAAGGCAAAGTCGCGAGATGGGGGAGAATGTTTCATCGAGGCGAGCTCTACGAGCAGATATCCAAGAGGGTGTTGGGACCTCGCGACCATCGCAGAATGTTGAGACTTCTGCTGCCAATGACCAAAGATTAGTCATTGAAGTTCCACATCTTCGTGACGAGTCACTCAGTCCTGCCGAGCCGTCCCCCCGAGTGAAGATTGAAGAGTATAACTGGGCATACAATCCTCTCGTAGAAGCAGAAAGATTGGAGGCCTGGATAGCATCAGGACTGGCCGAGGTCCAAAAGAAAAAGAAGAAGTCAAGGCGAAAGCAACGACCGCCTCTACGCTCTTCATGGTGCGACAAGGAATCGCTGGACAACCTTCGCACAGAATGCAGAATCTCCGACGCGGTCGAAATGATTGCGCCATCTACTGAGCACCGAGAAGACGACCCGCCAGTCGGCACATTCACTGCATATGAATGCTGGTTTAGGGGTTGCTATCTCACGTTCCCCATTCCAGCGATGATTCTACGGTTTATGTGGGTTCATCGCATCGCACTCGCGCAGATCAATACAAGAGGAGTTCGGCAACTGGTTGGACTTCTGACGCGAGGTGCCGAATGTGGCGAGCTCATCGGAGTCCGCCATCTTCGCAATTTTCTTGAATTTCGTATGAATGCCGACCCGAGCGGCAAGAAACTATATAATCTGGCGAGCCGTCCTCTTTATAAGATTATTGACGACTTCCCGAACAAAAATCATAGTTGGCGAAAATTCTTTTTCTTTGTGCCGATATCAACCGCATCTGCTGAAGTAGAACATCCGGCGGTGGCGAAGTGGGGAACACTTGGTAGAACTCTTTAAAGTTCCGCGCGAGATGCCTCCTTATATGTTTTGCCTTAATTCATTTTATGCTTGTTTTCACAGCTCGCAGACCTTTAGGAACTCTTGTCCCTGGAATCGATGATCTGTACAAAAAGCTAAAGGATAGAAAGTGTTTTTGGACTCGCCATTTCCATCTTCAGAGATTTATTCGAGCTCACGGGATCGCTTTATACGACGAGGAAGACAATCTTCGACAAAGCGAGTCCGAAGATCTTGAAATTATGCCAGAACGACAAACTTTCCGCGACATTGTCAAGAAGCAAGCCGAGAAGGTCAAAAAGAAGGCCACTCGCAAAGAAACTACCTCTGTCGCCGAAACGTCAGAGAGAAGTGTAGCCAAGGAAGACGTTCCTGCTGTACGAGCTGACGAAGCTGCAGCGACAGACGCGAGTCTTGCTTTGGCTGTCGTGCCTTCGCAGCCGATCACTATTACTGACGAGCCCGCCGAGTCCGAGCCCGTCGAGTCCGAGCATCAACTGTCTCGGAAGCGAAAGCATTCTGTTGCGGATAAAGGCAAAGGCAGAGCTGGCGAGTCGAAGAAAATTCGTCGCGAGCTGCCGACTCTGCAAATGAACAAGCCTCTTCCTCGATCTGGTAGGTCCGTCGAGATCTACGATGATCCATCTGCGACGGCCGCCTTAATGGCCAAAATCACATACCCTGGCGACAACATTCAAATTCCGGAGATGTTGCTGAAGAGCGAGCTCTACAAAGAATTCTCGTCTCGTCATGCCAAGGTAAATCCACGTTATTTCATCTGTTTCGTCTTGCGTCCTTTCTCATACTTCGACCCTTTTGTAGGCTATCGCACATTTCAACAGACTGATCATCGCGTACGATCAGGAGGCGAGGTCAAGGCAGGCTTTCATCGACGAGGCCAAGGAGAAGGAAGAAACCGAGAAGAAGAAAGTCGCGGCCAAAATGAACGCACTCGCTGCCAAGCGCGATGCGTATAAGAAGGGTTCTGATGACATGGCGAAGCATCTTCAGCGAGTCGGTCTTGAAAAGAAGAAGGCCGAAGATAAAAATGCCGAACTGGAGGCAGAGCTGCTTTCTCTGAAAGCGAGCCGCGATAGAGCAATCGAGGAGGCTGCTTCTTCTGCGAGGCAAACCGCGACTGCCGAGGTTCAGTCTCAACTGACTCGTGCAAACAAGTTGTTCTGCCGCTTGATGAAAAAACCGGTTAGGAACATGGTTTATCTTTCGCAAGCGGACTCTAACCTCCAGCTTCTTGATGATATGGAAGATGCCACTGCCGAGGAGCTATGTTGCGAGTTCGGTTGGACCTTCCGCACCGGCTGGCGGTGAAATGGCAAAGGAAGATGGTGAGTTGGAGGGTTCGGCTGGCGCTGATGCTCAGATCAAGGATAAAGGAGTCGAAGAGGGCGAGCTGGTCGCCTAATCCAAAATTTTGTAATAGATTTTTAGGATTTTACCTTTTGTTTTGCTTAGGTTTAAGACTTGTTTTTTGTTTTGATGCCTGGACAGCTTTATCCAACCTGTGACATTTTTCCTACCTTGTTGGTCGAACCCAAAAATATATAAAAAATTCGGATTTATTGCGACATGCTTTATCGTTTTCAGACTCGCCACTTTTGGCGAGACTTGTTAGGGCTTGTTTAGCAAGGTGTTATAAAGTAGCTTAGAAACGATGCGGTTTTAATACGCTTTGGGGCGATGCTGTTTTAAGACGCTTTAGAGGCGATGCGGTTTTAAGACGCTTAGAGGCGAAACACTGATAGTATCGCTGCTAAATTTGCCATGTTTGGCGAGGCCTGTTATAGCTCGTCAGCTAGGCCCGTTATAGTTTGTTTACTTAAAGCAAATTTCGGAGTGTAGATATTCCCAGGAATATCTTACCCGATAATAATCTCTGACCAGATTATGTTCGCCAAGTTCGACCAGCGTTAAGTATAACTGGGTTCGCGAGATGAACATCCTGGTTTACGGTCGTATTCCACTGAATACATCTGCTCCAGTGATGAACTCTAAATTTATATAGCGCGCTTTATCCACTTTGGATGTATGGGTTAACTTCACGATGAAGTGTTTTAGATCGTCATTATGGTCAGTAATGATGATGAGTCGCGTGTAGATAATTAAGTTGTTTGCGAATTGATCGAGTCGCGTGTAGACAGTTAGGTCGTTTAGCGAGTTGATCGAGTTGTAACAACTGTCGCGTTTAGACATTTAAGTCGTTTTGCGAGTTGATCGAGTCGCGTGTAAAGAGGTAAGTCGTTTAGCGAGCTGATCGAGTTGTAACAACTGTTGCGTTTAGACAATTAAGTCGTTTGCGAATTGATCGAGTCGCGTGTAGACAGTTAAGTCGTTTAGCGAGCTGATCGAGTTGTAACAACTGTCGCGTTTAGACAATTAAGTCGTTTGCGAATTGATCAAGTCGCGTATAGAAAGTTAAGTCATTTAGCAAGCAGATTGAGTTGTAACAACTGTCGCGTTTAGACAATTAAGTCGTTTGCGAATTGATTGAGTCGCCTGTAGACAGTTAAGTCGTTTAGCGAGCTGATCGAGTTGTAACAACTGTCGCGTTTAGACAATTAAGTCGTTTGCGAATTGATCGAGTCGCGTGTAGACAGTTAAATTGTTTAGCGAGCTGATCGAGTTTTAACAACCTTAGTTTATTATGCCAGGTTTGGGATTATGGATATACGGATCCACTCCCCCCCTTTTTCGAATAGGGGGGGGGGCAACTAAACTTGTTCGAAAACGAACTGCCTACGTACCCTGTGAAGGGATCAAGTCGCGCCGTAGTTCAAGTCAAATGACTTAGTACTCTTTAGCAGTAGTACTTCTTTAGATGTCGCGCATTCCAGGAACACGGGATCGTCTCGCCTTTCATGTTTGCGATTTCGTAGACGCCTGGACGAACCACCTTCGTGATCTGGTAAGGTCCTTCCCAGTGTGCGCCGAGCTTGCCGGCATTAATTTCGGCCGTATTCTGAAAAACCCTGCCAATGACAAGGTCTCCTTCGTGGAAACGCCGAACTCGCACTTTAGAGTTGTAATACTTGGCCGCGGTAATTTGATTTTCGGTCATTTTTATAAGGGCTTTGTCGCGCCTTTCGTTGATGAGGTCGAGCTCGTCGAGCATGAGGAGATGATTAAGACCTTCTTGTTCGGGAAGTAATCGTCGACGAATTCCTGGGAATTGGACCTCGGGAGGAATTACACACTGTGTTCCATAGACGAGGACGAAAGGGGTCTCGCCCGTAGCGCGACGAGGTGTGGTTCGATATGACCATAAAACGCCTTCGAGTTCATCTGCCCAACGGCCCTTCTTAGCATCGAGTCGAGTCTTAAGCCCGTGAATAACTGTTTTGTTCGACGCCTCGGCCTGACCGTTGCCTTGTGGGCAGCGAGTTATCGACTTGCTGACTCTGATCTTCCACTTGTCGCAGAAAAGTTTGAATTGCCTGGAGATGAACTGCGAACCGTTGTCAGTCACTATCTCGTAGGGCGCGCCGTGTCGACAGATGATATTCTTCCAGACGAAGTTTTCGACATGCTTGTCCTTGATAGATCCGAATGCCTCCGCCTCTATCCACTTGGAAAAATAAGCCGTCAGGACTAGTAGATATCGCTTCTGCCGAGATGGATGGAGCGGTCCGACGATGTCCATTGCCCACCTCATGAAGGGATAAGGCGAGGTGACCGAGCTCAAAAACTCCGTAGGTAGATGGATGAAGGGACCATGGCGTTGACATTTCTCGCATTTTGCCGCAAACAGCTCGCAGTCTTTTATCATTGTTGGCCAGAAATATCCATGTCGTTTAATTCGAATGGCGAGTGAGCGACCTCCCGAATGGTTTCTGCAGGATCCGCTATGAACTTCGCGCATTATCTTGCGAGCCGCTTCACCCTCAACGCAGACGAGGAGTGGTCCAGACAGTCGCCACTTGAAGACTTCCCCGTGGAACAGAATGAAGCACGATGACTGCGCCTTTAGCTTGTGAGCCGCCCATTTGTCTTCAGGCACTTCGCCGTCCGCAAGATAACCGCGAATGTCAGCCATCCACTTAGTATCACAACCATAAACTGTAGTCTCGTCGTCAATGGGAATGTTGGCGATTTCGTGCGCTGGTGGCGGCTCCTCGCTATTCGGGTAAGCGTCCTCTGGCAATTCATCGAGCTGTTCGGGGAGAAGACCACAGTTAAAATTTGCATTGTCAGGGTCTAGCCTGTTTTTTCTGCCATTACATCCGTTGTTTCGTCTGCCCTGACTACGTCGGACTGGTTGAGATCCATCGGATCTGTCGAGGGGCGAGTGGACGAGCTGGTGTTAGGATCCGGCCCTCGCTTTGTGGCCTGAGATCTCGTCAGGACGTTGACTTCCCTGGCGAGTTCGATACTTGGGTTTTTGATGAACTCAACCCGGACGATTCTTTGAAGATCTTTGTCGGGCGGCGCCGATGAGCTGAGTGAAGCGAGGGCATCTGCTTGCGAGTTCTCTGCCCTTGGAATTCTTGTTAAGGTAAAGCACTCGAAATTCGCAGTCAACGTCTTGACGAGTGCGAGGTATGCCTCCATGCGTTCGTCTTTTGTTGCGTATTCGCCGTTGAACTGATTCACGACGAGTTGAGAGTCGCAAAAGGCTTATATCCTTGTCATTTTAAGAGCTTTAGCCAATCAAAGACCCGCAAGTAAGGCCTCGTATTCTGCCTCATTGTTCGATGCTCTGAAGCCAAGGCGGAATGACTGTTCCAGAGATTCTCCGTCTGGTGACGACAGTCAAATGCCTACTCCCGATCTATGCTTAGAGGACGAGCCATCGACATGTAACTGCCAGACTTGGGTTGAGCCCTTATTATCGCTTTCTGACGAGGCCGTCGCCTCTGGTAGTTCGATTAGAAAATCGGCCAACACTTGTGCCTTGATTGTCGTTCTACTTCGATACTCGATATCGAACTCGCTTAATTCGATGGCCCACTTTGCGAGTCGCCCAGACTGAGTTGGGCTGTGGAGAATAGCTCGTAGCGGAAAGGTACTGAGAATTACGATCGAGTGCGATTGGAAATAAGGTCGGAGTTTGCGAGCCGACGTAATAACCGCGAGTGCTAATTTCTCTGTCAGAGGATATCTCGCTTCCGCATCGGTTAAAGATTTACTAACGTAGAAAACTGGCTTCTCCTCTGTGCCATCTTCGCGAATTAGAACTCCACTGACTGCCGAGGAGGAGACCGCAATGTAAAGGTAGAGCGGTTCGCCAGCTACGGGTTCGGTCAAAACAGGTGGAGTCGCGAGATATTGCTTCAATTTCTGGAAGGCTTCTTCGCATTTTCCTGTCCACTCGAAGGCCTGTCGAGCTGGTCACTTTTTATCCTTAAACGTTTCATAGAAAGGCAAGCATTTGTCAGTAGAGCGCGAGATGAATCTGTTTAAAGCTGCGACTCTTCCTGTCAATCGTTGTACTTCCCTTTTTGTTTTAGGCGAGGCCATCTGGATTAGCGCGTGGATTTGCTTTGGATTTGCCTTGATCCCGCGACGAGTTACCATATAGCCAAGGAACTCGCCTGATGTCACGCCGAAACGACACTTCGCCGGATTGAGCTTCATGTTATACTTGTTTAATAACGCAAAGCACTCTGCGAGGTGGCCGACATTGTCCTTTTCCTCAAGCGATTTGACGAGCATATCGTCAATGTAGACCTCCATTGTTTTGTCGAGGAGGCCTTCGAACATCCTGTTAACCAATCGCTGATAAGTGGCCCCGACGTTCTTAAGGCCTAATGGCATGACCTTGTAGCAATAGATCCCGTGATCTGTAATGAAAGATGTTTTATCGCGATCGCCGGGGTGCATAAAAATTTGATTGTAGCCAGAGAAAGCATCCAGAAATGATAGCAGTTTGTTCCCGAATGTCGGCTCGACGAGGCGGTCGATATGGGGAAGAGGGAAACTGTCTTTTGGGCATGCCTTGTTTAAATTCGTGAAGTCCACACAGACTCGCCATTTGTCATTCTTCTTTTTCACGACGACAGGATTAGCGAGCCAATCCGGATATCTGACCTCGGCAATTGAACCAGCTCGCAAGAGCTTTTCTACTTCGTCGTTCACCGCTTGAGCTCTTTCCGGTCCGAGTCGCCTTCGCTTTTGCTTTATGGGTTTGAAGGTCGAATCGACATTCAACTCGTGACTGATGATGTCGATATTGATCCCGAGCATATCCTCTGCGGCCCATGTGAAAGTGCTAACATTCCTCTTAAGGAAATTGACGAGTTCGAGCCTGACGACTTCATCAAGCGTTGCGCCGATCTCCACACACTTCTCCGGGAACTCGTTTTCAATGCAAACCGATATGACGGGCTCGCATGTCGGACCCGCTCCTTTCTCTTCGGCGGCTTCCGCGATCTGTAGTTGCTACAAAACGTCCGAGATTTCCCTGACGGGCTCCCTGTCCGTTTTGAGTTTTTTTCGCGGCTCGCTCGGAATGGGCGCTCTCGCCTCATTCCTTAGTTTGTGCGCGGTCATGAAGCAAGACCCCGACGCCGACTGACTCCCTCTGATTGTTTTAATCCTGATTTTTGTTGGAAACTTAAGGCAGAGATGGTACGTTGAGGCGACGGCACGCATCGAATTGAGCCTAGGGGTTTCCATTATCACGTTGTAAATCGCCGGGTTGTCCGATACCGCAAACTCCACTATTTTTGTTACTCCTTCCGCACATACTGGAAGTTTGATCGTTCCGAGCGTCATTGTCGTCTCGCCATTGAATCTGGTCAAAGGTTTGGGATATGATTCGACTTGAGCGAGATCGATTTCCATACGCTTAAGAGCATCAATGAAAATGATGTCGACAGTGTTTCCAGTATCGATCAAAACGCGACCCTTGTCCCATCCTGCGACGGCGAGTCAGATGACAAGCGGGTCTTCGTGAGGTTTGTCAATATTATCGATCTCATTTTATTCGAACTGGATGACATCGTTTGGGAACTTGGACGGCATAGGTTTGTTCGCTCCTACCTAAGCTCGTCTTTGATAGGCCATGATTGACGAGATGGTATTTGAACAATATCGCGAGCTGCCCCTGATCATGTTGCAGACTTTTTGCTTCGAGCCGCTTCGGCCATCACTATTGTTTTGCCGGCCGAGGTGGACCTCGTCGTTATTCCGCCTGTCCTGTTTGTTATTCCTGCTTATGTCCGCGGATGGACTGTCTCCTTCTCTTGCATCGTCGAAATGCTCGAGCTGGAAATCGTTAACACTTATATTTCCTCTGAGATCTCCGGCGGCTAGCTTCGCTGCGAGTCGCATACCGAGCACTCGGCAGTTAGCCGTCGAATGTCCGACAATTTTGTGCAAGTCGCAATATGCGGATTCGTTGTAAGGCGAGTTCCTAATCCACGTATTGTCGTTATTACGACCCGGAGTGCCATTTCCGCGACCTCGCCCCCTTCCTCGACCGAGGCCGGGCGAGTCCACCTGGTAGTTATGGGCACCCTTAAAACCTCCCTCGTGCTGCACAAAAGAGCCTGGCTTCATCTTTGTTGCAGCTGGGGCTTCTCGTGGATTGGGAACTTTGGCATTCCCGTACTTCTGGCCCAAAGCTCTGGTTTCATCCTCGCTTTTTGTGAAGCCATTGGCGCGATGAAGCGCATCCTGAATTGACGAGGGCTCGTTGATCGTCATCTCCTTTCGGAAATCCGAGTCGTACCACAGGGCTTTTCGAAGCGCGCTCAGTGCGGACTGGTCGTCAATCCCCTTCACCTGAGTAAGCATCGCCTTAAAGCGTTCGATGAAAACTCCCAAGGGTTCGCTAGCCGCTTGCGAAATGGTGTAAAGATCAGCCTCGGACGTCCTGCGCTTGATTAGGATCGCATACTGCTTTAGGAACGCTTCAGAGAGCTGCGCAAAGCTGTCGATTGAATTCTTCTTCATTCCCGTGAACCAATAGAGAGCTGGGCCCTTGAGGTGCTCCACGAATAGGAGGCAGCAACCAACGTCGATTTCGTCGAGTCAGAAATTGGCTCGCCCCATAGCGATTGAGAAAGCCCTAATGTGCTCCGTGGGGTCGCCCTTTCCATCATAAATTGGAAGCCTGAGCTTCCCCAGATCGGATAGACGTACCTTCGTTATTCGCGTGGTGAAAGGAGTAGTGCGAGCTTCTTCGAGGACGCGGTCGATTTTTGGCGCCTTGCTGGTGGCGCGATGGACCTATGACCTCATGTCCTTAAGATCGCGAGCTGTCTACTGCATGATGTCTTTCAGCTCGTCCATCTCCCTTTGCTGTGAAGAGATAGCTCCGCGATTGGTCGGGGCTTCGGCCTGCTCCATCCATCGCGTATTCTCTGCGATTTCGCCCTCATCCCGACTTTGGACGCGACTGGCCGGCCGACTGGGTCGAGTGGTTCCGAATTTGCGTCCTTCTAGATCATCCGCGACTGCAACTACACCTCCAGTTGCATCTGCGACGAGGACGGCCCCGTCTCTGAGAGGCGTATGATCTTCGCGAGCCCCGCGAGTTGAAGGCGAGGCCGCTGGAGAAAAGTTAAGAGCGATGGGGGTGATGCGACGTATAGCATTGTGAGGTAGGCCTTGAGACTGACGAGCTGTCGACAACACTTTGATCTCGGCGGTAAGGTTGCTGTTGATGGTTTCCTGGTTCTGCGATTGCTTGAGCAACTGCTCGAGCATTGCTTTGAGCTGATCGAAAGCGGCCGGTGTTGCCAGGTCGACCGAGTTGGTATAGGCGGTCGCTTGGTTTCCTGTAGGGACAGATCTGCCCGCTTCCGCCTCCAATGTGGACTGGCTGCTTGCGTTTGCTACTCTCGGCGAGCTCCCTTGGATCTGAACCACCTTCGGTTGCTGGAGATTGCGAGTTTGTTATTGACATCTTCTAGATCATCCGCGACTGCAACTACACCTCCAGTTGCATCTGCGACGATGACGGCCACGTCTCTGAGAGGCGTATGATCTTCGCGAGCCCCGCGAGCTGAAGGCGGGGCCGCTGGAGAGAAGTTAAGAGCGATGAGGGTGATGCGACGTATAGCATTGTGAGGTAGGCCTTGAGACTGACGAGCTGTCGACAACGCTTTGATCTCGGCGGTAAGGTTGATGTTGATGGTTTCCTGGTTCTGCGATTGCTTGAGCAACTGCTCGAGCATTGCTTTGAGCTGATCGAAAGCGGTCGGTGTTGCCAGGTCGGCCGAGTTGGTATTGGCGATCGCTTGGTTTCCTGTAGGGACAGATCTGCCCGCTTCCGCCTCCAATGCGGACTGACTGCTTGCGTTTGCCTGCCCACTCTCGGCGAGCTCCCTTGGATCTGAACCACCGTAGGTTGCTGGAGAATGCGAGTTCGTTATTGACATCTTGACGTAGTGTTGCGAGTAGTCCCCTCCTTCTAGCGCCAAATTGTGCGTGCTGGAAATTCACACAATAGAAATTGTGAAGATTCTACGAAATAGAGCTTCTTTAGGGTTTCAAACACTTAGAGTGAATTAGATAGAATTAGGGTTCTTAGATTGTTTTTATTTTATCAAGATCAGAGCTTATTTGTCTTATTATCACTCAGAAAAGGCTTATCGATTCTTCTAGGGGAGATTTGACCCCTACAAAGAAGAAGATGAATGAAAAAACTAGACGAAGAAACGCTCCACAATAATGGTGCCTAAGAAGCCCAAATTTGAGACTAAAGCTGAGGACAAAAGATGTTCAAAATCTGAATCCGGAGAAATCGAATGTAGATAAAACGAAGGTGATGATTCAAAAATACCAAACGCTTAAAGCTAAGAAAGCTAAGGTAAATACTCTAGAAGAACCCAAAGAACTACGGTTAGAGAAAGCCGAGTGATAGTTCAAGAGTCAAAAGAGTCTAAAGCTAAAGGTCAAGTGATGGTTGCAGTATCAAAAGACCTAAATAGAAGACAATGTTAGAGTTCAAAGAATCAAACAAGCAGAGGTTAAGAAACTCAAGATGATGGTCAAGAGAACCAAAGAGACCAAGGCTAAAAAAAAGAGGTGATGATTCAAAGAATTAAAGGGCACAAGTTAGTGATCGAAGAAGCAAAATCAAAGCAAAATCCAATAAGAAGAAGGATGGTCACCTAAGAGTGAAAGGAAGCAGTAAGTGGTTGGAAAAGCAATGATCAAAGCCGACACCAAACACAAGAACAAGAAGAAAGCATGCTTACCTATGAGTGAAAGGAACCATGAACTGGGACTTAGAGGAGATATGAGAAGGCTCGCGGAAAAGAGAAGAGAACCCAATAGGTCCAGTGTTTTCCCGCAAGGAAGCTGGTGATCATGGGCAACACTAAGCAGAGAAGAAGACCCTCCCCAAAGAGGGAGCAGCAGCTGGTTGCAGATGCAGCTTATAGAGAATTGAGGAAAGCTCGCAAAATAGAGGTACATTGCCAAGAAAATCTGTCACGAGATGACAAAGAAATTGCACAAGAAGAAAGTGTTCTTGGAGATTCATATCAAAAAGGAGATAAGAATCACAAGAGAACAACAAGGAGGATGGGAATGAAGTCCCTCGATGAAGTTGTAAATTAGTCAAAGGATTCGAGAGGGAGTAGTGGAATCTCATTTTTTGATTAATTATGCCCAAGAGAAAAACAAACCAACCTAGCAAATCAATGAAAAGTGGGAGAAGATAAAAAAAGACACAACAAGTCAAAGAAATTGTTGAAGTTGACTACTTAGTTGGTATCTTTTAGTCTTTGAGGTTGCTTGTTTTTTTTAGCTAAAATCTAGAGCTAATTATATGTCTAAGGGGTTGTTATTTTGGTGCTCAAAAGTCTGTGTAAGTAGAGAAAACATAGATTACTTCTCTGATTTTCTTCTATAAATATGTAAGAGGTGATATTGTGTAAGATAATAAATCCAATACTAATAAAAACAGAGTTGGATCAAGAGATTACTACGTAGCATTTTTATTTTTTTTAAGTTTCTTCTTGTTTCACAAAACAAAACAAACACAAAAGAGAGTGGAGAAGAGATGTGAAACAAAGAACTAGAGAGAGTGAAAAAGTTAAACAAAAGCCAGCATAAAAAAGAGAAATTAAAAACCTTGAGGAAGAGATGTTTGTACATTCTAGATCTTTTTACCATGGTGTGCTGTTAGACTCGGTTTATACATATACATATATGGTTGTGTCTATGTAACCTTATTTCCTTTGCACATTTATATCTTAGGTATTCCCACCCTTGTATAATATTGAACAATTTTTTAGCCTACAAAAAATGTTGATCAATGGAAACAAATTTCCCATAATCCTTAAAACAAATAAGAACATGAATTGTGATAGGTCGCCTAAAATTTGCACACATGTTGGAAACCAAAATCCATCCACATGTATGTTTGTTCTATATTTACGTTTTACATTACCTTTATTATAATAGTACGAAGTTTAAAATTTTGAAGATAAACCACTCTAACATGAAGGCAAAGATCATGAACATCATCAACATATGTCAAAATTTAATTTCTAATAGTGGGTACATGTGTATAACCATTTGACTTGGATAATTAAACGTTTTGATTGTTACCAAAAAAAATTTCTAAATCATATAAAGATCAGACAATGTGGAATATAGAACTTTGACGACATTCAAAGTGATACATTTGTTGACATAACCGCAAGAAGCTCTTGCTTTAGCCTGAGGCGAGAGGAAAGTATGTGCTTCAAGGTGTGAACCAATTATGAGTACAAAACCCACGCGTATGCGGTTTTACTCATACGACCTTATGCTATTCGAGTAAAAGAAATGTAAGAGGAAGCTAGAATTTTTGTCATTGGACGACCTCGATGAATGAATCATCAGAGAAGATATGTATAAGTATAGGGAGAGTTGAGTGTTGACTGTTGAGTGATATAAAAAAAAAGGTGATGTGTGTGTTGTCTTTGTGTAACACCCGGTCTATTTTTTTTTTTTTTTAATTTTACTGCGGAATAAACTCATCAACCAATAATCCAATAATAAAATAATAATAAATCAAAAGTGCAATTAATCACCAATAATTATTCGATGCATTTCTAGCAACCTAACCGGGTTCACTAGAAGCTTAGCAAAACAGAAAAGAAACGAAAGACATTCCTAATCATCCTCTCCCTAAAGCCATGATTCCGCGATCACACTTTTCTCTTTTCGTTACCTGCAACACAATTGGGAAATATGAGCTGCGTAAGTATTTAATAAATACTTAGTGAGACGGTCTTCCCGTCTACAGACTAAGTATGGATATATCAAAAACCAAATAACAATTAATTTAAAAATATTTAATTCAGAAATTGTCGATCGACACCAAAGTAATGTGTCGATCGACGCTGGCTTCACCCTGGTGTCGATCGATGCACCATAAGGTGTCGATTGACACTAGGTTTCTTCTCCGAAACCGAAATGCTCAATCACAAGATAAACACGATTTTCACAACTTTAAATCCGATTCTAACACAAAACCAACACACAAATCATCACACAACATCCACGAAATCATTCTTAAACATCAAAACTAATCCCTATTCGATAATCGACAATCCGAGCCTACAG
The DNA here is from genome assembly GCA_963576765.1 of Draba incana. NCBI lineage: Eukaryota > Viridiplantae > Streptophyta > Magnoliopsida > Brassicales > Brassicaceae > Draba > Draba incana. The sequence continues at coordinate 17,822,420 of OY755209.1, read as the reverse complement.
TCGCGCACTCACCTCGGGAATTTGATGAAAAGATGAAGAACACGAAAAACGGCGATGAACGATGACCACAGCGACAAACAAGCACGAACAGGAAATCTTTTTCTCTGGAAAAAACCGAGACAGCAACTCAAACATCGACCGCAACAACGCACCTCAAACACGGATGAAACACGATGAACGGATCGAAAGACTATCGAAACTCTCGAAGACTCGAATGGGAAACAAAAGGGGCTTTTTCTTTCTCTGATCACCTTGGAAATGCGACCACGAACTGATCCCAAGGGTTAAATACCCGAGCCCCAGGCTCCTTAAACCGACTCGCCAAACCGAACGATCAATTTTTAATCCAAACTGAACTCAGAACCTGGTGTCAATCGACGCCCAGCATTGGTGTCGATCGACACCCTATACCAAAAATCATTATTTGGTTTCGGGATGTTACAATTCTCCCCCACTAAACGGGATTCGACCTCGAATCCCGCAAAAACACGATCACACGAGAGATTCTCACCTAATCTCAGAGGCTTACGAACTAATCCTATGTTATACGCACGTTTCTCAGGCATTTATTACGTTTTAATTCATCCTCACACACCCATACTCTAGGGGTTACCACCGTCTCTCTGCACTATAGAGGAAACCACCGTCCCAATATAGGCTCTCAGTACTTAAAAGGAAACCACCGTCCCAGTATAAGCACACAGGAAAACCACCGTCTCCTAGAGAGATCCACCGTCTCTCAACATGTATACAGGAAGCCACCGTCCCCAATACATACTCTGGAAAACCACAGTCTCCAGACAATGAGTCAACTGTAATAAATCCTAAAAAGCCTATAAACATCATCGAATAGGTCACCTCACGTGGTCTAAACTCGATACTCCCCAACCGGAATATCCACAAAACACGACCCACACTGGTCCTCACACTCATAACATCAGAAAACACAATCTGATACACTAGAAAAATAAGGAAAACTCATCTCGTAAATCTCTAAAAATGTATATCGTTACAATCAAAACGAAAATACAAGAATTATAACCAACAACGCCGACACAAGGCCAAAAGACACTAGAACCACAAAGAAAGCTAAGCTCACACGACGACCTACTTGTCGAACCACTTCCTGAACTTCAGCTTCATCTTTGCCTTTGGCTCCCAAGTCTTCTCCTGACAACCGCCACAATCCCACAAAATACGCAACAACGGAATCTTCTTCCGACGCAGCTCCTTGACTCTCCTCTCAAAAATCCTCACAGGAACCGCCGGAACTGTCAAATCAGCCTGAAGATCCGCAGGAATCTCAGGTATCAACTCCTCCGACTCATGCAGGCACTTCCTCAACATCGACACATGGAAAACCTTATGAAATGCCTTCATGATCGGTGGTAACTCAAGCCAATATGCAACTGGTCCAACTCGCTCTACCACTGAAAATGGACCCATAAAACGCGGACTCAGCTTGTTCTCGGAAATGAATCTGTTAGAACCCCTCAACATAGCCATCTTGAGATACACGCGACCTCCAACCTCGAACTCAAGCTCTTGCCTCCGCTTATCAGCGTAACTCCTCTGACGATCCTGAGCTTCCTTCATGTTCAATTTCACGACTCGGATCTTCTCCGTCGTTTCCTGAACATAGGTAGCTCCATGAATACTCACTACAAAAAAATGGAGTTATTGTGACTAAACTTTGATACGAAAATTATTTGTCACAAATATGTGACGTTTTAGATACGGTATTGTAACCAAAATTTGATGTCATAAAATAGTAACTATTTCGTCACAATATCGTGACGATTTAAGTTGTAGCTAATTTCCATCACTATTAGTGACCCAATTCTTACGAAAATAGTTGTCATAACAATTGTGACTATTATAGTAACTATTTCATCACAATATCGTGACGATTAAGTCGTAGCTAACTTCCGTTACTTTTAGTGACCGAATTGTTACGAAAATAGTTGTCATAACAATTGTGACAATAATGTGACCTAATCTATCGTCACATTTTGGATAGAAACTTTGTGATGAAATGGTGAATCTCAATTTGTGACGATTTAATGAGGAAAAAATTGCTCTAAATTGTAACCATATAATATAATATGTAACAAATCAGTTGCATTTCTTAATTAATTTACTAAAGTGATTAAAGTATCAAAGTACTAAAGGACAAATATATTTTATAAAAAACTTACCAAAGTACAAAAGGACAAATAGATTTTTATAAAATTACTACCAAAGTGCTACTACTGTGATCAACATTTTATAAAATTACTACCAAATAATATAATAAATCAGTTGAAAAGTGTAATAAATATGTTTTACTTAACAATCTCTTTATTGGATAAAAAAATATATTTTTTTTGAATTCTCTTTATTAGTTGTTCTTTTATAACACTAATCTTCGTTATCTAGTAAAGAATAACTTAATAATTATGCTAAAAAGGAGAAAAATAATAGGGAGAATATTTTTTATTTCCTTTTTATATTAATATATGAATGTATAGCTGTGTGGAAAGATCACGTTCATCTATGATTAGTTTTTTTTGCTTCTTAATAGAACAACATTCCTTTTCTTAACTCATACAACAAGACTTGATATAGTAAAACAAAAACCTTCTCGACTTGCATAGATAAATTCACATTGATCGTGAAACAACCACTATACTATGGTTTCAAAGATGGGCATATCATTTAGGGTTTAGGGTATCAAGGTATAGGTATAGGGTTAAAAAAATAATTTTTAGTGTTATTAACAATGAAAATATAACTCCTTCGAAAAAAAAACAATAGAAAAATAATAAATTTCCATGGATTAATGAATTTTTTATTTAGGGTACACAATTTAAAAAAATTGTAAGCATAATCATTTTCTAAATACTAAATCTAATCCCTAAGTTATGAACTCAAACACAATCTTGTCCATCCACTAATCCTTTTTCATCTCTTAACCTAATAAAAAGCCAATTGTTTACTCTCCTCTATTGCTCTTGCATAATCCACCACTTTTACTTTCCGCGGCCGCCTCCTCCGCTTATTGCTTCACTTGTGCGCCATGTTCTGACCCTAATTTATCCTTCTTCCCCAAATATCATCTTCCAAGCTCCGACCAAAGCAGAGAGAGTGATGTGCAACTGAAAACTCCATCATAGTCTGCCGTGAAACCAATGGAGACGACGTTGAGAGAGAAGCAGAACGAGAAGCCTTCTTTGCTCAACTCAAAGTTCTCTGTTTGGACCCTCAAAACAGTCCATCAACGATCCTTGCGTTTCTCCGCCGTACTCCGTCATCTCTACATTCCTTCTTCCAGTAAAAAATCCCCCATATCTCCGCTTTTGCTTTTGACAATTGATAAACCAAGTGATAATTGTTTTGCCTTATATGTGCTAGTTTTTTTGGAGAGAATTATCTTATATGCTAGTTTCAACTACACTTTGTTACCTTTACTTTTTCTGTTCGATGCTGCATTAGCTTGTAGATGTGGAGGGAGAAATTAGCCGGAAGAATTTACAAAAACACCTTGTAGAGTGATTGATAATGTAGCAGAAGGTGTATTCAATTGTGTTCTGGAATTTCTTCAGAAAAATACCAGAAATAGATCCATATATCAGGTGAGATTCGGTATTAGCATTCTCACTTAAGTATCTTTACCTTAGTTTTTTTCTCGTTTGGTTAATATATTCTCAGCTTAGTTATGGAAATTGTATGTTGAAAATTTCTCCTACTGATGTTTGTTATTATGAAGAAGATAACTAATGGTGCTAATTAACGCCATCTCTTCTCACGAGTTGCATGAAGGGATCGTCAAAATTTTCTGGGCAATGATTTATGGTCTGCTTCCATGCTCTGTTAATTTTTGCTCGTGTTGGCACAGTGTTGGCTAGCCTCAAGCGTCAGATAGAAGAGACTATCAAAATCAAGTTCCAGAATATTTCAAGTATGATCACCTTAATAGAGCCTTTGGAAGGATCGTAGTCCCACAAAAACTTGGTATAGCCTTTGTAAGATCATAGTCCCACAAAGAGTGGACGATCTTTGTGTATGTAATGTATTCAAAAAATTTTGCAATATAAGTATATCTTATCACGGTTTTATATTAATAAAATATATTGTTTCTCATTTAAATGTTTTTCTATCCCAAAATAATACAGCAATTGTATATTTTAAATACAAAATTAGTGAAACAGTTATAATTTGTGACAAAATATAGATGACGAGTTCATAACTAATCAAGATGAATTTGTGACGATATTTAGTCATAATACATGACAAGATTAAGACTGTAAAAGCGTCATAAAGACGGACTAGTTACGAATTTTAAGTCTTAAATTGTGACGGTTTGAGACAATAATTCCGTCACAATGAGTGTCCGAACGGAGACGATATAAAAGTCACAAAATATGACGATTTTGGTACGTTAGTTTTAGTTGGTAATTGTGACGATTTTTTTACTGTTGTGGAGCGTCACGAGTAGTGATTGTTTTGTTACTATATGAACGTGTCACAACGTTGTGACATTTTTGTTACGAAAAAAAATTTATGACGATCATATTGTAACCGTTCACTAATCGTCACAAGAACGTCACAATAATTTTATTGTGACGGAATATTTGTTATTGTGACAAAATGTTTTGTCACAATATCATCATTTTCTTGTAGTGACTGTGCTCCCCAACTTGGGTCCAACATAAAGGCGTCCTACATGGCCTCCCATACAAAGCCTCGAAAGGAGACATCCCGATACTTGCCTGAAAGCTGTTATTATAAGCAAACTCGACTAAACCCAAGTGATCGACCCAATGGCCACCCCAATCCAGAACGCACATCCTCAACAAATCCTCCATAGTCTGAATAGTCCTCTCCGACTGCCCATCAGTCTGCGTATGATAAGTCATACTCATATGCACCTTAGTGCCCATCTCTGCCTGAAACGCTCCCCAAAAATCAGATGCAAACTTGGGATCCCGATCAGACACAATACTGGCTGGCACTCCATGCAGCCTCACAATCTCCTGCACAAACTTCTTAGCCAACTTAGCCGCTCCATCGGTCTTCTTAATGGTCAAGAAGTGTGTTGACTTGGTCAACCGGTCTACGATCACCCAGATAGCATTATGCATCGTCGAATCAGGTAACCCGACCACAAAATCCATCGTAATCATATTCCACTTCCACTCGGGAATGGGCAAACTCTGCAAAAGACCGCTCGGAACCTTGTGCTCGGCCTTGACCAACGAACATGTATTACACTTAGAAACATAGGCCGCCACATCTCTCTTCATCCCAACCCAGTGATAATACCGTCTGAGATCACAATACATCTTAGTCGCACCCGGATGAATCGAGAATTTGCTCGCATGAGCCTCCCTCAAGATCTCCTGCCTCAACGCCTCATCTCAAGGTACACAAACACGACCACGTATCAGAATCGTCCCATTCAGAGAGACAGTAAACTCAGAATCCACAGCTTGCGACACACCAACCAAACCCTGATCACTCTGCTAAGCCACTCTGATCCTACTAAGAAGATCTGACTGATTGACTGACTCCCACCATCACGCTCGAAGCTTACTCTGCCTCTGAAACAATCTAGATGAACCCGGTAAAACGATAACCAGTCCATCCCAAGAATCACGTCATACAGTGTCACTTGACTAATCACCAAGTCTGTTGGCATTGACTGCCCTACAATCTGAACATCTACTGCTCTAGCACGGCCCGAAGTAGCCAGGAAACCACCTCCAGCCACCTTGACCATGCCTGCATGCTTGATATATTAGGATTTTAGCCTATTTTACCTATTGTTTTCTAGTCTTTTTCGAGTCTTTTCTAGTTCTTTTTGTGTCATTTCAGGTTCTAGGATGCTTTGGAGCATGATTTGGAGTTGCTGGAGCTCTTTGAGGGAAAGGAGAAGAATTGGAGCAAAAAGAAGACTTATCACCCAACCGAGCACCTGCTCGGTCTGTGCGAGCACCTGCTCGCCCCCTCTGACCCAGACCCGAATTAGAAGCATTTATTCCTTGAAGCAACCGGTCTTGATAGGGCCCCACACGCCATATTCTCCCTTTTGATAGACCAGAAGTATCTCCTAAACTTGCTCCCCTAAAATGATGTTGACTTACCATATTTGAGAAGACTTGATCCTCCCCTTAATGAGAGATCAAGACTTGGTGCAAATTAAGGAAGATGTTGACTGGTTTTGAAGAGATCACGCTGGGAATTAAAGGAGATTTGGCCGAGCAAAATAAAGGGGGCCTTTGACTTGATTTGATTCGGATATATTCTATTCTATTCTCTTGGACAAGGAAGGAGGCTCTCTATTATAATTCTAAAACTCTCTCTTCTTCCTTGGGTCACGTTCTGTACTTTTTCCCAGAGAGCTTGACATTGTTGACTTGGGAATTTCCATTGTTTTATTGAAAACGTTTGGTTCGTTTCTTTGTTGGTACTCGTTGACCCTCTTGCTTTGGACTCACTCGTGCATTTGGAATCATTTCCACGACATATTATATTCGGAGAAGAATTCCTAAACCTATCTTTTATTTATTATTTCATGATGAATTCTCTCTGTTTAGTTGTTGCGATTTTGTTCTTTATGTGTGAGTAGTTCTTTAACTAGGTCGGGGTGATTTCGATGGTGATTTAGGGTCTTAGATGGTTGAGCCAAATAGGGTAATCTTATGTCTTCATCTCTAGGAAGTTTTAATGCTTAGGCTAAATTGATCACTTAGTCTATGATCTCTAGGTTTAATCTATTCACCAAAAATGATATAGGTTGCTAGAATTACCTTTGATGAGCATTCGGTGGTAACCAAAACACCATTGATCGTTCCCATTGAATGTGAACATATTGAACCATTGCATTAAAGCTTGCTTACTTCATTACTAAATCCACTCGAAAGTGTAGGTATTTAGGCTGTAGGCAAAGGTGTTGATACATCGCCAAAAGCGGGGCAATACATATTTATGTTTGAGTTCTAGACCGCATTTAAATAGACCCTGAATAGCTTGCTCAACCCAAGTACCTGAAATCACCGGAGATTCATCTCGGCTTAGTGCCTTTTATCATTGTTTTATTACCGATTTTTATTCCAAGCACCTGCTCATTTACATTGAGCACCTGCTCACGTCAGTTTACAACTCATTTAATTTATCTTAGCTTTATTTGAAATCTATAGATTCATAGTGTAACCTTGGTCTCTGTGGATTCGATACCTTATATACTACTGCTTTTGCCTGTGCACTTGCAGCATTATTTTGGGTTAAAACTCGAGACTATCAAGTTTTTGGCGCCGTTGCCGGGGACCAATAGCGTTACCTTTGAATTTTGGTTTTATTTATAGTCTAAGAATTTTGCTAATTTTGTTTTTTGTTTTTGTTTTTGTTATGTTTCAGGTGTATGACCAGTAGAAGAACGAGGAGAAATCTGAACGAAGATCTAGTCAGTCATACGAACGAAGAGTTAGCTCGTCTCGAACGTCAGAATCGCCGCCGAGCACCTGCTCAAACCGAACGAGCACCTGCTCGCACAGAAAACATGGCAGATCAGGAAGCTATGAATGCTCAGTTACAGATTTTGAGAGATCAAATCACCCAGTTGCAAAGGCAACAGCCGCGGGGTCAGCCAACCATAGGGGATTCGGATAATCCCCATGCGTTCTATCAAAACCGTTCGGCCATTGTCATTCCGACCATTCAGAGACAAGATTACGAGGTCAAGGCTCAGTTAATTTCATTGGTAAAGCAGCATCTTTTCCATGGTCTACCCGCTGAAATACCAATGGACCACATAGAGAACTTCGAGGAAATCTGTAGTACTACGGGTTCTAATGGTGTTCCAACCGATTTTCTGAAATGTAAGTTGTTCCCATTCTCTCTCGCGGACAAGGCACAAAGATGGTTAAAGTCACTGCCGGCTGGTTCATTGAGGACTTGGGATGAGGCTAGATCCGCGTTCTTGGATCATTTCTATACGAAGTCCAAAACGGCCGCTTTAAGGAACAAGATTGCATCCTTTCAACAACACTCCGGAGAAGCTTTTGGTGAAGCTTGGGAAAGACTCAAGGAGTATAAGAGGGAGTGTCCTCATCACGGTTTCAAGGATGAGCAAATCTTGAACATATTCTACGATGGAGTCGATTGGGATTACCGTAATGCATTGAATGCCGCGAGTAATGGAGACTTTATGACCAAGACGAAGGAAGGTGCATTTGAGCTCATCGAAAACCTTGCCTCAAGCTCCAACAACAAGGCTCCCGAGTACGATAGAACCAAGAAGGTCAATAGTGTGGACTCTCAAAAGATCGATGAATTAACCGCGAAAGTAAACTTGCTTTTAAGGGAGACTCAAAGACCGGTTAAGTTCATGGAAGAAGATGGGGCTGCCCCTAATGCTCAAGAGTTTGTGGAAGATCAAGAAGATGGTTTAGAAGAGGTCAACTATGTGAATGGCCAAGGGTACCAAAACCGAGGGTTTAACCCCAACTACCGAAGCCATCCAAACCTCTCCTACCGCAACACCAATGTGGAGAACCCCCAAGACCAAGTCTATCCGCAACAAGGGAGTTCAAATCAGAAGTTCTACTCCAACAACACTCAAGGGAAGCAATTCATTCCCAACCAAAATCAGAACCGGTTTCAAGCAACAAACCAACAACAAACCGTTTCCGCGCCTCAACCTCAACAAGATGATTTGAAAGGTCTCATCCATCAAGTCTTGGCCAACCAACAGCAGACATCATCCGAGCTGGGCAGTAAGATGGACAACATGTACAAGGATCTCCATGCAAAGTATGAGGCCGTGACCGCACATGTAAAGAAGTTGGATACACAAGTAGCTCAAACCGCCGAAGCTATTCAAAGACCGGTTGGTGCTCTTCCTGGCCGTGGTGAAGTGAACCCTAGGAAGGAGTATTCGCCATGCAATGCTGTTGAGTTAAGAAGCGGAAGAGCGTTGGCACAACCTACGGCCACAACCTCTCAAGTTAAGGCCAAGGAGAAAGTTGTTGAGCAACCGGCACAAGAGAATGATTTGGCTGAGGATGTGACGCATGAGGAGGTTGGTTCTAGCTCAGAAACCACACCAGCTACTGTTCCGATCAATCTGGAGAAAACACCCCAGCGAGCACCTGCTCAGCCGACCGAGCACCTGCTCGATCAGAATGTTCCCGCAAAATTTCCAGAAGCTCAGACCGAGAGAGTCTATGTGCCTAAGATACCCTACCCAGTGCCTCCCAAGAAATCTAAGAAGGATTTGGAGGATGCTAAGTGTAAGGAAATGATTAAAGGCTTGGAAGTAAAGCTTCCTTTAACCGATGCGGTTCAAATGGTACCTTCTCTCAAACGGTACATGAAGGAGCTAATTTCTGGAAAAGTTGTGGAAGAGGAGAGTGTAATGATGGTTTCCAAAGAATGTAGCGCCATACTTCAGAGTAAGGTGTTGACTAAGAAAGGCGATCCCGGGAGGTTTGTTATATCGGTAAAGATTGGGCCTTGCAAGTTTGCATGCTCATTGGTAGACTTGGGTTCAAGTGTTAATTTAATGCCTTATTCCGTTGCTAAACGTTTAGGTTTTACCGATTTCAAACCAACTAAGATCTCCTTGATTTTTGCAGATAGATCCACTAAACTTCCTGTAGGTATAATCGAGGATTTACACGTCCGTATAGGGGACACTCTAATCCCAACCGACTTCGTGGTTCTAGAGCTCGATGAAGAACCAAAGGACCCACTGATTTTGGGGAGATCATTCCTAAACACGGCGCGTGCAATCATCGATGTTGAACAAGGTATAGTAGACCTCCGTCTCGGAGACATGGTGGTCCGGTTTGAGATGAGTAAGATGCTCAAGAGGCCGATGATAGATGGGCAAACCTTCGTGATCCACGATGACTCCGAGATGTCGGAAGATGTGGTTGAAGAGATCCTAGCAAAGGACTCTCTCGAAGTTGCGTTGACAAAAGCCGAAAGTGAACACGGATTTCTAAGTGAAGACACCCAAGGGTTTGCCAAGTTTCTGGATTCCAACACCAGAATAGAGAAAGAAGATGAGTTCCAGAGTCTGACCTAGGGCACAAAAAACGATGTTCTGCCAGATTCCCAGCGAGCACCTGCTCGCTCCGACCGAGCACCTGCTCGGACCGAAAACCAGAACATCACCGGATCATGGAGCGAGCTGAAAGCTCCAAAGGTAGAACTAAAAACCCTCCCAGCGGGGCTCAGGTATGCGTTTCTAGGTCCCAACTCTACATATCCTGTTATAGTGAATGCGGAATTGAATAATGTTGAGATCACTCTGCTTTTGTGTGAGTTGAGGAAATATAGAAAGGCCTTGGGATATTCGTTAGATGATATAACCGGTATATCTCCCGACTTGTGCATGCACCGAATTAATCTAGAGGATGAATCGATGACTTCTATAGAACATCAGAGACGGTTAAACCCGAATCTAAAGGATGTTGTAAAGAAAGAGATAATGAAACTTCTAGACGCTGGTGTGATCTATGCTATATCTGATAGCAAATGGGTAAGTCCGGTGCATGTTGTACCTAAGAAGGGAGGTATCACGGTAATTAGGAATGAGAAAAACGAATTGATTCCAACTAGAACGGTAACGGGTCATAGAATGTGCATAGACTATAGGAAATTGAATGCTGCTACTCGCAAAGATCATTTTCCTTTACCTTTTATTGATCAAATGCTTGAACGTCTTGCTAATCACCCTTACTACTGTTTTCTAGATGGTTACTCAGGATTTTTTCAGATACCCATCCATCCCGATGATCAGGAAAAGACAACGTTCACATGTCCATACGGCACATTCGCATACCGCCGGATGCCATTTGGTTTGTGCAACGCCCCAGCGACTTTCCAACGTTGTATGATGTCCATTTTTACTGATTTAATTGAAGATATTATGGAAGTATTTATGGATGACTTCTCTGTGTATGGGAGTTCTTTTTCTGTTTGTTTGTCTAATTTGTGCAGAGTATTACAAAGATGCGAGGAGAAGCATCTAGTGCTGAATTGGGAGAAGTGCCATTTTATGGTCAGAAATGGGATAGTACTTGGGCACCGGATTTCAGAGAAAGGGATAGAGGTTGACAAGGCTAAGATAGAGGTCATGATGAGTTTACAACCGCCTACTACGGTCAAAGGAATCCGAAGCTTTCTAGGCCATGCCGGGTTCTACCGTCGTTTCATCAAAGACTTCTCCAACATTGCTAGGCCTCTCACTAGATTGGCTGCGTTTCATACTATCAAGGGTGCCTTGGTTAGTGCACCAATAGTCCAACCACCGGATTGGGATTTACCGTTTGAGATTATGACGGATGCGAGTGATTTTGCTGTGGGGGCTGTTCTTGGTCAAAGGAAGGACAAGAAGCTCCATGTGATATATTATGCTAGCCGGACGATGGATGATGCTCAATGTCGGTATGCAACCACCGAAAAGGAGTTATTGGCGATTGTTTTCGCCTTTGAGAAGTTTAGATCATACCTCGTCGGTTCTAAGGTAATTGTTCACACCGATCATGCTGCGTTGAAGTACTTGCTGACCAAGAAAGATGCCAAGCCTAGGCTATTGAGATGGATACTCTTGCTTCAAGAATTTGATTTAGAGATCAAGGATAAGAAAGGGTCCGAGAATGGGGTTGCTGATCATTTGAGTAGGCTGCAAGTTGAAGATGAAACACCTATGGAGGATAGTCTGCCAGATGAGCAAATTTATTCGATCTGCGAAAAATTTCCAGAAGCTGAGCGAGCACCTGCTCGGAACGACCGAGCACCTGCTCGGAAGATATTTTGCGGATTTATCCAGAATGACCAACCTGCGAGTTTCCCTTGGTTTGGTGATTTTGCTAACTACTTGGCAGCTGATAAGGTTCCGGAAAACCTAACGGGAAGCCAAAGGAAGAAGTTTTTCCGAGATGTTAGACGTTACTATTGGGACGAGCCGTACTTGTACAAGCAATGCTCGGATGGGCTGTATAGGAGATGTGTTTCGGAGGAGGAGATCCCTGGGATCTTGCACCATTGTCACGGTTCATCTTATGCCGGACACTTTGCCACATTCAAGACGGTTACAAAAGTGCTACAAGCGGGTCTTTGGTGGCCAACGATGTTCAAGGATACGAATAGGTTTGTTGCTCGATGTAACGCGTGTCAAAGGCAAGGGAACATCAGCAAGCGCAATGAGATGCCTCAAAATTTCATCTTAGAAGTAGAGGTTTTTGATGTTTGGGGTATAGACTTCATGGGACCGTTCCCTTCCTCCTATAAGAACAAGTACATACTTGTAGCCGTTGACTATGTTTCCAAGTGGGTCGAAGCACAAGCCAGCCCGACTTGTGATGCTGCGATAGTTACCAAGTTACTCAAAACGGTGATTTTCCCTAGGTTTGGAATTCCGAGAGTTGTGATAAGTGATGGAGGTTCACACTTCATTAACAAGGTTTTTGAGAACTTGTTAAGGAAGAATGGAGTCACACATAAGGTAGCCTCTCCTTATCATCCTCAAACTAGTGGACAAGTAGAGGTCTCCAATAGAGAGATAAAAAGTATCTTGCAAAAAACAGTTGGTACAACGCGTAAGGATTGGGCGAATAAACTAGATAACGCTTTGTGGGCATATAGGACAGCATATAAGACTCCGTTGGGGACAACGCCTTTTCATTTGGTGTATGGGAAGGCATGTCACTTACCGGTAGAATTGGAATACAAGGCGGCATGGGCTGTTAAGCGACTTAATTATGACATCCTTAGTGCATCCAAGAGGAGATCCATGCAGCTGCATGAGTTGGAAGAAATTAGGCATCTCGCCTATGACAATTCCCGAATCTACAAAGAACGGACCAAAGCTTACCACGACAAGAAGATTATCCCTCGAAACTTTGCTCCTAACGATCAAGTTTTATTGTTTAACTCTCGTTTTAAGTTGTTTCCAGGGAAGCTAAAGTCGAGATGGAGTGGTCCGTTCACCATCAAAGAGGTGAAACCATACGGGGCCGTAGTGTTGCTAGACACTAAAGGAGGTGATTTTGTTGTTAATGGTCAACGTCTCAAGCCATACCTTGCGGATACATACGTGGGAGAAGTTGAATCAGTCACTTTTAGTGACCCTCCTCGAGCCTAAAGGGTTTCCAAAGTCGAGCTAACGACTTAAAACAAGCGCTTGGTGGGAGGCAACCCACCGGTAAGGATTTTTGTATAAATTTTGAATTTTAATTCCTTTTATTACTAACATTTCACTTGTGATTTCAGTAATTTCATTCTGCGAAAAAGTGTAAAATTGCACCGAGCACCTGCTCGGAAGGAGCGAGCACCTGCTCGAAACCAAAACGCAGCAATTCTCTCAGATTAGCAGAACACAAAAAAAAAAAAATAATAATAATAATAATAAAAAAATATAAAAGAAAAAGAAAAACAGAAAAAGATTTGATTTATTTCTTCTTTCCTTTTTATTTTATTTACTTTTATTTTCTTTCCTTCTTTATTTCCTTTTTCAATTTTTGCCAAAAACCCTAACCACTCATTTTTCTTGATTTTTGCAGATAAAGACAACTTTTTGATCTCCCCCTCTTCCCCAAAACTGCCGAGCCTCTCTCCACTTTTCCATCTCCCTTGAAAACCGCCACTCAACATTACTCCTCTCCATTAAAGTCCCATCTCTACCACTCCTCATAACCACACATCTCATTACTCCCTCTCTCACCAAATCCCTAAAGCTCCCAAACTCTCAACTGCTCTCTCTCTCTCTCTCTCTCTCTCTCTCTCTCGCCGCCGCTCAAACTCTCTAAATCCCGAGCACCTGCTCACTCGGCAAAAACCACCACCACCGCCACACTTCATCTCTTCTTTTCCGAGACCAAACTTCACCCATAACCACCCCGATTTCACGCCGGAAAACCAAATCTCCACGCCTCTCTCCTCATGGCTCCAAAGACAAAGTTCTCCAACAAAGAAAAGGGCAAAGGCAAAGCCGGTACTTCCGCATCCGCTTGTCCTCTCACCTTTCCTTGGCCTAGGCCGGAAGGTGAGCCCTTTGACATTGACCGAGCCAACCTCCCACACTCTTCACCGGACTCATGGGACGAAATCGACGCTTTCTACTACAATCAACTCCTCCAAGTTGACCTCGAACCTACTCGGTTCATGTGCGATAGAACATTGGTCGAACTTGGTCTTCAACAACAAGTGAGGAGCATACTCTACAATGCTCGCTGCATGGCCTTTGCTTTGGAGGAAGATGTGCTCTACCCGGACCTCACTAGGCAATGCCTAGCCACCGCGACTCTCTCCTATGCTAATCCGGACAACCCTTGTTTCGAGGAAGCCACGTTCTCTTTCTTTGCTGGAGGAAAGAGGTATGCAATTTCAATGTTTGATTTTTGTGTAGCATACGGCTTTTACGAGACGGACACAAGGCTATCGGGTCCAAAGAGGTTTCAAGAGGCCAAGTGTTTTTGGAGTTTGATTGCTTCGGGAGAGTACTCATCCAATTCCGCGAGCCAAAACCGCCTACGCCATCCCGCTCTCCGCATAGTGGCAAGGATCTTGAGCAACATGCTTTTCGGAAGATCCGCAGGTAACAAGGTCCATCAAGATGAATTATTGTTATTATTGCTTGGTTGTGGTCCCATTGTAGGTGAAGGAGACTCGGCACAATATGAGAAGTATCGATCAAATTTGGGTATATGTTTCGTGGAGATGATTTGTGCGATCAAAGATAACACAACCGCAACAAACAAAGGACCAAGGACGGAGCGTATTGGAAGCTTGCTCACACCGCTATTCCGCAATCTAAGGGTGGATCTTTCTCCATATTCCTACGTCCCGGAGATGAAGCGCATTGATATGGAGCACCTGCTCCTTTCCAAAATCATCATCAAACCGTCAACTTACCAATTCTTCAATGGAAACGGTGAGGCGAGCTATGTGGAGCTGCCCAACTTGGAAATCACGCAACTTTCTTCCCTTGATGATCTTGCGTTTAACCCTTCTCCGCACTACTTGGTACCAAACCCGAGCCGACCCTCCTCCGCTTCCCGCCTGAGCACATCACGTCGGAGCACATCAAGGCAGCCACGCTTTGACACCGAGGATGCTGGTCCTTCGGTTCCGCGCCTTGCTCACACGTACCACGACACTCCTTCGCAAGGTGAGTTTGATCTTCCCCCTATTGATGATAATGCTAATGATGTTGAGTATAGGAGGTGGATGATCCAATCCACTAGGAAGAACAACAGCCTACTGCAGAGGCTCATGCAGGCGATGTCCAGAGGCTGCTGCCATGCTCCGGATGTGCAAACTCCGCGAGCACCTGCTCAGCGTGAACGAGCACCTGCTCGCACGCATTCGAGCACCTGCTCGGACCAGCCAGCAAGGAGAAGGAGGAAGAGGTCTGATCATGTTTCCGACGATGCTACATCCGGGTGATATCCACTTTCACCCTACTATTTCCATTGTTTATATCACATTTGTTTCTATTTTGTTTTTATTTTGTTTTTGATTTGAACTTGTTTTTAGTCTACTCTTTCGGTACTTTTCTTTCACCGAGACGGTGAAAGTTAAGTCCGGGGGAGTGGATTAATGCTTTAAATGTTTTTGCTTTGAGTCTTTTGCACTCATCAAAAAAAAAAAAAAAAAAAAAAAAAAAAAAAAAAAAAAAAAATGCATATAGTTTCTCATGGCATAAGCATTTTTATTATCTTTTTCATGCTAGGATCGAGTCTAGAGCATTTTAGGATTGCATTTGCATAGGGAGCAATGATGAAATTTCCTTGTAAAGATTCATTTTAGGATTCCATGATATGCCCTCATTAGAACTTTTTCGATGCATTAACAATCATGAATTAGAGGCTCATCCATACTTGGATCTTATTTCTTTGAAAGTACCAACTCATTAGAAACTTGCATGATCTAGATTCAACTCTATCAACTTGAACTTAATCTTGATTAATTTTTCTCACTTTTGGACTTTGAATCATAACTATGGATAAACACCTTACATTCAAATCATGTTTGCCTATTTTTACCTCTCTTATCTTGATTTGAATGGCTATCCCGATCTAAGTTCATCTTTTAGATGAGGATAGTACCACACCTTTAAACCCGACCATTTCATTCAAACCCTTGCATTTATTCTTCGAGTGAGGCCTTTTTCTTTGTGTTGCATTGGTAAAATCTTGCAAGCATTAGAGACGACAAGGCAAAGTTTCCATTAGGCTAGTTTCTTGAGTTTAAGACTAGTCTTAGGTGGGGTATGAAACCGATTTGGTTAAGCGTTTACTTGATTATCTTTGGGTTTGTGGTTAAGTGTGAAAAGAAAGAAAGAAGAAAGGATGAGTCCTAGGGAATAAGTTTGAAAAGAAAAGTATATAGCTCTAAGTGTTTAAAAGAAAAATGATAGCTTAGCATTCTCTTAGAATAAATCAAAAAGAAGAAAAATGTGTTAGAGAATGCTAGGATAGAAAGAGCTAAAGTTAAGAAAAGAAATTCCCTAGGATTCGGAAAATTTAAAGAAGAAAGAGGAAGTTTGAAAGGTTTAGCCGAAATTGGCTAGTGGTTTAACAAATGGGTAGTGAGAAAAGAGAGATGAAAGATTGCAACAATGGGTTAATGGGTAGAACTTTGGATTCCTAGCCTTGTATGCATCAATTGTCTTTTTTCTTTCTCGCTTTTGCTAAATGTAACACTTGCATTTGAGAGTTAGCCACCAAAAAGAATTCGGACAGCCTCTTTGCATCATCTAAAAGCCTTCTTCTACCGAGCCAAATGGTATTGATTCATTGTCCAATTGTGAGACCGCACCAAACACATTAATGAATGTTAAAGAGTTGAGTTTAGTTGATTGCATGCTTTCTTTTGAGTCTAAGGATTTGGAGTAATTATTTTGATAAGAGACGAGTATGGCGAAAGCTTCTTGAGTAAGATTTGTTGTGCATCGCATTAGTTCTCTTTAGGACATTTTGTTGAACCCTTCGATGTTTCTTTTGGATTTGAGCTCCCACCTTCAAACACTTCTCCGGATTTCTCTCTTCTTGTTTGCTTGCGGACAAGCAAAAGGCAAGTCCGGGGGAGTTGATATATTAGGATTTTAGCCTATTTTACCTATTGTTTTCTAGTCTTTTTCGAGTCTTTTCTAGTTCTTTTTGTGTCATTTCAGGTTCTAGGATGCTTTGGAGCATGATTTGGAGTTGCTGGAGCTCTTTGAGGGAAAGGAGAAGAATTGGAGCAAAAAGAAGACTTATCACCCAACCGAGCACCTGCTCGGTCTGTGCGAGCACCTGCTCGCCCCCTCTGACCCAGACCCGAATTAGAAGCATTTATTCCTTGAAGCAACCGGTCTTGATAGGGCCCCACACGCCATATTCTCCCTTTTGATAGACCAGAAGTATCTCCTAAACTTGCTCCCCTAAAATGATGTTGACTTACCATATTTGAGAAGACTTGATCCTCCCCTTAATGAGAGATCAAGACTTGGTGCAAATTAAGGAAGATGTTGACTGGTTTTGAAGAGATCACGCTGGGAATTAAAGGAGATTTGGCCGAGCAAAATAAAGGGGGCCTTTGACTTGATTTGATTCGGATATATTCTATTCTATTCTCTTGGACAAGGAAGGAGGCTCTCTATTATAATTCTAAAACTCTCTCTTCTTCCTTGGGTCACGTTCTGTACTTTTTCCCAGAGAGCTTGACATTGTTGACTTGGGAATTTCCATTGTTTTATTGAAAACGTTTGGTTCGTTTCTTTGTTGGTACTCGTTGACCCTCTTGCTTTGGACTCACTCGTGCATTTGGAATCATTTCCACGACATATTATATTCGGAGAAGAATTCCTAAACCTATCTTTTATTTATTATTTCATGATGAATTCTCTCTGTTTAGTTGTTGCGATTTTGTTCTTTATGTGTGAGTAGTTCTTTAACTAGGTCGGGGTGATTTCGATGGTGATTTAGGGTCTTAGATGGTTGAGCCAAATAGGGTAATCTTATGTCTTCATCTCTAGGAAGTTTTAATGCTTAGGCTAAATTGATCACTTAGTCTATGATCTCTAGGTTTAATCTATTCACCAAAAATGATATAGGTTGCTAGAATTACCTTTGATGAGCATTCGGTGGTAACCAAAACACCATTGATCGTTCCCATTGAATGTGAACATATTGAACCATTGCATTAAAGCTTGCTTACTTCATTACTAAATCCACTCGAAAGTGTAGGTATTTAGGCTGTAGGCAAAGGTGTTGATACATCGCCAAAAGCGGGGCAATACATATTTATGTTTGAGTTCTAGACCGCATTTAAATAGACCCTGAATAGCTTGCTCAACCCAAGTACCCGAAATCACCGGAGATTCATCTCGGCTTAGTGCCTTTTATCATTGTTTTATTACCGATTTTTATTCCAAGCACCTGCTCATTTACATTGAGCACCTGCTCACGTCAGTTTACAACTCATTTAATTTATCTTAGCTTTATTTGAAATCTATAGATTCATAGTGTAACCTTGGTCTCTGTGGATTCGATACCTTATATACTACTGCTTTTGCCTGTGCACTTGCAGCATTATTTTGGGTTAAAACTCGAGACTATCAATGCTCACCAGCACTGCTTCGGATGCCACTGCTTTCGGTACGCTCCGAAGTAATATAGCAGTTCGATGCTCCATAAACAACAGTACATGGGACTCAAAACCACCCACTAACAAGGTCCCTACACAATTCACATGCGTTGAGAACCCTGATATCCCAACCACAAATAAAATAAAAGAACAACAAATAACCTCGACAACAAATTCTACGACTAGAAATTTATGAAGTTAAGTCCAGAATTTTACCTGTGATCTGCCCAGCGCCACCATGCTGACCAAAATCCGCCGGAGGATAAACATGCGGTGCTGGACCAATCTAACCAATCGGTTGCTGTATTACCGCAATCTGACCCAAAGGTTGCACTCCAGCTGGCTGAACCACTGCTACAACCGGCTGCTGCAACTTGGAACACATCGGCTCTGTAATGGAAGCAAACCTTAGCCTCCCGGGAGACCTTAGGACAGTTCACCACATGATGCTCCAAACTACCACACCCGAAACAACCATGAGTGTCGTGGCTACCTGAACTCGCCCTAGAAGGATCATCCCACCTCCTTTTCTGGCCCTGCGCAGGCTTACCGCCCTTGTCAGAACCAGAACCAGAACCTCTTAGGTTCTGCTGCTACGGCTGCTGTCTCCTCGGCTGAACGGCCGGAGCAACAGAAGATGGTACAGAAACAGGACCAGACTGCTCACGCTGATCCTCCTCAATAGAAGCCGCAAGCTCCACAAGATCCGCCCTCGAGACGTATGTACCACCTCTATACTGAGTCCTGATGATCATCCGAAGTCCCTACAAGAACCTCTGCACCAAAGCTCGCTCATCATCCAACCCGCGCCCAGTATGAACCACTAGCCGGCTGAACTCGGCATCATACTCACGCACTGATAACTCTCTCTGCGTCAACGACATAAATCTCATCTGGAGACGATCTCGAGCCTCCTGAGGGAAATACTTGGCGTTGAACTCAACCAAGAATTCGCCCCAAGTCCACTCTGTACGCCCACCAACAATGGGCATCACCACTCAGATAGTGGACAGCCAACTCGACCTGATACTCGGCAAGACACCTGATCGATCTGAAGTTACACTCTAACCTCAAACGCCACTCATCAGCCTCTTCAGGACCAACTCTGCCCTCGAAGAACGGCGTAGCAATCCTCTGCATCTGCCCCATCATCTTAAGATAAGATAGAACATGTGCTGCAACTGCAGCCCTCTGCTTCAATCCCGCCACTGGAGGAACACATGGACCCTGCTCAGGAGCCACTGGCGGAAAACGTGCTAACAACTGCATCAGTAATCCCACAACCTGGTCATCACGACCTGGAGCTACAGCAGCACCCAGACCAGGGCCCACTGGAACTCCCCTGCCTCTACCGGCACCAGCCAACACACTGGCACTAAGCGACTGGGACTCTGACGCGGTCGCTATACTCTGTGATACACTCTGCGTCGCGCTCTCCGCTGACTCAGCAACTGGTCCACGACCACGACCCCGGCCTCCACGGCCACCAACTCTGCCACCACAGGCTACCGCTTTGCCCCCACGGGCACCAACTCAGTCAGGACCTCTACCTCTGGTATCCATCTCACTGCAACACAGATCAATAGATAAGCACTTCAGAAGTCACAATCAAAACACAAACAAAACTCACCGCAGAATCTCATTGAAGCCCGAAGAGGATGATTTCTAAGACTAAAATTGACAAAACACAAATAATCAATTTAAACACATAGTCTCAGTTCATCCAAACCTAACAGTCCTAAAACCGTATAGGCTCTGATACCAAAAGGTAACACCCTGTCTATTTTTTGTTTTTTTTATTAATTCTACTGCGGAATAAACTCATCAACCAATAATCCAATAATAAAATAATAATAAATCAAAAGTGCAATTGATCACCAATAATTATTCGATGCATTTCTAGCAACCTAACCGGGTTCACTAGAAGCTTAGCAAAACAGAAAAGAAACGAAAGACATTCCTAATCATCCTCTCCCTAAAGCCATGATTCCGCGATCACACTTTTCCCTTTCCATTACCTGCAACACAATTGGGAAAAACGAGTTGCGTAAGTATTTAATAAATACTTAGTGAGACGGTCTTCCCGTCTACAAACTAAGTACGGATATATCAAAAACCAAATAACAATTAATTTAAAAATATTTAATTCAGAAATACATGGGTGTCGATCGACACCAAAGCAATGTGTCGATCAACGTTGGCTTTACCCTGGTGTCGATCGATGTTTCTTCTCCGAAACCGAAATGCTCAATCACAAGATAAACATGATTTTCACAACTTTAAATCCGATTCTAACACAAAACCAACACACAAATCATCACACAACATCCACGAAATCATTCTTAAACATCAAAACTAATCCCTATTCGATAATCGACAATCCGAGCCTACGGTCGCGCACTCACCTCGGGAATTCGATGAAAAGATGAAGAACAGGACGAACGGTGATGAACGACGACCGCAGCGACAAACAAGCACGAACAGGTTATCTTCTTCTCTGGAAAACACCGAGACAACTACTCAAACACCGACCGCAACAACACACCTCAAACACGGATGGAACACGATGAACGGATCGAAAGACTATCGAAACTCTCGAAGACTCGAATGGGAAACAAAAGGGGCTTTTTTCTCTCTGATCACCTTGGAAATGCGGCCACGAACTGATCCCAAGGGTTAAATACCCGAGCCCTAGGCCTCCTAAACCGACTCGCCAAACCGAACGATCGATTTTTAATCTAAACCGAACTCAGAACCTGGTGTCGATCGACGCCCAGCATTGGTGTCGATCGACACCCTATACCAAAAATCACTATTTGGTTTCGGGATGTTACACTTTGTGCACTCCGCAATCATTTCTCATCTCATCTCTTTTTAATAACGGGAATAGATTGCATTTGTAAATTTGTTTAAATGTCTAGCAATGATGATGAAGGAGAGGTAACAATACATAAGATTGGTGCGAGTTGAAACACTCAAAAATATTCTATTGATAATGTGTATATAGAGTTTAAATTAATATTGGGAATCAACTATACCCGCGCGTATCTCTCTTCTAGTCATGGTCTTAACTAAATTTGAAAACTAACATGAACCAATTAAATTTCTGGTCAAATGAGCATTTAGCGTCAAAAATATATGGTTGACCACTAGATGAATCAGCCTAGCTCGGCAACTAAGAACAAACAAAATTAAAAATTTTAATTAGAATATTGGAATAACATTATTTAACCAATATCAAATATATTTTGAATTACTATGGAGTAAATATATCGATCCAATAATATGTAATAAAATAGTTTCATATATTATTACATATGTAAACCATTTAAAGATTATGTTTAATTTTTCTTCGTGGTTATTTTTTTAGGAATAGAGGCGCAACTACAAATTAAGAGATTTTCAATTATAGGTTTGTTCAAAGATGCATTTCCAGTTGCTTGTGTTGTGGAAAAGACTTTTATGGTTAAGTAAGGCTTTATAGTGATTTGTTGGTGGCTTTTTTGGTTAATGTGTTTATCTGATTTGTTTCGTTGTTGTGTTCTTGGTATTTGATGGGTAAGTATGGGTTTACAGTGATTTGTTGATGGTTTATGTGTTTATCTGATTTCTCCATTCTTGTGTTCTTGGTTTTTACCAGTTTTACTGTTTTCTTCTTCTTAATTTGGGTTTTCAGATTTACATGAGTTTAGGATGCTTGAAATTCATGAGCTTTTTCATATTCAAATATGTTCTTTAGTGTTAAAGCTTGTTATTTTGTTGGATTTTTCGAATCTACTGTTGGATTAGTTTCAATTTTCAGATTTGATAACCTAATAAGGTTGAAAAACAGAAACTTAAGATTATTTGTTTCATGTCAAAAATTTACGTAGGAAAAAGAAAATGAAGAGTGAGCCATCATGAAGGATTATTGTTTCACTTAAGGAACTTTATGCAACAACAAACTTTTTAATTACGATAACAAACTCGGTGGAGTGTGTATTAGGGTCAACTCTAGGATGGTTCTCAAGTAATGATCTTTAAAACTTGCTTGATACAATATAGAATCATGTTATTGCCAGGGCCTCATTGTATCGATTTAGTTCATATATCTTGGTTTATGTTAGTAGACAATGTCCATATTATTTGGTCTCTTTGTTCTTCATTTGTAATGAGTTTTTGTGATAGGTCCAAAATTATATTGTAATGTAAAACTACAAAACCGAAAAGTGACTAAACTAACTACTACTTGAAACGTGGGTAAGAAACACAACCTTTAGTTAAGGAACACACATTTCCACTACTTAATCAAAATTATTACCGAAACAATTAAATGAAACAACTGATTTAATTTGTGATATGGCAACGTCATCTTCTTCTTCAAGTTATATCTCATCAATATTCCAATCCTCCAAAGAACCTTGTCCTCAAGGTTCGACACAAAACATGAAGAGCTTATGTGAATTGGCTCTGTTTCGGATCCAATGATGTTTGATAAAGACTTCAGCATGAGATACATCAATGAATTCTTTGAATGAGTTGTTGTTTCTTCTTCAAGGAGCAAAGCTTGAAGTATCCTTATATCCAATGAACGAACGAATGTCTTTTGGGTCGGAAGTTGGCTCGCCCCATGGCGAACGAAAAAGCTGTGATATTCTCGGTCGGATCACCCTTTCCGTCATTGATTGTATATAAGTAAGAAGTTAAAGCAAGCCATTATCACATTGCTAAGTCGGGCTGAAAGCAACATTGGTATCTTAGCTAATCCAACTACTATGGTTGTGATTCAAGCTAACTAAGGGTTATCAATTGGAGGTGTGTGACTTGTGCTCTTTTTCCCTTGTTCTGGTTTTTCCCATTGGGTTTTCTAGACAAGGTTTTTAATGAGGCTTGTTCACACACTTTTATTTTGGCCCCATTGATAACAAGCTTAATAAAGCCCATTTTTGGGTGTTTTCTTTTAAATTTTGTTTTTGAGTCAAATAATGAGTTAAAGAGTTGAATTATGTTTTTCTAGGTGCTCTGCATGTAGAGTATTTATTATGAATGTTTTTCAAGTCTTCTCTCCTCTCTATATGTATTTTGAGCTTGTCATTCAATGAAATCATCATAATTTTTATCAAAAACCCCTTACAATCTGTTTAGGAGTCACAAATGGCCTTTTTTTTTGTAGTGCTTGTTGGAGTAAAATCCAATATCTTGTTCTTGCTTTGGTGCGTTTATCCAAAGCTTGAGCAGGTTGGGTAGTTCAAGAGTTTCTCCATCACTCTTGAAAGTATCTTTCAATCCATTGAATCTGATCATCAATCACAAAATCACTTATCAATCAATTCGCTGCATCCATTTGTTTCAATTCAAAGCATTCATAAACCCAAAATCAACCCTTCATCATTTATCCGACGCATCAATCAAAGGATCTTTTGTGTTCTGATGCGGGCTCAAATTCACCCTAGAACCACTCTCTCAAACAAAGAGATCATCGTAGTATTTAAGGATCGAATCCACAGGGAGTTAGAATACACAATCAATCTCGGTAATCAGATTTTGCTAAGTAAAACGATTGTAAGAGTAAAAACAGTTTATAAAACAAGTAAACGAAAGATGGGTTGATTAAATACTTAAAGAGATGAAAGCTAGGTCATGGAAATTCTTTAGGTAATGATTCGAAATCAATATATAACAATTGTCAAGGTTCAATTAAGTGCCGTTCTAGAACTCAAACACGAAAATATAGCCAGCTAACTGTCGTTACGAAGGCTATCTATCTTTAGATCCTCGAATCCCAAATTTCTTTGCGAATTCGTCGAATCTAAACAAGCATTTAGTACGAGCTCGATATGTTCACAAAGTCCCTAAACCAAATTTCTTTGCGAATAAGTAACTTTGCCCATTTAAACTAGTTCATGTTATTAATCTCACTGTCGTGGCTAATCAACAATCCTAAGATCGAGATTCGAGATGATCAAGCAAGAATCAAGCATTAATAACAGTTTAAATGAAGAACCTACGGATAAACCTTAACAAATATGCAATTTCAATGATTTCTAGTCATAACCCAAGAAATCCCAAAACCTAACAAGTGATTTACTCAGAAATAGATGATGAAATCATATTAACTGAATAAGATTGCATTAAAGAGTAAGAGTAGATGATACAAAAGGGTTTGAAGTCTTTGAATCTCAAGAACATGTAGATCTTCCCAAAGTTTCTCCAAAAGTCTCTCTTTCTCTCTCTACCTCCTTAATAAAACAGTCCCCTTAAGTAAAAACGAGTTAAAAGTATTTATACAAGTGGTAAAATTAGGTTTACAGAGCGCCCGTCGATCGACACAAACAATATGTCGATCGACACGAGGGCGTCTGTGGATATTTTCTTCGTCTTTAAAATGCTCCGTCGATCGACACATATGTACAACTGTCGATCGACAGGGACCTTTTAAAGGTCCCTGTTCCACTTGTATCTCTTCAACTCCAAAATGGTCCAAAATGCTCCAAATGCTTCCATTAAGCTCTAAATGACCATTTCCGGCAAAACACTGCAAAATACATACAAAATACCACAAATACTAATATAAACCCGGTTATATCATGGTTAAAATCGGGTAAAAACCATGATATATCATGTTCTGATCCGAATCAACCAACAAAGTGACTCTTTGGACTAACATCCACTCTAGGATCGTGTCAGGGATATTATGGAAAAGATGTTATCTTAACTTCATTGGGTTTGATACATGATCAACAAATGGGCATGTGTTTCATTTGTACGCTTTTTCCCTTATCTTTGGTTTTGTCCCATTGCTTGGTGTCGATCGACACCAGAGACAGTTTTGTGGTGTTTCGCAAATTGTTGACTTGTCGACTGTTATTGTTATTGATGTGTTGTCCTTGTATTGCTGTTATTTTCTTTGAGCATGAGTGATAGGTCGTAGATGGTATGACTGTCTCACTAAGTATTTGTTAAATACTTACGCAACTTTTTTTCCCATGTGTTGCAGGTAAAGGAATATGTGATCGCGGAATCATGGCGTATGAAGAGGATGATTAGGGATTTTATGTGTTTTATTTCCTAGTAGAAAATGGTGTTTAGGTTGCTAGAAATACTGGGTTTTATTGAATTTTGGAATCATTGTTGTTGGTTAGGATTGTTAATTGCAATTATTGAATTATGTTATCCGTCGGTTTGTTGTTTGAAATTAATCGTTGAGAATTAGTAATTATGGGATTATTAATTATTTAAAAAAAAGCTTGGTTGTTCAGTGTTACCCATCAAGTCCAATCTGTTTTCTGCCTATTACAAGTCCAAAAAAGCCCAAATCAAGTGCCTCATTTCCAGCCCAAAGAAAGTGGCGAAAATCAAAACTTT
Source organism: Draba incana (assembly GCA_963576765.1). Classification (NCBI taxonomy): domain Eukaryota; kingdom Viridiplantae; phylum Streptophyta; class Magnoliopsida; order Brassicales; family Brassicaceae; genus Draba; species Draba incana. The sequence goes on along the minus strand of OY755209.1, from coordinate 17,796,455 downwards.
AAGGGTTTGTTTTGGTTTGATCTTTTCAAATTCTATCTTTATTTATGTTTTTATTTTCTAGGCAGTCTTGGAGCTTGTTAAAAGACTTATCCTCTTCTTCTCTTTATTTAAGCTCTTGTATTCTCATTTCTGAAACTTATCAAACATTTTATTCTCAAACCTTCTTCTCTTTGTTTGATATGTATGGTGTGTAATATCCATACAACTTGTTCTTACTTTGATGCGTTTATCTGAATCGAGAACAAGGTGAAAGTTCAAGAGATATCCGTAACTCTTGAAAGTTTCTCTCAATCCATTATGTTTTGTTTTCAATCACTCACATCCCCAAATTCAACCGTTCTTCTTCTATCCGCTACATCATTCAAAGATCTTAAGATATCATATACAATCAAACATTCGAAGTGACTCCTCTCTAGGATCGTGTCAGGTTGGCGATTGGCGAAATTATCGCCTTGTCCGAGTAATTTTTTGGACCATTTGATTTGTCAAATTTTGCTCATTGGATTTTCTAGAAATTTTCCATTTCTGGTTCTGGAATTTTTCTTTTTCCCAAATCTAGAAATTTTCTTTTCTTCGTAGCCGACTCAGTAAGAATTGGGAATGATTCCAAATCCTCTTCTGATTCGAAACTTGCGGAATACTCCAGAATATTCAACCTGAGTTTATAAATAAAAGGTTTTGTCTCTCATAATTCATCACGCTTTCAACACAGAAAACTCACAGTTCTAAAATCTTATATCTTTATCGTCTCATAATTTTAGAAAGTAAGTCTCTTAGTTTATTAGATTCGAGAGTATATCGTAGATCAAGTTCGCTTGAGTTATATTACCCGGGTGCTCGAGTTTTAGATCGGATCGGTTGTATCCTGAGATTCAAAAATCGAACCTTGATGCGAGCACTGTGCAACCGATTTATTGAATTAAGGAAAAAGATATCATATATTGCCTCCGTGATTTCTGCTTATTTAAATACAGTCTTTAAATGCAGTTGTTGCGATTTGTTTATGTCATCGTTATTTTAATAAAATTCGTATGTTTTTCTTAATTTGATTTTTGCGCTCCTACAATATATACCAACAAAATGATTAAGACAAAATAATCAGAAATAAAAAAGTGATGAGTAACCGTTTTGAAATTTAGAAGAAAACTTCTCTTAATTACCACCACCACAAGTAATATTCTACAATGTTTCTAGTTGCTATGCCTAAGTGGAGCTAAAACACGAGTCGTAAGCCTAGAGGGAGTCAGCTGGATTAGCTCAAGTGATATTTTCAATTGTTGTATAAACATCAAATAAAGATTTTTCTTATGATTTGAAAGGGTGGTTTATCAAATACCGTGGCGCTCCATGTAGGAGCGTGTCAAGCAATGCGAAGAAAAGATTGTAATATATATATATCAAACCTACAAGGATTGCCCATAATATTTGTTCTTCGCAGTCATCATGTCTTTTGAAATTACCAATATGTTTGGTCCCCGAGGATACTGTTGTGGATTAATTGTCAATGTCCAAAAACTAAGTCATTGATAACGAGAACAACAATCCCTAATTCAAGTGTAGAGGAAGAATTCCTCAAACATTCATGAATTCATCTGTGAATTACAGGGAAAAGAAACTAAGGAAGAAGAAACAAATTCAACAATTTTCGATTATGATTCAAAATCTGTTTTTGCGTTCTTTTGAAGCATTTCCTCTCTTACTCTTGGATTCGTCTCAGCCGTTGAATCGACATCCACGTGTCAACATCTCCCCTTCCTTATTCCTATAACAGTCATCTTTGTAGCTGTATGAATCTCCGAGGTCCATAATATAGGAAATAGATATCAAAATCTATTACTACGGAATCGCCGTTCAGGAAACAACAAATCCAACTTACTTACCGGTTAGATCTCGATCCTCGACGGAATCCCCAACTAATCAATAAGCAAGATAGTGTTCTTAAGTACCAAAAAAAAAATACAGTTGCAACAAAAAGAGAATAAAATCAGATATTGAGCTAACAATGCTCTTTCTGTGTATATAGCTTTAGATATTATAAAACGACCCTTGTATTATTCTGTAATTATATTTGTGATCTTGTATTCTTCTGTAACTTTCCAACCCTCCGTAATTAACCCTTAACTTCAAAAACTTCTCATTTCACCCTCCAATCTCCAATTGCTATATCAAATCTCCCATGTTCAAGAGAACCTTGACCTCAAGTTTTAGAGGAAGTAAATTTTCGTTCCAAGTCAATTAAGAATTCCCATGTGCCCTCTTCAATAGGCAGATGAGTCACTAAACACTGAAGATAGTTGAGTGGAAGTAGGGACATTACCTATCAGTACATTTAATTGGGATACATGAAAAAACAGATGTCTCAGAGAAGAAGCAGGCAAAGCTAACTTGTATGACACCTTACCACACTTCTCCACAATCTTGTAAGGCCCATAATACTTTGGTGCCAACTTCTGATTGCTTCTTACCACCAAAGATTGTTGGCGATAGGGCTGTAATTTAACATACACAAACTCACCAATGTCGAATTCTCTTTTAGTTAATTATGTGTTGATTTGCAAACACTTTCATATGATGTTGAGCTCTCATGAGATGGTACTTTAACATCAAGATCATGATTTCCCTTTCCTGCAAACTTTTGGCTAGCACTGCCACTATGGATTCACCAAGCAAATAGGGTAGATGAATAGGGGAGCATGTCCATATTTTGCTTCAAAGGGGGTCATATTTGTAGTTGTGTGATGTGTAGAGTTGTACCAAAACTCAGGTAAAGGCAACCATTTGCTCCAAAGGTGGGGTCTGTCACTGGTCATACAACGAAGATATGTCTCAAGGCATATGTTGACAACCTCTGTTTGACCATCACTCTGAGGATGATAAGCATTGGAGAAGTTGAGTTGGACCCCTTGCAGAGAGAACATCTCAGTCCAAAACTCACTAAGAAAGATAGTGTCTCTATCAAAACCACAAAAATCGTGAGCAAAGGGATTCAATTCTTAATGCAGCTCATAGGTAGAATAAAGGTTGAGATCCATAAGTTTATAGTTCATGAGATCACAAGGGCTATCAATTGAGTTCTTTACAACCCATAATCTGAATTGGTTTGCAATTTTTTTGCAAGTTTCTCAAGTAGGGTGTCATACTTAGAGATATTCAACTTCCTAGACATAAGAGGAAGGCATGTATACCAATGTGGAGAGGACCAATTGTGAAACCAAAGCTGTTGATAACAATAAATTCAGACCCGCATGGTAAAGTTGAATCTTGTATGTGTTCATGTTTTTAGTTATATCTGATTATATAATTTTCGGGGAAAGGTCAAAAAAGCGTGAATTTTCAAATTGAGGGCAAAAAAACCTCAATTTTCAAAATGTCATTTAAATCTTAAAGTTTGGTACACTTTTTTAAGAATAGTTAACTTTTGTTGACTTGGCATTTTTGGGCATGTCGTTAAGTTTCCGTCAAAATACGATCACATGGTTAATTTTTTTGTTAAACTCTCCATTTAGGCAAAATGACGATGTGTTGAAAATAGAAAGTGTCAAAAAAACCATGAACTTTTAAAATTGTGGACGAAAAAACCTCAAGTTTCAACATTTTTAAGTTCGTTTTTTTCTACATTTTCCCTATAATTTTCACATAGACATATTTTTAATTGTGACAATAAGTATTTTAGAATTATGTATTTTAAATTAAAGTTGAATCCAGATTTTTTTTTTTTTCAAAGTGTAACATACAAGAAATTATATGCTACTTTTTTTTTCGACAATTCAATTTCATTTCATAATTCCGAAAGCCCAAATACAAGAGTTAATGGATAATACACATTGAATTAACAAAAGCTCAATAATGAGCAAAGTCTATCTGATAGATGAAGAATTAGGCATGGAAAACACGTGTTAATTCAGCGTGGAAGAGAAGGAAAGGTCGCCATTGCCGTAGCTTCAGCTTTTTCGGCGCTTGAAATCCATCTCTTAGCCGGAATCCATCGAAATTAATTTTGATACTTGATCTAATCCACCGGCCATCAACTCCAAAACTCCTGCATAGACTCCTTGTGCATCTAATAAATATGGTGGTAACTTCTTCTATCTTCCTGAAAATTCCTCCGATCATCCATAATCCATGACTAACCTCTTGATCAAACTTGATCAATAATAGAGGATCCTGGGGGAGACACAAAATCCCCGCCATAGAAGAGATAATGCATGCAATGAGAATAGAAGAAATTGATCCAAAAGATTTATCCCTATGAAGCACAGATCTGCAAAGGAACTGACCAAACCGGAAATAAAATTCCGTTAAACGGAAACTGAGCCGGTCAAAGCCGGAAAATAGATAACCGGTCAAGCCGGAACCCGACTCCGATCTAAGATCGGAAGATACAAACATAAGAAAACAAACTAAAACAAGAAGCTAAGAATATATACATGTCCCTGCGCCGGCTAATCCGACGCCGGACGGAAAATCCAAAGCTTTCTTCTTTTTCCTTAAGAGAAACGAGAGGATTATTCTAGAGAGAGAAAGAAAGTTGAGGGGACTTTACAATTCGAAATTATATGCTACTTAACTTCTAAAAATACGTTAGTTTACTTTAAAGAATAATTTTAGAAGCAAACATAAAACAAATCTCAAAAATCAAATAGATTAGGAGATTGTAAAACATTGCATCAGTTTAACATAAATAATGTAAACTATAAAGAAATTTTTTTTTTATGAAAATAAATATTAATGTAAAATAAACTACCTCTACAAATGCGCGGATTTTAGTTCTAATGTCACATAAAATGAAGCCAATCTTGAGATTGTGTAAAAATGCGAATATTAAAATAACAAATTTGAATTTTGGATTCATTGTGAAGTCTAAAGTTGAATTTTCTACATTCTTCATTTAAATTTTCAAAAAAAAATTGAACATATACGACATTTTTTCGCACGACATGGAAATTGAAGTAGTCTTTAGCCAAATACGGTAAGGAACACGGTAACAAGATAGAATTTGTTAAGAGAAATTAATCAAAAATGTCATAAATTTGGCAAACTTTTCAATTTCTACCGTAAGGGCAAAAACCTTTTAATTCCATGCCACAATCTTTTTAAATTGATAAAATTACTTTTATTTTGATTCTAAAAATAATTTTTTTGGATTTATTTTTTTCTCTCATTTTTTCTCTTTCTTCTCTTTATCTCTTTCTCTTTCTCTTTTTCTCGATCTTGAAAATAGAGCAATGAAGATGAAAATGGCAACGGAGCCGACGACGGAAATTGACAGCAGTGGACAAAAACGCAGACGACGACGGTGGATGCGAAAAGATCTAATGACGATAACAATGGATGAATGTGAATATGGTGACGGCGACGATGAACGAAAACGGATTTGCCGACTAATATGGTGACAGTGAAGGCGGCGGTAGACAAAAATAGAGTTGGCGACAGAGTTCATGGACGAAAAACAGAGACGGTAAATGAAAACAGAGTCAATGATGGAGATTGTGGACGAAACACAAAGACGGTGGATAGAAACGGAGTCAGCGGTGGAGACGGTGACGGTGGAGAGAAATGACGGTGGATGGTGGTGGACAAAATAACATTCATATACAATAAGTTATAGCATGAATAAATTAGTCTTTTCATATATGTTATGGTATGTAATTGAAAAGTCTTGTGATTTATGGTAGATTTTGGTAAAGATTTTGTCACAGTAGATCTGATAAAAATCTCATTTGTTAAAACGTTAAGGTAACATTCAGATTCGTCCACGTAAGCAGATTCAGTGTAGATCTAACACACCAGATCACTTGGATATTTTTTGTGTTTTTTTTAAATGAATACAGTTCAACCACGTCTCTCTCCGACCAACGCGACAGTTGTTTTTTCCCCCTCCGTTGATTTGTCAACTCAACACAAACCCTAACCAGCCCAATCATCGATTTCCTTCTTCTTCTTTTTTCCCTGATTGAAGACAAATCAAACCTCCACATTCGTCATTTCCGTTGAGAGAAACCCAGAAATTTGGTTCGGTTGATGAAGGATCTGAAACTGAGAGATAATGATGGGTTTTGCTGTTTCTGACGAATTATTGGGTACTGTTGCCCCGATTCTTGTTTATTGGTTGTATTCTGGGATTTATGTGGCGCTTTCGTCTCTCGAGAGTTACAGATTGCATTCTAAGGTCGAAGAAGAAGAGAAGAATCTCGTCTCCCAATTATCTGTCGTGAAAGGTGTTCTTCTTCAGCAGCTTGTTCAAGCTGTTGTCGCAATCATCTTGTTTACGGTAAAAAGTTTTTCCAAATTTTCGAAATTGTAAAAGTTTTACTGACAAAAGTTGGTAACATACGGAATTAGTATATTGGGGAATTTTGCTATCTGATACTGACGTTTATTGGCTTGTATGGATTATGTTTCTCAAAAAGGTCGAATCTTTTCCACCCAAATAGAGAAATCTGCACTATTAGCTGCAAAATTTTGTATTTTCCTTGACCAGGTTAGATTTTGGGGATTGGATATGAATCTTAAGCTAACAAGTTAGAAGAAAGGGGTTTTTTTTTCATAGATTATTCTGTTTCTAGTAGTTGAATAATTCTCAATCCTTGATGACATATATTAGTGTTTGAAAGATAGTTAGAGCTTTAGAAAGGAAGAGTATAAACAAAGTGATTTGGCAATTGCTTTGGGCCTTGAAAGAGCTTGGGTTGCTCTAAAATACTCCATCTTTGCTTCTCTGTTCTTCACTTCTATTCTGATTTGACGAGGAATAACGACGATATAGTTTCTCGTATTTCTGCTTAATTCTTGAATAGAAATTCCAAATGAGTTATTATGTGGTGATAGCAAGAATGCTGTTCTAATCACCGTGATGCTGCATCATGGATTCTTGATTTGCCTGAGTGCTTGTAATGTTGTGGACCGCGTGGTTTGCTAGATATGTATGTGTTTGACAAATTTGGTTTTCTTACTTGGCATGCCTCTGATAGATTGATTCATGGAACTACTTCTTTTCTGTTTGTGATTGTTTCTCTATTGTCTAAACAGGTCACAGGAACTGATGCTGAAGCAAACAACGCGCAAGAGTTTTCTATTTTGGTTCTAGCCAGACAGTTTGTGACGGCCATGATAGTCCTGGACACATGGCAATACTTTATGCATCGATATATGCATGTCAACAAGTTCTTATACAAACATATCCACTCTCAACACCATCGTCTTATCGTACCTTACGCATACGGAGCTTTATACAACCATCCAGTGGAAGGGCTTCTCTTGGATACAATTGGAGGCGCTTTATCTTTCTTAATCTCTGGTATGTCTCCAAGAACTTCCATCTTCTTCTTCTCATTCGCCACTATCAAAACCGTGGACGACCATTGCGGACTCTGGCTTCCCGGAAATATATTCCATATGGTCTTCAAGAACAACACGGCTTACCACGATGTGCATCATCAGCTTTATGGAAGCAAATACAATTTCTCTCAGCCTTTCTTTGTCATGTGGGATCGGATTCTTGGAACTTACATGCCTTATTCGCTTGAGAAAAGAGAAGATGGAGGATTCGAAGCACGCCCGATTGAAGAATTCAAAGACGATTGAGTTTCTTGGATTTGGTAATGTTTTGTACCTGCCTGAGGTTAAATTATATTGGATACTTTGTTGTGCCATGGAGATGTAGTTTTACAATCAGAAACAGAGCTGGTTTGCATTTTGCCTTTTTAGTTTTCTCACGAGGGAATTAGCTGGAGTTTGAGAGTTGTATATAATAAGCATTATTGAGTTGTTCTACTTTGTGATTTGTTTTGCATGTCTTATTGTACAACAAACTATAACTTTTTTTTCTTTAATTATCCACAAAGTCTTTTTAATCATATAGCAACTTTATTTGAAAGCTTTACATAGTTTGCTGTGTAGTGATGTGAATCCTTGTGCTTCTGAAACATTAAAAAGTGTTCGAAACAATTTTCTTTTTGTGCAAAAGTGTTCCTATTAGTTTAAATCAGGATTACACCGTTTACTCTAATTGGGCTTTGACGGACTTGACTTATTTATCAAATTTTGCTTTCTTTCTTGTTTTTCCTTTTTCTTTTCACTTTTCTTCATATCCTAGGGCTAGGGTTAGCATTAAGGTTCTATGTTGGATTTTGAAAAGCACGAGGTAGAATGAATTCGTCCAAGAGAAAAGGAAGTCCAGGTACGTAGATCGATTCCAATTCACGTGATTTTCAGTTTGTTCTAAGATTCTGATTAGAGATATGTGATTTATATGTGTCTACCAATGTGATTATAAGTTAGTTTTTGCTATTTCGGATTTCAAAATTATCTGGTTTTAGTAGAAAAGGGCACAAAGATATATCAATGGAATTGTTTGAGATATTTTCTGTAATTCTTTGTTTTCGGTTTGCAGTTTGTTGCACACAGAAGATCAAGATGGTGATTTCGAACAGCCACAACGAGAAGCTGGTGGGTGTTCTTCATGAAACTGGTTCAAAAGAAATAGTGGTCTTGTGCCATGGATTTAACGCGAACAAGGACAACAAAATCCTCAAGAATGTGGCTACTGCTTTAGCCAAAAAATCAATCAGCGCATTCCGTTTTGATTTCTCTGGTAATGGAGAGGGTGAAGAAGTTTCAATTACGGTAACTACAACTACGAAGCGGAGGATTTACATTCCGTTATCCAATACTTTTCTAACACTAACCGCGTAGTTACTACCATTCTCGGGCATAGTAGAGGAGGTGATATCGTCCTCCTCTACGCCTCCAAGTATCTCGATATTCGCAATGTCATCAACATATCACACTACAAGAAAACATGGTTTTTGCGACTGCGATATTAGTCGCCATGTAGTCGCTAAATCATGATTTACGACTATGTTACGACTAAAACGTGCAGTCGTAAATAACGAGTCGCTAAATACCATAGTCGTAACATAGTCGTAAAGTAGAAGCTTAAATTGACGACTATCTTACGACAAATTTACGATTAATTCGCATGACCAAAGGTGATCTTGTTGCAGTCGTACCATAGTCGTAAAATTTAGCGACTACATTACGATTACTTTATGAACTTACTTGCGACTAATTTACGGCTACTAAGATTGATAAATGTTTTGTTATTGAAAATAAGCGACTAATATGCGACTATGTTACGACAATTTGGCGACTAATATTTGGCGAATTTCCTGATTTGTATTTAAATTAGGATTTACTAGGTTTTCTTGTTTTAGAATAAACATGCTAAATTCAATAAAAATCTCAATTTTTATTATATTATATATAAAATCATGATACAAAATAATCATACGACAGAACAACTCATGTAATTAAACTTGTGAATACTACTCTTGTACCGACTGTATCCAACAGAAACAGGTTCCTCCTACAAATCCTTGCCACTGGATATTCTCTTGATTCCTTCACTGGTTGCATTTTAGCTGCAAAAATGTTATATATATTTCAGAAATTTTCCTTAGATTAGCATTTTTAATCAGTAAAGCATATATATTATTTAGTTACTCATCTAAGTTTCCCCTTATGCTTGACTTGGATTCTCACAATCTGGAACTCCACCTTCTAAAGAACTGGATTTTTTTTATCGTGCAGTAATGAAACAAGAGATTTAAGAAATGGGTTTTGGAACAGCAACCTTTCCTAATATAGTCATGCCACTTCTTTTGGTAGTGCCCCATCTGCAAATCATTTTTGAGAAGTTAATTTTGTCTTTAAATTCCATGATTACTAAACATCACAGGAAATAAACTTCTAACAGAGGGAAATGAGCAAAAGTAGGAGGAACAACTATACAGCTAACATATTCTAGAAATCAGTTCTAATCATTCTATACACACTTTTAGTAATTCTTCTCCATTAAGCTATGCAAATCATAGGGTTTTGCTACATAATAAGTACACAGAAAAATATACTTTATTCGTTTTATCATCATTCTGAATTAACTAAACAAGCAACCAAAACCAGCTTCTCTCAAACAAATATAAACAAGAAAATAATGATACAAACACCGACCGTAAGTAGCTATATACAAAATATTATTAACTTTTTACACAGCCAAACATAAAATGCAAGAAAAGGGCCATAAACCAGTCAAAGGAACATGATAAAAACCACAAGAGAGTGAAATTGAAGGAAAAGAAGAGAAACCTTCGATCTCCTGTCGAGCTAGAGGTCATTTATTCAGAAGCTACAGATAAACCTGTAACGCAGCACCCAAAATTATGTCAATTATCAAATTTAAACCCTAAATCACAAATAACTCAATTGAGCCAGAGCCTAACTACATACAAGAGACTAGACAAAAACCAATCCATCAGAATTCGACTGCTCATACAATAATTTTACACCAACAAACGAAAACCATGAGACTACCAAATTCAATCAACTTAGTTCTTTAAGTGGAACAAATTAATTGTCTTACAACTTAGTTCTTTAAGTGAGCCGCAACGATTTTCGCCGCTACGGTTTCGTCTTCTACCACCACCACTCTCCAAACCCATATAGCGAAGTTCCATCTCCGGCCAGCTCTCTGCTCCATCGAAACGGTCGTTCTCCTTTAACCCGTGAACCAGAATTCGAAACAAAGTTAAGGAGAAGTTCAAATCTGAGTTTTCAACCAAAATAGAAAACAAAAATCTGAGTGAAAATTAGAGATTTGAGGAAAACTAAAAGAGATAAACAAGTGAGAATTTAAAGATTTGAGGAAAATCAAATGATACTCGTTCCTTTTCTCAAAAACCCTAATGCATTTGCGCAGAGAGAATGTGAGAGGAAAAAAAAGAAGTTGTCCGATTTAGATGTTTTGTTTTTGTCGAAGGAGTATATTGGGGAGGTTGAGGATCGATGACGTGGCAAATCAAATCAATCCTTGGCCATTGGATTCAGATGTAAGATCGATGATGTGGAGGAATGGAAGGTTTAGATTAAATAGTTTACTTGTTTCGGTTTGTGGGAAATTGTCATCAAAGTATAATTGGAAAAGATTTTTTTCTTTAGAAAAGAATAAGAAAGATTTTCGATAAAACCTCAATCAAAGACATAATTAATTCAATTATACCAATAAACTTTTAATCAAAGAATTATAACCACTTTTATATAGTATATATTTACTATATAGTCAATAGATGAGTGAAAACTAAAAATCCATAATTATGTTATGAAACCCTAAACCCTAAATCAAACATTCAGTTTATTCATAAAAGTCAAAACTATATATCAAACACTTCTTTAGATTATTGGGATTACATTTAGGCTTAAAGGTTGTGATTTAGTTTTAGCCTTTAGGGTTTCAACATGTTTAAGATTTAGGGTTTAAACACTTTTATTGTTTATGGTCCCCCAAAAGTTCTAAATACTCTAATCCCCAAACCCTATACCCTAAACTCTATATTAAAGATCATGGTTATAAACTTTTGGTGTTTTGGGTATATATTGATTATATACTATTATGTTTAGGTTATAGAGTTTTATAGAGTTTTTGTTTGTTTTGGTAGGTTATTGAGTTTTTGTTTTGTCGTAGGTTATAGAGTTTTTGTTTATTTTGGTCAAAGGTTATAGAGTTAAAGCCATAAACATAACAAATCTTAGATCAAACACTCAATTATCCTAAAACTTATGATTTCTAATAATTGGGGGAAAATGTATTTTTAACCCTATATACCCTAAACCTCAAATCTTATACCCTAAACTCTAAATCAAAGATCATGGCTTTCCATTGTTATTTGTAATTTCAATTCTTGGTTGTGTATTGATAATGTTTTTATTGGTTTTGGATATTAATAACATATTTTAAAAGGAGAAATGGCCATATGAAATCAAAACCATGAAAACGGAAGATCTATTACAAAGATTCAAATACTAAGATGATGAGTTCATACAAAAGTTTCAAAGTAACATGAGTTTTATAACAAGTAAAAAAAAAGGAAGATCTTCTTTTATTTCTTGTAACCGTTGGTCATGAATAAACACCAACCACTACACCAAAACCTGGGTTTCCCTACTGATTTTTGCTACTGAATTTTCAGTCGGTAAATTTACCGACTGATTAGCTACTAATTGTCGACTGATTAGCTACTGTTTCATATCAGTCGGCAATCAGTAGGTAATTACCGACTACAAAAATCAGTCAGCAATCATTAGGTGCTTTGCCGACTGATTTACTACTTCATGTTAACAGTAGCCATTTGTCCGACTGATTTTACTACTGAAATTAAACAGTAGCAAAATTACCTACTGATTTGCCGACTGAAAGCAATCTTATTTAAAGTCAGGTATTTACCGACTGATTACCGACTGATTACCGACTGATTACCGACGACCTTTCAGTGTGTGTATATCAGTAGCAAATCAGTCGGTAAAAGTAGGTACAGGCACGTGGAAATAATTTGGTGGTTGGTGTACCTAATTTACCAATCAGTCGGTAAACAGTAGGCGATCAGTCGGTAAATTTTCTTTATAAATGCCAAACTCGGGTTTTCTTATCACAATTATAGAAACACATACGAAAGAAAGAGTTTAAAAACACAAATCAAAGAGGGAATAAGCTTTTTCAACTCATAATGTCTGGAAATAACAATTGTGGTAATTTTCGGGCGTGGATGTATAATAGGTTCGATGAAGCGACAGGAAATCTCTCGGAAGAATTTATAAGGGGGGTGGACCAATTCATGCAATTTGCAAATAGCCAGGAACTAACGCAGAGAAATCGCGGTAAGTTTTACTGCCCTTGTCTTCTTTGCGAGAATGAGAATTTTATGTCGGGTGATAGAGTGAGGAAGCATCTGTATAGTAGAGGATTTATGGAAGATTATTATATCTGGTATATGCATGGTGAAGAACTAGATATGGATTTAGGACCGAGTAATGTTGATAGGAGTGAAGATGTGGGCAATGTAGAGGATAGATATGTGGATATGGTGAATGATGCATTTCGTGATAATGTGAGTTTTGATAACTACTATCAACAAGATGCTAGTTATCAGAATGTCGAAGAACCGGTTCGCAATCATTCAAAAAAATTCTACGACTTGTTAGATGAAGCAAATACTTCATTACATGATGGTTGTCGTGAAGGTCAGTCGCGGTTATCGTTAGCTGCTCGAATCATGCAACATAAGACAGATCATAATGCGAGTGAAAGGTCTGTGGATTCGGTTTGCGAAATCTTGAAAGATTTTTTACCAGAAGGAAACCAGGAAACCGGTTCACATTACGAGACAAACCGAATGATGCGCAATTTAGGGCTCCCATGTCATGCAATTGATGTTTGCATTAAAAATTGCATGATCTTCTAGAAAGATGATGAAGGTTTAGAAACATGTCGGTTTTGTAATTCGGAAAGATGGATGCCTAACGAGCAAAACCGTAGGAATAGGGTGCCATATAGTCGTATGTGGTATATGCCTATTGCAGACAAATTGAAAAGAATGTATCAGAGCGAGAAGACTGCAGCAGCAATGAGATGGCATGCCGAGCACGAACCAAATGAGGGAGAAATGTGTCATCCTTCTGATGCGGCAGAGTGGAAAAGTTTTCAAGATAAACATCCCGAGTTTGCAAAAGAACCCCGCAACGTTTATCTTGGATTGTGTACAGATGGGTTCAATCCATTTGGCGTGTCAAAAAATCATTCGTTGTGGCCTGTGATCTTGACTCCTTACAATTTACCCCCTGGTATGTGCATGAACAAGGAGTACTTGTTTCTAACAATTATGAATTATGGGCCAAATCATCTGCGAGCGAGTCTTGATATCTTCCTCCGACCTCTTATTGAAGAGTTGAAAGAATTGTGGTGTACTGGGGTCGAGACGTATGATGTGTCCTTGAATCAAAATTTTAATCTAAGAGCAGTGTTGTTGTGGACGATAAGCGACTTTCCGGCGTATGGCATGTTATCAGGATGGAGCACACATGGAAAATTAGCTTGTCCAATTTGTATGGAAGATATAAACTCATTTTATTTGCGGAACGGAAGAAAGACGTGTTGGTTCGATTGCCACCAAAGATTTCTGCCTCATGGTCATCCTGTAAGGAAGAATAAAAAAGACTTTTTAATGGGAAGAGACGCGAGTAATGAGTTGCCACCGGATTTTTTGACCGGTGAGCAAATTTACTCTTACCGTGTGCAACGTGTGAAGCCACCGAAAACAAAAGATGTTGGTGGAAACGGTCACGATAAGAGGAAGAAAGGCTTTGGGACAAATCATAACTGGTATAAAGAAAGCATATTCCGGGAATTGCCATACTGGAGGGACCTCAATCTTCGCCATAATCTCGATCTCATGCATGTAGAGAAGAATTTTTTTGACAACATTATTAACACTCTGATGCGGTTGCCAGGTAAATCAAAAGACACCGTTCCGTCAAGATGGGATATAGAATTATTATGTCATCGGCCACACTTACATATTGATAGTCAGGCTAGAGCCCCTTTTCCTGACTACGCTTTGACAGACGACGCAAGAAGAAGCTTATTGAAATGTGTGGAAGATTCGGTGAAATTCCCGGATGGTTATGCTTCGAACTTAGCTAATTGTGTTGATCTTGAGCAAGAAAAGTTTTTCGGGATGAAGAGTCATGACTGCCATGTTTTCATGGAGCGGCTACTTCCATTTATCTTAACTGATCTCGTAAACCGGAACATACACACCGCGATATCAGGTACTAATTGTTTTTTAAAAGAAAATAATTAAATCATGTAAATATATGATCATAGTGATTGTATTAACCATATGCATTTTTAATTAAAAAATCCGTAGGTGTTGGAACATTTTTCCGTGACTTATGTGCGAGAACTTTGCAAACAAATCGCGTCCAAATTCTGAAAGAAAACATAGTTTTAATCATATGCAATTTGGAGAGGGTCTTCCCACCATCCTTTTTCGACGTGATGGAGCACCTACCGATACATCTCCCCTACAAAGCTGAATTAGGAGGCCCCGTGCAATACCGGTGGATGTACCCATTTGAAAGGTATTTCAAAAAGTTAAGAGCAACAGCAAAGAACTCAATTATAAATTGATGACTTCGTTATAATTGGTAAGGTTGACTAGATTCACTCCGGGTGAAGTCCCTGTGTATCATTTCGATGGAGTGCCCGATATATTTACTCATGTAGGTCGACCTAGCGGCGAAATGCAAGAAAGGTGGCTCTCAGAGAAAGACTACCAATGCGCACATTCATATGTTTTGCGGAATTGTGGTTATTTCGACGAACTTGAGAGGTATAATTTGGAATTGCTGAAAATTAAATATATAGTCCACATTAAATTTCTCATTTAATTTTCCGGTGTTCCATATAGTTCATTCGAACATTATATTAGTGCAAAATATACGGACCTCCCCGAGAAAGACATCCTGGCCAAACGAGTCGAAGAGTATACAGATTGGATCAAAGAATATGTATGTCTTTTAAATATTTGACAATAATTTTCTTGATTTACCTTGAAATATATCTCATATTGTCTATATCCATGCAGGTTATTGCCTGGAAGGCCGAGTTTCCTTTTCCAACGTGGGTGCTCGACATAATTCATGGACCAGAGATGATGGTCAAGTCTTGGCCCATCTATTATACAAGAGGATATTTGTTTCATACCCTGACTCACAGCGAGGGAAGAAATACATGTAACTACGGTGTTTGTGTTAGCGGGGTAGATTATAGCAATCCAGAGGACCGAGCTGAATATCACGGTATCCTAACTGATATCCTAGAACTACAATATACGGGGGCGGTTGATTTAAGAATCACACTTTTTAAGTGTAAGTGGATGGATCCTGTGATCGGTAGAGGCACTCGGAGGAGCAATGGTGGCCTTGTAGATGTTCTTGCAAAGAAAAGATATCCAAAATACGACCCTTTTATTCTAGGTACGTATGCTTGTATCCTAGGTTGCTTTTATAATCACTTTCTGTAAAAGTTTGATTTTCACATTCAAATTGCACAGCATCTCAAGCCGATCAAGTTTGTTATATCCCGTACCCATACAAGGGAAGGAAACCGAAGGCTTTGTGGCACAATGTTGTTAAAGTCAACCCGAGGGCAAATATTTCAGGAGATTACGAACACATTGAACCTACTCTTTTACAACAAGAAACTGATGATAATGTAATCCTGACTATAATTGAAGATCTCGTGGTCGAGAATTCGGGTCCAAGAGTAAACCCAGTAACTCTCGATAACGAAGTCGGCGATGCGGAACTTGATGACGAATTTGAGTGTAACTTATCAGATTCGGACGACGACGTTCTTGAAGGTGTTTCATTGTGCTAACTTATTCATTTCAAGATTTGATAGTTTCGTTTTGATATTTTGTATAATTACGTATATTGAGTTTGTTTGACTAAAATATTTTGTATAATTACGTATATTGAGTTTCGTTTTGTATTTTGTATAATTACGCATATCCTTAAAATATCACAACTTAAAATTAGTTTGATTAATCACAAAATGAAAAAGCCTTAAAATGTTAGGTTTTCCTTAATTAAACTAAATTATAAAATTATTTACCTCCAAAATTTTTGGCCTCCAAAATTTAGCCTCCAAAATTTTGCCTTAAAAACTTTTGGGCCAAAATTTTTGCCTCCAAAACATTTGGGCCAAAAATTTTTTTGCCTCCTTTGCCACAGACCTGAAACGAAATACCATAAGTCACAAAACTCATTTCTTGTTTTCTCCGTCTAAAATCTTCTCTTCTTCCACTGAAATCTTCTCTTCTTCTCTGATTAATCTGATTAATCTTCTCTTCTTCTCCGATCAATCTTCTCTTCTTCTCCGATTTACTCTTTTTCTTCTTCCTCTGAAATCCCAATCCTGATTCTCTCTTTCATTTCTCATCTGCGATTCCAAACCCTAATGATTTCCTTTTCATCGATTCTCTGTCGCTCTCAATCTCTCAATCCCTCTATCTCTCTTCATCGATTCCCAGTTTTCTCAAACCCTAATCTCATTTCAAACCCTAATTTTTTGTTTCTCTTCATCGATGTCGCATGAAAAGAGGAAGAGGGTTCATCTTAAACCAAGAATGGAAATCGTGAGATCACCGGCCAATCCACCCAGGCGACATGATCTCCTTCTAGATACGGTACCGGAATCTCCCCCGCCGGTTCCCCGCAAGACCAATCCAAAGCCGTCTGTGAAAGATTACCCTCCAGCGGCGCATCTCTTCAAAACTCCAACAGTTGGAGGTTCTCCTTCTTTGCTTCCTCAACGGCGTGCATCCTCTCAGTCGGATCCACTTTCTCGGCCATCCCCTTCTGCGCAACCTCAAAGGTCTGCATCTGTAACCTCGGCTACAGTGGCGCCGAAAAACCCAGCCCCTCCATCTGTAGCGCCTCAAATCCGAGCCCCTGCATCGTCTGGGAATCGACAAGTCTCAACGCCTCAACATCATCAAGTTGAACCTACTGATTTGCCTACAAGGCGTGCATCTCAATCGCCTCGCAGTTCTGAAGCCCAGACGGGATTTCAAGAAGCAGATTCAGAAACTGAAGACGGAGAGTACTCTGATATCGATGTTCCAATTGAGCCTAATCTCGCCCAAGACCAGCTGAAGTCTCTAAACGCGATTCTGCTTGGGCCACGGCCAAACAAAATCACTATCCTTGATCCCGATCTCATTGAGCCTAATTCAACTTGGTAATTTCTTGCATTCTCTGTTCCCAACTAATCTAAACCCTATAACTTCATGGTCTCATTATTAGGTTGTAAAATTCCAGGTCAATGGTAGTTCATTTGATTTGGTTGTGTTCTGAATTTTGTTTGAATCAAGAGAGAATCTGATATAAAACTTGAATATCTTTTGAGAATTGAATAGTATATTGTGAGATGATTTGTGTGTTTCGGTTAATCTTGTTTGTTTGTTTGTTGTTGTCCCTGTGCTTTATGTTGATATGATTTGTGTGTTTCGGTTAAACTTGAATAGAATTGAAATAAAAATTCTCTTACTTTTCCAATTTTTGTGTTCTTATGTCCCTGTGCTTTATGTTGTTATGACTGGTTATCTTCTTCATGCGGTTGTCTGTATCGTTTATGCAGTGTCTGATGAGTATATGTATTGGTTTAGTGTGGTTGTCTTTGTAGCTCTCATGGCTTTGTGTCTGTAGATGAATCAATTTTCATTCAATTTTTGGTTTTGATTGCCTATATAGTGTTTTAGTAGCTGCTGATATTGAGATTTTATCAATTGTAGATGTTTTATCGTCTTTCTCATGACTACGATTAACGATTTGGTTGATTGAGAGAGAAATGAGCTTAGTTATGTTTCTGTTAATTTCATCACAACACTTCTTTGTTAATTGAAGTAACCTTTTCTCTGTTTTTGCAGGTTTGGTTTTGACAATTCCAAACTCATAAGACAGGTCACTAAGTGTTTCACCCGTAAGTTTGATGGCCCCTACTACAATATCTCCTCTGTGCCTAGGGACAGAATAGAACGATGGTTCGTTGAATTCGCGGTAACAGTACCTCCGATAATTGACAATTCTTCTATACAATACTTGTGTGTTTTATAATGACTAACACCAATCTTTCTCTTTTGTCTTGTAGAAAAAACACAGGTGGGATCCATCAATAACAGGTTTGGTTCAAGAGGAGTTCGAGGCAATACTTCAAAATCGCTTGAAGGACATGGTCAGCAATGCAAGGAGTCTTGACGAGCAACCTAAATGGATCATTGATATGATCTGGGAACAAATAAAAGCACATTGGGCCACTGATCACCAAATATCAAAGAGAGCGAAGACCTCACAAGCTCGGATGTCTCAGCGAAAAGGTCTCGGTCCTCACAAACACACCTGCGGACCGAAGACATACCGACAACTAGGACAAGAAATGGTAAGTCACTTGAAACTTGAGTTTTGCTTATATCTTTATTTTGTTAATGTTTTTGAAGTTGACTGAGTTGGTTAAAAATCTGTTTTCTTGAGTTTATATCTGATGGTTTATATTGTATTCTCCTTTACAGGAAGTTGAATTGGGCAGGCCAGTGAGTTACGGTGAGATTTTCATTAGAGCAAATACCAAGAAAGATGGAAAATTTGTCGATAAAAAAGCGGAGGAAGTTGCTGACTCCTATTTGAAGAAAAAGAGTGAGAAGTTGTCTGAAACCACAGAGCTTTCTGATGGTCGTGCTCCGGAGCTATCCGTACAAGACGATAACGAGCTCTTCCTGCAGGTTAAGTGCTTAATCTGTGTTGTTGTGTTTTGGAATGTCATTCATGCTGGGTTGGGATTAATTTTCTTTCTTATTTCTGTGTAGTCTACTTGTGTGAACGAAAGAGGACATGTATTTGGGTTGGGAAGCCTACAAGAGGATCTGGTGGTCAAGGGAAAGGGAAAAAACCCCCAAATCTCGGCCTCTGTCCTGAAGATGCAACAAGAGCTTGAAGAGGCTAAAAGGCTATTGGGTGAACAAGCAACTCTTATCAAACGGCAGGAAGAAGAAAATGCTCGACTTGCAACTGCTCAAAAGGCCTAGACCGTTCACCTTAACATGATGGACAAGTTCTTGAAAACCGACGACCGATTCCTCGCATTCCTTGCCACAGAAACTGCTACAGGTACCGGTGGTTCAACTTCTACTCAGTTGGTTTAGAAACTGATAGTGTAAGCCTTTTGTTTCTCACTTCTCTAGATCACCTATAACTTGAAACTCATGCTATGTGTTATGCAATGTGTTTTGCAACAAAATCAGTTGGTTTTGGAACATGAATCTTATGTAAGTTTTTGTGTATATATGTTTTTGTGTTGGTGTGCTTTGCAATACTAGTTAATGTTTGCTTTCTAATTGATTTTCACGTTTTAATTAGAATCAACAAACCAATTAGCATCTAAACACAATTATTAGATTCATAATCTATTCTCCATAATCAATCAGTCGGTAAAAATATTACACTATCAGTCGGTGAATAGTAGGAAATCAGTCGGTAAATTATACCCAAATTGCAAATGCGATGCTTACATCAGTCGCCATTGCGTAGGTAAATTTGTAGGTGATCAGTCGGTTATCTGTAGCAACATTTACCGACTGATTTTGCATATATCAGTCCCCAATCAGTCGGCAAATTTGCCTACTGATTGCATACATTTTGTGAAGTAGCTAATTTCAGTCGGTATTCAGTCACGAATCAGTCAGTAAATTTGTCGACTGTATAGTGACTGCCTATAAACAGTCGGTAAAATTAGTCGGAAATCAGTAGCTATTTACCGACTGATTATTTTACCGACGAGTGAAAAACCTACAGCACAAATCAGTCGGTAATCAGTCGGTAAAGGGTGTTTACCTACTGATTTCCAACTGATTTGGCAGTAGTTAAAAATCTGTTTTCTTGTGGTGAACGGAAGCTCTTAACCTCCATCAAAAACTCCTTCAACTTCCATAACCTACTGATCTTGATCTTCTCTATTTTTTCTGTAAAAATGACAACATAAATCTCCTCAAGTATCATAAAAGCTGAAACTTGTCTTGAAATCCATGTCCTCTCTCGTTACTCTTCCACCAAAATCACAACCATTGTTTTCTTTTTTTCATGTTACTTGCCAAATTAGTCAACACAAACAAGACTTCGAGCTTGTCTTGTCTCCTTTTGTTATACCATTCTCATTATACAAGATGGGGTCTTGAGAAAAATACGAAATTCTCCCCTGACTTCTCTTACCAATGCTTAAACAACCTACAAAGCCTATCAAAATCTCAATATTCCAACCGATAAAAAAAACTGATCGAAGTAGTTCTCTGATATGCCACTCTTCACTTTTATGCGGCACCGGGCCATGATTGCAGAAACCTTGGAACTACAATGAATATTAACAAAAAAAGAATCAACAATTAAGGTACAACAATTTACACACTAACAACAATCCGCAGAAACAAAAAGCTTCAAGCCAAAACAACAATCTACAAAAAAAAAGAAACAACAATCTACAAAAAAAAATTGAGAAAATAAAACATAATCGTTAAACTACAGGAACAGTCAAATACATATCCCAAATTAATATCCCAAATTGAAACTAAAATCGCAAATTCAAATACCTTTAAAATGTTTCACAACAACTAATTTACGACCAAATTCGTGCGGTCGTAGTATAGTCGTTTATCGGCAGCTAATTAGTCGCCAAATTTGGCGACTACATATATAGTCGCCAAATGTAGTCGTAAAAAGCATGTTTTCTTTAGTGTCAGGACGTTTTGATCTTAAAAAGAGTATACGTCTTGGAGAAGGTTATCTTGAGAAAATCAAGGAACAAGGATTCGTCAACGCTAAAGAGGGGAAAACGGAGTTCCGTCTTACAGAGGAGAGTTTAATGGAGAGATTAAACACGGATATGCATCAAGCTTGCCTCAAGATTGACAAAGAATGCAAAGTCTTGACGGTTCATGGAACCGCGGATACGACAGTACCAGTGGAAGATGCCGAAGAGTTTGCAAAGGTTGTACCGAATCACAAGCTGGAAATTGTGGAAGGAGATAGTCATGGTTTTAGAGAGCATCAAGATCAACTTGTTAAAATTGTTATGGAGTTTATAGAGACAGTCAATTATCAACAACTACCCTTTGTTTCTTTTTCTTCTCTGACAATTTAATTTACATCTGAATTAATGTAGCACTAGGGGGGTGACCCGTTCGGTCCCCGAAAGGCGGGTTGTTAAATAATTAGTTGGTTTATGGTGTTGTATTCGGAAAATGTACTAATCCGTGTGCATTAAGTGAATGAGCAAATTGTAGGAAATGGTTAACGGACGCAGGGAAACATATTAGCGGTATATGGAACGTGTATAATTTGGTTTTAAAAAGTAGGGAACGGAGAGTAGATTGTAGTAATTGTAATTTGCAATGTAGTAATCGGTCCACGGAGTTAGTGGACCGATTCTGGAAAGTATAGGACTCGGTTTCTAGTAATTGTATTTCGAAAATGTAGTAACCGGTCCACGAAAGCATGGGAACATAGTATTTTTATTTCGAAAGTACATAAAGTTCAAAACATATTGATGTTTTGAGGAACGAAACTTGAAGGTGTTGTACAGGAAAAATTAACGACGGAGAGTAGATAATCAATTTTGGCCTCTATTTGAGAAATTTTATGATATACATATTCAGAAGAAATAGGATGATGGTACCCATAATAAGTTTCTTACAATAATTAAACATAAAAGTGTCAAAAAACAAAAAAAACAAAAACAAAAACTACACACACAAAATTCAAGTCATCAGCAACCAATCCGAAATTTCCTCACAACTTTAATCTTTGTCCTGTAAAAAAGAAATTTTCCTACTAAATTACACAATATCATATAATACAACAAATAAAATTAAACAAATTATTACCTTACTACCATTCTTAGCTTTGTGCAGATTAATAAACTTCACAAATGTATCAGGGTATTGCTGGGCAAGACGATTGAGAAATTCATTTCCACAAGTTTTCGATGATTGAGACGAACCTTCAGATTTCTGGTTAAAAACAAAAGGGATTATTTCTAGAATAGGAGCAATTTTGTGAAATCCCAAACGAACCCAATCCTCAGGTTTATATTCCAATAATCTTATTTTCTTCTCGATTCTCCTCTGCTTGATTTCTAGTCTTTCTTTTTTCTTCATTATCCTCTTATGAGAGTCCAATGCCCGATAATATTTTTCAACCATCTATAAAGAACAATCATATAAAAATATGAAACCGAATTAATTCCCGAACTATACTTAAACACATACTTTGAGTTTACACAAAATTACCTTAGTGACGAAAACTTCTGATTTATTCGGTGGATCATCTTCACGATCAGCATGTAAAATCAAAGGAAGTGTTAAACTTTTTGGTTGGAAGACAGTGGAACTTGATTCAGAACGATCGATCTTGCCTTTACGAACCAAGCAACTTCCATTGGAAGGTTTTGTATGGGATTGTTGAGGAACCAAATTGCAAGATTCAATTGCAACACTCGAATCCAGTTTCTTAAGAATAAAAGATTATCTGGGAATAATAATCGTAAGAGATTTTGTGGCAATACTAATCGATGATATATCGATGATTTGGAAAAAGAAAATATTAAGACTGTGACTGACACTAATGCATGCGAATATAAAAAGTCAAGAAAAGGAAAGAAAATATCATTTTACTTAATTCTTCAGAATTATTTGTTAATAACAAATATATCGTAATACTAAATAGATTGATTTTTCTTCAACAACATTAACAAAATCTTAAAATATTTGTAAACATATAATCTTTAATCAACTTCGTTATCAATTAATAGAATGCAATATTTACAAAATTGTGATAAACAAATAGCTGCATGGTTGATTAGGCATTTTGTAAAACAGAGTAGATATTGATTAGGCATTTTTTACAACGCAACAGATTAGGAATTTGCTAAATTAAAGATATTCATAGACCATAATTAATACAATTTTTATTTGATCATCAAAACATAGTGATGATTTGAGGAACGAAAGTCGAAGGTGTTGTAGAAAGATGTATTAAACTCGTTATACAAAATGGTAATGGTGCTATTTTATCAAAACCAAGGATTTGCCATTCCGTGTAAGGAGATTGGAGGCGTCTTATCTTGTTCTCAAAAATAAGACGCTTCAACTCAAGACGGCATCTTTGATCCGGGTTCATTGCCATCTGAAATAATATGTCGTCGTACGTCCTACATGCTTTTCGATACTTTTGAATCAACTAAAGGAATTAAGGGAAAAAACATCAATTAAAAACGACAACACGACAATAATAACATTACATAACTTAAATTAGAGTCTAAATACCTTTGTTAAAAAAACCTGAGAGTGTTCACAATGTTGTGCACTCATTGTTAAGAGCATCGGTACATTCAAACCACTACTTCTAAAATAAACAATTGAATTGTTTGTAGAGTCATTAGAACTCTCAGACATCGTTATCACCAAACAAAACAGAAAAAGCAATTGGTAGGGATAAAAAACAGATACAAAACTAAGAGATTGTGTAATATCTTTGGCTTAGCTTTGGTTTGTATTTATATCAATGATTCCGCATTGTAAATTACGTGGTATACTTTCCTAACTACAAATCTGAATTAATGTCACTGTCAATAAATGTGAATTATGAACTCAAATTTATTATCTGAGCTATCTACGCTGTTAACAGAGTCAAACATATCGTGTAAAGAGGCAAGAACAAATATTCTGAATTAACCAACGATGTAATAAATAATCTTAAGTCATATACTAAAATTTATAGGGAATGTTGATACTCTTAAGTAAATCAGAAAAGCAGACAATATATACTGAATATTCTTTGAAAAAAGAGTTCATATTAAGTACTTGATAAATTATTTAATATTTACATATATATACAAATATCTTTTAGTTGCACAAAAAAAGAAAAAAAATCTCTCAGTTGCCGACAAATATGTTTTTCAAACTATTTATGGTTATAAATACATTACGTAATTATTAACCTGTAAATTACAATGTATGAATCTTAAACATTTTAGGAAGCTTTATTATATACAAAAGTGTTTGAATCTCCATATCATTTACGATAAGAGATAAATTATTATTAAGATCGTTTGCTAATTAGGAAATATCAATATTATTAATCGATTCAATTTTTTATAACAACATTAAAATGGTAAAAAATAATTATTCCTTAATTAGCTTCTTCGTTCTGATCCTTCATCATCTCCACTGCATCTTCAATGATCTTTACTTTTTCCATAAGATTCTTCACGTCTAGTCTGGTTATATTAGCTCTTATTGATTATTTTAGGTAGTGTGATTTGAGACAGACTTCGTTCCATTTGAATTCTTTATCGATTTTGGTCTTCTCCTCTTCACAAATTTTGTTGTAAGAGAACTTTAGGTCATTTAGCTTTAGAAATATTTTCCAAAGGAACTTGAATTCTTCATCTTCGATTTCGCGATTTTTCTCTATTTTCTCCATGAACGCCTTTGCTTCTGTTAAAAATTCTTCCTTCAATTGTCGTAATTTCGTTGGATCCATTTGTGTTGAAGCAAAATTGAAAGGTTAATGTATGAAGAATTTATGTGTTTTCCTGAAATGAGAACTTTTTATTCGTAAGATCTTATTTTTATATGCTCTACACATGTTAAGGCAAATAAATAATCATTTCTCGAGACAATAAAATGTTGTCATTCAAACATCCAATCAAACAAAAATAGTTCACTTAAGAAAGTGGTATAGTTTTTCAAAATATTTGATTTGTTTGAGATGGTAACCGAGACTAATGCATGAGAAATATATAATCAAACATGGGAATATAAAAAGTCATGAAAAAGAACACAATACTAACTTTACTTCATTTCTAGTAAAAGTATACCATTTGTAGTCATTAATTTCTTGTAAGTTCTGTAGAGATATTAACTGATCGGAAAGATTATTTGTTAATACCGAATATATCATTAAATTATTTGTTAGTCGATTGAATTTTATCTAACAACATTAAAAAATCGTAAAATCCAAAAAAGAAATATTCCTTAATGAGATTTTTGGTTATCAATATATTTTAGGTTTACACATCCTCTTAAACCATAATCAATTGTTTTTTTAGATATACATATCCTCTTAGACAATACTTTATGATTATTAATTAGAAATCTTTTAACAACATCTCCGATAACTCATAGAAAGTATAATAAATGTCGTATCTCTTGTAAATATTCGGAATACAAACAGAATATTTATTTTTGGTAACTAAATTTAATATATGATAACTCAGAAATATGAGGAAAACTCATCTCATAAACCTCCAATAAAAATGTATATCGTTACAACCAAACGAAAAAAAATACACGAACCAACGCAACAACACCGGCACCAAAAGCCAAAAGAAACTCGAACCACAAAGAAAGTTAAGCTCAACCGGCGACCTGCTCATCGAACCACTGCCTGAACTTCAGCTCATCTTTGCCTCTGGCTCCCAAGTCTCCTCCTGGCAATCGCCACAATCCCACAAAATACGCAACAACGGAATCTTCTTCCGGCGCAGTTCCTTGATCCTCCTCTCGAGAATCCTCACGGGAACCGCCAAAACCGTCAAATCAGGCTGCAGATCCGCAGGGATCTCAGGTACTAATACCTCCGACTCATGCAGGCACTTCCTCAACATCGACACATGGAAAACCTTGACCGGTGGTAACTCAAGCCGATACGGTACAGGTCCCACCCGCTCCACCATGGGAAACGGAACCATAAAACGCGGACTCAGCTTGTTCTCAGAAATGGACCTGCTAGGGCCCCTAAACATAGCCATCTTGAGATACACGCGATCTCCAACCTCAAACTCAAGCTCACGCCGTCGCTTATCAGCGTAGCTCCTCTGGCAATCCTGAGCTTCCTTCATGTTCAATTTCACGACTCGGATCCACTCCGTCGTTTCCTGAACATAGGTAGCTCCCAGAACACTGCGCTCCTACAAGGCCTCCCATACAATGCCTCAAAAGGAGCCATCCTGATACTTGCCTGAAAGTTGTTATTATACGCAAACTCTACTAAGCTCAAGTGATCATACCAATGACCGCCCCAATCCAGAATACACATCCTCAGCAAATCCTCCATAGTCTGAATAGTCCTCTCTAACTGCCCATCAGTCTGCGGATGATAAGCCGTAATCATATGCACCTTAGTGCCCATCTCTGCCTGAAACGCTCCCCAAAACTCGGATGCAAACCTGGGATCCCGATCAGACACAATACTGGCTGGCACTCCATGCAGCCTCACAATCTCTTGCACAAACTTCTTAGCCAACTTAGCCGCTCCATCGGTCTTCTTAATGGCCAAGAAGTGTGCTAACTTAGTCAACCGATCCACAATCACCCAAATAGCATCATATGTCTGCGAAACAGGTAATCCCACTACGAAATCCATCGTAATCATATCCCACTTCCACTCAGGAATGGGCAAACTCTGCAGGAGACCACTCGGAACCTTGTACTCGGCGTTGACCAACGAACACGTGTTGCACTTAGCAACATAAGCTGTCACGTCTCTCTTCATCCCGACCCAGTGATAATACCGCTTGAGATCACGATACATCTTAGTCGCACCCGGATGAATCGAGAACTTGCTCGAATGAGCCTCACTCAGAATCTCCTGCCTCAGCTCCTCAACCTTGGGTACACAAACCCGACCGCGAACAAGAATTGCCCCACTCGATGAGACCTGATACTCAGAACCCGCTGCGGTCGACTCAGAACCCGCTGCGGTCGACGCAGCTACCAAACCCGAATCGTTCGCCTGAGCCGCAAGAATCCTACTCAGAAGGTCTGCCTGATTAACCGTCTCTAAACCCAATGGCTCTTCCAAAATAGCACCCAGACGCAACGTGCTAATCTCGCCTACTAAATCCTCAATATCCCGCTCACGGGCTGAATCGGACCTCCGTCAACTCAAGGCATCGGCTACCTGATTAGCCTTGCCCGGATGATAAATAATCTCCAGATCGTAATCTGCCAGCAACTCAACCCAGCGTCTCTGTCTCATATTCAGCAACGGCTCAGTGAAGATGTGCTGCAGATTCTTGTGATCCGTGAAGATCTGCACTCTCCCTCCATAGAAATAAGACCTCCAAATCTTCAGAGCGAATACAAATGCTCCCAACTCTAGATCATGCGTAGGCCGATTACGCTCACTACCCTGCAGATGCCTCAAAGCATAAGCGATAACTCGACCCTCCTGCATCAAAACGCAACCCTGGCCAACTCCTGAAGCATCAGTATACACGGTGTACGGCTTCCCCGGCTCGGGTAGTGCCAACACCGGCGTACTAGTCAACATCTCCTTGAGTCTCGCAAAACTCTCCTCGCACTCCGGCGACCAGACAAACGGAACATCCTTACCGGTCAGCTTCGTCATCGGCTGCGCCATACTCGCAAATCCCTTGACGAACCTCCGATAATAACCTGCCAGACCCAAGAAACTCCTGATCTCGGTAGCACTGCTCGGTCTAGGCCAATCACGGATCGCCTCAATCTTAGCCGGATCCACAGAAACTCCCTCTGCAGAAACAATGTGGCCAAGAAAACCCATCTCTCGCTGCCAAAAACTGCACTTCCTCAACTTAGCATACAACTTCTGTTCCCGAAGCCTCTCAAGAACCAACCGCAAATGCGTCTCTTGCTCCTCGGAACTCCTCAAATATACCAAAATATCATCGATAAAAATGATAACGAACACGTCCAGATACTCCCTGAACACGTCGTTCATCAATCGCATGAATGCCGCAGGCGCATTCGTCAATCCAAAAGGCATGACCACGAACTCGAAATGCCCATAACGCGTCCTGAATGCCGTCTTACGAACATCTGCCTCGTCAATCAAAATCTAATGATATCCAGAAGCCAAGTCAATCTTGGAGAACCAGGTCGCACCCCTCAGCTGATCCAACAACTCATCAATCCTCGGGAGGGGGTACCTGTTCTTCACAGTGACTCGGTTCAGTCCCCGGTAATCAATGCACAACCGGAAACTACCACCCTTCTTCTTCACAAACAAGACCGGCGCTCCCCATGGCGAAACACTCGGCTGAATAAAACCCTTACTCAGAAGATCCTCTAGCTGCTTCTTCAGCTCCGCTAACTCTGCTGGAGCCATCCTGTAAGGAGCCTTAGATATCGGAGCTGTTCCCAGTTCCAACTCAATCGTGAAAGGATCAGCACGAGATGGTGGCAATCCCTTCAATGACCGAAAAACATCCTCAAACTCCCGAACAACTCGAATATCCTAAAGAGCAACCTCACCACTGGACTCCGCCATCACAATCGTCGCCAAGAAAGCCTTGCAACCTCGCTCTATCATCTGCTCTGCCTGAATAGCCGAGATTACCAAGCTGCTGGAAGTCGGTCTCAACCCCTGAAACACCAACCTCCCACCACCACGCTCGAAGCTAACTCTACCTCTGAAACAATCCAGATGGACCCGGTAAAACGATAACCAGTCCATCCCAAGGATCACATCATAAAGCGCAACCGGACTAATCACCAAATCCGCCGGCATCGAATGTCCTGCGATCTGAACATCTACTGCCCTAGCACGGCCTGAAGTAGCCAGGAAACCACCTCCAGCCACCTTGACCATGCTTGCACGCTCACCAGCGCTGCTCCGGATGCCACTGCTCTCGGTATGCTCCGGAGTAATGTAGCAGTTTGATGCTCCATAATCAAACAGAACGTGGGACTCAAAACCACCCACTAACAAGGTCCCTACACAATCACATGCGTTGAGAACCCTGACAACACGACCACTAGCAAAATAAAAGAGCACCACAAAACAACGACAAAATTCTACCACTAGGAATTTACGAAGTTAGGTCTAGAATTTTACTTGTGATCTGCCCGGCGCCACTAGCCTGACCCAACTCCGCCGGAGGATACACCTGCGGTGCTGGACCAATCTGACCAATCGGCTGAATCGCTGCCACCACTGGACGCTGCAACCGGGGACACATCGGCCTGAAATGCCCCGACTCGCCACACTCAAAACAAACCTTAGCCCCACCTCGGGAGCCCTTAGGACAGTTCGCCACTCGATGCTCTGAACTCCCGCACCCAAAACAACCATGGGTGCCGTGGCTACCTGAACCCGACCAAGAAGGATCATCCCACCTCCTCTTCTGGCCCTGCGAAGGCTTACCGCCCTTGCCAGAACAAGAACCTCTACGCTGCTGATGCTGCTGCAGCTGCTGACTCCTCGGCTGAACGGCAGGAGCCACAACAGGCTGAACGACAACCGGACCAGACTGCTCACGCTGATCCTCCTCAATCGAAGCTGCTAGCTCCACCAGATCCGCCCTCGAGATGTATCTACCACCCCTGCACTGGGTCCTGATACTCAACCGCAGTCCCTGCAAGAACCGCTGAACCAGAGCTCGCTCGTCGACAACACCGTGCCCAGAATGAACCACCAACCTGCTGAACTCGGCGTCATACTCACGCACTGACAGCTTTCTCTGCGACAAGGACATGAACCTCATCTGAAGATGGTCTCGAGCCTCCTGAGGGAAATACTTGGCGTTGAACTCAGCCAAGAATTCACCCCAAGTCCACTCCGCACGCCTAGCCTCAATAGCGCGCCACCAACAATGGGCATCACCACTCAGATAGTGGACAGCCAACTCGACCTGATACTCGGCAGGACACCTGATCGATCTGAAGTTACGCTCTAACCTCAGACGCCACTCATCAGCCGCCTCAGGACCAACTCTGCCCTCGAAGAATAGCGTAGCTATCCTCTGCATTTGTCCCATCATCTCGAGATAAGACGGAACCTGCGCTGCAACTGCAGCCCTCGGCTGCTCAGCCACTGCAGCCCTCTGCTACAAACCGGCCACTGGCGGAACACCCAGAGCCTGCTCAGGAGCCACCGGCGGAAAACGTGCCAACAACTGCGTCAGCAATCCCACGACCTGGTCATCTCGACCCGGAGCTACAGCGGCACCCCCACCAGGGCCCTCTGGAACTCCCCTGCCCCTACCGGCACCGGCCAACACACTGGCACCACGCGACTGGGACTCTAACGCGGTCGCGACACTCTGCGCCGCGCTCTCGGCTGACTCAGCGACTAAACCACGACCACGGCCCCGGCCTCCACGGCCGCCCACTCTGCCACCACGGGCAACTGCTCTACCACCACGGGCAACTGCTCTACCACGACCTCTAGCTCTGGTATCCATCTCACTGTAACACAGATCAGTAGATAAGCAGCCTAGAAGTCACAATCAAAAGCACACAAAACTTACCGCGGAATCTCTTTGAAGGCCGGAGAGGATGATTCTATGACTAGGAATTGACTAAGCACAAATAATCAATTTAAACACATAGTCTCAACTCATCCAATCCTAACAGTCCTAAAACCGTAAGGGCTCTGATACCAAAATGTAACACCCAGTTTTTTTTTTTTTTTTGCTAAATTAATTCTACTGCGGAATAAACTCAACAATTAAATCCATATTAAAATCTCATAACAATCATCCAACGATTATAATCAACATTAAATCCAGGAATCCTCATACAAATCTAGCAACCTAACACCGGGTTCACTAGACTAAACATCAACACAAAAGACTAACGTCAACACAAAAGATCCTATCATCCCCTCTTCTGGCCATGATTCCGCGATCACGATTTCCCTTTACCTGCAACACAATTAGGAAAAACGAGTTGCGTAAGTATTTAAGAAATACTTAGTGAGACGGTCCTCCCATCTACAGGCCAATTACTCAGATAAAGCAGCACATGAAATACCAGGATTATCAAACAATGCACAGAACAAGCAAACAGCACAAAACAGGAACAACAGCAACCATGTCGATCGACGGGAAGCAATCCTGTCGATCGACGGACACTTTAAAACCCGTGTCGATCGACAGGCGAGCTGCTGCTGGAATCCGACCTATCCTCTCATGGTCGAATCTCCACACTTTTCAAACCCAAAATATGTTCATACAATCGCAGATCCACCAAAAACACACAACAAGCAACCGCATATCATCCATTCCTCAATCCAAGGACCTATGGTCACGCACTCACCTTAGATCTGAAGAGGAAGAACGAAGAACGCGAAGAACACGAAGAACACGGAACACTAAGTTCCCAAACCGGCCCATTAACCAAAACGAACCGAAAACAAAGCCCAAGTCTGATTTTTAACTCGTGTCGATCGACACACTCTTCGTGTTGATCGACAGGGACCTCACTGCCCAAATCTTCGAAGAGACAACAGACCGTGTCGATCGACACAAACCCCCTGTGTCGATCGACACCCACCAAAAATCACATTTTTGGTTCACGGGCGTTACAGAAATTCAAATAACTAATATTATGTTTTCCAAATAAAAGTACAAAAACAAATAACAACGACTATTAAAAGTACTAAGCAAAATACAATAAAGGCCGAATAAGTTCAAATATTACATCACACGATAAGAGGAAAATGATTAAGACATAAGGATGAATAAATCATTGAGCTTGATCACTCAATGGTAGCCTAACAAAAAAAAAAGATACATAATCAATAAGAAAAAAATATTGGGAAGAACATATATAGTTTGTAAATAAAATTTTTAAATTACCATTTCTTAAACTCGTCAACTTCTTCAATCAGAGGATCAAAAAGAATTTGAGAACATGGACCTTTGGCTCGAACACTCAATCGACCTACATACATTTGGGTAACTACTAAATTATTCCAAGATATATAATATCTCAATCATCTTAAAAAGAACATGTTTAACTAACCATTACTCAAATGTTTGACACAAAAAGAATTGCAACACGAAAATCATATCCCAATTACCGAATTCCTCCCATTGCTTATCGAAATCTTTTGCAAGATTTCCCAAGATAACACAATCGAGTTCTAGACCACTACAAAAACAAAATCAAATATATAATTCATGGTACCAAACCTAATATATATAATCTGGAAAAAATAAACTTACTTCATGTTGCGAATTGTTAGGTCAACATAGTTCAAACTTCCTCCGTAAATCAAGTCATACTGATCATGTTCAACATACATCATTGGTGACACATGCGTCACCAATCCAATAAGGTCTAGAAAAACAAAATAAAAATAAAGAATCCTCTTGAAGGGCAATACATTACAATCATTTAGGATTAATTTATAAATAATAAAAATGAAGTGATACATACCGAGAGAGACGTTCTCATTGATCATCCCAGCAAATATACTCTCAAATGGTGCAAAATCAAATAAATGACCAAATGTTTGATGAGTACAATTCGTGATTTACGTGGTATCGAGGATATTAATCAAAAACGAATTGTTAATGTTCTTGCTGGGATTTGGATCAACAACATCTTTAAAACCAACAAACATTTTCCATTCACCTTCTTGAACATGGTTAGACAATAATCCTATCCGATTTCCATCATGCACGGCTTCGATTTTTTCTCCCTACAAAAAAATTGATAATAATATTTTAATGATAATAAACTGAACAAAGCATTAACACAAATTCAAGTGATTGATATTACAAGAAAAAAAACAAAACAAATACCAATCTATCACCAAGAATAAAATGGATTTTTTGACGGTTGTATACGTTTTTAGTAAACCATTTGCGCAAGACTTTAACATGGATTATAGCAATGAAAGAGGAATTAAGATGTAATCGAGAAAGAGGGTAAGAGTAATTCATAGTTTTTTTTTCTTTGGGAGATGAGGAAGAAGATTGATAAGTCAAATAAAAAGAAAATAAGAATGATTTAAGATTGGTTTATATACTGTAGAAAAAGGGTAAGTGAATATATTATTGTGTAAAAGTATTTTTGGTCTAAAAAATATATCTTCCGTAAAAAGTCTTGGTAATTACTTTTAAAAGAAAAAATTTTGGTAAATAACAATATTTATGAACATGCAAAAGACTACTGACGACTCACGCCACAATGATACTGAAACTACCAGTTTTTTTTTTTTTTACACTAACATTTCTACTGCGGAACATCAACATTTAAACCAATTTAATACTCCAATAAATCCATAAATAAATAAATCCTTTAAACCAATTAAATTCAATATAAAATTCAGGAATGAAATAATGCTAGCAACCTAAACAACCGGTTCACTAGACTAAATAATTATACACTAGACCCTATCATCCTCTTCTCTCGGCCTCGATTCCACGATCACACTTTTCCTTTAGCTGCAACACATGGGAATAAGAGTTGCGTAAGTATTTCATAAATACTTAGTGAGTTGCTCATCCCGCCTACCGGCGTAACAAGCAGGCTCAGATAAACGATCAAACAACAGAATCAACCAAACCAAAACAAAACAGCTCAAGAATCAACAATTCCCGAGACAGATCATCTCGTGTCGATCGACACATTGCTTGTGTCGCTCGACACGACAACAGCACTCGTGTCGCTCGACACCCTCCTGGTGTCAATCGACACGCCTCTGTGTTGCACCGGAAACGTGAAAATCCTCACGTTACACGAATCCGGCGAACATGAGCCGCTTCCCTGCAATAAAACACGACATAAACGAGTATCCAATCCACAAACAACACGGAAATCATCATCAAACAATCCACAATACCAATCGAATCACAAAACAACACCGAATATTGCCTAGAAACCGCGGTCACAACTCACCTTGGCTTGATAGGAATGAAAGGATTCGGATTTGGAACGAAGGAACTACGCGATTATGACCCTCTAGACTCGAAAACTGCACGATCACCCGAGGAACACGAGAGAAACGAAACCTAACACCTCTAACACGCTAAGGAGAGGTTTTGGATTGATTTCTTTGCAACAATCAAATCCAAAAAACCCCAAACTCACAATTCCCTCTAAAAGTCTCCTCTTTTTCTCTGATTTCGACGGTTCCCAGAACTCCATGCATATCTAATATTTAGCGAATCGCGTGGTGATTACTATTTTCTTATAATGTAATTGATGTCATTTTATTATGGAAATGTACTTATTCAAAATATGAGACTTAATATTTTCTACTTATTCGTATTAAATATGAGAATTTTATTCCTACTCCAATTTAATCTTGAAGATTGATTTTTCGGTTTTTTTATTTTTTCCACAAATAATGATGTTTTACTTTGTAATTAATGAATTTGACAAAAAAAATCAATTATTTTATTAGTTAAAGTGTAATTAGTGAAGAATAACACACCTACTATAATGACTCACGCTAACAAAAGAGAATAGATTGTATAATTGCATTTATGGAAAAGTGACAAATTGAATTAATTAAATGTTAGTTTAACGAATTTTTTAACTTTTAGGATTTCCAAAAATATTTACAATAAGTAAATATGGAATATGGAAAATAATTTTCTTCGATTATCAGTTGTTTAATATGAAAGATTAAATCATCTTTCTCATTTGTTTTTTTCTGTTTTGCTTTTATACAGTGATTTATTGTACTCGGATGATGATGAAGACAAAGAGAATGATTTAATCTTTTAAATTTAGTTTTAAATATATTGTGTCCCTATTAATAAGGGTATTGTCCTTGACAATTACTTTGTAATAATTTTTTTAATGTTAGTAATTATATTTTCGTTCGAATTATTAAACATTTTTTATGTATGATTTATTGACTGGATCATAATGGAATATGCCAAACATATTATGTAATTTTTGTTCTCATATGAATACACAATGCAAAATAACATTAAAACGCAAAATCTCAAAATGCTTAATCAAGTTAAATAATAATATTACCTAAACTTAAGACAAAACATAGATACTATGGTATCATAATTTTCAACATGGACGACCATATTTAAAATGGATAATAGATGTTCGAATTCCTTCTTAGAAGACGATCGTTCAGCTTCAATATTAATACGAACAAACTCATTTGAAGATTCTATTAGTCCTAATGCACAACATGCCTGTTTAAAATTAGGGTAAACAATCCCGTCAACTGTACGAACATCTTCAAAGCATGTTGCACCTTTTACAATCCATAGCATGAGATAAAAGTAGTAAGATTCACCGGTAGGTAGAGGATCGTAAGCTAACCTTGTTTTAGTACTAAATCCAGGACTAAAAGTCCATATAGATTACATTGAATCCCAAACGTATTTAGAACCAAAATCTCCATACGTTAATGTTCTGGCTTCGGTGCTTTGTTGGTTATATTCGAACCAACTTGTAAGTTTAGATCTTTCGTTTACACCTGATGACACCTGAGATTCCGGATTTGGTAGAAGGAAAGGAAGGACAATACAATCTGGAATAGATAAGGTGTCCAGACTAAGTAAATCATCTGCACAAATAGAACATTTTTAATAAATACAATTCATAGTATGAAAATATATAGTTTGAAATAATCATCCACTAATTGTTTACCATTCATATGATCATGCGAATCAACACCAACTTCGAGGAGGAATGACATTTTACACCATTTGTCTAAAGACATCTGCATTTTGAAAACGGAATAAGGTATATATAGATATATTATTTTAAGGGCTACACTTTTTACCTAGTGATAAAGGAAATTATATTTTGTTACCGTGAATATTGCGTTAATCTAAAACATTTTAAGAATGTAGATATTATGGTTGCGTGTGATTAGAGAAGACATAATATTTTATGCTCTTGTAACCTGTATGAAGATTCCTTATTTTTTAGATTGTGTATATATTATACCAACTGTAATCCGCAATTCGTAGTTACTACTTTCCTATATTGTTTACTCCTATAATTCTATCGATTCATTTTAACATTTGAGAAATCAATGAGAGGAATGTTAATATTTTGACCAATGAAACTCAAAAATAAATAGTTATTATTAACCATTGTCTCGTACCAAGAATACTTAACATGCGAATACACAATTCCAAACACTAAAACATTGGAATAAGAATGATTGTAATATCCCATGTTGGTTCAATAATTAATATCATGCGTGGGAGTAAATAAAAATTATGGTGGTGTGTGTAATGGGAATATAAAATATTCGAAGATTATTTGATGCTAATTTGTTCGGACTAAAATTCCTTTCGAGTAAGATTGCGTATATATATATATATATATATATGTCATCATTTTAATAGCGTTTAACTCTTCCTATAATATAGCGGATTCACATAATTCAGTTTAATGACTTTGTTATTAAATTGATTTTCAGCGATGTTTTCAATTATTAATATGTCCTACAGACACGCAACTTAATCGGAATTATGAAATGGACTAAGTTTGTGGCCATACCCAAGAATATTTGGATTTTAATAATAAGCCCATACAAAAATACATGGACCTTGTCCAAAAGCTCAGCTCGCAATTTAGGAGTTTGAACGCTACAAAAAAAATCTTATTTGGAAAATGATAAGATCATTAACTGCTTAATTAGTAATTACAACATCCGAAACGACGTGTCTGGTTTTGTTTAATTCTCAAGTTTGGTTATTCATGGCTATTTAATAAGTTATATGCCTGTTTACACTCTTTGTAATAAATTAGTTGACTTTAACGTCAATCAGAATTTACTACTTTGTTTTCTAAACACTTTCCATTTCTCGCAAGATAATAATAACTGTTTTTTGGTCTCTATACTTCGGAGACAAATTGTTTTTTCTTTGCGTGTATTTCTAAATTTTCAAAATGGGAGATGTTACAGAATCAAAAATTTCTGATCTTTATCCTAGAATGAGACGTACTATCATTCGTGTGAAAGTCATAAAGAAATGGTTTGTTACCGTAGATGAACGTGAAAAGTATCTTACTTTCATTCTAGGTGATGAAAAGGTTGTTTTATTTATATATTTTATTCTTTTGAATGTTTGAATCAGCAGTATATACTATGGTGGTTGTTTGACTATTATTTTTATTTAATTTAGGGTTCTAAGATTGAGGTTTTATATAGGGGAAATCATCCTGACCAAGTTAACCGTTTTGTCAATGAAGGTTCTTGGTATTATTTCGAATATTTTCAGGTCTACGATACTTCATCCGAATATTGGATCGTGGAGAACCCTTTGAGAATCAGAATTTTCAGTTATACAACAATTAGTCATTCTTTCGACGTAAACCAAGATCCGATGTTTAGTTTTGTTCCTTTTAAAAAAATTATTGGAGGTGAGAAAGATGACAAATATTGTGTTGGTAAGTGTTTGTATTACAATATTTTACTCATATAAATTTTATATTATTACGTTGTTATTTGTTATGAGAAATTGTAAGATTAATCATTTACTTTCACATAGATTTGATCGGTGCTTTGGTAACCTCTTATCTGATGGAGTTCCTGGAAGATGAATACTGGGAAGACATTTTTCGTAAAAAGTACAATTGGAAAAAGTTGTTACTGATCAATATGAAGTGAGTCATAAATTTTTGTTTTGTGTTATGATCTTTTACACTACTTGTACTAGTAGTAGTGCCACCAAAGTAAAAGAGTGATTTCCTTACATACAAAAAGGAGAAAACTTGAAAAATACAAGGCGGCACTTAATCTAGCTTATGATAAAGTTATGCACTGATGTTGATTCAACTAACCAGCACAAGACCATCAATAAGCACGAAGGAATCCAAAACTACAATATCAATCAAATCCAAGATTCTTAACATTTCTGAAATCAAACAATAGAGCTAATTACAACTAGACTCAAAATCCCAAATCACATTATCTGAATCAGAAGAAGACTTATACCCTGAATACGCTTTCCGGTAACGGGGCATTTGAGTCCACTAGCACATGGTTTTCCATGTTTGTCTCAGATTAACACCTTCAAACTTTTCTTAGATGTTACTCTAGACACTGTAACATATAGCTGCCCATGTGAGAAACACGACCTCTGCAAATATAGACCAACATTTTCCAAAGATTGTCCCTAGCTTTTGTTAATTGTAATAGCATATGCAACTCGTAGAGGCAACTTTCTTCTTCGCATTTTGAAAGGAAGTTTAACATTTGATGGTGTTATTAGTAGCCTAGGAATATGCACAATATCCCCAACTTTATCTCATGTAATGACCACAACTTCAATAATGAATTCAGCCATTCTTGTAATCTGTAGCCTTATCCCATTCATCAAACCTTCTTTCGGATCTATGTTTCTTAGCAACATAACAGGACATCCAAATTTCAATCTCAAAACATGACTTAGCATTCCAGCCATGTTTATGTTATTCAAAAAGTCTGTAGTGCAAAGAGGATTGTTGGGAGAGCTTGTGTCAGCAGGATCTAAGGAATCAGAACTTAAGAATATTCTTTCCTCACCTATGAGTTGATTTTCATAACATTAAGTTAGAATATCAGTGTATTTGTAGTTTTAAATTCAGTAAGAAACATTAATATGAAAATAGGTACTAACCTTCCAAGTTTTTTAGCATATGCTCATTTATCATATCGATATCGTCGTTGATTGGACATCAAATAGCTCTGGATTGGTAGAACTCAGGATCCGGTAGGGATTTCTTGTGTAGAAGCCTTGGATCGCCATAAACCTCTCTGGTGATAGTTTGAATAGGATCATCTGCATGACTAATAAGAAACTCTTCAGGTATGTCTATGAGAGTTTCCCCGTCATTAGGCTCAGCGAGTTTTCCATCGCCGACATTTAATATCCACTCTGAAAATTCTTTAGCATCTTTGGCTTTATCTAGAGGAAGTGTATTCTTCATCAGACGCATATTTTTGGTCAGATTGTAGGCTGTGCAATGATCCCAAATGTAAGATGAATTAAGCGCAGACATGACCATGTCTGTCCTAGTACCACCATTTATGACAGGTAAAATTTGTCTGAAATCCCCTCCGAATACAATCTTTTTGCCTCCAAACAACTTGCCCTAACATTTCCCGCATATATCATTCAAGCTTCGATCGAGAGATTCAAAACAATATCTGCTCATCATGAGTGTTTCATCCCATATAATCAGTTTTGCTTCCTCTATCAACTTTGCTTGATCAAATCCCTTTACTATTGAACAGGTAGACGTAGAGCCTTCATCGGGGGTCAATGGTATACCAAATCGACAATGAGTTGTCCTCCCACCTGGTAACAATAAAGATGCAATACCGCTGGAAGCAACATTAAGTACAATGTTACCTTTTGATCTCATATTAGCAGATAGACTCCTCCAGAGGAATATTTTACCAGTGCCACCAAATCCGTTCACAAACAATACACGTCCTACTTCATCATCAACGGCTGAAAAGATATCATCATATATCTATTTTTGCTCCGGGGTCATCTTTTGTATCCATTTTGCATTATCTTCCCTGAGCTTTTCACGGTCATACCTTTTCTCATCCTCAATCAATGCATTTGATTTATCTTCAAGATTTTCTGGCAAAGAAGGCATAGACCTGTAGAATCTTAATGAGTTACATCTACTTCTTAAGAGCTTATCAATCTCATGGAGTGCAAAAGACTTCTTCTCATCATCACTCAACAAAAGATCTGCAAGAAATATATACCATGCAGCATTAACCACTGCATAATATAAACACACTATATACAGATAGTTGGATTATGGAAATTAACATGGACGATGCCATTCCACTCGTTTTTTCATTTGAATTTCGTCTGATAGTAATTCCCAAGTATTTTTCCCATACAACCTCTGGCTGTGTTAAACTATCTGATTCAAGCATAACCACAAATGTATTGCGAAGTTGTATAGCAGTCGCCCACATGCTTGACCTACGTATATCATCAATATATTCCTGGTCATCATCCAATAGACCCAAATTCTCGCATGCTTCCTTGTATGTGACGCATACGGCGCCTTTCACAGTTCTAAGGTCCTCAAAACTTGTGGGCCTTCGCTGGTTATTGAGAAGTACTCTCATATAATAACCATCTTCTATCCTCCGTGGAACATGGTTTATCCTTCCAAAAATGCGTGCTCTTTTTTTCCTTTGCCTGAATAGCCTCTGTTTAGAGTCATAAATAAAAAAACTCTGGAATCTCTTCATAAGTTTTTTTCTTGGGTAATTCATTAGTCTTATTCAACTCAAACCAAGCTAAAAACATAGAACCTAGTAGTTCTTGCCGATCCATAACCTTTTGGATTTCGTCATCACCTTTGAAATATATGAATTGTTTGCCCTCTTGGTGAAAAGATAACCGATGGACCGATATGGCTCGGTTATGTATTGCATGTTTCATTATTCTCCATGCAGCTTCACATGCAGAAACGTACCTAAAGAATATATATTAGCAATTGTTAAATGACTAAACTAAGAAGTATAATAAATTAATAAAAATACTATATTTGAAATGGTCATTGTACATGCAGTCAAAGTAGTCTTTGATCTCATTCCTCTTATTTGCCTCGATATTATTAAGGGGATCGTCCTTGTCTGCAGGATTCCCTTCGGAACCACTCTCAATAACAACCGAAACACGATCTGGCCCTTTCATAATATACTTAAATAAGTACTTAACAGATCCAGATTGGTTGCACCATTCAACATTTATATGAGCTCTGTAACGCAACAATAGATACTTGTTATACGGAATAACAAATCTGTTATTCACTTCAACCTTATTTTTCTCCACTACATGACCTGACTTTCTTCTACGGTAAAGAGGAAAACCATCTTCGTTTATTACCGTTTCTTCAATAAATTTCTTTGGAAAATACTTAGAACATTCACCATCTTCCATACATGGGGCATTCTTGTTATCTTTTCCACATTGACCATGGAGCATGTACTCCTTCACAATTTCATAAAGGTCCGGTTCTCGCTCTGGATCAGGAATTTCCGCACAAATGATTTTGTCAATATCTTCCGGCCCAGATATTTTATGTTTTGATTCCATCCATCTCAATATGTGAGCATGGGGTAGTCCTCGCTTTTGGAACTCAATAGTATACATTGCTGTAAAAATAAAATGCCCAAAAAGAAGACGATAAGTTATAGAGTATATAGGCATTATCCAAATATCAACTTGCAAGAAAATATAGTGTAAATGATACTTACAACAGATGGTCTTCCCAAATATATGTTTTTTTTGTAATATCGTCCTTAAGGGAGTCAAGTTTCATTTTAAAAATCCTGCAAATGATTTTTGGCCTGTCATCAGACTTCAAACCACGTTTATCGCAAAATCTAGTGATCTCAGGCCACTTCGAATTGCATGTGAACGTGATGAACAAATCCTGAAAGCCATATTTCTTACATACAGACATTGCATCTAGATATATATTTCTCATGTACCTTGGACCCCCTACAAAAGTAGCTGGAAGATAACAGGCTTTCCCTTGTTCATTCAGGTCGGTGTTACCTGTCTCTGATGCCTCAACAACAGAATCATAATTTGCAGCTCTAATACTCGAATTGTTCTTCCTTAAATATGAGAGTTGGTTTTTTTCGATTGTTGTGAATGCATCAACTAAAAATTGTTGGAATAGCCTCCTACAATACAATAGTAGCTGAGACTCGTTTGAGCTTTCTTGTATGCGATAAGCAAAGAACTGTCGCATACTTATCATCTTCTTATTCTTTGGGTCTCCTTTGACAATGCAAGTTGTAAAACCATCCGTTCCTCTAGGAAATAGAAGAGGATATTGCAAAGCAAGGTAGGAAATATGAACCTCACTTATCCTCTGGTACTGTCCAGATCTTTCGTGAAGTATAATATCACGGGTTGGCATTTCCATTTGAAAATCTCCAGGAATGATGGCAGCAACCTCGGATGCCGATTGGTCACAATAGGTCTGCCCGTCCTTCTTACGATCACTGATAATTCTCATATGGAAGGTCTCCTCAGGTTGCATCTTATAGCGGTCCCTTGCGCACTTGAACTGCTAGACATAAGGGTTCACCTTACCTAACATGTCAATGATACTTTTGATGATTTCCTCTTTCAGGGGTGGCTTCTTTTTGTACTTCTCAGCTGATTTCCCATGACTGTAATTAAAAATATAACTGTTATTATTAAGGGTATAATAATATAAAAGTTTATTATAATGTGACAATAATCAAACTTTATTGTGGAATGTTTGTTATGCTTAAAACACCTCATAGCTTCTTGTCGATGACGCACTTCGTTCTCGGTATCCACAATATACATCTGAGAAAACTTGGGAACTTCTCCCGGTTGACAAACTAAATCTTTTATCTTGTGATAATTCTCTCCGTGAATTGTAAACATTTGAGAACCTCTTCCAGGCACAACACCTTCATGTACCTTCCCTCCAAACGATGTGAATGAAAATATCATGTTGTATGCCCTTATGTTTTCTCTAAAATGTCTGCTAAATGGATCATCACTGGTTAGGAGAACACGTAAAAGTTCTGACCAATCTTTAAGTGCAGGTAGCTTCACTTGTCCCTGTAAACAACATTCTGAATATACCGATTTCTTGCGTGTGTTACGTATGTTCAACCGCTCCCCGATCCAAAAAATAGCTCTACAATATTCACATGCGTGATTTGGATCACCGTGATCAAGATAGGCTGAAAGCAAGGCAAAAATATGTATAAAAACTGAATTTAGCTATTCATACAATTGATGAGTATGAAGATTATACCAGATTTGGAATGATTCACATTATGCGAAGATCCAGGTCTTCCGGAGAAAGTCTTCTCTAACATTTTTGTAATTGAGTTAATACATTTTCCACCTGCTAGAAGTTCATCTGTAATAACATCATCTTCATCTTCATTTTTGGATTGTCCATCGACAGTATCTTCATCAGTGTATATCATATCATCCTCTCCATTTTCTAATTCAACTGAAACATACATTACCAAATTGGCATGGATATAGTGTTTATGTATTTTTGCTTTATTGTAGTTAATATGAAGTTACCAGTAACAGGGGTAAAATTATCTCCATCCGATGGATATGATATGGCGGAATGCTGGAACCTGCCACTTTTAGTACATGGTGTCCTAAATGAATCATCCGCCTAGACTATAACTTCTTCAAATGGATTGTCAATTTGACTGACTGTAAAAAAGTTCACACAAAGTTTTTTAACTTCATTATTATCAACAAGTACAAATGCAATTAATTATAAAGTGTTTTTATTTCTGCAAA
The DNA here is from genome assembly GCA_963576765.1 of Draba incana. Classification (NCBI taxonomy): domain Eukaryota; kingdom Viridiplantae; phylum Streptophyta; class Magnoliopsida; order Brassicales; family Brassicaceae; genus Draba; species Draba incana. The sequence continues at coordinate 17,752,963 of OY755209.1, read as the reverse complement.
ACATACCCGGAGTAGGGAATCCAGTAATTCCATAGGACATGTCTATTAAGTTGGCATTGTTACCATTCAAGTTTTTAGAAATTGGGGTGATAAAAGATGGGTTTTCTTGTATATGAACTTTGTTTAAACTGCCGTCAGTTGGTGTCACTGTAACACAATGTGTGCAATTTTAATGACTAACTATGATTAATTCTGTCGCAAAAATATTGGACCTACTACATGACATTAAAACTTTTTTAAGTGTTACAATAAACTTACGAAAGTTGAATTCCCTAGCTTGCACTAAATTGATGCTTGATGCATATAGTTCTGATGTTGTATACCTTGAAGTTATATTACTACATGGTGTACCTATACAAATTAATGATAGTTTTCTTCAGGTACGACTATTTGTGTATTAATTTTTATGTAGAATATACATAAAAACATAAAGGCATCAACTAAGAACAAATGTTATTAACCTAGTATAGTTAGTCCAGATAAATGACTTGGAGATTGATCTTGAATATTACACCGCCTAACAGCCAATCTTTTAGACCGCCTAACTGTGTTGTCATTATTGGCTGATATGAGAGTGTTATTCTGGGCCAGATTTAATGTTAATTGCTGCACAGGAGACTTAAAAGGCAAAACATAAGTGAAAATAAAACCAATAGATTTATAGTTTTACAATTATTTCTGAATTCAGTTTGAGCATGTTCGATGGACTCATTTATTCCATTGGCATGCCCTAATGTCAAAAGTATATAAACATGATTTATCAGACATGCTCAAACCGAAATCAGAAATATTGTTAAACCTACACGGCGATCATCCAACTAATGATTTTAGCGAATAATGTTTCTGATAAAAGGGTTTGTAAATTTACTTGGGGTTTCCGAATATTTAAATCCAACCAAGTTTGATTTGTTAACCGGTATATTTGTCAAATCTTGGAAAACTCTGTCCAAACTGCGTTTGACACCCACATCATTAAAATCACGAATGGACAAACTCTTATTCTCTGAAGTTGGACTCTTTTTTTGTCGTTTTTCATTTCCTTTTTGTGTACATTGATTTTTTTTTAGGATAAAATCTTCTTTCTTTTGCTTGCTCATTTTGGGGAATAAGGAAGATATGTTGTAATCGGAACTGTGTTATAATGCAAATAACACAGACATGCTAGATTTAACTATTTCACTAATAATTTATATGGTCTAACATTTTTTCCGTGATATATTGACTTTACCGTTATTGAAAATGGTTACTATCCATAAATATATTTGGAAAATAAATAACAAAATATTTAGAAAGTACTAATAAATTGATTTGATAGAGTATTGGTAAATAAATATTCGCAACATTTAATGAATGCATTCAAAACGGACACCAAAAAAAAAGTTAATCATTATTACGTGTGTGAATAGATGTGATTAAGTTCAAAACACACCGTTTCTGGTTTTTTCCTTTATGTTTAAGTTAATAAGTCATTTTATAACCAACATCTTCCTAACAAATCTATCTCACTTTCTCTGCGTTTTCACCGGTTAAATTCTCCTGTGTTTTTCAATTAACAACGGCAGCAAACTTACTGGAAGACCATGTAGAGGATCTTAATCAGAATGGTTACGGAACTTGGAGAATCAGAGTGAAGACGTTAAGAAAATGGTATTCACCATTAAGTAGAAATCGCTGAAATATGGAGTTGGTCCTCTGCGATGAAGAGGTAATTCAAACAATCTACCATGTCAATAATCATTTACGATTGCATGTCGGAATTCTTTATTATCAATTAATTTTGGCCATTGACATGCATAACTTAGAGTTGGTTAGTTGGTATGAGAACTGCTTAAGAAAATAGTCAGATTCTTATAATAATATTGATATGGAACATACACAACTTATTATTACCTTTTTTAGATTTTCACAATTATTAATGCAATCAGATTTTATTCAGATAAGTTAAAACTCATTTTAAACATGAAACATCAACATATTGAACTGGTCCTCTTTTTATTTGTTATTTGATGCATAATATATGTATGTTGTGTTGTAAATTTCGGGGATAAGATCCATGCTATAGTACCCCACCGTTTGGTACAAGAAAATGGCAACAAGCTCCAGGAAATGAAGTGGGTTATCATTAGAATCTTTAGAGTTGTTTGCGCAATTGGTGTCTCGGATGTTGTTCCTAATAATCATAAGATTATTTTCACGGACTGGACTCATGTCAGTCCGCCCATCCTCATCAACAACAATTTGTTCATCGATTTAAAGATTTACGCATTGGTGATAACCTCCAACTTACGGAACTACCTCTTGGGTAAGATGTTTCAATAAAATTGGGTTCTCCAAATGATTATTTATACACTAACCAAATGTATAATTTTAAACACCAACAACATGTTTAATGATTGTAGACATTATTGGAACGATGGTACACTATGGGAACGTGGAATACAACAATAGCATCGAGTTTTGACCCAACTATCCAAGATTCACATTTAGGATCAAAGATCAAAGGTAAATGATTATTGTTTTCTTTCATAATTCATGGCAATCATTATGGAAATTGTCCTTGTTGATTTATATACGTTGCAAAATGTATATGTAATAGGAATGACCATATGACATGCGTTGCTTGGGGTGAGAAGGCGATTGAAATGAGGGAACGTTTTATTGCGATTTCTGAGGATGAGCTTATAATTTGTATCATGAGGTGGTGGAAAATAGATCCATGGACAGGTTTGTGGAGCGTCATCTAAGTTTTATACATAAATCTTTGTGAATTTTGATATAATTCTAACAAAATATTAAACTATATAGGAACCGAAATTCATACTGTCGGATCCAAGAACTACGCTATGATCAATCCAGATATTGAAGAGGCTCATAACTTCATGGAAGAGTAAGTACATTTCAAAAATGTAACTATATTAGATATGATCTATTCGACAAAACATTATCATTATGTTGTGTTCACACCGTTTTTTATTTGTTATTGACACAGACTACAAATGTCAGACGCTTCTTCAACAATCTCCAACCTTTCTGAGTGAAAACCCCTCTTATGAAACTCCCTCAATGAATATTTTTTTTTAGTTTTCTTTTTTTTATGTTATTATTTTTAATCTGTATTTGTGAACAAATTATGTGTAACAATATTGTTTGAATTTCTTAGTTGTTTTTAATATTTTATGTTCCTAAACATTCCTTAGTTGTAAAATAAACGTGCCATTAAACATAATTTTCCTTTAACGTAAAGGAAATGTAAACTTGGAGAATGCATTTTATTAAATGTGACTTAAAACATAAAAGACTAAAAACACAAAATCAAACATGATTAAAACATAATAACAATTGTCGGAGGAACAAACTCATCATCATTAGCTCCAGCAGCGAGAATTAAATCAGAGATACACCTAGGTATCGGTACAATCCGATCAAATTCCAACTCAATCCATTTTGTATAAGGAGACTCTAGACGCCTAATCTTTGATTCGATTGCCAACTCTTCAAACTCAAGGCGATCAACCTCACATAAGAGGCGCTTCTTTTTTTCAAGCACCTTCTCATGCACAAGACATGCCTTATGATACTTCTTCTGTAACTAAAAAGAGAACAACGGATCAGATACCGCTAAAATTTTTCATACCTACTCAACTTAACTATGAGAAAACAAATACCTTCTTGAGAAAATAATCACAGCATGTAGCATGCCGAGACCTTGTAATCAAAATTTGCGGAATCTTTAAACTCGTCGGCACAAAAGGTTTTGGAGACAAAGAATACTCGCTTGAATAATCAGACATCCTTAGTTCTAATGAAAAACTAAAAAAATGCAGAAAATGATGGAATAAACAAAATTGAAGAAGAAATAACAAATATATATATCAACGGTGTTCACGTGAACGTATATAGTACCAAGAACAACAGTCAAAAGTATAATGATAGACCAATAGACGTGATTCACTTTCCAAAAGTAACATATGTGTAAAAAGAGAAAATGAATTGTCTATTCAATTTCAATTGTCAGGAAAAGAAACCACGTCAAATTAAAATATAATTACACATTATCAATACTAAAAGATCCTTTTTTATATAAATGGTAATAAATTGAATCGTCGAATTGTCTAGATCCTTTTTAAAACTAAAGTCGATAGAAATTTAATATAATTACACATTATTAGTGGTAATAAATTATGACAATTATGCGATGGAAAGAATAAATAAAATCACTAAATAGAAATTTAGTGATCAATACTAATAAAATCAAAGATGCAGACATAATGAATTCCAAAAACATAGAGTTATGAAAAATATTCAAGAAATAAAAAAATAAACCAAGCAAAGTACTAACCAAAAAAATAGACAGTCAATTATCAACAACTACCCTTTGTTTCTTTTTCTTCTCTGACAATAAAATTTACATCTGAATTAATGTAGCATGTGTTTTTTCTTCATTTCATCAAAATTTATCTACGAGGAGAACACAATTCATAGATTCACAACACCTTCTAACTCTAATACGGACAATTACACTAATTTCCTCGTGAAACTGATCTAATGGTAAATTATTATTGTTAAAACATTGAAGTAAGGGGGATAGACTTTGGTGAAATGTCACATGTTTTTATCTAAAGACAAGACCAAGGACGCTTAGAGACATAATTTATACTCGTACATTATGTTTGCGAAGACAGAGGTATTGATTGGTGCTTGGGCTTGAAGACTTTCAACGTTTACTTCTAATTACTTAATTGAACAATTGATGAAAATATAATTAGGAAAATGGTAAATAAAGCACCAAAATCAAGTACACACGTTTGGGAAGTAAAAAACCAATTTGAGTCAACACAAAAACTTGGAGTCAAAATGGTTAATAACCGAGGAAACTTGGCTTTTTGTGATCTCACTAATTTTGATGTATTCCTTGACTTTGGCCTATAGTTCGATCTGGTTTGGAGTCGGTAGCAAAAGAAAAAAATTTAGCTAACAGCACAAATTAGAGCATTTAGTGTGAAAGTGATATAAACGAAACTTGTTATTAACAACACTTTCGTATAAATGTATTTGTCTCGACACTTTTGCAGTTTTCACTTTTGTACGTATATTAATAACTATTTGACGGTGTAGTAAATAATTGATAACTTTGAATGTACTTGTATTGTAGATGAAAAATATTAAAGAAAACAATGGTTGTTGTAAAACTGTACTCCTCATCCAGATTTGCAAGAAACAATTGAAAAATTCTAAAATTTGGCATTCGATATTATGCAAAATCCACCCATTGTAATATCTCTTTAGCTTTTTTTTATGAAAAATTTCCTAAAATACTTTCAAAAAAAGATTTTTTTCCAAAAATACCACCAATTTTCAAAAGTTCCATAAATACCACTAAAAGTTCCAAAAATACCATTAATTTTCAAAAGTTCCAAAAGTACCACAACCTCAAAAATTGATTTTCAAGAGCTTAGAATTTAAATTTTTGGATTTGGGTTAACTATTGTACAATTAGGGTATAGTTTTAGGGGGTAGGATTTAGGTTTGGGGTTTAGAGTTTTAGTTTTGAATTTTTAAAATTAGTTTTAATTTTGTGGTATTTTTGAAACTTTTGGAAAAAATGATATTTTTGGAACTTTTGAAAAGTGGTGGTATTTTTGGAACAAAAACTTTTTTTGTGGTATTTTTGAGAATGGCCCTTTTTTAATAAGGCTTCTTTAGTTATACAAGAGTAGTGTCTAAACACTTTTTTGTAAGCATTCACTAATCCTTTTATAATAATTCACAAGTAAAAACACAGTTAACTGCATACTTATCTATATGACACGTGGCAGAAATCTAAAAAAATGCTATTTTAGTATTTTAAACAAGAAAAATTATTGAGCTAAAGAAAAAAATTATGCCTGACTAAAAAAAAAAAAAATCAGTTTCCACCAACTTCTTCTCCCACTATTTCTTACACCTGCTTCTTCTCACACGATCTCTTCCACTTCTCCTCTCCAATGAAATTATATCTTCTCCTACAAAAACCCTCAACATATGTTTCGTTCGCACAAATTTCCTCCAATATACTCCCTAGGTAAAAAATTATGTAATTTGGGCTATCCATAGACATGGTTCTTATTGGTCTTGGCCTTGTTTTGAATCATTATCTGTAACGACCGATCTGTGGAGCCCAAAAAATCAAATTGTCCATCTGGACCGGCCTAATTGGGCTGCGGACGGACCATTTGACAGCTCTACCCTCAATTTTCTTCAGCAAGATCCTCAAAAGTAGTTCTTTACCACATACATATTTTCATGATGAACAAGCTACAAAGACAAGTATATGTACAACTACTAGTCCTTTGAATTTTTTCATAACCCCAGCTTCTTTGAATCTGTTTCTTTTAAATTTGTGTGTTCACTTCGTTGTCTCATTTTTCTTTGTATAATCATTTGCTTAATAGATCACACAAGCCAACTTCACTCCAAAGTCGAGAAACAAAGCAGAAGGCCACAGAAAGCCCAATTAAAACAAACTGAGTCATAAATGCCCAAATTCGAACATGCCCAATAGTTCAATCATATAAATGCAAATGATAGATTAAGAGCTAACAAACCAATTTTTCAAATGTCAACACCCAGACCCAATCAATACAAATGCCAATTTGGTTTACTATCAATGAAATACCCAAGACCCAATCACTACAATTCCATCATGGCTTAATATTTATGGTTTTAGACTTCCAAACAGAAATTCAACGTATAATGAATCAATTCTACTAATCAATTTCTTGTCCAAAAGACTTGAACAATATATTATTAACCACTTTGGTAACGAACAACTAAGCTTTCAGGAGTGGAAACGTGAAATGCAAACTCAACATTCAAACGAAATTCCAAAATCGAAGATGTACGAAATGACAACAGAGTCAAGACCCAAAACGAATACAAAAAGCTTAAGAATTTGGACGAGTACACAATGTTTCTCCCAACCTTTGCGGAACCAAGTACTATAGCTAGAACAGAGCCATAAAACATAAAAACTAAAATAGGGTGGGTCTAGCTCTTAGGAGCAACCTTTTCCTTTGCCTTTTGAAGCTTTAACACCTTCTTCACAATCTTTTGCTCCTCCACAAGGAAAGCACGGATGATTCTGTATCACACCAGAAACAAGAACAAGAAAAGCCATTAGAATCATAAACTAGACCAGCACTAGAATCATATGTTGTGTTCAAGAGCTAACCTTTCCCTAACAGCAGAACCAGACAAAACACCACCATAAGCACGGTTCACAGTCCTCCTGTTTCTGGATAATCGAGATCTCTTGTACTCAGCAGGCCTCAAATGAGGAATCTATAGAAACAAAGAAATATGAGTTAGAAGAAGTTCCAAACAAACATGAAGTAAAATAACAAAAACAAATTCATATCAATCTACATCTAGTAATCCCAATGGGAAGAGAATGTGTTGTTCCTACTTATGAAACAGACATTTTCACGATGATTTCAAATTTATGCCACCAAAGTAAAAGAGTGATTTCCTTACATACAAAAAGGAGAAAACTTGAAAAATACAAGGCGGCACTTAATCTAGCTTATGATAAAGTTATGCACTGATGTTGATTCATCTAACCAGCACAAGACCGTCAATAAGCACGAATGAATCCAAAACTACAATATCAATCAAATCCAAGATTCTTAGCATTTCCGATATCAAACAATAGAGCTAATTACAACTAGACTCAAAATCCCAAATCACATTATCTGAATCAGAACAAGACTTACACCCTGAATACGCTTTCCGGTAACGGGGCATTTGGGTCCACTAGCACGCTTCTTCGTGGTCTGATACGTCAATTTTCCACCTGCGAAACTCGATCAAGCAACAAATCCATCAATATATGAAGAATACGTTACAGATCGACGGAGACAGATTTCGATTCAGACCTGGAGTTTTGACGATCCTGTGCTGGTTGGATTTAGTGGCGTAGCTGTGACGCGAACGGTAAACGAGACGCTGCACCATTTTCGCTACTTTGCTCTCTCACCCTTCGCTTTCTCTTTTAGGGTTTTATCCTCCTCAGCTTGACGGACCAGAGAAGAGGCTACTTAACCTAGAAGATCTATTTATAGGGCTTTCCTCTTCCTATACCTTATTGCCCTAGATCGGACGGATCTGATCGTATCTTACGACATAGTAATCAACGGACGAGATTCGTCAATTTAAATTATAATACGGGCTTGTTGGCCATACGTTAAGCCCATATCTCACTCGGCCTAAGGCCCAACAAACAAAATTGCAAATATTTCAATCTCTTTTTTTTTTCCTGAACAGTAGACATGGATGTGAGCCATTTTGAAATAATTTCAAAAGAAAGATTCATTATTGAATCCAAGAGTTACAATGCTACATAGTGAATTTATGATTATTCTTTTGCTTTGGATTCTATTTTACAAGTAGGAGATTCAAGAAACTGATTTCCTTTGTATTTAAATATATACTTCTTTTTTTTTTTTGTCACAAAATATAACTTGTTTCTTTTCTTTTCATTTTTTTTTTTCAGGCTTTTTTCAACTCATTTTTTATTACTTAACTGGTACAAAATTCGGATAACCATTTAGCTCTTACATTCTTTCACAAGGACAACAATAAAAATGCTATCCTGGATCTGAAGCTATTATAACATTCAAAACAACATCTATGATCTAATCTATATAGGCATAGTAGGCTCTAACAAGGTAACAATGAGAAAGATGGTTCCATGTGAATCCTCCGACCATTGAACCTAATACGATCAAGTTTCTCCTGACACCAAACCAACTTCTCAGTCGTAAGTCTCGACATGTTCATCACTCTTGAAACCAATCTTACTTCGATTTGAGCTATTAGTAACTCATCTTTTACCAAACCAACACTACTCTTTAACTTCTTCACTATACAGCTTTGGCTTCTTAGTATTTCCTTTAGCTTCTTCTCCTTCTACATATATATATAAACCAATATTGAGAAAAAAACGTTGATGTGGTTTGAAAAAATGAAAGAAAAAGTAAATACCTTTTGGAGATGGGTTCTGATATCTGTCAAGAGCTCAAGATCTAGAGGATCTTGTGGAGATACTTGTGTTTGGTGAGAAATTTTCACCACAGAACTAAACTCCTCTTTGTCCGCACAAAGAAACTCCGAGAAAACACGCATCGATTCTCGGATAATCTCTTTTAAAGTTTCAATCTTCACCGCGAACGCCCCTTCGTTTCTAATTTTCTTACTACTCTTCGAAGAACGATCATCTGAAAAAACATTACAGAATTTTGGTATTAACAAAAATGGTTGACAAAAATTAACTAAAGACTAATGAAAACATGTTTTGTTACCTCTAACAAGTGGAATCTGAAGGAAATTATGGAAATGGCGACGGTTCTTTAAGTAAGTCTCAACTCTAGATAAGTTTTGAAACGGTTCGTTTTCGACAAACCGTTGAAGCAGAACTTGGAATAGTTGAAACTCTCCAGCTACTAAATTGTATTGATAAGTAGAAGAAGCAACCTGAGACTCAAACTCCAAGAATTTGGTGTATTGCCAACGAAGCATCTCCCACGAATGACAAATTTGGCCTACGTAAACTGTCTCAAACTCTCTGCTCGCTTCTTTCACAAGTCTCTCAATCGGATCGCACTCGATCTTATGTTTCTTGAATAGCCATAAATTCTGATGCAGGGGGGATTTACGCGCTGCCCTCACCGTGTCTTTGCTTAGTTTAGACGAATCTTTTAGCTTTAGCAAACCTGTAAATCAATTCCAAAATATTTACTATTAGACCCCACCAACAATATTAGTTGAGACAACATTTAAGAAGGGAAGATACATTCTTCAGCAATATAATTAGATAGTTGATGAATCAGACATATCTTAAAGTCTCTGGAGATATATTATTGCTAAAATAGTAAAATGTAAAAAAAAAATTATTTTAATGAATTACCAAGGAGGTTCCGGGCCAAAACCGGTAATCCCCATGTAATCCCCCATACCCAAAACCACAACATGTAATATTAGTCTTGCTTAATTTTTGTTCCACATTGATTAAAAATTGAACTTGTGCATTGAGAAGAGATGACTTACTGATGGAATGCATAGTTTGAGAATCGATGACATCGAGTTTTCGCATTTTAACCGCATAGTTCTTATAAATCTTGTGGATTTCAGCGATTCTGTCTTTGAACTGATCTTGTTTTGGTGTTTCGATCTTGAGTGGTTTAAGGTCTTCTAATGGAGTCTCTGATTCCTCAAGAATGGTGCATAACCCTCCTGTTCTCGCTGTCTTTATCTCTTTTTTCAATCTCTCTATCACATCACTATGCTCAAACTCATCATCATCATCATCATCATCATCGTCATATACCTCTGGTACTTCAAACTCTTCTTCTCTCTTCATAAATTCTTCTTCTCCATAAGAAATCTGTAAACTTGGGTTAAGTTCTATAAACCCATCATCATCGAACAAGTTTTCTTCACCACAAACAAAATTCTCGTGAGCTAATAGTTCTTTTAAGACACCACAACTCATAAACTCATAAACCAACATCTCTTCCTTCACGTGTTCTTTTATCAACTTGTTTTCAACTCTAAACGGTTTCGAATCATCATCAGAGAAAGTCAACATCTTCTTCTTCTTCTCCTGAACAGAAACAGAGTAACTATGAAAAATAAAGCAAACAGCGTTAGGCACTTCTACAAAACCAGTGATACTTTTGTCGGAGAAAAATTTGTATCTCTTGCTAACTGAAACCGGAGAGCTTTCACGGAAACTCGAACTCTCATGATTCTCGTGGAATCCAGCTCTGAAAACAGAGGAATCGATTGTGTTCTGTTTCTCGACCGCGACCAAGCTTGTCCCTTTGTCTGAACCAACTCTGTGAGAGAATTTAGAAATCAGACCCATTAAACCTATAAATAAAAAACAGGGAAGGAAGAAGAAAGCAAAAACGTACCTGAAGATGGAGGAAGAAACAGAGCACTGAAAGGAGGAGAAGAAGAGGTTACAGAGAGAAACCCAGAAAGCATAGAGGACTGTGAAAGTGTTTCCGTACATAAACTGCTTCAAACCACCAAAAGAAACTTTATTGGAGAAATCGAAATTAGTCTTCGTCGTTACGAATTTTCTATGGAATACCATTTTCGTTAATTTCAACGCGTTTTTTGTGGTTTAAAAAGTAAACAAAAATGTTTTGTTTTTCTCCATGGAAAATTCCAATTTTTTGGTCAAAATCTCTCACTATTGTAGATGAAGAATTCGGACATAGAAAGTGGAGAGTAACTAGTAGAGAAAGAAAAATAAAAACGAGATCAATCAAGTGGAATCAGGTGCGAGATTTGTGGTTGGGAATTTATCTCACCATTACACACGGCAGTCACATATAGTCTTCTTTATATTTCTCCAAATTGAAAAATATCGCTTTCGCAATGAAACTAAATGTTTCAAATTTAAATAAAAATGTTATTGGTTGACAAAAAAAAAAAAATGTTATTGATTTTTTTTCAGCTGAGAATTGGCTTCTGCTTGATATCTCCAAAAGGGAGAATAAAGTTTTTTTCCTTGGGCAGAATGAGAGAATAAATGAGTTTCAACTTTCAATACGTTACATATTTCAAATTTATTATTCGAATAACTCTATTCAAAGAAAAAATTCCTTTTTTAGCTTTGTCTTGGAGAACGGAAACTGTTCAACATGGGAAAACTCAAGAGTCAAAATTTACATTGCTTTTCGGGTTCTTCTCCATTTGTCACTTTGCTTCAAACATTCATTGGTTTACATGTCCTTTTTCCTTGAAGTTTTCATTTAATTTAGGAAAAAATCATTTTTTAAGAGTCATCATTTGATTCTTTTTAACACAAATTGATTCTTTCAATTGTAAGTTTGGGCGACCAACAGAAAATATCACCAATTTTATGTTATGTCTAGCTTTCTTGGTGAACACTTGTTCGTGTATCATTGGTTCGTGTATGTTGACATAATTGCGTGCGAGCTTGGCCTTCGACCGTCCAAATATGGCCAAGTCACGGTCCAAAATGTAATCAATTGACAATGTTGTTTGGCAGGTGCACATCCTTTTATGTTTTCCAAATTTCATTTTATCGATGTGACTCGCGTCGTTTATTGGTCATTCTTCTTTTGGTGTTAAGCAATTTGATTATTATGTTGCTATGTTTTCATTTTTAACGTGCAATGGAGATGCAGAGCTACACGTGTTTCAGTAGATCTGGATCGGACCAGTGATGCTGATTTATCATCCATCCTCAATATGTGTAGGGTTGATTTGAGATTTTGCTTCCGAAAGTAAATGTTATCCTATGGTATTTTACTTTTTTAAAATGTAAACATTTAGGCCAATATAATTTTTTTTATTTGTTACCGTATATGAATTTTACATCCAAAATGTAACAGAGCTAAAAACATTATTAACTTTGTTATAAGAAAGAAAAACATAAATGATGTCAATCATCTCATCCTTTTCTCCTCGACCTATAAATCATAAGAAACATTTACTAGTTCATTTGGTAGTGGTCACTGGTCAGGACTGGTTCTAAAGTTGAATAGACAGGACGAAGCACAACAAAATTTTATGGTTCATCAACGTAAATAAAATTGTATAATAAGAGCATCTGGAATGTATGTATTATTCTATTTTCCACTCCAAAATGGAGTTGGATGTTTTTCCCATTTATCACTCCATTTTTCACTCTAATTTTTTTTCATATTATATTATTAATTATACACATTATCTATAAAATTTACAAAGTGATCCCATTAAAAAAAAATTCTTAAGTCTTGACTTTCTTTCTCTATTTCTCCCTCTTCTCTCTAGAGAAACAAAGGAAAAAAGCTAGATCTTTGGCCGGCGTCCGGCTTAGGCCGGCATCGTGCTTTTTTTTATTTTCTTTATCTTTTGTTTCGGTTCCGACTACGATCGGATTTTTCTGATGTTTAGTTTTTTCTTCATTCGGAAGAATAAATTTTGGCTTAGTCCGATTTGTGTGGTTTTCGGCTCAGACCGACCTCGATTCCGATTCTGTTCGGATTCTTGTGCTTTCTTCTTCACAAATCTGTTATGACGGCGACAAATTTCAATATCAACAGGATCTAAGTTTGTTTTTTCAGTATTTTGGTATCATTCACTCTCTTGGCGAGGAGCTAATCTCTTCTTGGATCCTCATTTCAAACATGGCTAGTTTGTGAGGAGTGTCAGGTGATTAGTGGATGATCGGAGGAAAATTTTAGAGGAGACAAATTCATTTTCCAGTTGATGGTTCATTCGGATTTGGGTGTTTAAGGAGCTTGGTACTGAGAGTTTGGAGAGGAAAATTGAAGATCGGTGTTGGTGTTCTTCCGATCATCGGAAAGTTGCGGCATCCGACGCTTCATTTTTAACATAGAAGTTGCTTGTGGCCTTCCACGTGTTGATCATGCAATATCATTATCTTTCTAGCTAGATTTTGATATTGCTTTTATTAATTTTTGTAATCTCTCCACTTTCTCATTAATGGATCATTTGGCCGACAAAAAAAAAAAAATCTTAAAACATCCATAGAGAATATTGTGGGAGTCGAAACTCGAACAATTAGATTTGTCAAGGGTTTTGAAGGGAGAAGAGATTTCTAGGTTTAAACTACGAACGGTGGTTGCGAATGATGTCAAGAAAAGTTTTATTGCTGTTTAGCGTAATAAGTTGTGAATCCTTTTCTCAAGGAATGTACAAGTGTTTATACAGCACCCTAGGTCCGTTAAGACATCTCTAAACCATAATGGAAAGTTTTCCTAAGTCTTCGACGATTTCCATTCTTCTACGCGGCTAAGTCGGTGAACAACGCTGGTTTCTGAAATCTTCTTGAGTTAAATATTCGACCCAATAAATTTTGGTCCAGTAAGTAGATCAGGAGACTTCGGCCCATCGTAGGAACACTTTGTTACTGGAACATTTCGCCGTTGTATCTACAACAACGCCGTTGGTTGCAACTGCGATGAGACTTAGAGGTTTTTCCTGCAGAAAGACATAGAGATTTTTCTGCAGAACGACATAGGGATTTTTTGCAGGAAGACCTAGGGTGTATTTTCGTATAAAGACTTAGAAGCATGCTTTCGTATAAAGTCTTAGAATTTAATCGTTGATCTCGAGGGGTGAAAACCGACCCCAACAGTTAGCCCCCCAGCTCGATAATATTAGCAATAATAATGTCGAGCGTTTAGGAATCGTTTATCGAAATCAACGATGTATTGCTTCATGTTCCGTAGACCATATAATGTTTGATACATATGTGTATTATCTCAGTGATAAGTCTTTTGGTTTGAACCAAAGTTTTAGGATTTGAACCCGATGTGTTTGGATTATGTAATCCGACGACTTCCGGGTTCGATCCGTAAAAGTTTTTTTTTTTTTCTTAAGTCATCGGGTTGTGATTCGTAATAAACCTGATGACTGTTGGCGTGAAACCCAAAATAGTCTTAAAATCACAGATTCTGATACGAATGTGATTTCACTAAGACTCGAAGGTGAGAGATGACTTCGGTTATATGTTGACACCGATGATGATATCAACCCGTTTAGCGAGACCGAAGCCAACATGAAAATTGCACACAGAAGTGGACATCGTAGTGACAATTGGGCCTTTGTTGGGCTTTTCAACCAATTAGTTTCACATGTTGTATTTGGCTCATCTTCTTCCTCGGGATGAAAACTTTGAAGAAATTAATTGAATAAAACTATCATCGGGTCTTCATCAATCATCTTCTTCTCATCATAATTCTACTTCACCGTTTTTTCTCCCGATATGACGTCGTTTTCGAGACCAAGTCATTCGATTTGACGCCGAAGACGATGATCCGATGATAGCTTTAATTTGAACATGTAGATTGAGAACCACCCGAAAACTCCATTGATGGTTTGATTCAAAGATTTGATGATTATGAATCTGTAATTCGAACTCGGATGCGATGACGACGTGTAAACCGAAGTGCTCTGCTTTGATTTGGAGATCGAGTCGCATCTCCCACAAACCCGATGATGGAGGACCGATGTCGTCGCCGTAGAAAAAGATGATTTAACGATGATGAAAATTGGGAGAAAGAAAAAAAAAACCCGATGTCATAGAGAAGAAAAGAAACGAGGTGCTCATCTACGATTTGATGAAAACCCGATGATTTGGAATTGCAATCCGAAATCTCGATGAAATCATGTCGCCACCGAAGTCAATATGAATCTAGGCCAAAAAATTCCGATGCCGATAATGAAATCTCTAAGACTTGAAATTTTGTTGAGTGAGATCCGATGTCGGCAAGCTAAGACAGAATCTGATGTCAATTTGTTGAATTTGTGTTACCGCGATGAACCGGATTCAGCGAGGTTATCTTGTGTTTGTGAAGTGGTCTAGTAACTTCGGTTGATTTCGTCGTCGTTGAATCGGAACGCGGGGTCGGCAAAGTGAGAAAGAATGCGAGGTGGAATACCAGAGAAGACAAGGATCGAATGGCAAAGTATAATTGAGCTAGAGCTGGAGCAGGAGCAAGTGAATCAAACATCATTAACATTATGCTATACTGCTCTGATATAGAGGTGTGAGTGATTATTTATAAAATTAAGATAAATTATTATCATTTATATGTATTCTTATACATTATATATATATATTCATAAATTATACATCAAATTTTTTAAAATTTGTTATTAAAGTACTATTTCATTATTATACTATTTTCATAAATAGTATGTTCACTAATAATATATATTAAGTTTTAATGTTAATATAAATATGTTTATAAATTATAAAACTGGATATGTTATTATTCAAGTTATATTTTATTAAAATTTATTTTAAAATAATAGAACATATAAAGCAACATTAAACTTTAATATATATATATATATATATTATAATTACATAAATAACGTATATTCATTTTTAGTGAAATGCATTGTGTATATATTATATTTTTAAATTATGATAAGACTTTTTCTAATTTAAATTACATTTAAATGAATTATTTATTTTATAATATTTTTTCAAACTATAGGACAAATAAAATAACGATAAACATGAACGAAAATAACTTAAAAGTTTTTATGTATAGAAATGTTATCTAAAAATAAATTAGTTTTATAATTTTATTTTAAATTTTTTGAATATAATAGAGCTCAATGCTTAGGAAAAGCTCTACTTGAGAGCATCGAGGACATGAGCATTTAGGAGCATTAACAGTTAGTAAATGCTCTGCTTAATGTTCTATTAATTACACGTGATTGAATAGTATATAGCATGATGCTCCTCTAAATGCTCTATCAATCAAGCCCAAAGTGATTGAGGACTTTTTTTTTTTTTTATTTTGTCGAAATAATTTGCTTCCATCCACAAGGCCCATTTTCAATCCTCGTTGAATTTGCTAAGTGATGATGAGGTGAAGTGACAATCTTTAGGAAAAGATGAATTTTGGTGACAAAGTTAAAACCGAAGTGAGACGGTAAAGCGATGAGGTGGTGCTTAAATACCTCTTGTTATAGTGAGGTTGAATTTTGAATTCGCCAAATAGATCCCAAGTCCACGAGGTGAAATCGCAAGGTTGGGATTGAGGTTTTTACAACAACGTCACTCTGAGTTGAATTTGCGAGCTCTATCGAATCGTCGTGGTGACACTTTGATTTTGATAGTTGACAAGGTTGTTTCAAGGAGGCGACGAGTTCACAACTGGGTGAGACGAAGTGAGATTGGTTGCGCGAGGTTGAGTAGAACGCCAAGTTGAGGCTGCGACACGAAGTGATAGTCAAAGGAGAACGAGGTGATAGTTACAAAGTGAACCACGAGATGAATCTGCGACTCCGTAAGGTGACTTAGGAAGGAGAAGATAGTACACGAGGTCCTTTTTACTTTGTGGTGATATTAGTATTGGGCTTTGCTAGGCCCAAACTCACTCTCTTTTCAAAGATAAGAAACAAAGTGGGATTTGAGACAAAGCGATGGTGTGTATTTATCGAAGAAAAAATCCTTGTGAATTTTTTTTTAAAGCATCGACGAGGGGTTACTTTGAATCCGTAAGTTTGATCGAAGTGATGAAGTGACACCTTAATGGGTTATTGCTTTCAAACATCTGTGTTGTGTGATAAATCAAGATGTCCTATCTCGAAAATATCAAAAGATGCCAAAGTATTTTTGAGCTTGTTGTATTCATGTTTAAGAATGAGACCAATGTTTAGTTGATTGAATTTTATGATGAACATTTTGGTTTACGCAAATGTTATCCATTTAACAAATACGCTTCACAATTGTGTTGAATAAGTTATATCGCGTATGACCAGCTATTTGTTTGCTGAGTTTTCTGATGATGACTCGTGGTTTACGGACTAGTTATTATTAACAAGTCTGTTCCAATCGTAAACCAAGCAATAGTGTGTAAACCAGTGGTGCATTTTTTGGGTTTTCTGATGATCATTCTTGGTTTACGGACTAGTTCTCATTAACGAGTCTGCTCCAAAAATGAACAAGGTATCGCGGTATGACTAACGATCCAGTTTATTGGATTTAGTATGAACATTTGGGTTTACGGACGTGTTCTCGTGAACACATCCGCTCCTATAATGATCATTTTTAGCGATGAACCAACGTTTGTTGGGTTTAGAATGAACATTTGGGTTTACGGACATGTTCCGTAAACCAAGAATGTGATCGAGCTTGTCCGTTAAGCTAGGACATAGAATAATCCGTGAAGGATGTTTATGAGAATTAGGAGATGATTGTAGATATTCTTTTTTCGTTAAAACATTGAATAATCCACGAAGGATGATGATGAAACTTAGAGAAAGCTCCATGTCTGTTTATAAGTAGAATTTACGAGAAAAATGGGAGTATACGAGTTTACGTACCCTACTCCCCCCCTTTTTTAGGAGGGGGCAGCTGAACCCGTCCAAAAACAAGTTGCCTACATACCCTTTGCAGGGATCAGGCCACCCCGTAGTTCAATGAATGTACCCTAGTGAGAGTTTAGAGAGGACTTCGTCGTCTATCTGTCTATCTTCATCTTCTTCCGCTCAGCTTTAGAGATTTGATCTGTAATCGGGTTTCGCAGTTTGTGCTCAGCCATGAAACACATTCGGGACTCTCTCTGACTTCCCTGAATCGTCTTGATTCCTTTGGGAGTTAGAAATTTGACACATAAGTGGTACGTCGAAGTTACTGCCCTCATTGAATTCAACCAAGGAGTTCCCATGATGACGTTGTATGGTGCTGGGTTATCGGACACAGAGAACTCTACCACCCTTGTCACGCCTTCAGTCAAAATAGGTAATCTGATGGTTCCTAACGTCATATTTGTTTGACCAGAGAAGCCAATTAGTGGTTTCTGAAATGCTTTGATTTTAGATAAGGCGACACCCATTCTCTCGAGTGTATCTTTAAAGATGATGTCAACCGTGCTTCTTGTATTGATCAACACCCTTGACTCAAGAAAGTCAGCGATGATTAGCTTGATTATCAGTAGATCGTCGTATGGCCTATCGAAGCCATTGATTTCTTCTTCTTCGAAGGACATCATGTCGTTTGGAAATTTTGAGGGTGCAGAGAAATTAGCGCTAACTTCTGCGTGTCGGTGGAAAGCCTTGATTGAAGAAAATGTATCTGCACAGTAGGGAGATCCTCCCATGATCATAATGATTTATGGTATCTTTGATGTAGGTGGTGGCACCTCATTGAATCCTCCTTCGAGTTTTATGAACCCTGATCCTTGGTTATGTTTCTTTGCACTGGGTTGATGCTGCGCGGGAGGAGGGTTGGGGGTCTTTGGTTTCCCTGTCTTCTGAAAAACTATCTTCTGCTCTTCGTATCGCATGAATTGTTCCTCGAAGAAGCACATCCTGGATTGTGGCTGGGGGATGCAAGGCCATCTCTTCTTGATAGGGGAATATGAATCTGAGTGCCTTCTCCAATGCTTGCAATATGGTTGTATTGCTTATTCCTTCCGTCTTGGATAACGTTCCTTTGAAATGGTCCAGGAAGCTTCGTAGTGATTCACTCTCTCCTTGAACCATCGTCCAGAGATAGGCATTAGATGTTTTCTTCTCAATGTAGACTGTGTAGTATTTTAGAAAAGCAGCTTTCAACTGGTTGAAGCTGTCAATTGAGTTTGGTGGAAGTCGCGAGAACCATTGCAGGGCTGGTCCTTTGAGGTTTTCCACGAACAATAAGCACTGACCAACGTTCCTCTCTCCGTCTCTGAAGCTTGCTCGTCCCATTGCTACTGAGGATGTTGTCAGATGTTCGGTGGGATCGAATTTCCCATTGTAAGCGAGGATCTTCATCTTTCCTGGGTCGGTGATCACTGCTCTGGTTATTCGTGCTGTGAATGGAACGTTCTGCGTTTCCTCCTAGACTTTGTCTAACGAAGGAGCATGGCTGGTTGCTTTGTGGATTTGGGAGCAAAAATCTCTCATCTCCGCTGCTGTTTGCGCCATGTCGGCCCTTATTCCACCCATCTCTTCCCTTTGAGCCTAGATCAGCGTTCCACGTTCTTCTTCTAGCTCAGAGTGTTCTGACCAGAAGAGGTCGTCTTCCTCGTCCTCAAACTCTTCGTTTTGCTCAACAGTGGTATTGTCTTGTGCAGCTTGGACCGCTGTTCAGCGAGTAAGCGCATTCTCTCGAGTACGTCTGGGACTTGGGTTCTCCAGATCGATTACCACTGTGGTAGTTGTTTCAGGTCGTGCGGTTGCAGCAGGCGCAGTCGTGGTTTGCTCCACGCGAGGTGCTTCTAAAAGAAGACTATGAAACCAAGGTTGTATAGTCCAGAGCCGTGGGATTGATTCGTCCAATGGGTCGTTGGAAGATGGGCTCTCCCCTTCTGCGACCACGAACTGTGGTTGCGAGGACTCGCAGTTCCTCGTTGATCTTCTCCTGCTCGGATGTCCTCTTGAGCAGTGTTTCAAGCATTGATTTCACGTCGGTCAAGAATTCAGGAGTTGCCGCTGCAGAAGCTGATGATGGAGTTTTGGTAATAATCGTCTCGCCAGTGTTATCGGTTCTACGAGTTCCGTTTCTAGACCCATCGTTGGTGTTGTTGGTACGTTGTTGATCGGTGCGTTATTGTGTAGCGATGTGTTGTTGTTCAACGACACGCTGCTTTTCGGCGGTGCGTTGTTGTTCAGCGATGCGATGCTGTTCGGCGATGCGTTGTTGATCGTCGCTTGAAGTCATCGTTGGATCGATAGCTCATAAGTTTTTTTAGTCTGAAAATCTCTAGCTCCCCTTAGTCGGCGCCAAATTATGGGAGTCGAAACTCGAACAATTAGATTTGTCAAGGGGTTTGAAGGGAGAAGAGATTTCTAGGTTTAAACTACGAACGATGGTTGTGAATGATGTCAAGAAAAGTTTTATTGCTGTTTAGCTTAATAAGTTGCGGATCCCGTTCTCAAGGAATGTACAAGTGTTTATATAGCACCCTAGGTCGGTTAAGACATCTCCTAAACAATAATGGAAAGTTATCCTAAGTCTCCGGCGATTTCCTTTCTTCTACACGGCTAAGTCGGTGAACAACTCTGGTTTCTGAAATATTCTTGGGTTAAGGATTCGGCCAAAATAAACTTCGGTCCAATAAGCAGATCAGCAGAGTTTGGCCCATCGTAAGAACACTTCGTCCCTGGAACATTTCGCCGTTGTATATGTAACAACGTCGTTGGTTGCAACTACGATGAGACTTAGGGGTTTTTCCTGCAGAAAGACATAGAGATTTTCCTGCAGAATGACATAGGGATTTTTTTGTAGGAAGACCTAGGGTGTATTTTCATATAAAGACTTAAAATTTAATCGTTGATCTCGAGGGATGAAAACTGACCTCAAC
Organism: Draba incana; assembly: GCA_963576765.1. NCBI lineage: Eukaryota > Viridiplantae > Streptophyta > Magnoliopsida > Brassicales > Brassicaceae > Draba > Draba incana. The sequence continues at coordinate 17,732,132 of OY755209.1, read as the reverse complement.
AAATATTATGAGGTTTAACCTATAATGACCCAATTTTCATATTTTTAATCAAAAATGGCCTAAAAAAAACACTGTTTTTGTGATTTAAGTTTAATACGAAAAACGAAGAAATTACTAACTTACCCTTAATGAATCAGCAAAATTACCCTAATTGCCAAACCAAAATTCAAAATCAAACCAACTCACAAAATCAATCTGAAATCCCCAATTCTTTGACCTAAAAAATTTTATTCATCTCCTCTTTCTCTTTCACGGCAAAAAAAAAAAATTCATCTCCCTCATCTCTTTATCTTTCACAGCAAAAAAATAAATTCATCTCCCTCATCTCATTCTCTTTCATGACTATTTCTCAATTTGTTGTCGTCGTTGTGTGTACACCGTTGCTATTTCTCCGTTGACGTTGCTTCCTTGCGTCTCCATCTCTGTCTATTTAACCCGATTGGTAAGCATCGAATCTCTTGAATCAAAATTTTCTGTTTTTTTTTGCAAAAAGATTTAGATTTCAAAACAGTTTTGATTTTCATGGTAGATTTGTCGAGATGTTTTGGGTTTTGTTGAAATTAGGATTTGAAATAAAACCTGATTTTGGGGATTTTAATTTTATTTGAAATAAGGGTTTTGATGTATTGGATTTTGGTATATATTATGATTTGGAATGATTTTGCTTTCGAGACATTACAAATGTGGTTTGATTTTGATTGTTATGGACTTTGCTTTTACGATTTTACGATGGTACAATTTCGAATTTTGCTTGTAATAAAAACTCAATTTTTGAATAAAAGATTTTGTGTGTTGTTTTGATTTGTTCGTTTGTGGATTTCTCAGAAATAAGTCCTAAGACCGGGGAGGATTAACGAAGAAAGGGACTACAAGAAAATTCGACTTCAGAAGCTTCTAGTAATACGGAAGTTAGATGTGGTGTTAGAGACTCAAATAATGGGTCTAAACTGGGTCCGTCTGAATCTGGAATTGACTCTGCACCGGTGAAGGTATGTGCTTGTTGAACAAATGGGCAAATAAACCACTAGTTCTACATAGTTTAACTATTACTAATGAGTATGACTAGTTTTCTGATTTCAGTTAGGAATACTAAAAATATGTTTTGATTGCAGGATTGTGATTGCAGGATTAACTACTCAGTATGACTAGTGATGATAACAATTCGGAATACTGAAAGTTTGTTTTTGCGAGATATGTCATAAATTGAAAACTAATGGCATTTGCTTATGCTGAAAACAGAAAATGAAGAGAAGGAGATGAATGTGAAGAAGCAGAAGACTCTGAGGCCTGTCAAGGAAAAGAAGGATCTAAGTTTAGGGGGACACCATATATACATGGATGTAACAATGCGGTTGGACACAAGAGGAAAAGTACGCAAGCAGGTACTAGTAGGAAGACGAACAAGAAACCAAAGAAGTGAGAGTTGGAAGTCTATGAATGGATATTGTTATGTTTGTGGATTGTGGTTTTAGGTACTTATGTACTTGGATAGTGTTTTTGAGTTGTGGTTTTAAAAACTTACGTTTTTAAGGATTTATCTACGTATTTATGTGATTTTAGGTAATTATATATATCTGGAATAATGAATGAAAGTGGAAGCAATTGTTTTTATGTTTAATCGTATTTGGTACTACTGGTGGTAGTAAGTACTACTATGTATTTTATCAAACTTGTTTTTATGTTAAATCGTATTTAATACTACTGGTGCTAGTAAGTACGACTATGTATGTATGCATAAAACACGTGTGTAACTAAAATTAACATAACTAACACATGCGCTGTTATATAATAAAAAGTATTAAAATTTTAAACACAGTCATACTCATTTATCTAGTAGTATTAACTTCAACATAGTCATATTTTGACTGTTTTCACGTATAATCAGTAGTACATGTACTCATACATAAATCCTCTTCCTCTTCCTCTTCCTCTTCCTCTTCCTCGATGTTCTCCAACTGATAGATACCTTGTTTGTTGAGACTCTAAACCCTAGAGAGGCAACCATTTTTGTTGTTTCTTTTCTTCTTTTTTTCATTGTACTCGCATCACTTCAGAGCATGTATGTATCTTCTTGTAAGTTACAACTTTCCAACGATCTGAATTCTTAATCGGAACAACCCGTAAATACCACTTGCAACTTTCTTTAAATGACATACATTTTAGGACATATCGTTCTCAATCTCCTCTTGAATTTCATCTTTTGTACTTATCTTCCCGTGAATAATATCCCCCATGCTCAAAACATATGATTGTGCAATTCATTATCTCCTGTAAAAGAATAAGAAAATAACAAAGATCATTTACTCTCAGTAGTACCAGAATACCCAGTCATACCTACACGGTTTTGTTTTCATCCGATTATGTGATTGATTCAGAACGATTTAGGTGTTATTTTATCAATATATCTATCACATTAACCTAAATAACTTCCTACAAAACAAGTCCAGTAACCAAAAACCCTATTTACAAACAAATCTAATAAAAAACTTTTGTAACCCTAAACATGAAAATTGCAAAAAACGGAAACATCACATATTTTATTAGAAGATTTAACTGTGTAAAGATTATGTAAGGATGAAGAGAACAACCTTTTATTGAGATGGAGAACAACAAAGGCGCCGACGAGATGGAGAAAAACAACGAAGCTGATGAGATGGCGAAAAACAAAGACGCCGACGAGAGGAAGCCTTCGGTTTCAACAAGATATTGAGTGTAACATCTGCGAACCAGAAATGTGGATTCTAGTGGTCGTGTCGAGCGACACAAGGAGTGTGTTGATCAACACGAAGCTTTTGAGGGTGTCGATCGACGCGGTCTTGGTGTCGCTCGACACTTGTATTTTCTGAACCGGGTTAATTTGTCTTTAATCGCGGTTTTGGTTTGGTTTTTTGTATATATAGGCCAAAGGTTGCGTGCAGTTTCCCTAGCCGTGGTTGTAAAATAGGGTGGTGTTAGCCTTGAGGATGTAGATGAGTGGCATTTGCGTATGGAGCATAATTTCCACTCGGTTTGTTGTCCTAAGGAGTTCAGGGTTGAGTTGGCAGTCCACTATCTGAGTGGTGATGCTCACGCGTGGTGGAGAGCTGTTGAGGCCAGAAGGCCTGGTGCAAGATGGACCTGGAGAGAGTTTGTGGCTGAGTTTAACGCCAAATACATTCCTCAGGAGGCTCGTGATTGTCTAGGGACGAGATTTGTGGAGCTGGTACAGGGCGATCGTTCGGTGCGAGAGTACGATGCCGAGTTCAGTCGGTTACTTGTGTATGCTAATCGTGGTCTAGAGACCGAGTAGGTACAGGTGAAGAGGTTCCAAAGGAGACATCAGCCATATTTGAGGATTCGCTGCAAAATTTTCGAGTACACCTCGAGGGCGAGGTTGGTAGAGTGGCTGCATATATTGAGGAGGACAAGCGGGTTCAGTCAACTGCGATGGTTCCAGTGATAAATGTTCCTGCTGCTCAGCCGAAGAAGTAGCAGGGTAGTTCCGGTTCGGGTTCTGGCAAAGGCGGCAAGCCTGCGCAGGGTCAGAAATAGAAGGGGGATGGCACTTCTAAGCCCAGTCAGAGTTCGAGGGGCGGAGCGTGTTATGAATGCAGTAGTTTCGAGCATCGTCTATCGAGTTGCCCTCGGAAGGGTGACCATCAAGAGCAGTCACAATGGTCGGATTCCAGGGTTTGTTTCAATTGTAGAGAGACGGGGCATATTAGGTCGATATGCCCCAGGTTGCCGCAGATGACTGTTGCTGTAGTCCAGGCAGTGGCACAGTTGGCAACAATATAGCCGTTTTGCCAGATTAGACTGGTACCGCGTTTCTGTACCCCGGGAGAGGTGGGGCAGCATAGCAGCGCTTCGATCAAAGGTAAAATTTTGGACTCAGACTTTGTAAATTCTTAGATGTTGAATTGTTGTTTGTTCTTTTATTTTACTTGAAGTATTTCTAATAGGGTTCTCAATGCATGTGAATTGTGTAGGGACCTTGTTAGTGGGAGGTTTTGAGTCCCAAGTACTTTTCGATTATGGAGCATCGAACTGTTTCATTACCCTGGAGCATGCTGAGAGCGGTGGCATCTATAGCAGCACTGGTGAGCGTTCCGGTTTGGTCAAGGTGGCTTAAGGAGGATTCTCAGCTATCTCGGGCCGTGCTAGAGCAGTTAATGTTCAAATTGATGGGCAGTCAATGCCATCAGATTTGTTGATTAGTCTATTGGAGTTATACGATGTTATCCTGGGGATGGATTGGTTATCATTCTATCGAGTCCATCTGGACTGTTATCGAGGTAGAGTGGTCTTTGAGCGAGATGTAGAGAGGTTGCTGTTTCAAGGAGTGAGACCGACTTCAGGCTGTCTCGTGATTTCTGCGGTCTAGGCAGTGCAGATGATCGAGCGTGGATGTGAGGCTTATTTGGTGACGATTTGTATGCTAGAGTCTCTTGGTAAGGTTGCAGTGAGTGAGATTCAGGTTTTTTGGGATTTCAGGGATGTCTTTCAGTCGTTGCAGGAATTACTGCCATCTCGGTCCGATCCATTTACGATTGAGTTAGAGCCCGAGACAGAGCCTATCTCCAAGGCACCTTACAGAATGGCTCCATCTGAGTTGGCAGAGCTGAAGAAGTAGTTAGAGGATTTGGCGAGTAAGGGTTTTATTCATCCGAGTACTTCACCGTGGGGAGCACCGGTGTTGTTTGTAAAAAAGAAGGATGATAGTTTTTGGTTATGCATCGATTACCGGGGACTTAACCGGGTCACTGTGAAGAACAAGTACCCTCTACCGAGGATTGATGAGTTGCTAGATTAGTTTAGGGGTGTTATTTGGTTCTCTAAGATTGACTTGACATCAGGTTACCATCAGATTCCGATTGACGAGGTTGATGTTTGGAAGACGGCTTTCAGGACCAGATATGGGCATTTTGAGTTTGTTGTTATGCTTTTATGTTTGTCGAATGCGCCTGCAGCGTTCATGCGGTTGATGAACGACGTATTTTAGGATTATCTGGATCTCTTCGTGATTGTCTTTATCGACGATATCCTGGTTTACTCGAATAGTCTTGAGGAACATGAGGTGCATTTGCGGTTAGTTCTGGAGAAGCTTCGCGAGTATAAGCTTTTTTCTAGGTTGAGCAAGGGTAGTTTTTGGCAGAGAGAGATGGGTTTTCTTGGCCGTATTGTTTTTGCAGAGGGAGTTTCTGTGGATCCGGCTAAGATAGAGGCTATCCGAGATTAGCCTAGAAAGTTTAATGCTACCAAGATCAGGAGTTTTTTGGGTTTAGTAAGCTATTATCGGAGGTTCGTCAAGGGCTTTGCGAGTATGGCTTAGTCGATGACAAAGTTGACCGGGAAAGATGTCCCGTTTGTTTGGTCTCAGGAGTGTGAGGACAGCTTTACGAAGCTGAAGGAGATGCTAATGAGCACACCAGTGTTGGCGTTACCCAAGCCGAGTAAGCCTTACGCAGTGTATACTGATGCTTATGGGATTGGTCTGGGTTGTGTGTTAATGCAGAGGGTAGAGTGATTGCGTATGCTTTGAGGCAGTTGAGAGGTGCTGAGCATAATTATCTGATGCATGATCTAGAGTTGGGTGCAGTGGTGTTTGCGTTGAAGATTTGGAGATCCAATCTGTATGATGGGAAAGTTTAGATTTTCACAGATCATAAGAATCTGCATCACATTTTCACTCAGCCGTTTCTGAATGTGAGACAGAGACGCTGGGTTAAGTTGTTGGCAGATTACGAGTTTGATGTCGTTTACCATCCTGGTAAGGCAAACTAGGTAGTACATGCTTTGTGTTGTCGATGGTGGATTTAGCTTGGGAGCAGGATATCGAGTGGCTTGTGAGCGAGATTGACACTTTGCGGTTACGTGCTATTTTGCAGAAGCTGTTGGGTTTAGAGGTGGCTGATCAGGCATATCTACTGAGTAGGATTTGAGTGGCTCAGGCGAGTGATTTGAGTTTGGTTGTTGCGTCAATCGCAGAGGGTACTGAGTATCAGGTCACTTTGAATGGGACAATTCTTGTTCGCGGTCGGGTTTGTGTACCCAAGGTAGAGGGGTTGAGGCAGGAGATTCTGCGAGAGGCTCATGCGAGCAAGTTCTTGATTCATCCTGAAGCTACTAAGATATATCATGATCTCAAACAGTAGTATCACTGGGTCGGGATGAAAAGAGATGTGGTTGAGTGGGTTGCGAAGTGCAACACGTGTTCGTTGGTTAAGGCAGAGCATAAGGTTCGGAGTGGTTTGCTGCAGAGTTTACCTATTCCTGAATGGGAGTGGGATTTGATCATGATGGATTTTGTAGTAGGATTACCTAACTCGCGGACCTTTGATGCTATCTAGATGATTTTGGACCGGTTGACTAAGTCTGTACACTTTTTGGCTATTAAGAAGATGGACGGAGCGGTTGTTCTGGCTAAGAAGTTTGTAAAGGAGATTATGGGGCTGCATGGAGGACCAGTCAGTATTATGTAAGACCGGGATCCGAGATTTGCTTCAGAGTTTTGGGGAGCATTTCAGGCAGAGATGAGCACTAAGGTGCATATGAGTACCGCTTACCATCAGCAGACTAATGGACTGTCAGAGAGGACGATTCAGACATTCGAGGATTTACTGCGGATGTGCGTACTAAATTTGGGTGGTCATTAGGTTGATCATTTGAGCTTGGCAAAGTTTACTTCTAATAACAGCTTCAAGGCGAGTATTGGGATGGCTCCTTTTGATGCTTTGTATGGGAGGCCATGTAGGACACCCCTATGTTGGACCCAAGTGGGGGAGCGGAGTATTAATTGGGCTACTTATGTTCAGAAAATGAGAGAAAAGGTTCGTGTTGTGAGGCTGAACATGAAGGAAGCTCAGGATAGACAAAAGAGTTATGCGGATAGGCGAGGCGAGAGCTTGAGTTTGTAGTGGGAGATCGTGTGTATCTGAAGATGGCTATGTTGAGGGGTCCTAACCAATCCATACCATAGAACAAGTTGAGTCCGCAGTTTATGGGTCCATTTTTTGTTGTGGAGGGGGGTAGGCCGGTTGCTTAACGGCTGGAGTTACCTCTGATTATGAAAGCATTTCATAAGGTGTTCCATGTTTCGATGTTGAAGAAGTGCCTACATGAATCGGAGGAGTTGGTGGCTTAGATTCCTGAAGATCTTCAGCCTGATTTGACGGTTTCCGCAGTTCCTGTGAGGATTCTCGAGAGGAGAGTAAAGGAGTTATGCCGGAAGAAGATTCCACTGTTGCGAGTTTTGTGGGATTGCGCGGGTTGTGAGGAGGAAACTTGGGAGCCCAGGGCGAAGATGAAATTGAAGTTCAGGAAGTGGTTCGATAAGCAGGTCGCCGTTTGAGCTTTATTTCTCTTTATGGTTCCAGTTTTGGTTTTAGCATGTGTTGCTTTTGTCGTATTTTCATTTTCGTTGTAACGACTATACTTTTTGGAGATTTATAAGAAGGAGTTTCTTATTTATCTGTGTATATAAGATGAGTAGTTCTTATATGTTTATTTTTTATTATGTGGACCGGTGCTTGGTCCCATTTTTTAGATATTCCATGTTAGGGAGTATCGAGTTTGACCACGGGAGGTAGTTCTAGTCAATAGATGGTTATAGACATTTCAAAATTTATTACTCTAGGGGCTGCAGCTCCAAATAACTCATTCATTTTGTCTGGAGATGATTAGTTTTCCTATATACTCTTTAGGATGATTAGTTTCCATTATGAGTATCGAGGGATGATTAGTTCTCTCGAGGAGATGATTAGTTCCCTTGTGTACACGGAGCTCAAGGGATGCGACTTGAGAGTGGATGTGGTACGTGACATTGATAGCTCAAGGGATGCATCATGTGAGTGGGAGGGGTGTTGAATGAGTTAAAAGTGATAATGTCTGAAAACAGGCGTATAAACATGAGATTAAACGAGGGCCTCGGAGATCAGGTATTAGGATCTCGGGTGGTATTGACTCGTTTTGGGTCAGGTTGTGGGTTTTTGTTAGACAGTTTGTTGATTCGAGGATGAATCTAGTTTAGTGGGGGAGAATTGTAACATCTATGAACCAGAAATGTGGATCTGGTGGTTGTGTCGAGCGACACAAGGAGTGTGTCGATCGACACGAATGTTTTGAGGGTGTCGATCGACACGGTCTTTGTGTCGCTCGACACTTGTATTTTCTGAACCGGATTAATTAGTTTTTAATCGCGGTTTTAGCTCGGTTTTCTGTATAAATAGGCTTAGGGCTGCGTGCAGTTTTCCTAGCCGTCGTTGTCAGAGAGATCAAAAAAGTTTTGAGTGAGATTTGTGAGAATTTTGGTGATCGTGATTGATTGTTGCAAAGAAATCAATCCGAGGCCTTTTTCTAGCGTTTTAGAGGCGTTAGTTCTTTCGTTTGTGGTAGCTTTCATGTGTGGTTCATTCGGTCTCGTGGGAATTTGATCGTGAGGGTCTGGTTCGTGTGATTCATCGCGTTCAATTCATTTTTCGTTCATTTCCTAAAACCCGAGGTGAGTTCGCGACCAGACGTTTCTAGGCTAAGACGATAAACATTGATGTTTGTGATGAATCCTTGCGTGAATTGGGTTGTGAGCCTTGCTGTGTGTTTGTGGTTCGTATTGGAATTGTTCGTTTTGCAGGTTAGCGACTCATATCGCCAAAATCGAGTCGTGAGAGGAGGAACCCAATTCTGATCGATACTGAGGCGTGTCGATCGACACCAGGAGGGTGTCGCTCGACACGGGTGATGTAGTCGTATCGATCGGCAGCCTTGGGTTGTCGCTCGACACGAGAACTTGAGGCGTGTCGATCGACACCTTGCTGGTGTCGCTCGACACGACTAGTTCCGGTTCGGGAACGTTTTAAATTGCAATGTTGAGTGGTTGCTGATTGTTATGTATTGTTAGTGATTGTGTTGTTGCCCGAGCCTGCTTGTTACGCCAGTTGATAGTATGACTGGCTCACTAAGTATTTATGAAATACTTACGAAACTCTTTTTTCCATTTGTTGTAGGTAAAGAAAAAGTGTGATCGCGGAATCGAGGCGTAGGAAGAGGATGATAGGATGTTATGTGTTGATGTTGTTAGTCTAGTGAACTTGTGGTCATAAGTTGCTAGATGTATTAGTTATTCATTCCTGAATCTGGTGTTGGATTTTATTGATGAATTATTTGGTTATTTATTTTATTTGAATTTAATTAATTTATGAGTTTCCGTAGTAGAAATGTTTTAGTAAAAAAAAAAAGGCCTGGTTGTTTCATTGAGATTGTAGAAAAAAAGGGCGACGAGAACAAAGAGAGAGAGAGGACGAAGAGGGGCCTTTTTTGTTTGTTTTGATTTCAAAACAATCCTCTATTTTGAACCCAGGAACGAGGAAGAAGAAGAAGTTGCTTTATGTTCAGAAAACGTGGAAGTTTTCTATTGGTTCTAATTCTTTTGGGTTGCTGGGAATTAATAGGTTGTTGTTGGGTTTAATTATGTGGATTCGGTTTAGGTTGAGTGAATCAGTTTGGTTTATGTTTTTATTTAATTTTTTTAGATTTAAAATAAAGAGGGGTAGAGATGAGAGAAAAATAAGGGAAGGCTAGTTAGAATAAGATAGGCTAGTTTTTTTTTTTTTTTTGGCCATTTGAGGTTAAAACCCGAATATTATTCAAACTTAACATTTATAATAGGAAGTAAAATACATTACACCACATAAAGTAACAAAACAACCTCCATTTTAATTTAATATCTATCATTTGATAAATTTTAATTGGTAAAAGCTATATCAAATAAACTCAATCTTTTTTAAGCTTATGACATTCGTGTAATGTGTTTCAAATATATATTTGTTTCCGACGTGAATTTTATGTTCCTTTGTAATAATTTAGAGAAAAAAGCAAATAACAAAACTATTTAAAATTTGAAGGGCCATTTTATAAATTAAAAAGTATAACTCTATTTTAGACTTGCAAATGAGATTACTCTATATTTAGAGGGAAAATAAATCTATACTATTTTGGGCTTGAAAATAGAGTGAAGTTGAAGAGGATTTTACTCCAAAATGGAATTTGGAGTGGAATTTGAAATGGGATTAGAGATGCTCTAAGGAGAGGAAAAATATGAAGAAAGCAAGCTCCAACTTCAAAACTGTATCCTGACAATGAAAAAATATATCATAAATTGGCTACACAAAATATTGTTATCCACATGCATAGGCTCATATCCATCTTGTAACGAATAGCAAGTACAATCGAGTAACCTATATTACATTATTATTACATTAATTTTCTAATGTTCAACATGCATGTTACTTTGTTACTCGTTACTTTAACAAAACTTGCTAGGGTGTTTCTATAAGAGATTGACCATTGAAGAATTAAGACGCTAAGACAAAAAGAACATAGGAAAAAACAAAACCCCAAGTTACAGATTTGACAATCAATCTCCATAGGCCTAATAAAAATATTAAAACCCAGCAACCCAATTCAATGTTTGAAACTACTCAGCCCAAAAATCTAATTACAAAGAAGAAGAGATTTGAGTCGTTAAATATTTCACGTCGTTAAATAATAATCTAATTACAAAGAAGACCAATTCTCATTCGATAGAGAGATACTTTGAAAGAGAAGAAACATAACATCAAATTTTAGATTCGTTGCGGCATGGCTCACTCCCTATCCACCGTTCACCTTGGTTCCAGATCCGGTTGAAGATTTCCACCATTCTCAACACTCATCCCCCAAATCGGATCTCGTACCGAACCGGAGCAGTGGTCACCGTTGGATGCAATTTTACCGTCATTCTCTTCGGTGCCGGAAATCTCTCCGACGAACAATCAACCATCCTCACGATTTGCATCTCGTTGAGCTTCTCGAAGGTTTGGTGTTGCTGGGCTTGGCCCATTACAATTTTAAAGGCTTGTAGCCTGGCCTGTATAGAATATGGCCCATATGTCAAGAGTCATCAATCTTCATCCGCTTTTGAGCTAGTCGATTTCTCCTCCGTGAGAAACACAAAGTTTTCTGGGTTCTCAAACTCTGTAATTTCTACAATTAGGCTCAGGTCTGAATTCCTACTCTTATCTGCCTATTCTCGAACCATACATGTGTGTAGCGTTAGTACTCTAGATATCTTAGGCCTCAGGTCTAGATTTGAGTCGATTATTCTAGTGTGGTTTGGTGCTCAAAGGATTCGATTCCTATTGAGAAAATTGTTTCCGACATCAAAACCGGAAACTCTCTCTTTCGTTATAGAGAGAGTATTATTAAGCTCTATGCTATTGACCTTTGTCGACCCTGAGAAGGGATTGGGTTTAAAGAAGGTAGAATCTATGTATGCCTCTATTCGATTTTCAGCTGGCCAAATTCTCGTGGACTGGGAGATGGCTATTGATATATTGGAGATGAGTTATGCACTGTATGAAGCTTCGGACAAAATCTCTAGAGTATCGAACTTGGTTTCGGATGCTTATGATTTTGGCTCTCTATCTACTACAAAAGAGAGTACTATCAAGATGTGTATCTCATTTGCTTCTATCAGGCTGATTTCCTGCTTATGTTGTAGTGTTCTAGTGCTTTATGTATTTTTATGTATCATCCACTTCGGATTCGAACAAATTCTCCGCTTTGGAGTGTAACCGCATAATATGAAATCAATCCACTTGTTGTTCAAAAAAAAAAAATATTTCACGTCGTTGATTATTTCATTAGAAAATATATTCCTTCCATTTATTATTATTGGATACTAGAAAAAAACTCGTGCGTTGCGTGCGGCTAATTAAAATATATAAATGGTCAATTTGAACATGTATTCATTCATTTTTGTTTTGCAAGTGATGATAAAAATTTAGGAACGACTTTGAAACTTTGGAGGCCATAAGCAAAAAAAAAAAAAAAAAATGAAAGGTTTTAGGTGTATTTTTTAAAATTTTGGACTTTTTGTGTAATATTTTTTTTGGGGCCTTTTACTAATACCCAAAAAAAACCAAAAAATTATGGGACCCAAATCTCATGTTTCACTGGTATGTGCTCAGGTCCGGTCCAGCAAAGATTTGACAATCAATTATTATTTCGCTTTAAAATGAAGAAAATAATTCAAGCACAAAAAAACATATGCATGAATGTAAAAACAACAGATAAATATGTTTATTTGGGTTGATCGCTAATTTTAACATGGAATTATCATCCATTAATTTTTTTTTTCCAACATTGGGTCACAACTGGTCAGACCATTAGCCTAAATCCTTCTAATGTATGCAGCGAGATTCGATCCCGAATGTGATGATATCTGCCCTCAATGGACGTATCTCATATCACTAGACTAAGATCACTTCACCTTTTCTTAAGTTTCATATTCACCTTTTTGATATACTCAAATATTTCAAAGACAATGTCTCTTTTGAAATAAGAAAATTAATCATTTATCTCAAACTGAAGCTAAAAAGTTTAGTTACCCTTATTTGTTTGTCATGTTAAATGTGTGATATCACTCTTTTATCAATGTGTTTGTCCAACTTGTGGCTAAACAGCGTTTTAGTATAGTGAAACAAAACATACATTGTTAACCAAAGTTTTCATGTAGCAAATTTTAGAGATTATGACCAATATTTCAATGTATTCACAAGTTTAAATGGGTGTTGCGATAACTAATATAATTTTGCACTCGCCTGTTTTCTAGCTAGCTTAGATCCACAAGACATATATATTTTTACCAATTTAATTTACCTAATAGACCTAATCCTACTTTGCTAGACCATCTCCAACCCTTAACTCTATTTTTCACTCTAAAATAGAGTAATTCTATTTTAGAGTAGGGGGTTTTTCTAACTCATTACTCTATTTTTCACTCTAAAAGAATATTCTAAATATATTCTTTTTAAATTTAGTCCTTGACGTATTAATATTATACAATTTATCCAATTATTTTATAATTAACAATAATTCACTAAAATTACAATAATATTTTAATTGAAATTTAATTATAGAAATAAAATAACATTACACAATAGAAAAAGACAAAATAATATAATCTAAGCATTAGTATTACTGAATTTTTTCCCACAAATGATCAACTAGAGCTATTGAAGAAGACGAGTGCACAAAGACAACACCATTTGGAGATTCAAAACAAGAATTACGACTTAAAAGAACTAAAAAAAGAAAATAAAATTTTGCGTCAAGACTTGAGCTCCATTCATGATCCGAATATTCGTATGTATTTTGAGACAGAAAAAGCACGGATTTTTCAAAAAAGGGTCGAACAACAACATCAACAAGCTCCACCTTCATCTTCTACTCTTCTTTATTTGGATAATATTTTGATGATTGAAATTATTAAGTCAGTAATTATAATATTTATTTTATTTTATTTATCTTAATTTCATTATTTCCAATTAATAAATTTCATCGTATTTGAATTTTTTTTTTGCATTTTAATTGTGTTGGTTAAAGATCTTTTATAAATATGAATTTTGATTATTATTTTATAATTCGTCATTAATCATTTAATCAAAAATTATAAAATCAATAAAAAACCATATATTTGATAATATATTTTAAGTATAAAAGTAGATTGAGTAAAAAGTTAAAGGGTCTTTATATAAATAAAAAAATTTAACTCTAAAATAGAGTGAGATTTAGGTTTACTCTAAATGTGGAGTAAAAAAGGTGGTTGCTCTATTTTGGTGTAGGATTTAGAGTGGGGTTGGAGATGCCCTTATAACTTATAGAATTTAACATTAGAATACATTTTGGAACGCTCGCAAGAAAAAGAAAAAAAAGAGATGGCAACCATGATGTTTTGCAACATTCAACAAGTTCTTGTAATAATATCTCATACGAAAAACACTCCCTCTGTTTCTGTACTCGGTCGATTTCTGGAGCTTTTTTGATCGCCCGTTGGACCTGCGATCGCATCTCCCGCAAATCTAGGGCGTTCTGGTGCATAGTAGCCTTGAGCTCACCCGTCTCTTGTTGTTGCAGGTTAGCTGCTGTCTTTTTCGTGTTCGCCATTTCGACCTGCTCAACCCACTGAGGGTTTTCTTCCTCTTCAGTGAGCTCTCGCTCGTGCTCGAATTGGCTCCTTCTTTGCACGGTTCTCCCAGTGCCAGCTAATCCAGAATTATCGGTGTTGTTTTCCTCTTCAGTATTTGTCTATGATCTCGACGATTGGCGCTGCTGCGTTCCTGGCTAGTGGATTTCTTTCATCAGCTCGTTGATTTGGCTTGCCGGGTGTACCGCCGACTCTCCGCGTGCCGGTGGACGTTGAAGAAAGGCTCGTCGGGATCCCACGAGCTGCAGGCTGTCGAAAGATCTCCGGTCCGCAGGTGCGGGTAACCGTTGTCAGGGCTCGCAGTTCAGCTATCAAGGATTTGTTGAGCTCCTCCTGGTCCTTGGATTTCCTGAGCAGCTCCGCCAACATCTTCTTGAGGTCATTGGATACTTCTGGGTTCGCCGTCGTGTTGGTTTGAGGGCCCGTCACACTAGATCCATTGGGCGGCGCCTGCTCTTTGATGTTTTGCTCGTTGCGGGCCGTTTGCTTGTTGCGAGCCGTTGGCTCATTGCGAACCGTCTGCTCGTGGCGAGCCGTCTGCTCGTGGCGAGCCGTCTGCTCGTGGCGAGCCGTCTTCTCGTTCTGTTTGGTTTATCCCTTTGCCCCGGATCCGTTGGGTGCCGTCTGCTTGCTCTGATCGGCGCTGCCGTCCATTGCGTTTCGCTAGGTTGTTCCGCTACTACCAGTCATCTTCTCGTATTTGCTCTTGAGTTCTTTGTGTATGAAGCTTTGCTGAAACCCCTACTTGTAGCACCAAATTGTGGGAGCTGTATTCTTACAATTAAATTTGTCGGGTTTGCGGAAGAGTTGCAAAACTTATTAGTTAGAAATAAAGAACAAAGATTGAGAAGAAGGTTTTTATTAGCTGTGTTTGCTGTAAAGGTACAAGGGTTTTCTGCTAGATATTCGTGATCCCCTTTCATGGGGATGATACAATAATTTATATACTAGGCTAAGTCGGCTAAGGTCTTTGTGTGAGCTGTACTCCTTAAGTCGGCTGGCGCATTAAAGGTTCGGCCCATCTGTGGCACTTCTCGGCCCAATTAAATGGGCTGCGCCGAATTGGGCCGGTTGAGTTGAAATACACTTAGCTTTAAATCGGATCTTCAGGTTTAATTCGGTATTGATGACGGTTTACGAGTCTCCCAACCGGCTGGTGCATCCTAGATTTTGGTAGAGTTTTCCTTTGTCCTGACTTAGCCATTTTCTTCTGATGATCTTCAAGGGGTGGATTTTGACCCCTACAGTTAACCCGTAGCTCAGAATTATCAGTAATGGTGAAGCCAAGATATTGTTGAACGCTTAAGATCACGCAGAAGAAATTGTTCCAAATATTTGGTATGTTTGGTTAAAGTATCTCCCAAGCCACAAGGTGTAATGAAAACCGTCGCACTGAGGCGTGGCTCGGGTAATTTTTTTTTTGTTAACGTCCATTGAAGGTGCCGCCATCGTCCTCGGCTCGCCCAATCGGGTCCTGCGGCCCGATCTCCGGATCATTCTCTTCGTTCGTTAGATCCGTGTCATTGTTACTTCCTTAGATCTTGCAGTATGCTGTCTTCGTTCTCGCGGCGTGCCGTCTTTGTTCTCACGGTGTGCCGTCTTTGTTCTCGAGGCGTGCCGTCTTCGTTCTTGCAGCGTACCGTCTTCGTTCTCGCGGCGTGCCATTTTCGTTCTCGCGGCATACTGTTTTCGTTCTCGCGGCGTGCCGCAAACGGCGCTACTGTCAGGTGACTTGGAGCTCTGATTGGTTTCCAAGCCGTTGATTTGTTCCCCTTTTGTCGTTGTTGCACTACTGAATTGAATTGCTAAGTTTCGTGCACCAATTTGATCTTACCGACACAGAGCCGTTGCTGGTCTGTTGACCCGAACCGTTGAAGTTGACCCGAACCATAGTTTTCTCACCGACCCAAGCTGGTGTTGTATCACCAGACTGAGCCATTGTTGTTTCACTGACCCGATGCTGATATGATTTACGACCCGCCGAGCTATTGGTACATCTGTTGAGACTTCACAAATATATTTTGTTGTGTCGTACAGACCCGTGTAAATTAAATGTGAGCCGCGTGCCACGAACTGCGAGCTGCGAACCGCGAGCTGCGAGCCGCAACACTTTAGTCAAGACTGTAACTCGTCGGAGCCTGAGCCGTGAGTGATTATGTTTTGAAGTTTGATTCGTTTTGCCATGAACCAAGCCGTGTCCATGCCTTGGACTGTGTTACCGTTGCCCAAGCTATCTTTGTAACCCGAGCCATGGATTCGGCTCTGTCGTGTTTTGTTTAACAATTATTTTTCTGAGTGTATGATTTTCCAAAGATCTTTTGTGGTTGGTCCACTTTCTGAGTCGTGAGAATGTTAAACTCAACTCCAAGCCGCATGAGTGTCGAACCCGAATTTTTGCGGGAGACCCGTAAGAACTTAACCTGAGCCACAAAGGACTCATTTAAATTTAGAGTTTATCATTAGTTGCTGGATGTTCTGCTGGTCTGCGGCACATTCGATTTGCTTTGTCATTTAACAGTTGATTTGTAAGAGGAAAGAGTAAAGCCCAAGACATGGAGGTGTAAGTGAAGTCTGAGCTGTGAAGACGTAAGTGAAATTTGAGCCAGGAAGGCGTTAGTGAAATTAAAGCCATGAAGGCGCAAGAGAAATTTGAGCCGTGACGGTTAGACCGAGAGCCATTGATTTGTTTAAGACCAATGATTTGCCTATTAGTTTTTCTGATAAACATTCTCTGGTTTATGGACAAGTTACCTTAAACAAGTCTGCTCCACGATGAACATGCTATTGTGTTACGACCAACGTTTTGGTTTTGTTGGGTTTGGATTGAATATTTCGGTTTACAAACGGGTTCCCATGAACTATTCAACTCCGATAATGAACACTTAGCGATTTTGGACTAGCGATTCTTTTGCTGGATTTTTGAGATGAACATTCTGGTTTACGGATATGCTCCCATGAACAACACCGCTCCAGTAATGAACTCTTAGCGTTTTTGGACCAGCGATTCGTTTGCTGGGTTTTTGAGATGAACATTCTGGTTTACGGATATGTTCCCATGTTCAACACCGCTCCAGTAATGAACTCTTAATTTATATTGCGCGCTTTTAATCCGCTAGGATGTAGTAGTTTAGATCTTTTGAAGGATGTAGTAGTTTGTTACTGTGGCCAACAGCAACGAGAGTGATAAGAGTTATGTCTGTTTAGGTGGGACTTTGAATAATCCATAAAGAATGTTAGTGTGATACGTTAAAAAGATGGGAGTATATGAGTATACGTACCTACTCCCCTTTCTTGGAAGGATCGGAGAAGCGATAACACAGCTCGATGATCGATTTGGATTCACGGCGAATCGGCTCGACAATCGGTTACGAGCGTATCGATGGAGTAGTGATAACGAAATGAGATCATGGAGTAACAAAATAAAGGCGGCTAACCCGTAACTTTGTTTCAGAGAACCTGTCGTGATTAGCTAGTGGAATTCAACGGCTCAACCGATCGAATAAACGGCTCACCCGTGACATTGTTATGGTTTGCTTCCAAGAAGCATGGCTCATTTCGGGGACACGAAAAGATTTACGAAAAATAGTTCATTCGCAAGTAATGTAGCTCGTTTCCGTGAATCACTTTTTGTGGATTTGTTTCGAAACATCGAATGATTGCGCTGTGATTTCGTTATGTCCCAAACCATTGAATGGTTGCGGCAGATTAATCGGTTCACGGCTTATGGTAAAAGTTGGTGCGCGGCTCACAGTATACGGATCAGAACTCGCGCTTAATGACGGGTCGCGACTCGCGGTAAAAAACGGTTCGTAACTCACAAGATCTGGATTAGGTTTAAATGACAGGTCATGGCACGCGGTAAAGGATGGGCCGAGGCCCACGGGATCCAGATAAGAACTCGCGGTAAATGATGGGATGCGATTCGCAGGTCGCGGGTTGCGGGTCATGTGTCGCGACTGGCGGCTCGCAGTTTACGGATCGTGATCAACCGATGGTTTGCGGCTCACGGAAAGAGACGGTTTGCGGTAAAAGACAGATCGGGATCCACCGATGGTTTGCGGTTTGCGCCTCGGGGTTTACTATTCGCGGTAAAAGACAGATCGAGATCCACCGATAGCTTTCACAAAGAGATGGCTCACGGTTTATAAATTCGGATCCCCCGATGGTTCGCGGGTCAACGGTTTAGGAGCGTCAACATGAGGAAAATGAGTTAATTTCCAAAAAGTTTCGCTTAAAAGAAGCGTGGCGCATTTTGAAAAGAACGTTGAGATCGGGAAATGGTTCGTTCGCAAGGAACGTGGCTCATTTTTGCAAATCTCCAGAGAAATTGGTTCATTTAAAAGAAACGTAGTACACTTTCTAGAACGATGAGACAACGGCTCGCTGAGGAGTTGGTTCATCGGATGTGCCCCTGATTTTTCGCGCGCTGATGGGTGTTAAAGTGAAGCTTGTCGGGATCTGGTAGCTGCTAGTTATTTGTTAAAAGATGGGAGTATAGGAGAATACGTACCCACTCCTCCTTCTTTACATGAATGGGCAGCTGAACCCATCTGAAGATGAGCAGCCGCTTCGTAGTTCTTGAAAATAACTTAGTTAAATCGTCTTCTTTGTCTGTTATGTGTTACATCGCTTTTCTGCCTTCCGCATTTTAAAGACTTATTATTCTCAGTCACAGGTTCGGCTAAATTGTCATTCTGCTAATCTTGAAAATCTTGAATGGTTATACCCTCTCCGAGTTTTCCTGCTGCCAATTTTGTTGCGAGCATAGAACGCAAGGCACGACAATTAGCCGTAGAGTGTCCGTAGTAATGCTCTTCATCAAGAGTGTCAGAGTTCTCTTGGACGTCTTGTACTTGATAGTTATGAGTGCTTCCGATTTGTTTGGGCTTTTCGTACTTCTGTGGCAGCGTTTTCACTTCCTCTTCATTTTTGGCAAATCTGGTAGCCCGATGCAGAGCATCTTGGATAATTGATGGTTCGTTGACTATCATCTCCCTCCGAAAATCAAAGTTGTACCAGTGAGCCTTTTTCAAAGCTTTCAGCGCCGACTTATCATCCATCCCTTTCACCTGGGTTAGAACAAGCTTAAAACGTTCGATGAAGCTCCACAGGGTTTCGATTTCGCCTTGAGCCATGGTCAAGGGGTCAGCCTCTGAAGACCTCAGCTCAATCAGAATGGCATACAACTTCAGGAAAGCCTTGGATAATGATCTTCATCAAGAGTGTCAGAGTTCTCTTGGCCGTCTTGTACTTGATAGTAATGAGCGCTTCCGATTTGTGTGGCCTTTTCGTACTTCTGTGCCAGCGTCTTCACTTCCTCTTCATTTTTGGCAAAGCTGGTAGCCCGATGTAGAGCATCTTGGATAGTTGATGGTTTGTTGACTATTATCTCCCTTCAAAAATTGGAGTCGTACCAGTGAGCCTTTTTCAAGGCTTTCAGCGCCAACTTGTCATCTATCCCTTTCACCTGGGATAGAATAAGCTTGAAACATTTGATGAAGCTCCATAGAGTTTTGGTTTCGCCTTGAGTCATGGTCCAGAGGCCAGCCTCTGAAAACCTCAGCTCAATCAGAATGGCATACTGCTTCAGGAAAGCCTCATATAGCTGGTGGAAATTGCCTATGGAATTCCTTTCCAAGCCAGAGAACCAGTGGAGAGCCGTTCCTTTGAGGTGCTCTACGAACAAGAGGCAGTAGCCAATATCCTTCACCTTCAGCCGAAAGTTAGCGCAGGCCATCGCAATAGAGAAAGCGGTGATGTGCTCGGTTGGGTCGGTTCTCTCGTCATATGTCGGTATTCTGATTTTCCAAGGGTCGGAGAGCCTTGCCCTTGTGATTCGCTTTATGAATGGCGTTATGCGCGCTTCTTCGAGTACTCGGTCGATCTTAGGAGCTTTGCTGATCGCCCGGTAGACCTACGAGCGCATCTCCCGTAAATCTAGGGCGGTCTGGCACATAGTAGCTTTGAGCTTTTCCATCTCTTGTTGTTGTAGGTTAGCTGCTGCCTTTTTTGCGTTCGCCGTTTCGACTTGCTCAACCCACTGAAGGTTTTCTTCCTCCTCAGTGAGCTCTCGCTCGTGCTCGAATTGGCTTCTCCTTTGCACGGTTCTCCCAGTGCTAGCTAATCCAGAATTGTTGGTGTTGTTTACCTCTTCGGTATCATCTACGATCTCGATGATTCGCGCTGCTGCGTTCCCGGATAATGGACTTCTTTTGTTAGCTCGTTGATTTGGCTCGCCGGGTGTACCGCTGACTCTCCGCGTGCCGGTGGGCGTTGAACAAGGCTCGTCGGGATCCCACGAGCTGCGGACTGTCGAAAGATCCCCGGTCCGTGGGTACGAGTAGCCGTTGTCAAGGCTCGTAGTTCAGCTGTCAAGGATTTGTTGAGCTCCTCCTGGTCCTTGGATTTCCTGAGCAGCTCTCCTTGAGGTCATTGGATACTTCTGGGTTTGCCGCAGTGTTGGTTTGAGGGCCCGCCACACCAGATCCATTGGGCGGCGCCTGCTCTTTGCCGTTTCGCTCGTTGTGGGCCGTCTGCTCGTTGCGAGCTGTCTACTCATTTTGTTCGTTTTGTCCGTTTGCCCCGGATTTGTTGGGTAACGTTTGCTCGCTCTGATCGGCGCTGCCGTCCGTTGCGTTTCGCGTGGTTGTTTCGCTGGTACCAGTCAACTTCTCTGATTTGCTCGTGAGTTCTTTGTGTGTGAAGCTTTGCTGAGACCCCTCCTTCTAGCACCAAATTGTGGGAGCTGAATTCCTACAATTAGATTTGTCGGGATTCGCGGAAGAGCTGCAAAACTTATGAGTTAGAAATCAAGAACAAAGATTGAGAAGAAGATTTTTATTAGCTGCGTTTGCTGTAAAAGTACAAGGGTTTTCTGCTAGATATTCGTGGTCCCCTTTCATTGGGATGATACAATAGTTTATATACTAGGCTAAGTCGGCTAGGGTTTTTGTGTGAGCTGTACTCCTTAAGTCGGCTGGCCCATTAACGGTTTGGCCCACCTGTGGCTCGGCTCTGCCCAATTAAATGGGATACGCAGAATTGGGCCGGTTGAGTTGAAATCCACTTAGCTTTAAATCGGATCTTCTTGTTTAATTCGGTATTGCTGACGGTTCACGGGTCTCCCAACCGGCTGGTGCATCCTAGATTTTGGTAGAGCTTTCCTTTGTCCTGACTTAGCCATTTTCTTCTGATGATCTTCAAGGGGTGGATTTTGACCCCTACAGGTTCCATGCCACATTTGATCAAAGGTTATGCTCCTTGGCTAACTTCAAATTAAAGACAGTTTGAGTCCTAATAAATTACTACCTAATGAGAGTCATTATAAATGGGTGTGACTGTATGACACATATAGTAGAAAAGAAAATGGATGAAAAGAAAAAATTCACTAAACTTACTAGTAAAGAGGAAATTGGAAGAAAACAAATTCTTCTAAAAAGTACCAAAAAGTAATTAAAATAGAAGAATTCTTCCCTTTCAAATACACGAGTAGAATTTTTTTTTTCTATAGAAAAAACATTCTCATTTCTTCTATTTTTTTCTCATTTCTTCTATTTAGTTTTCCAGTCAAAACCAATACTTAAGATGAGTTTTTAATGAATTAATTTTTTTGTTTCTGTTCGCTTATGACATTCGCTAACGTTGTTAGGGCTCTGACAATCAGTCATCTACAAAAACTTTTGGCATATATTGGGCCTCTGGCATAGGTCGTACTGGCTTAATCTTTCTTCATGGGTGGGTTTCGTACCAAGATGGGATATTTTGTCTTCAATATTAAAGCTAATCACATTTTATATGTATATATGCCAAGGCATTCCGCATTCGCTATGATTCGTAACATGCGAAGTTTTTTCTTAAAGGAAAAAAGAATATGATAACTTTTAATATCATTGGACCCAGCGGATCAGTGGTGCAGGAAGAGCCTTGTATTTAAATAATCATAACATCTGCATTATCTTAATTAGGATAAATAAGTGAGATTGCTCTTCCCCGAAGCTTATCCTTAAATGGAAAGGCGAGAAGAAAAAGAGATAAGCCCGCATTTTTATCACTTTATAAACTATCTTATTATATACAATAATCAATCAAATATGCCGCCCAGATGATCTAATTATATTCCGCCACGTTATATAGTTTGTTGCAATATTCTTCAATAACCACAACGTATCTTCACTAAGGAAAACTCTACTTACTTTTCTCTTCTTAAAAGTTCAGGAGATTATTTCCAATAATACTGAAGATAACATTGAATAATACTAGCATAACTTATTTCTAATATTAAAAAAGAAGTAAACGAATCTTTTGATTTCCACGGTCACATATTAGGGATTATGCACTTACTAAAATTAGAAATGGCTGAGTTTGTTTTTTGTTTAACCTCTGATTAAAAATTATCTTATTACCAAACTCATTACGATCTCTGAACATCTCTGTCAAACAAACAAACAAAAGTGAAAGAAAATTTTTTTGGAAAGATCAATAATAATATTTAAAACTGCATATATATATATATATATATATATATATATATATATATATATATATATATATATCACTCATCACTGATCGATTACATGTTAGAACTTACTATTATAATAAAATTTTCAAAACGGTGAATGCTCATATTTTTTTCCCAGATTAAGTAGCCTAATTTAGCATAACCAAAGCTTCCATTTTTTTCTCAAGAAGACAAAGACCCATCAACGTTAATCTCTCCTTCGTCTTCTCCATTGTTACAGCTGTGAGTGTTCAGACAAAGACGACGATGTTCCATCTCTTTTGTCTTCCCGTTAAGAAGTGAATACTTATTATTATGCATCCACACTTTAAGAACACATCTCTCAATCCCAATCTCATTGCAGAAATCTCTCACCGACTTTTCATCACAACCGTTGATTTTCCAACCAGCTTTCTCTGCAAAAGCTCTCATCTTTATCTTCTGCTCAGGCGTGAACTTAGTCCTCGTACGTTTCCTCATTGCTCCACCTCTCGAGCTATTCTCCGATCTTACACCAGTCGTCGGATCTTGATCTGTCGGTCCAGGAAAACCGGAGCTGAGAGACAGAAGCACGTGATGTGGAGCTGAAGTGTAGTAAGAGCAAGGAACTGGTGAAGCCACGTGGAGAGACGGCGGAGATTCCGTGCCGGAGGGAGATGAAAGTGGCGGCGCAGGGAGGAAGTTGAGGTGGTCGGAAGGGTCACGGCGGTGGAAATTACGGTGGCAGCCACAAGCGGCGCACCGGAGAGAGGAAGGGTCGGTGGAAGTTGCGGTGGGACTTGGCATAAACTCGCCGCAACCGTCGAGCGCGTGACCGCCGAGGTTAGCCGCGTGGTTTTTCAGACACTCTTTGTAACAAACACCCATTTCTCCGGCGAAGGTTAGTTTCCCGGCGACGGTGGAGTTTTTGGTAGTTGTTTGTTTGGGTTTGGAAGATAAATCCATGGCTTTAGGTTTGTTCTTCTAGCTTTATAGTGTGTTTACACTTTATGATTAACGAGAAGATTAGGTTTTTATTTAGTTTTTTTGTTTTGTTTTTAATATTAAAAGATTGATTAAGTAAGTGCATGTGACGATGATGTAATTATATCGGTAAAGAACATGGCAGGAGTGATGAAATATAATTAGGAGTTGAAAAATATAATAAGTGCTTACTCACAAACTGCCAAAACAAAACAGCAAAAAGAAAGAATACAATCACTGTATATCATAATAAAAACCATATTACTTTTTACTTATTTTCTTGTTTTGGTGAAACAATGAATTTTTTTGATAGCTTCTTGATTATATTCATACGTTATAGACTTTATAATTTGATAAAAAAAATTGCGTCGTATCACAAACTTTTCTTCAATGATTTTACGGGACATTTTGGAAGGTATGGGTTTTCACTTTTTTCAGTTTTACCAGTAGGTAACTTGTTGGTGAAACTAAAAATATTATATTTAAAAGAAAAGTAATTTAAATAGAAAGGAATATATTCGAAAGAGAGGGGAAGGATTGAGTCCAAGGTGTATACGTGGCAAATACCCATTACATGCATCGTACTAAAGGACAATTACAGCTGCCCTGCAATCATTTTTTTAAGTTCACGTCAGAGACCCATATTTTTATAAAATTTGCAATCTCACCCCAGAATTTCTGTGCTGCTCCATTTAAACATTTTCTAATTGTTTTTTCTTTTGTCAACGGTCAAATAAGTAATTTGAGTTTATAGATCTAGAAAAGTAAACTTTCCTATAACGATAGTCTAGGTATTACGTGTTCTAAATAATATTTGACTGGTTCAAATACACTACTTTTTTTTTTTATGAATAAAGAAAGATAGAGAATTGTGTTGTATATTATTTCATAAAAATATAGATTACAATATTTGGGAAATAAGTAGGTCTATAACTTTCTATAATACAGATCTATAATAAACATCCATCTAGTGGGTTTATAATATTCCCCTTTGGTTGTCATTATAGTAAAAAAAAATCCTAATACGCATAAAATGTTGCCTCGTTAAAAATCTTACCAAGAAAACCCAATTGGGACAAAACCATGGTTAAGGGAAAAATAGTGCAATACAGTTATACTCCCCTGATGAGTGCATAACTTGATTGTGACGACGCGAACTTGATTCTTGAAAATACCAGTTGGAAGTGTCTTTGAAAAATAAGTCTGCTAAAGTTTCACTAGAACGAATCTATAGAACATGTAAATCGACATTCTTTTGCAACTCATAATTCTTGAAGATGGTCCATCTTGATTATTCTCTTTGTTGCTCTTGATATCATTAATGTATGATATTTTTTTGGAGTTTGATAGACTTTCATTGTAACGATCGCGAACCGGAATTGTGGAATTTCGGTGGTGTCGATCGACACCAAGGAGAGATGTTGATCGACACTAGTTAATTTGGGTCATTTCGGTTTGAATTTTTTATTGCGGTTTGGCTCGGTTAAAGGGTTTAGAACCCTAGGGCTTCATATATAATCTCTTTTGTCGAGAAGCCTCCGTTTTTCAGAGAGGAAAAACGCATTTGAGAGAAAAGAAAGAGCGATAGAAGATTAGAGTGTTCTTCATGGTGTTTTGCTTGTTGAGATCAAGAGAAAAGAGAGCATAGACTTGTATGTTTTGGTATAGAGGAGGAACGGACGATCAAATCAGGTCTGATCGGTGTGAAATTTCGTAGGTATGTTCTCCTTTCTTTTATCTATCTATAGGAGAAAGTAGATTATCGTTCCGATCTATAGCTAACGAGTTATAGTCATTTTCCCGTGAGTGGTCTATGCAGTTTAAGGTTTAGATCAGTCCATTTGGAAAGCGTTTTACCGGTGTTTCAGAGGTATTTTAGAGAGGATTTATATACCGATGGAAAGTTCTTTTAGTCTAGTTTTAAGATTGGTATTTTGATATGGATTCTGAAGTACGCTCCGACCTCTGCATTGATTCTAAGTCTGTGTGTTGGTTCTACTTTGAGGAAATCAAATTTGGGTTTAGGAAAAACCCAAGTTGTGAGTTATAGGTGCTAGAGGAACCGTTCTTCGGTGTTTACGTGTGAGATAAGAGGCTGTGAGGGTTTTGAGTTGCTAATTTCGTGTTCCTATCTTTTCCTTCTCTGATTTGCAAGGTGAGTGTGCGACATTGGCTTCTGGGTGATATAGGGAATGATTGATTGATGTTTAATGATTTGGTGATTGGTTTGGTGGTTAGATTTGTGTGATATCTCTGTGTTTCCCGTGTGATTATTGCTTTGATGTGGTTATCGATGCAGGTGATCGCTTGATGGACTAGGGATCGAGCCATGAGAGGATAGGCTCAATTCTATGTTCTACGATTAAGGTATTGACACCTAGTGGCCGTGTCGATCGACACCAGAGTTATGGTTTCTGTGTGTTGGCGAATGAGGTGTCGATCGACACCTAGTGGTTGTGTCGAACGACACCAGTTGCTGTGTTTGTGAATTGTATTAATTAATCATGCTGAAGATTGTTTATGTGTTTGATGTGATTCCTATTGAGCCCGAGTGTTAGGCCGTAGATGGGATGACTGTCTCACAGAGTTTTTGTGATAATATTCATGCAACTCGTTTTTCCATGTGTTTTAGGTAAATATTGTGATCGTGGAATCATGACTATGAAGAGGAGGATGATCTAGGGTCTCAGTTGTTGTGTTTTATTTTCATTGAGTTGAGAACCTGGTTTAGGTTGATGGAACAGTCGGAATTGAATATATGTTTGGTTTAATTGGTTTATTGTCTTCCGATGTTTTAATGTTGGTTTGTCTGGTTTAGTGATATTGTCATATAGGAATAATTATTTATGAGAATAATAATCCGAGTCAACGACATGTTTATAAAAAAAAGAATTGGGTGTTTCAATCATAAATCATTATACTGATAACATTGCTCTTTAAGTGTCTATCTTTCTCTTGTTCATTGATGTCTCGATAAAAATCTTTCATAGAAAAACCAAATGAAATAAAAACTATGATAAGGGAAAAAGAGTACATCTACACATATCATTTATTATATTTCTACCCCTTAGAAACATCTTCTTTTGGAGATGACTTCTGATCATATATGCTATCTTTTCGGATGATTATAAGCACAGCCAAATCAATAAAAGAGATCAATAAATCCTACAATGCTCTTTCAATATAAGATATGTTTCATATCAGATATTGCTTTGTATAACAATATGATCATCCTTATAACTTTTCTTATAAAATATTCGGTGAAAAGATTATTGCAGTTTTAGTCCTTCTAGGACTATAGAAATATCGTTATAAAGAAATCTTCTATGTTTTTATTACATGGATAAATCTACTTGATTATACTACATGCTATATATTATATTTTTGTTCTATTGAGTAGGGTTCCCGGGAACATAATTTTGATCTTTAATCCTTCAGGGATTATAACTCTGATATCATTAATTATTTAGGGATTATATCTGAAACAACCAACACTTTTTTTTATATCCTAAACCATTCTACTGAGGAAATAAACATAAACCAAATAATCCAATAAACCAATTCAATAATCAAAACCCCAATTGAAAAATTTAATAATCAATCCAACAATGTAATTCCAGGATACGAAAACCATAAATCTAACAACCTAACTTCCAGGTTCACTAGAACTAACAACGGAAACAACAACCCTTTCCATCCTCTTCCTAAGGCCTTGATTCTGCGATCACACTTTTCCTTTACCTCCATCACATGGAAAAAAGAGATGCGAAAGTAATTAATAATTACTTAGTGAGACGGTTCTCCCCTCTACAGGCTAACTACGCATATACCAAAAACCAAACGGTAAACAATTCAAAAATATTCAAGTAGAATCAACTGGGTATCGATCGACACTACCACTAGGTGTCGATTGATACTTCAACAAAAGTGGCGTCAATCGACACTACCACAAGGTGTCGATCGACGTTTGATCAACATTGGTGTCGATCGACACAACCACTTGCTCAACTCGTAAAACAGATCGAATACACGAACACATGCACGATTTATAATACGAAATCATCACCAAAACACATAAAAATCACCTTAATACACACTCAACAACCAGTTCTACCACGAGAAACATCTATAACCATTTATCATTTGAGTTCTAGCCTATACGAGCCTATGGTCGCGCACTCACGTTGATTAAACGAAGGAATGAGGACTGATGCACGAAACACATACCCTAACCCTGATCCCGTCACCAGAAAAATCACCGAGAATCACTGCTCCACGCTTCTAATCACGCACACAAGCCTTTAGAACGATAAACGGCGAAGAACGGTTCACGAATATCTCGATTTCTCTCAAGAACTCGAAATTCTCTTTTCTCTAACTTTTTTTCACGATTTATGCCTCTCCTCACGAGCAAAACAGGACTTATCTATTATACACACGACCTAGGGCTTCTCCCAAACTGACACACAACAAACCGGATGATTTAACATAAACCAAACCGCATCCCACAACTGGGTGTCGATCGACACCCCTTTCCAAAATCCACATTTTGGTTTTGAGATGTTACAATTCTCCCCCACTTATCTATACAACAAAATGCCAACTATAGACCATCACACTGATCCAACCCGGTCAAAAACAATATGAGATCAACTCTCCCGATCTCCGAGGCCTACATCCAGTCTCATGGCTACTTACGTTTCAGACATTAATAACTCTTAACTCATTTCAAACCCTGATACTCGTAGGACGCATCCTATGAGCTATCGAGAAACATACCGCTCGCACTATTAGGACACATCTGTCAAATCAACGATATATGGGGAACTTGCCATCCCCGCAAGAGAACTCACATCCATTGCTACTTATTCAAGGAACTCACATCCCAAATAAGTATACAAGAGAACTCGCCATCTCCTCTAGAGAACTCGACATCTCAGAAAATAAATGAGTTATTCGGGACCGCACCCCCTAGAGTAATCAATTCTTAAACGCTTCTAAGCATCTATTGACTAGACCTACCTCATATGGTCCAAGACATGATATTTCCTAATCTGAAATATCAACAATAATAAGAATTACATATCTTATTAAACACAAGAAATTAATAAAAAACCTCCATTTTATAAATCTCCAAAATATAAAATCGTTACATCGAAACGAAAATACAAGAAACGAAAACCACAACAATGGCATAAAGCCCATGCGGAAACTAGAACCACAAAGAAAGCAAAGCTCAAACTGTGACTTGCTTGTCAAACCACTTCCTAAACTTTAGCTTCATCTTTGCCTCAGGTTCCCAAGTCTCCTCCTTGCAACCAGTACAATCCCACAAAATCCTCAACAACGGAATCTTCTTCCGTCGCAACACTTTGACCCTCCTCTCGAGAATTTTCACCGGAACTGCCAGGACTATCAAATCAGGCAGTAGATCATCTGGAATCTTAGGCACTAACTCCTCTAATTCATGTAGGCACTTCCTCAACATCGACACTTAGAAAACCTTATGAAATGCCTTCATAATCAGAGATAACTTAAGCCGATCAGCAACCGGTCCAACTCGTTCCACTATCTGAAACGGACCCATAAACCTCAGACTGAGCTTGTTCTCTAAAATCAATCTGTTGGGCCCTCTCAACATGGCCATCTTGAGGTACACTTTATATCCGACCGCAAACTCCAATTCTCTCCTCTTCTTATCAGCAGAACTCTTATGCCGATCCTGAGCCTCCTTCATGTTTAGCTTTAAAACACGGATCTTCTCCGTCGTTTCTTGAACAAAACTCGCATAAAAGTGTCTTACACGGCCTCCCATATAACACCTCATAAGGAGCCATCCCGATACTCACCTAATAGTTGTTGTTATATGCAAATTTAGCTATGCACAAATGATCAACCTAGTGATCACCCCAATCCACCACACATCCTCTGTAGATCCTCTAAAGTTTGAATAGTCTTCTCCGACTGACCATCAGTCTGCGGATGATACGCCGTGCTCATATGCACCTTAGTACCTATCTCTGCCTAAAAAGCTCTCCAAAAATTAGATGCGAACTTAGGATCCTGATTTGACACTATGCTGGCTGGCACTCCATGCAGCCTCACAATCTCCTTCACAAATTTCTTAGCCAAAACTGCAGCTCCATCGGTCTTCTAAATGGCCAGAAAATGTGCCGACTAGGTCAGACAATCTACAATCACCATAATATCATCATGGGTTCGCGAGTTAGGTAATCCTACCACGAAATCCATCGTGTCATATCTCACTTTCACTCTGGAATGGTCAAACTATGCAACTTACTACTCGAAACCTCATGCTCTGCCTTCACTAACTTACCGTATCGTACTTCGCAACCCAGTCCACTACATCTATCTTCATTCTGACCCAATGATAATACCTCTTAAGATCATAGTACATCTTAGTCGCTCCTCGATGAATCGAGAACTTGCTCGCATGAGCCTCTCGCAGAATCTCTTGCCTCAAAATCTCGTCCTTAGGCACAGAAACTCACCCGCAAACCAGAATAATCCAAGTCGAAGAGGCATGATACTCTGAACCATCTGCTCTCGACGCATCCACCAAAACATGATCACTCTCCTGAGCCACTCGAATCCTACTCAGAAGACCTGCCTGATCCAAAGCTTCTAATCCCAAAGGCTCCTGCGAAATAGCACACAGATGCAAAGTGCTAATCTCGCTCACTAAAGCCTTAACCTCCTGCTCCTGAATTGAATCTACTCTCTGCTGACTTAGATTATTTGCGACCTGGTTGGCCTTACCCGGATGTAAATAATCTCCAGATCATAATCTACCAACAACTCAACCCAACACCTCTGTATCATATTCAGCAACGGCTTAGTAAAGGTATGCTGCAGATTTTTGTGATTCGTAAAAATGTGCACCTTGATGCCCTAAAGGTAGGACCTCCAAATATTCATAGTAAACACCACTGCTCCCAACTCAAGATCATGCGTAGGGCGATTACGCTTACTACCCTGCAATTGCCTCAAAGCATAAGTAATGACCTTGCCCTCCTGCATCAGGATACATCCCAAACCAACTTTTGAAGCATCTGTGTACACTGTATAAAGCTTCTTCGACTTGGGTAATTCTAAAACAGGTGTACTCGTCAACATCTCCTTGAGCCTCGCAAAGTTCTCCTTGCACTCCGGCGACCAAACAAACGGAACATCCTTCCCGGTCAACTTCGTCATAGACTGCGCCATACTCGCAAATTCTTTGATGAATCTCTTGTAATATCCAGCTAACCCAAGAAAACTCCTGATCTCGGTGGTATTACTCGGTCTAGGCCAATCTCGAATAGCCTCTTTCTTCGTCGGATCCACCGCAACTCCCTCTGTAGAAACAATATGACCTACAAACCCCATCTGTCGCTGCCAGAAACTGCACTTGCTCAACTTAGCATACAACTTCTCTTCATGAAGCTTCTCTAAAACCAATCTCAAATGAGCCTCGTGCTCCTCAAGACTCCTCGAATATATTAAAATGTCATCAATAAAAATGATAACAAACATGTCATTCATCAATCTCATAAAAGCTGTCGGTGCGTTCGTCAAACCAAAAAGCATCACCACAAACTCGAAATGCCCATATCTCGTCCTGAATGTTGTTTTCTGAATATTCGCCTCATCTATCGGGATCTGATGATAACCCGACACCAAGTCTATCTTGGAGAACAAAGTAGCACCCCTAGCTGATCCAATAACTCATCAATCCTCGGGAGAGGGTACTTGTTTTTCACAGTAACTTGGTTCAGTCCCGGTAATCGATACACAACCGAAAACTACCATCCTGCTGCTTCACAAATAAAACTAGTGCTCTCCACGGTGAAACACTCGGGCGAACAAGTCCCTTACTCAACAAATCCTCCAGCTACTTTTTCAGCTCTGCCAACTCTGTTGGAGCCATCCTGTAAGGAGCCTAAGAAATCCGAGTTGTCCCATGCTCTAACTCAATCATGAAAGGATCAGACCGAGATTGTGCTAATCCCTTTAGCGACCAGAATACATCCTCGAACTCCTGAACAACCCGCATATCCTCAATAGCAACCTCACACTAGACTTCGGCATCATAATCGTCGCCAAATATGCCTCGCAATCTTGTGCTATCATCTGCTCTGTCTGAATAGCCGAGATTACTAGACTCCCTGAAGTAGGTTTCACGCCTTGAAACACTAACCTCGATAGCAGTTCGGATGGACTCTGTAATATGTCAACCAATCCATCCCTAGAATCACATCGTACAGCTCTACCGGACTGATAACCAAGGAAAATACTTAGTGTTGAATTTGGCTAAGAACTCGCCCCAGGTGTAAACAGCTCTCCTAGCCTCCACAGTTCTCCACCACACATGTGCATCTCCACTGAGATAATGGATAACCAACTCCACCTAAAACTCAGCAACACATCGAATCGATTGAAAGTTGCGCTCTAGCCAAGCGCCACTCATTAGCCTCCTCAGGCCCAACTCCATCAGCAAAGAAAGGCGTACCAATCTTCTGCATATGTCCTATCATATCAAGATAGGGAAGGTGCTCAGAAACTGCAGTCCTCGGTTGCGCCTCAACCACCGGAGGCCCTGCTGGACCAAAACCGGAATTGCCGCTAGAAACCCCTTTATCAACTGCACTAGAATATCCTCCATACGACCCACACATGGGCCCCCTCCGCCACCAGCCACTCGGGCACCCCTCCCGGCACCCACATCCACACTGGCACTCGCGCTAGTCTCGCTCACAGATCCCACATGATGCGTAGGAGTCTCTGACACCTGCGTAGCACTCGCAACCACGCTACTGGACGACTCAATGACTGGTCCACGACCTCTACCACGGCCTATACCTCTCCCATGACCTCTCGCTCTAGTATTTATCTCTATGCACTCATTCAGAACAGAAAAAACATGAGCCACATAAGTCACACACAATCAAAATACAACTTACCGCAAAATCTCTTTAAATGCCGAAGAAGATGATTTTAAGACTACTAACTGATTAACAACACATAATCAATTACACACATAGTCTCAGACATCGAATTACACTGTCCTAAAACCGTCTAGGCTCTGATACCAAAATCAAACAACCAACATTTTTTTTTAATATCATAAACCATTCTACTGAGGAAATAAACATAAACAAAATAATCCAATAAACCATATCATTAATCAAAATTCCGATTCCAGAATTTAACAATCAATCCAACAATGTAATTCCATGATACGAAAACCATAAATCTAGCAACCTAACTTCCAGGTTCACTAGAACTAACAACGGAAACAACCCTAATCATCCTCTTCCTAAGGCCTTGATTCCTCGATCACATTTTTCCTTTACCTGCATCACATGGGAAAAAGAGATGCGTAAGTAATTAATAATTACTTAGTGAGACGGTCCTCCCGTCTACAGACTAAGTACGCATATACCAAAAATCAAATAGTAAACAATTCAAAAATGTTCAAGTAGAATCAACTGGGTGTCGATCGACACTACCACTAGGTGTCGATCAACGCTTGATAAACATTGGTGTAGATCGACACAACCACTTGCTCAACTTGCAGAACAAATCAAATACACGAACACAAGCACGATTTATAATACGAAATCATCACCAAAACACACGAAAATCACCTTAATACACACTTATCAACCAGTTCTACCACGAGAAATATCTATAATAACCATATATCATTCAAGTTTTAGCTTATACGAGCCTACGGCTGCGCACTCACCTTGAGTAAACGAAGGAATGAGGATTGATGCACGAAACACATACCCTAACCACGATCCCGTCATTGTAAAAATCATCGAGAATCACCGCTCAATGCTTCTAATCACGCACACAAACCTTTAAAACGATAAATGGCGACGAACGGTTGACAAATATTCGATTTCTTTAAAAAACTCAAAATTCTCTTTTCTCTAACTTTCTTCACTATTTATGCCTCTCCTCCTAGGGCTTCTCCCAAACCGACACACAACAAACCGGACGATTTAACTTAAACCGAACCGCATCCCAGAACTTGGTGTCGATCGACACCCCTTTCTAAAATCCACATTTTGGTTTCGGGATGTTACAATATCCTTCAAAGATTCCATGTAAATGTCCTTATCCAGTGTTCTATCTCTTATTGCCAGACTTATAAGATATCTCAAAGTATTGCTTCCACAACAAGCGAATATAAATATATCTCTTCATAAAACGATCGTTGTCTTTGTGAAAATTTCACTATTTTCACTATCGTTTTACACAAAAATTAATATATTTCATTGGTTTTACGCTTCAGGTGCATGGACTGTTGGTCCATATATTCTCTGCAAGAGATTATAATTACAAGTCTATTTTTTTCACTTTTGTCAGTCATTACTTTGTGTCCACATTTCAATAGTCTTTATTTCTTTATCGTCTTTTCATAATGTCATCTGTTCATAGCATCCAAAAATATTACGACGTCGATTTGTTTTTTGGTTCTATTTATTTTAAACATGACATATCTAGCTAGCTCTTTTCATTTTCAAGTACTTAAACTTTTTCATTTGTCATGTTGATGTCTCTTCTAGAGATTATTGAAATCTTTATTTCTCAATTTGATCATTCTCAAATTTCCGCTCCCTTCCTTTTACGAGGATTTATATATGAACCAAATAGGTCTATCACGCTTCATGAAATCTTTAGACTCACTAGCAGTTTTATAAAGTCCTTCTAGGAAATAAATTTAATTGGAGCATGTACATCTCGTAGATGTGATTTTATCACTCTATTTGGGTCAGCAAAAGCGTCTGGCAATTAATACGCTAACTTTTGCTTATGGATTATCTTTTTGGAATTCTAATGTACATTCTTTAGTCCGATGATCATTGATAATATATAGAAACTTATATCTTTCTAAGCTATTTACTTTCTCCCCCATAATGTTGAAAAAACTGATTCATTAAAATGTCAATATGTGAGTCGAGCAATAAAAATCCTTTTGGGATAGCTCTAGACGCTTATTTAGTATTTATATCCAACATATAATTTGATCTTCTTTCGAGGTCCCATCTTAAAATGTTGTGATAGACCACTTTAACATTCAAAAATCTTTATGATGATCATTATTTGGTTTTGAACCTAAACCAATAATGATGGGAAGAACTATTAATTATTCATTGGCTTGATGCAAATCAATGGTATTCATGTATGAACTTCATGATGTTTAATACTTATTCCAATGGGCATAATCATCAAGGACTTGAGATTTAAATTCACCAAGAATATCAAATATTCTTTCAAACTTCAACTTGTGGTTTCATGACAAGGATAAATGTGACCTTTTAGTCGATGCGTCAATCCAGTCAATGCGTCCATAAATATCTTCTTTTATATAATTCCGGAAATAGACAGATTCCAAATTATTTTTTGACTGGTGAAAGCCACATTATCATATTGCTTTCTGAGCAATCAACTTATGTTAAATAATTAAGAAGAATCTTCTTGTTCTTTACGGAATGTCCACATATATTTTCATAATTTTTTCGCATCATTATTAAACCGGGATGACCAATCTGATTAATCCAAACATTTAAATTCTTAGTAAAATTCTGATTTACTTATTTAAATTCTTAGTAAATTTTGGATTTACTTTTTATTCTCAGTAAACTTCTGGGTTATCATTTTTTTTACAACTCTTTGTGTAGTACAATAGAGTACAAAAAGATGTAGTTTCTCTAAATACTTTCTCCCTTAGGAAATACTTGTGATTTTGAGGCATTTAATAATTCTTTCACTTGTTGTCTCAATATGATTTGTCCCAAAATCGCATGGATTTATTTTATGAAGGATTCATCAATCTCAGTTTTAGTGTAAACATAATCTTCTTGATGTTTCACTTATACTATGTGAGATTCTTTAACTCTCCCCTCGAGATGATAACACTGTAGGATTATCAATCTTGAATTGAATCCCATTTTGAAAATCAATAACATATCGTACTCGGATCGTGTATATTATTTTTGAGACTTAAGATAATAGAATGTATCAAGTATTTCAATTACATTCTCATAGACAATGATATCTATGTGCTTTTCTAGAGCATTCATATATATGCTTTATACACCTTGTATTGTACTCTCTCAAGTTTTTTTATTTTTTATTTGTTCACTTCCGGTGAAAATATGAGTTCTTGACAGAAACTCTCGATATCGATCTTGACTAAATTCAAATCCACTTTCACTTATATGCAATCGACAAGTATTATTTGGGTGGTCTTTTTCTTTCTTAGTATATGATGTCACATTCGCTTCATGGAATGGACTATAAACAAGACATATTTATTTATACACTTCAAGTCTTATAATCTTAGATGTGTAGACTCATAATGAGATCTAAGTAACATCATGTTCACATCATACTTCTCTTTTAAATTGCCTTAGAGAACTTGTGGATCTTTGTGGTCAAGTACTTAACAATAATGAACTCTTGCTTTTAAGATTGGTCTTAGATCTTTTATGGTGAAGCAGTGAACATAGTCTTCAGGACATGTCACTTATTATGAAAGTGGGATTCTTTAATTCTCCCCCTTGAGATAATGAAACTTCAAGTTCATTCATCTCGAAATGAATTCCACTCTGGAATCAACATCATTCCCAACTTGGATCGTGTATTTTATCATCCCATTTACTTTGGACTTGGCTAAGGATAACGCATCAATGTTTTTAAATTGCGTTCTCATAAATCATAATGCATATGCTCTTCTGGAGCTTTTAGTGCTTTTACAAGTATTTCACACTTAATAGCTTTTCTCACTAGCATTGAGTTTTTTGAAAAAAATACTTGAAAGTTTAACTCAATCTTGACGATTCAAGACAAAAACTATAGCCACTTCGTTAACTTAGTGTTATTAGTGTGATTTTTTCGTTGTCTATAAAATGTCACAATTATTTCATGGAATGGACCATAATTATTTGGATGTGATTCATGACTTTCATCAAAAACTCATTATCTTGCTCAACCACAAAGAATATATAAGCTCAAAATATTTCTTAAACTCCTTTCAGAGTTATGTCTTCAAGAAAAAATTATATGTGTGCAAGGTAAAAGATTTCTCCTGTAACATCCCGAAACCAAAATATGGATTTTGATCAGGGGTGTCGATCGACACCAAGGCAGGGTGTCGATCGACACCAGTGTTTTCGGTCAACTTCGGTTTGACTTAAAATTGTTCGATTTATGGTGCGGTTTGGGTGTGCAGCCCTAGGTTGTGGTTTGTAAGGATGCAGCCGCATTTGTTGAACGGGGCAGAGAAGATAAACACATTCAAAGGATTTTCTGTGTGAGTTTCTGTGATCCAAACTTCGTGTTTTCTTCCCCATAAAGGCTTGTGTGCGTCCGTGTTAGCTTTTGAGGGTGAGTTTCAGTGATTTCCAGAGAGGAACCAGAGTTTTCGAGACTGATTTGTGTTAGTTTCTTATCCGTTCATTCCTCAACCGCGTAAGCGAGGTGAGGGCGCGATCGTGGATATGGGAGTAGATTATTAGGAATTTGGAATGATTGTTTGTGTTGATTTGATCGTTTCTGTGATTATTGTCGTGTGAATGGTATGTATGGAAACGTGTTTGATTCCGTGTGATGAAACAGAATCGAGTCGTGTGAGGATTTGACTCGGTTCAGGTTTCTGCGAGAGGTGTCGATCGACACCTAGTGGTAGTGTCGATCGACACCACTATTTTATGATCGCAAGGATCGTATGCTTGACTGCAGTGTTGATCGACACCAAGTGGGTGTGTCGATCGACACCTCTTGTTTTTAAATGCTGATTTTTAATTGTTGTGGACTTTTGTTTGACCGCGTAGAATTGATAATCTATATTCCCTTATTATGTATCCGGTAGTCGGGATGACCGCTCCACTAAGTATTTATTAAATACTTATGCAACTCTTATTACCATGTGTTGCAGGTAACAGAACTGCGTAATCGCGGAATCAAGGCCAGAGAAGAGGATGATAGGGTGTTAGTTTATTTATTTTGTTTCTAGTGAACCTGGTTTTTAGGTTGCTAGTATTATTTGAATTCTGGAAATGGTTTGTTGAATTTGATATTTTGGTTTAATAATTTATTGAATTATTTTATGAGAACTTCCGCGAATTGTTGAATAGCTGTAGAGAATTAAATATTTAAGGAAATATTAATTTTAAAAAAAAAATGTTGGTTGTTTCATTTATGGTATCAGAGCCTAGACGTTTTTAGGACTTGGTAATTGGATGAATTGAGACTATGTGGTTTAATTGTTTATTGGTGGTTAGACGATTAGTAGTCTTAGATCATCCTCTTCGGCCTTTAAAGAGATTCCGCGGTAAGTTATGTTTTATTTGTTTATGACTTCTCGTTGCTCATGTTTTCCTGTCATGTGTGGTAGATGGATACTGGAGCGAGAGGTCGTGGCAGAGGCCATGGTAGGGGCCGTGGTCATGGTCGTGGCCAAGTGCTAGAGTCGTTTAGCATTGTGGCTGCATCCCATACACATCAGGTGGAGACCGCGAGTGAGACCAGTGCCAGTGGCAGTGTGGCCGTTAGTGCTGGGAGGGGCGCCGGGAGAGGTACTTGTGGTGGTATTATTGGTACCGGGAGGGGTACCGGGAGAGGTGCTGGTGGTGGAGTGGGCCCAGGTAGGGGTGCTGCTCTGGCTCATGGTCGTGATGATGTTATCGTGGGGCTTTTGACGCAGCTATTGGAGCGGTTTCCGGCAGTGGCTCCAGTACCGCCTCCAGCAGGACCTCCGGTGGTGGAGGTGCAGCAGAGGACTGTAGAGGTTGAATATCCGAGGGCTGTGGTTGCTGAGCATCCTTCTTATCTCGTGATGATGGGACATATGCAGAAGATTGGTACGCCTTTCTTCACTGGCAGAGTTGGGCCAAAGGGGCCCGATGAGTGGCGTTTGCGAGTGGAACGCAATTTTTGATCGATTCGATGTCTTGCAGAGTATCGAGTAGAGTTGAGTGTGCAGTATCTGAGCGAGGATGCGCATAGTTGGTGGAGATTGACAGAGACCCGAAGGGCTGTGTGGACTTGGGACAAGTTTGTGGGAAAGTTTAACGCCAAGTTCTTCCATCGGGAAGCTTTGGATTGCCTGCAAATGAGATTTATGAAGCTGTCTCAGGGAGCGAGTTCAGTTTGGGAGTATGATACCGAGTTCAGCAGACTTCAGGTGTATGCTAGTCATGGTATGGCTGAGGAGCGGACCCTTATGTAGAGGTTCTTGCAGGTTCTTCGTATGAGTATTAGGACCCAGTGTCGTGGTTCTGTATATGCCTCGAGGGCAGAGTTGGTGGAGCTGACAGCTTCTATAGAGGAG
Organism: Draba incana; assembly: GCA_963576765.1. Classification (NCBI taxonomy): domain Eukaryota; kingdom Viridiplantae; phylum Streptophyta; class Magnoliopsida; order Brassicales; family Brassicaceae; genus Draba; species Draba incana. The sequence goes on along the minus strand of OY755209.1, from coordinate 17,693,321 downwards.
GATCAGCGTGACCAGGCTGGTTCGGTGGTTGTTCCACCTGTGTCGGTTCTATCTGTGGTTGTTCCTGCTATTCAGCCAAGGAGACAACAGGAGCAGTAGCAGCATTCTCGGTGTTCTGGTTTTAGCAAAGGCGGCAATCTTGCGCAGGCCAGAAGAAGAGGTTCGATAAGGTTTCAGGAGGCGGCCAGAGTGGTCATGGTTATTTTAGATGCGGGAGCACTGAGCACCAGGCGGCGAGCTGTCCCAAGAGGAAGGGATCTCGGGATGCCAAGGTGTGTTTCTATTACAGGGAGCCGGGGCATATCAAGCCAATGTGTCCCAAGCTTCATCAGATGGCAGTGGTGGCGGTTCAGCCGGTAGCAGTTTAGTTGGGGGTTCAGTTGGTAGCAGTGTAGCCAGTGGGCCAGACTGGACCCGCGTATTTATGGGCATGCAGAGGCGGGTCAGCAGGGCAACGCGCAGATCACATGTAAAAATCTTAGACTCGAACTTGGTAAATTCTTAGTGGTTGAATTGTTTTGTTGTGTTCTTTATTTTGCCTGTGGTAGTAGTAGGGTTCTCAACACATGTGAATTGTGTAGGTACCTTATTAGTGGGAGGTTTCGAGTCCCACATTCTTTTTAATTCTAGAGCATCGAATTGCTTCATTATCCCGGACCATGCCAAGTGCAGTAGCGTCAGGAGCAGTGCCGGTGAGCTGTCAGGCTTGGTTAAAGTGGCTGGAGATGAATTCCTGGCTATTTGGGATTTTGGGATTTTGGGAGATCCGAGTTGTTTGGGATTTTGTGGATGTTTTTCAGTCGCTGCAGGGATTGTCGCCGTCTCAGTCAGATCCTTTCACGATTGAGTTAGAGCCTGGGACAACTCCTATTTCTAAGGCTCCTTACCAGATGGCTCCAACAGAGTTAGTAGAGCTGAAGAAGCAGTTGGAAGATTTGTTGAATAAGGGTTTTGTGCGACCGAGTGTGTCACCATTGGGAGCGTCAGTTTTGTTCGTGAAGAAGAAAGACAGAACTATGCGATTGTGTATCGATTACCGAGGTCTAAACCGGGTCATTGTGAAGAATAAGTACCCTCTCCCAAGAATTGATGAGCTTTTGGATCGGCTGAGGAGTGTTACTTGGTTCTCCAAGATAAACTTGGCATCGGGTTATCATCAGATTCCAATAGACAAGGCAAATGTTTGTAAGACATCGTTCAGGACGAGATACATGCATTTTGAGTTTGTAGTCATGCCTTTTGGTTTGACGAATGCACCGGTAGCTTTCATGAGATTGATGAACAACGTGTTCAAGGAGTATCTGGACGTGTTCGTTATCATCTTTATTGACGACATCCTTGTGTATTCGAGGAGTCCCGAGAAGCACGAGGCTCTTCTGAGGCTGGTTTTGAAGAAGCTTCGGGAGCAGAAGCTGTATGCTTAGTTGAGTAAGTTTAGTTTTTGGCAGAGACAGACAGGATTCCTTGGACATATCGTGTCTGCAGAGGATGTTTTAGTGGATCCGGCGAAGATAGAGGCTATCAGGAGAAGTTTCTTGGGTTTAGCAGGTTATTACTGGAGGATGCCGCAACCGATGACGAAGTTAACCAGAAAGGATGTTCTATTTATATGGTCGCCGGAGTGCGAGGAGAGCTTTCCGAGGCTCAAGGAGATGTTGACCAGTACATACATGCATTACCTGAGCCGGGGAAGCCTTATACTGTATACACTGATGCTTCAAGAGTTGGTCTTGGTTGTGTTCTAATGCAGGAGAGTAAGGTTATCGCGTATGCCTCGAGTCAGTGGCAGGGTAGTGAGTGTAACCGCCCTATGCACGATCTTGAGTTGGGAGCGGTGGTGTTCGCTCTGAAGATTTGGAGATCTTACCTTTACGTTGGGAAGGTGCAGATCTATACGGACCATAAGAATCGGCGTTGGGTTGAGTTTTTGGCAGATTATGAGCTGGAGATCCTTTACCATCCGGGTAGGGCTAACCAAGTGGCTGATGCTCTGAGTCAGAGGAGAGTTGATTCGATTCGGGAGCAGGAGGTTGAGGCCTTAGTGGGCAAGATTAGTACCTTGCGATTATGTGCTATTTCGCGGGAGCCTTTGGGATTAGAGGTTGTTGATCAGGCAGACCTATTGAGTAGGATCCGAGTAGCTCAGGAGAGCGATCATATTTTGGTTGAGGCATCGAGGGCCAAGGGTGCTGAGTATCATGTCTCTTCGAATGGGACTATTCTGGTTTGCGGGCGGGTTTGTGTGCCCAAGGACAAGATTTTGAGGCAAGAGATTCTGCGAGAGGCTCGTGCGAGCAAGTTCTCTATTCATCCGGGTGCGACCATGATGTACCATGATCTTAAGCAGTATTATCATTGGGGCGGGATGAAGAGAGATGGAGCTGACTGGGTCGCGAAGTGCGATACGTACCAGTTAGTGAAGTCTGAGCATCAAGTTCCAGGAGGGAAGTTACAGAGTTTACCCATTCCTGAGTGGAAGTGGGATATGATCACTATGGATTTTGTGGTCGGTTTACCTATCTCGAGGACCTATGATGCGATCTGGGTAATTATGGACCGGTTGACCAAGTCTGCACATTTTAGAGCCATAAGAAGACCGATGGAGCTGCAGTTTTGGCAAAAAAATTTGTGCAGGAGATTCTGAGGCTGCATAGGACGACAACCAGTATTGTGTTAGACCGAGATCCTAAGTTTGCGTCTGAGTTTTAGGGAGCTTTTTAGACAGAGATGGGCACTAGAGTGCATATGAGTACAGTGTATCATCCGCAGACTGATGGTTAGTTGGAGAGGACTATTTAGACCTTGGAGGATCTGGTCAGGATGTGTGCACTGGATTGGGGTGGTTACTAGTTTGATCATCTGTGCCTGGCTGAGTTTGCGTATAACAACAGTTTTCAGGAGAGCATTAGCATGGCTCCTTATGAGGCGCTTTAAGGGAGGCCGTAGAGGATACCGTTAGGCAGAACCCAAGTGGGGGAGAGCAGCATTCTGAGTGCGAGTTTTGTTAAGGAAACAACAGAGAAGATCCGTGTTTTAAAGCTGAACATGAAGGAAACTCAGGATCGGCAAAGGAGTTATGCCGATAAGTGGCGGAGAGAGCTTGAATTTTCAGTGGGAGATCATGTGTATCTCAAGATGGCTATGTTGAGGGGTCCTAATAGATCCATAGCAGACAACAAGCTGAGTCCGCATTTTATGGGACGGTTCCCGATGGTGGAGCGAGTTGGACCGATGGCGTACCGGTTAGATTTACCTCCGATCATGAAGGCATTCCATAAGGTGTTTCATGTGTCTATGCCGAGGAAGTGCCTCCATGAGTCAGAGGAGTTGGTGGCTAAGATCCCGGAGGATCTGCAGCCAGATTTGACAGTTCCGGCAGTTCCTGTGAGGATTCTCGAGAGGAGAGAGAAGGTTCTGCGCCGAAAGAGGATATCGTTGCTGAGAGTATTGTAGGACTGTAGCGGTGCAGAGGATGAGACATGGGAGCCAGAGGCAAAGATGAAGTTGAAGTTCAGGAAGTGGTTCGACAAGCAGGTCGCAACATGAGCTTACTTTTATGTGGTTCCATTTTTGTTAGCTGGTAGGCTATTGTGGTTTGGTTCATGTATTTTTTGTTTTTCGTTGTAGCGATATAAATTTTTTTGGAATTTATAAGATAGAGTTTCCTTAATTATTTTCCAGTATTATTATAAGATAAGTGGTTCTTATAAGCGTGTTTGGTTGACCAGTATGGGTTGTGTTTTGGAGGATATTTCGGGTGGAAAATATCGAGTTTGGCCATGTGGGGCAGATCTAGTCATAGATGTTTATAGACGTTTTGGAATTTATTACTTTAGGGACAGTGGCATTCCCGTATAACTCATTACAGTGTTGGAAGACAAGTAGGTCTTCGGTGGTTCTACCTGTGATGGTAGGTCTCAGTGTAGTAACGTGTTTATACGTACCCGAGATGGTGGGTCCCGGTGTAGTATTGTGGGATGTTTATTTATCTGAGAAAGGTGGATCTCAGTATAAATATCAGGAGACGGGTAGGTCACTTGAAGGGAGTAGAGTTCCCTTCATTCTTTTGGAGTGAGTGGCCTCCAAAGACTTATTTGAGACAGGTGGATCTTAATATAAGTCTAACGGGAAAGGTGGATTCCCGGTATACCATGAGTGACTGGTATGTTTGTTGCTAAGGATGCGTCCTGATAGCAAGGTAATGAGTTAGGAGTAGTAGATGTCTCGGAAAACGTGTGTATAAATATAGGATTAGATACGAGTACAGGGGTCGGTAAGGATCCCTGATGTTCTTGACCAAGTGGGGTTAAGTTTCGGTCTTTGGATAGACGGTTGCTGGATTCGAGGACAAATCCAGATTAATGGGGGAGAGTTGTAACATTTCGAAACCAAAATATTGATTTTGGTCAGGGGTGTCGATCGACACCAAGGCAGGGTGTCGATCGACACCAGTGTTTTCGGTCAACTTCGGTTTGACTTAAAATTGTTCGGTTTGTGGTGCGGTTTGGGTGCGCAACCTTAGGTCGTGGTTTATAAGGCTGCAGCTGCATTTGTTGAACGAGGCAGAGAAGATAAACACATTCAAAGGATTTTCCGTGTGAGTTTCGGTGATTCAAAGAGCGTCGGTGATCCGTTCTTCGTGTTTTCTTCCCCGTAGAGGTTTGTGTGCATCCGTGTTAGCTTTTGAGCGTGAGTTTCAGTGATTTCCAGAGAGGAATCAGAGTTTTCGGGACTGATTTGTGTTAGTTTCTTATCCGTTTATTCCTCAACCACGTAATCGAGGTGAGTGCGTGATCGTGGATATAGGAGTAGATTATTAGGAATTTGGAATGATTGTTTGAGTTGATTGGATCGTTTCTGTGATTATTGTCGTGTGAATGGTATGTATGGAAACGTGTTTGATCCTGTGTGATGAAATAGAATCGAGTCGTGTGAGGATTTGACTCGGTTCAGATTTCTGCGAGAGGTGTCGATCGACACTTAGTGGTAGTGTCGATCGACACCACTATTTTATGATCGTGAGGATCGTATGCTTGAATGCAGTGTCGATCGACACCAAGTGGGTGTGTCGATCGACACCCCCTGTTTTTAAATGCTTAATTTTAAATGCGTAAAATTGATAATCTATATTCTCTTACTATGTATCCGGTAGTCGGGATGACCGCTCCACTAAGTATTTATTAAATACTTACGCAACTCTTATTACCATGTGTTGCAGGTAACAGAAATGTGTAATCGCGGAATCAAGGCCAGAGAAGAGGATGATAGGGTGTTAGTTTATTTATTTTGTTTCTAGCGAACCTTGTTTTTAAGTTGCTAGTATTATTTGAATTTTGGAAATGACTTGTTGAATTTGATATTTTGGTTTAATAATTTATTGAATTATTTTTTGAAAACTTCCGCGAATTGTTGAATAGCTGTAGAATATTAAATATTTATGGGGATATTAATTCGCTACTAATTTAAAAAATCAAAAAAATGTTGGTTGTTTCCTCTCCCTAGCATATCTCCGAGAAACTAAGTTTATCATAGTTCTTTGGATATATATATTAAAGTCTTACGACAATGACAATAATGCCCTGCAATTATCCATGGTTTTTTAGATTAATTAACCACGATTAATCTAAAGACTAAAATATAATGTACAACAGACCTACATGTTTATATTTTTTACAAGCTACCCACATAGCAAGAAATCCAAACTAACAAAAGTACACAGAATAATTGGCTTTAACAAAATACATTTTCCAAGTCAGGTTACCATTTTAACAAGATCCATAATTACATATGTTATATGATCAAAATTCTTTGCAATTGTTAAAATAGTTTCCCCTCTTTTAACGAATCTTTAATTGGTAGGTTTAGTGACTTACTATCGGATAAGTTATCGGAAAGAACTCGGCAAAAATATTCACAAATACACTCATGGGAGTATCATTGATCTATCATTTATACATAAGCCAACGATGAATCAACAAAAATCATGAGCTTATATCATAATAACACAATAAAACATAAGCCAACAACAAAACGTATGCATCGATTATTATAAACTATCATATTGATTCAATAAAAAACATGTGTCCAGTTTCATAAAACATTAAAGCATCATATGATCGTCACAATGTCAATTTCGGTAAATCAACCATGTTGTGGACTATAAAGTATGTGATGCCACGATATCAAATTGAAATGATATGATGGAATAGTACACTTATCTCGATCGAGTTGGGATGAGGACAAGATCTCAGTCGATCGGATCAGAGGCGATGAAAGCGACGCCGATTAGGGTTTACTCAGTTTCGAGGTCAAACGGCTAGGGTTTTATTCAGTGGCTAAGTATTTCGTGCTGATAATGTGTTATGAATAAAGAGAGATAGAAAGAATTGTTTTGTATATTATTCCATGAGAATACAGAGTATATATACGATTACAATACTTGGGAAACAAGTAGGTCTAGAACATTCTAGAATACGGGCCTATAATGGGGTTTATAACGTTTTTCGTATACTGAAACACCTACATATATTAATATACTTGTTTCAGATGAATTCTTCGTACTAGAACTGGGCAAAAACAACCAGAACCAAAAAACCGAACCGAAATCGATCCGAAGTTACCCAAACCGAACCGAACCGAACTTTTAAAAATATCCGATGGGTTTTATATGTTTAAAACCAAAAGAACTAGAACCGAACCGATACCGAACCGAGAACCGAATGGGTACCCGAAATATCTGAAACATAAATTAATCCATGTATATGTATGTATGCATAGTTTGGATATATTGTACAATTTTTCTTTGTCATGTTTACGTTCATTTCGGTTAGTTCAAATACTTTTCGATATTGGTAGGTAGTTCGGATAAAAATAGCTAATATAAGAGTATTGTTTTCTTTTTTATTAAAAATAAATACTATTTTTTGGATAACTTAGGGTAATTTGGATTAAAAATTATTCGGAACCGAACCGAAACCGAATGAAAACTAAATTTGGGGAATTATTATTAGAACCAAACTGATCCGAGCCCGATTGGATCCGAACCGAAACCGAACTGAAACTATTTTGATACCTATATGAGTCTTATACCCCTCTACCTAAAAGATCTGGAACCGATTGGTATTAACCCGAAACCGAACTGAATACCCGAATGCTCATGTCTAAGTGGAACAATAGTAGAGCAAAGAAGAGGTTTTGCTGTGCGTTTATGCAAAAAAAAAAAAACGCATTTTTGCTGTGACAATTGCCAAACTTTCATTTTTGTAATTAAACATTAAATTAAAATGTGTAATTTCCTTAACCACAATCTTAAAAGATTCTTATCTCTTCACCGACCTCTCTTCTAACTTCTTGTCATTACTGTAACGCCGCAATTATGGTCTTCCTCTGCATTTTGATTACGTTATTGATTAGCTTTTGGATCGCAATTATGTTCGTATGTCCTTCCCTTCTATACACCTTTAATTATTTCTAATTTTTCTAATCACCATTTTTCCACATATCGAACAATTTATTTAGTTTCTTGTAGTTTTACCGTTATGCCTCCTATTTTCCTTTTTTGTATAATCTCATATATATTAATTGAGGAGACACGAAAAGTTAAAAATCATAGGTGTCATTTAAAGAGAGTCTTAAGTAACATTAATCCTAAGTGTCATTCAAAGAGGAACTTAAAAACACATTAATTAAATCAACCAATCAAAACATTTCAATTTGTCATGGTGGAAATATTTACAAATTTTCAATATCTTTAATATATGCGGAGTATTGATGATAAAAATATATATTTACCAATTCCATTATCATATTGAGAAACTCAAACCGATTTAACTCATTTCTATAGTAGTATTTTGGTATGTGATAAAGGTGAAATTTAAAACCATTTTATAGAGTTATTAAATAAATTTGTTTTTGTACATATAAGATATATATCACTCAATTACATTTTTTGTTATACATTATAAGACAATGTTCGCTTTTTGGTTTTGTTATTGTAAATTAATTTTTTTTTTTTATTTTGTATACACTTAAAACGTAAGACCTATCATATTAAGACATTCAAGATTCGAAAATCGACCGGTTAATTTTTTTAGTGGACACAATCATTTATCTAATATCTTTTTGGTATGTATGATTCAAAACGATATATTTTCACCTTACAATAAACTAAAATTTATATTCCCATGCTTGACGTGGGTCAAAATCTAGTTTCCAATTATTCTAAGAATTGACTCAAATCCCGTGATAATAAGTGGATAATGAAAAGACAATTTTAGTTAATTTGTGAATTATATTTTTTTAGTTATTTGACCAATTATACCTAAAAATAATTAATATTTAAAACGTTTTCTTTAATATTTTTACGGTAAATATAAAAACTAGAAAGTAAAAATATGACAGATAAAAAAATACAAACTATTATCAATTAATAATAGCATTTCTAGAAGATATAAGCTTCGAATGGTAACACATCAAAGCTTATATAGACCGGTGCGGTACAACTGCGGATTTTCATTGGCGGAACAAGTGTAGTTTATGTAAAAAAAGCGAGACGGACAATGTTTGATTGGTGAAAATTTAACATACTGTTCAAAACAAGATAAAAAGCTACATACTTTTGTAAGATTTAATTATTTTACTGTTTAAGTGTGATTCTTGTAAATACATACCGCATTTAACATAATAATGTGATTGGTAAACTTTTTTGTTCCGCCCCGTAACATATCAAAAAAGGCCCCGCGTATAGTTTTCCAATCAAGGCCATAGTATAGAGTTATGTCATTCTTGTCATCATGCAGTTTGTGCAATCCGAGAAAGTATGGAGGTTAAAGACCATCTCAAATTTCTATTTGAAAGAAAAATGGCAAGATACTTATCGATCATGTTTGAATGGTCTTATATTTTGAGATAATTTTGGAGGAGGATTATAACGCCCTGACCGCCCCTCCCATGGGCCCCGTTCACTCTCAGGCCAAGGGCCCCCATGTCCGACGGTCTGTGCGCTAGTTCGGGAGGTTCAAAAGTCTTGTTTATTAACCCTGCATATGACCACGCGATCTTTTCTCATGTTTTGTCTTCACTCACACGATACTGGAAATGACTTCCCAGTAGATCACCCATCATGAGATTACTCCAGCTCAAGCATGCTTAGCTTTGAAGTTCTCTCAAGAACTGTGCCGAAAAGATAAGTGCACTTTGGTGATATAGATAGCTAAGTCAGTTCTTTTAAGCCTCTCTGCATATACCGCATATATCACATATGCCATAACCGGGGTGTCACAATCACCCCCACTAGCAGATGGCAACGTCCTCGTAGAGCATACCAAGATCGTTGCCCCAGAAAATCTCACTCACACAGTTGTCAGGGTTCTCTCTGATACTACTTATCACGCCCCGACCTCCCCTCCCGTGGGTCCCCCGTCCACTCTCAAGCCCGTGGGCCTATCATGTCCGATGGTCGGTGCGTTAGTCCAGGAGGCTCAAAAGTCTTGTTTACTGATCGTACAAATCACCACGCGATCTTTCTCCCTGTTTTTTCCTCACTCACACGACAATAGAAATGACTTCCGAGTAGGTTACCCTTCATGAGATTGCTCCAGGTTAAGCACGCTTAACTGTGGAGTTCTCTAAAGACCGGTGCCCAAAAAGATAAGTGCATTTTGGTGATATAGGTAGCTAAATCAATTCTTTAAGTCTCTTCGCATATACCGCATATACCACATATGCCCTGAAACCGGGGTGTCACAATCACTCCCACTAACAGATCGCAACGTCCTCGTTGCACATACCAAGATCGTTACCCCCGACAATCTGACTCACACAATTATCAAGGTTCGCTCTGATACCACTTATAAAGCCCCGACCGCCTCTCCCATGGCCCCCCGTCCATTCTCAGGCCCATGGGCCCATCATGTCCGACGTCGGTGCGTTAGTTAGGGAGGCTCGGAAGTCTTGATTACCGACCCTGCAAATCACCATGCGATCTCTCTCCGTGTTTTGTCCTCATTCACACGATACTGGAAATGATTTCCCAGTTTGTCACCCATCATTACACTACCAAATCAATTCTTTGAAGACTCTCCACATATACCGCATATACCATGAAACCGGGATGTCACAAGGATGCATTGACGCACTGCCTTATTAATGTCCTCCATGAAGACGTAAGGGTAAAGCACGGATCAAAAATCTTTATGAATCACCAACCAAGAAGAAGATTAGCCGAGTCTGAAGGGAAGTACATTTGTGGATATGTGGTAAAAAAGGACAGTTCAAGAAAGTGTCCTAATGAATAATTCTCTATAATTTTTTTCTTTCTTTTGATAACTAATTCTCTATAATTGTTATACTATGTTTCTTGTTTATTCTTTATAATAGTAATCTTCTTCTTTTGAAAATCAAGAAGAAGATTACTATGTTTCTTGATAACTATGATTTTGGCAAGTCTCCGGAGAGAAGGGCAAAGAGAGCGAGACTTTACGAGGAAGCTTGTGAGAAAGCTCAAGTAGATCTTCAACTGCACCACAAGGAAGCAAATGGGCTAGGTAGCTTTTTGGATGATAAAGCGAGTACAAGACCGTTTATCATATTAATAAGCACATTTGAGAATGTTTTGTGATGTTGTTTTGTTGAAATCCTTATTTTTAAATTTTTTTTTTTTTTTTGGGATGATGTTGTTTTGTTTAAATTCTTGATTGTACTTATTTTTTTCGGTTCATATTATAAAAAAATAACATAAATAGATTGCACAAAATATATTAGAAAGCCGCTAATTTCCTAAAATACCATAGTTTTTTTAAAAATTCAAAAAATACCACTTTTTAATAGTTTCAAAAATACCACAAATCCAAAAATTGATTTTTAATGGATTTGTAGTTTAAATTTTTAGGTTTGGGTTAACTCTTCCCAAATTAAGGTATAGTTTTAGGGGGTAGGATTTGGTTTTGAGGTTTAGGGTTTAGTTTAAACGTTAAAACTTTATTTTAATTTTTTGGTATTTTTGAAACTTTGAACCAATAGTGATATTTTTGAAAATTTTCAAAAAATAGTGGTAATTTTAAGAATTGCCCTAAAATTGGCATTACAACACATTGAGTCGATTACCTTGAGTTTTGGGTTAGATAATAACCGGGTCAGTGTTTTTTCTTTTTTTCTTGATTCGGGTTTAACTAGATGTTACGGTTATGCGTGCGGCACACCAGAATCTATGTTTGTTTGTGAATGTCACCATGCAAATTTAATTCTTGGTGTATATTTTGATACATTAATTTAATTTGGACGTTTAACCATATGTTGGAGTATACTTCGTATAGTTTACAATTATAATTTCTAAATTTTATGTAGTTAAATATTGGGCGGCATTTTTTTATAAAACTACTATATAATTATTTTTAAGAATCGTATCTTTTCGGATTGGTGTCTTTTCAAAAAAAATCAGCTTGTGGTTATTAGTATATTCTCTGTCCGGTTTAATTCTCGATAAAACTACTTACTCTATAGTATTTCGAAGGGTCATGTTTTTCAAAGATAAGTGTTTTATAGTTTTTGCGGAAAAATCATTAGAGCTTTTTTTTTGTTATTTTATTTTATAAGATTGCATCTTTTCGATATAAGCACTTTACTATTACTTTCAAGTATTACGTCTTTTCGAAAAAATTGTTTGAGCCATTTTATAGCTATCAACAGAGCCGACCCATGGTGATGAGGCAGTTAAAGCAAAAAAAAAGGCCAATCAACAAACCCACTTATCTAAATTTTTTACAAATGCGTTTGGTGGCTCAAACTTAACACATGTTGCCAACAATCAACATACGAAACTATTGCATTAAAAGGAGTTTTCAACAAGTTTGACGCCCTCAAATCCTATATAACATCTTGATGCTTAACACATCAACTTTACGAGCGTTAGCCCACGGTCGTATATATTATAAGATTGTGTTTGTTTTTTGATAAAACTAAATTATAGTAATTTTCAAGGGTCATGGTAAAGAAGTTCCGGATGTGGATGTCTCACCATCCTTGGTCCAATCTAAATTCTTCCTCTCAAAGAAGTGTGAGCTAAGTAGTTAAGCTTCCCTCTTGCTTCAAGGCCCTCTCATAGACAACGGGCTCGTGATAAGCATACTACCTGGACAACGGCCACAATAACAGTGGAAGATGATATCCATTTTCCTTAGGCAACAAAATTAAACCCAACAACAAAGAATCTCTACAGGGCAACTATGTCAGAATATCTAGAAGACGGGACTCTGAAGGTAATAATTCCTCCTTATGCCTGTTGCAAGGACTAAAGAATAAGAAAGAGTACGTACTCGGTCAGTTATATAGACGCTCTCCTCCGACTAGTGGTCTAATTTATGTAGTTTTCAATAAGTAATGGGGAAGAAATTGCAAAATAACTATTAGGAAGATTGGAAAATCAAATTACTTGTTCCAAATTCTTGATGAATCCACTAGGACTTGGGTTCTACAAAGGGGACTATGACATGTTGATGATTGCCTAATGTTTGTTTTTCATGGAATCCAGAAGCATCACTAGCGATCCCAAAAAATCAAAACAATCCATGTGTTGGCAACTTTAAAGAAAATACCCAAGATCGTGTGTTCTATCCCTAGAATCAGTCACATAGCCTCGGTTCTAGGTGCTCCTATGGCAACTCACAAACCAAGGTTAGACCCAATTCTAATGGGTGAAGCTAAGATTTTAGTTGAAGATGAGAATTCAATAAAGCTTTTCCTTCCATAATTGTTGTTGATGATAAAAAGGTGATGTATTTCCATGGTTGATGTGGAATACGCTTGGTTGCCTTTTAAATGTGGAAGATGTGGTCAGCTTGGACACAAAGTGCAGTGTTGTTACAAGGTGTCAGTGAATCTCATATAGTTTCTAACATAGAATTTGTGCTTGAGCGCGACTAGTGCGTCCAACACCGTCTCCAAACATGCACTTTTGAACACTACCTCAGCTATTGTTTCATGCATCAAGGTATCTTCTTCTAGTATCCTTATCGATGCAAATGCTACATTACATCTAACTCTTTTGATACAACTACTTCTTAAGAACATGTATGCGTCTCCCACAATGATTATTACCAACAAAACTATTAAGTCTCCTATTTTGGAGAATGTTCGGTCTTTACTAGGTGATACTACAAGAAGTGCTCAACCTAACACTACTATCCACGAGGAAAATAGGAGATTAGTTGAGTTTGATTTAGGTTCTAACAAGTTTCTCTCAATAATCTCTCTTTTGAAGAAGAAGATTCATCAGATACAGAAACATGTTCAATGGAGCTTATGACACCTTCAAGGAAACAAATCTTTCGAGATAGACTAATTAAACCATCAACAAAAGATATGGAGATGATTTGCCAATTTACGGGTCGTGGACGAGGAAACGGATTATGTGGAAACTGAGGATGGATGCAAGTAAAAGTATTTTCCTCCTTAATAATAAAGTCAATCGAAGTGGAAGATTTGATTGTTTATGGATCATAATATGTTCCCCTTTCTTTCAATTTGTTTATAAACGCTTGTAAAAATTGTATGACTAATGTCATAGCTTTTAATCGTTGGTGAGAGAGAGAGGGAGTGAGAGAGAAAGAGAAAGAGAGAGAGAAATCAAATTAATTAATTTTAGTGTTAAAAAACAGTCACATTTTTCACCTACGAATAAAAAGTGTATATTTGACCTTCCTAATTCCTAAAAAGATAAGTTATACATAGTGATACGCCCTAACTAACATAAATCTATACTATAAAATACATTTTCACTAGTGTCGTGATTTTTCTCTCTAAACTGTGATAAAACCTGTGAATATTATTAGATTAAAAAGTAATTTAAATGAAGCAGAATCATCCAAAACACACCTGAAAGTATTACGTTTAGTTGAACTCAAAGGACTAAAGCTAAAAACCACGAATTTGTCTTTTTCTCATTCCATAGAGCATTTCTAAGTTTTCAACACATTAATATATTTTAAAATTTCCTAAATACTTACTTGACTAATCCATTTACCACATTATCAAATATTACCTCCGTCGAGTACGGTCAACTATATATAATAATGTTCCCTGAAACAATGATTTTGGTCGCGATTACATAGAAACTATGGCTTAGATTGGTAACTGACTTAATAATCTTATAACCACTTATCAATTTGTAACATTTCAGATTGCACAAATTATAGAAATTATACCAAAAACTTTATCAACAGTGTTACACTCAATATTTTTGTACAACTTTTCTTTACACCTACTTGTACATCTTTGCACTATGCATATAATTCCAGCTAACAGCTCACAGCTCACAGCTTACAGCTCCACCATACAGTTGAAAAACTTGTGCCGCTTTCGGTTATCAATCAGACCCAATATTCTTTGTATTTATAAATAATAAACATGTTAACTACAATAGGATTTACGTTTTGTCGTTAATACCTTGTCACCAATTCGGATTAGAAAAATGTCCTAACGATCTTATCAATGACCAAAATGGCACGGGCATCACGCAATTCGGCCACTAATGGCACGGGCATCACGCAACCGAAATTTTAGATGTCATATAATTATGGGCAATTTCCTACTTTTACCGGATTTTTAATATAAATAAATAATTTTCTACAAATATTTTACCGAACTAAGGCATTCCATCTATGAAAATCGGTAACATCTAATTTGATTTGCTATTCATTTTGATCTGAGCCAAAAAATTCGAATATCCATAAAATTGCGAACCAAAGCAAATACTAAAATGTGGTATCCATTAACAACATCGCAAATTTTTAAAATGACCGATATCCGATCCGATCTATATATTGAATATATATATATATATATATATATATATATATATATTTTTGTGTGTAAAACTCATTCATTTTTACTAAATATTTAATTTTTATAATAATTAAAAATATAATAATTAAATAATATTAAAATGTTAACGAATGGGATAGAATATCTACGAATATTTTAAAAGTATGAATATTTTATCTTTTGCGGATTGAATCACGAATCGGATATATGTATTTTTTTTAGGATATCCGCACCGTGTCCAAGGTTTAGTCCCTTGTTAAGAGATTCTAGTTAAAAAAAAGTAATATTTTACTATAACTTAGTAATTTAATTAAGTTGTTATGCAAAGTGTTGTGAATCAAGAAAATCGAATGGGGAAAATCATTAGGGAAGGATCCTTTATATAAGGATCAATACATGAGAAAAGGAAATTCCTTTTCCTAAAGGGAAAAGAAAAGTACATAATAAATAAATCCTTGTTCAACAAGGAATCATTAAACCGGCCCTAAAGACTAAGAATAGATGGGCCGTAATGGGTCAGAACTAGTTATGACAATCCACTATGATTTATAACACTCCCCCTTGGATGTCATAACTCTAATGGGCTTGTAATACTCTTTGGATGTTGCCTCATTAAAACCTTACCAAGTAAAACCCAATTGGGACAAAACCGTGGTGAAGGAAAAAGAGTAGAACACGTATTACTCCCCCTGTTCTGAACCTCACTGAAGATCTCTCAATCGACGCATTCCAATCTGATAAGTTAGCTTCTTGAACGTTGAGGTTGGAAGCGATTTGGTGAATAGGTCCGCTGAATTTTCACTTGACCGTACTTGTTGCACTTGAACTTCTCCAGCTTTCTGCAAATCAGATGTAAAAAAGAACTTTGGCAAGATGTGCTTCGTCCTATCACCTTTGATATAACCGTCCTTAAGCTGTGCTATGCATGCTGCGTTGTCCTCGTACAAAACGGTTGGTTCCTGCTTTCCTTCGGTCATCCCACAATCAACTCTTATGTGCTGGGTCATTAGTCTTAACCAAACACATTCACGACTGGCTTCGTGAATAGCTAATATCTCTGAATGGTTAGATGATGTAGCTGCAATGGTCTGCTTCATTGACCGCCAAGATATTGCCGTTCCACCATGAGTAAAAACATAACCTGTCTGAGACCGAGCATTGTGTGAATCCGAAAGGTAACCTGCATCAGCAAAACCAATTAAACCATCTTTGGATTGGTTAGTATAAAACAGACCCAAGTCTTTCGTTCCTTGTAGGTAACGAAGAATATGTTTAATCCCGTCCCAGTGCTTTTGGGTCGGACATGAGCTGAATCTAGATAGTAAATTCACGGCAAAACATATATCTGGCCTAGTGTGGCTCGCCAGATACATTAAAGCTCTTATGGCACTGAGATATGGCACTTCGGGACCAAGGACGTCTTCATCGTCTCTTTTAGGACCAAACAGATCTTTCTTTAGATCAAGAGATCTCACGACCATTGGGCTGGACAATGGGTGACATTGGTCCATATTAAATCGCTTGAGTACCTTTTCTGTATATGTCATTTGATGCACAAGGATTCCATCGTTAATGTACTCAAGTTGTAATCCCAAACAGAACTTTGTTTTTCCTAAGTCCTTCATCTCAAATTCTTTCTTGAGGTATTCAACTGTTTGGGCGATTTCTCCAGAGGTTCCTAGGATGTTTAAATCATCCACATATACTGCTATGATTACAAACCCTTTGTTTGCAAACTTCTTTACGAAAATACATGGACTAATGGGATCATTATTATAGCCTTCTTTGACTAGGTACTTACTCAATCTATTATACCACATACGCCCACTTTGCTTCAGTCCATAAAGGGATTTGTTCAGCCTTATGCAGTGTTGTTCTCGAGAACCTTTCTTATCTTTGAGCTCAATATCCTCTGGTAATCTCATATAAATTTCATTATCCAGTGGACCATATAAGTATGCGGTTACTACGTCCATTAGCCGCAAATCCAAATTTTCTCTTATGGCCAGACTTATTAGGAATCTAAAAGTTGTAGCATCCACCACAGGGGAGTATGTCTCCTCATAGTCTATTCCTGGTCTCTGTGAGAATCCTTGTGCAACTAGCCGTGCTTTGTATCTCACGATTTCACCATGTTCATTTCTTTTCCTCACAAAGACCCATTTATGTCCAACTGGTTTAATCTCATAGGGTGTCCGAATTATTGGACCAAAGACATCCCTTTTCCTTAATGAATTTAACTCCACGTTTATAGCTTCTTTCCATTTAGTCCAATCTTTACTCTGAGTGCACTCATATATTGACGTGGGTTCTAGATCCTCGCTTATATCCATAAGTTCAAGTGCTACCTTAAATGAAAATATATCATCAATTTCCATACACTTTCTATTCCATTGTATTTCAGACATAATATAATTTATTGAGATCTCATTATTATCAGGAACTTCAGAACCATGAAACTCGGCGTCCCGAGTCTCATTGCTTGGTACTATCGGTTCGGTTATATCTGGGGTTCCATCCTCAACCACGGTTTCAACACCTTTCTTTCTTTTCCGAGGATTCTTATCTTTGGAACCTATTGGCCGGCCACGTTTTAAGTGTGTTTTAGACTCTGTAGCAACTTGATTGTGTCCCTCTTGGACATCAATACGAATTGGTGCATTAACAGCTGGTATATATGATTTAGTAACTCTTTTCGGGTCAGCAAAGGAATCTGGCAATTGATTAGCTAGCTTTTGTAAATGGATTATCTTTTGGACTTCTAATTCACATTCTTGAGTCCGAGGATCTTGCCATTTTAAGGACGTTTGATTCCATTTAATTTCCTTTACCAGCTTATCATTTTCTCCTCCTAATGTTGGATAGACGGATTCATCAAAATGACAATCCGCGTACCTGGCCTTAAATAAATCACCCGTGGTTGGCCCAAGGTACTTAATTATAGTGGGAAAATCATATCCAGCATATATCCCCATCCACCTTTGAGGTCCCATCTTTGTTCTCTGTGGTGGTGCAATCGGTACATAAATGACACATCCGAATGTTTTAAGATGGGATATGTCTGGCTCTCAACCCGTAATCAATTGTGATGGGGAATACTTATGTTCACTAGATGGCCTGATGCGAATTAACTCTGCTGTATGTAAGACTGCATGTCCCCAAGCTGAGACCGGGAGTTTTGATCTCATAAGCAACGGTCTGGCTATTAATTGTATGCGTTTAATAAATGATTCTGCCAAACCGTTTTATGTATGTACATGTACCACAGAATACTCAACACTTACCCCCATGGACATACAATAATCATTAAACGCTTGGGACGTGAATTCACCAGCATTATCAAGGCGTATAGTTTTCAAAGGAAAATCTGGAAAGTGTGCCCTTAACCGTATTATCTGGGCAAGTAATCTTGCAAACGCCAAATTTCTAGTTGACAATAGGCAGACATGTGACCATCTCGTGGATGCATCAACAAGGACCATAAAACATCTAAACGTCCCACAAGGTGGGTGTATTGGTCCACAAATGTCTCCTTGTAATCTTTCCAGAAAATTTATTGTTTCCTTAGTTACTTTAATTGGTGACGGCCTAGTAATGAGTTTCCCTAGTGAACATGCTTCACACGTGAGATTCTTTGGGATAACTCTCCTTTCTTTCAAGGTGTGCCCATTAGTACTTGCTAATATCTTTCGCATCATGTTAGAACTGAGATGGCCAAGCCGGTTATGCCAAAAAGTGAAATTCTCGGTAAATTCTTTGTTTACCATGGCATTTGCTTCTATCATTCCGATCTTAGCACAATAAAGGCCCGCAGAAATGGCAGGTATAGTCTCTAGGACTTTCTTATAGCCTTGGGTAATTTCAAAGATTTGAAGGAACTCTTTGTTACCTTCGTCCTTAGTTTCAACATGAAGACCATTCATTCGAATGTCTTTAAAGCTCAATAGGCTTCTCTTTGAACTGGGTGAATATAAAGCATCAGAAATATCTAGATGCGTGCCCTTAGGTAATAAAACATGGGCCTGGCCGTGGCCTTCAATCAAATTTTCTATACCCGCAATAGTGGTTACATTTGCCCTTTTAAGTGTAAGGTCAATGAAATATCTTTTATCTCTTAGAATCGTGTGGCTTGACTCACTATCCACAACGAATACATCCATATCATCTTTCATTTTTCAAAAGAAATAATAATCGCATCTTTAGAGACTTTTTTAAATAACACCCTTTTATTCCATGAAGTTTGAATAATAGCAATAACACAAAACCAAAGCATAAAGTAGAAAATGTAAATGCAAGCAAAACACAAAACATAAAATCGAAATCAATTTGGTCACTTAAGCAAATCTGAGGTTTCATAGTTTATCAAGTCATCTTGATCATGATCAAAATCTCCTTCAATTATTTTCTAAGTATCATGAAAATTAAAGTCCAGGCGTATGATGCAAAACAAGCCGTGGATGCATGATGCTTATTAAACAAGTCTTATGTTTCTAAAAGATATTCCTAACCAGTAACCTAGCATAAGGTATCTATATGTTCATGATGCAAACTTATCATGCAAATTCTAAACCATTTATGATGATGATTGATTTTAATATGTTCGGATTTTAAGCAAGGCATGTTCGGTTAATATGATGCAGATTCAGGTTCAGGATTGACAATCAAACCAATCAATCAATACAAACAAACATAATCAATTTAAACCATGCAACCAAATTCGGACAGAAGGTTCTCTGTCGATCGACGGGTGCTTAGTGTCGATCGACACAACTTAATTAAAACAACAGATTCTGGCAGAAGGTGCAGTGTCGATCGACAGAGACTAAGCGTCGATCGACATGGGATTAATTCAAGCAATAGGTTTCCGATTTTAATCAGTCTAGGTTAGATATTCAAATTAGGGTTTAATTATGATGAGCAGTTGTGAAACAAGCAATCAAACAATAACAACAAGAACGAGCATGATTAGGTTTAGGGTTTCTAGGGTTTTATGAATTTAGGGTTTTGTTGTTCTTAGGATTTCGATTACTTACCTTAACCTCGTCATTGTTCTTCTAGTTCGCCGTAACCGTTGATAGGCTGTATGAACTACTTCTAGTTCGCCGTAACCTTTGATAGGCTGTATGAACTATGAGTTTGAGCTCGGAGATGAACAGTACGCAATGAACAGTACCGATGAGCAGTGACACGTGAGCAGTACCGATGAACAGTACCGATGAACAGTACGCGATGAACAGTAACGATGAACAGTAATCGCGTTTTTGTGTTTTTAGGGTTTTAGGGAGTAACTCGTGCTGATAACGTGTTGTGAATCAAGACAATCGAATGGGGAAAATCATTAGGGAAGGATCCTTTATATAAGGATCAATACATGAGAAAAGGAAATTCCTTTTCCTAAAGGGAAAAGGAAAGTACATAATAAGTAAATCCTTGTTCAACAAGGAATCATTAAACCGGCCCTAAAGACTAAGTATAGATGGACCGTAATGGGCCAGAACTAGTTATGACAATCCACTATGATTTATAACACAAAATTATTTTTGCATGTCTATAAGCAGTTTTTTTTGTGTAGTGGTGATAGGATGATCGGCGTAAATCAAAAGAGATTTAAACACGAATCCGGTTAGGACAGAGATTTAAAGACAAATCTATGAATTTCATAACATTTAATTTAAAGGTATTAAATTCGAATATCATTTAATTTAAAGTCATATTTTTCACACACTCGAATCTAACATATTAATCAAGCTCAAGAAGAAGTCGAGGTATGGCAAACAATATCTTCATAAGACAGTGATGAAGATGAGTAACTGTATGATGAGATTAATGTTAATGATGATAATTGGTTATTTAAAGTCAAATGTTTTCCCCTCTCTCAATTTGTTTTAATATAGAATTTGTGTGATATTTTGTTTTAAAATGTGATTAGAGTTTTGATATTATTACAATTTAGTAAATATACTTGAATTCTTTATTAAATGTTGGGTTTTGGTGCAAAGATTTAATAAGTAGATTATTGATTTTAAGTTTTAACATATACAATTTATTTATATTTTCTAAACTTATGATTTTTGGGGCTAAAATAACCTTTTAAGGGTAGAATTTGTTACTCAAATTAAGGCCTCATGCATATGTGTATAATTTAATAATGGCCCAATGCGGCTAGGGCTTGACTCTATAATGACCCAAGTCCCATACGAAGAAGAAACGTGGACCCAACATACCCTTGAATAGCGCAGTCATGCACGCTATTCAAAGGTAAAGAATCCGGAGCAAGTATGAAGACCGTTACGAGTGGGTTTTGCTATTCATGAAAGGAGTACGTACCCCAAGTCCTCTTATCAAGGGTTCATGCATGGTAGGTAAAATTTCATTAACACGCTTAAACCTTACTTCCCTCTCTTTTGGTATACCAATTTATCAGTTAGTGGGTGAAAACTATTTTTACTTTATATTAGATAGAGTAAAAGTAGGGAGCCCATATTTTGGGAGTCAAAACTAGCACAACAAAATTTATTATAGTTTTTAGGAAAATATGAGATTTCTGAGTATGAATCACTAAATATAGGTTAAAAAGATGTAATGAAATTGCTATTAAGAAAGCTTTATTATTTTTGCAGAGATTTTGCTCAGTGTAAAGTTGTGGACCCCCATTTTGGGGGAGATAGGCAAGTCAATTTAT
Source organism: Draba incana (assembly GCA_963576765.1). Classification (NCBI taxonomy): domain Eukaryota; kingdom Viridiplantae; phylum Streptophyta; class Magnoliopsida; order Brassicales; family Brassicaceae; genus Draba; species Draba incana. Next base: position 17,671,822 of record OY755209.1, on the reverse strand, counting down.
ACAACTTTATCAACATACAAAGAGATAAGAAAAATTTCCTATTTCTTCGGGATTTCTTTTTGGCAAAGTCGGCGATCGTGGGGTTTCTCGTCATGGGCCTGAATATAAGAAGTCGTCACCTAGGCCCAACTTGATGTCTTCAAGCTTGGCTCAACTCATCTTGTCGCGAAGAGACTTCACCTCGTCATCTTGTCATCTCGTCATTTTTGGGTTTTTCAGCTCATCACCTATTTTCACAGTACATATGCGGAGAGTTTACTTCGAGAACATGATGTCGGTAATGAGATGTATGTGAACATACGTAGGCAATGAGACATACGTGAACAGACGTCGGCAATGAGGAAATGAGACGTAGTACCACAGCGAGAGCTATCTAACTTTGGTTGGGAGCTCACTGCGGTGGTAAGCTGGCTAGCTCGACTTAAATGGTTTTGACCTATTTCTGATATTTAGTAGTTTTTTTTGATGATTCCAACCGGTGTGAGATCGAGTCTCATGCTCATTGAGTTATCGATAAAGCATTAGCATAAGCCCCCCAAAATATATATGATTTTAAGGGCCCTTTTTCCCAACAATATGCTTTTTCATAGTGGTAACATTGAGTATGATTCTTCAAATGAGCCTAGGTTCAATTCCCAATGGTGAGTGTATATTTTTTTTTTTAGTTCAAGCTTAAAAAATTGAAACGAGATTTCAGTAAAAAAAAAATATAGATCATAACTCTAAAAACAAATCATAATCGAAAGGGAATTGTTGTAAACCTAAAAGTATAAAAAATATCTCAATTATTAATCTCGTTTACTTCTTCCACCAGCACTGACACATTATTTTTTCGGTTTCTCCTCCATATATCTTCTTCTTTTTCACAATTTTTTTTTTAAAAAATTTTTAATTATTTTTTTTTATTTTTGTGATTGTTTACTTTTTTGAAATTGACTACACAGTTAAAAAAAACTTAGATTGTGAAAGTTTGATGAAAGATTTCATTGAAAAAAGAAGGAAAGATTATGTCTTAGACTTTTTAAATTATCTTTTACCGTTTTGTTTTAAATACTTTATATATTTTTTTAAAAAAGTTATATTAAAGAGGCCTTATTTTTTAGTGTGCTTCAGACCCCTACAAACTTAAGCATGACATTGGTGAGATCAGACTCCAATAGTTACTCCCCCAACTTGATAGTATTTGTTATGGTAGGGTCAATGTAGAATGAGTCACATGTGAGATCGATGTTTCAAGAAAATGCGTTTTTGATTTTATTGTCGTGCTCCGAGGTCGTGTTGACCAGATGAAATTTTGAAATTTTCTTTCGCCAACTTACCAATGTTGTCGAGCTTACATGTTTTGTAAATGCTTAGCATGGCAAAGACTTCTTGTAGGCTCGTCGAGCTTCTTTCAATAAAGCTTCACGAGCTCAAGCTTGTTTTGTAAAAGCTATTCAAGATTCCATAGTTAAGTAGATTCCATTTATGCTTTGCATGATGTCATCGAGTATGACTCGTTGTAGTCTAGCTTTGTGTTTAAAAGTTTTAGCTTTTCTTTGCCGAGCTCACCTGTTTTGTCAAAGCTCAGCTCGACAACCAAGTTTTTTAGCCATTATCGCCGAGCTTACATGTTTTTGTTATACTTCTTTTAATAATCGTGATCGTTTTTGCCGTCTCACGAGGTGCGATGATGTCGTTTTGCAATCAATGCTTATATTTTCTCCACCCCCTTCTCATTCCCTTCATAACTTCACTTCTCCTAAAAGAAAAGGTAAAAAATCATGTATCTCGCTTCTCTCTCCCTTTTTTCCTCTTTTATTTGCTTAGGTTTTAGGGTTTTGTTTCTTCTCCCCTTTTTTTTTTTTTTTGCCGCTGAGCCTTTGACTTTCGGATCCGCCACCGTCTATTGTTCTTTTAGATCCTACTGAATTTGATTCGAAGGAAGCTTAAGTGATATGTCTATCTCCCAATCGCACTTCTGAGCTATGAGTACTTTGCAAACTGCGAGCAAGTCTTTCGGCAGATACGACAATAAATTAATCACTGCAGAAAAAAGACAAGAAGAAAACGATCAAAGCAAGAAAACTACCAAATAACAAAAGCATAAACAAAGCATGCCGAGCCCTGAAGCAAATAATGCGATTGACTACCTTTTCTTTGCCAACGTGAAACAACCAAATTTTTTTTTTAATTAATTAATCCGAATAAGTATTCTCATAAATATTAATTTTCAACGACTAATTCAACAATTGAATGCGGAAGTTCTCATAAAAAAATCAACCAATAATCCATAAACCCTCAAACCCCAATTTTAGAACAATCTCAATTCCATAATTAACATAGCTAGCAACCTAAACACCAGGTTCTACTCAGTTCAACAAAACATAAAAAGAAAATCATAATCATCCTCTTCCTACGCCATGATTCTGCGATCACACTTTTACTTTACCAGCAACACATGGAAAAAAGAGTTGCGTAAGTATTTCATAAATACTTAGTGAGACGGTCATCCCGTCTACTAGTTATATACACATGATAACAAATGCCAAGTTACTACGCAACCAACAATAATTTTCACTACAAACCGAATTACCATAAAACAGCAGTCGGTGTCGATCGACACACCACCTCGGTGTCGATCGAAACTCCATCACGATAACAATGCAGACTCATTATGGTGTCGATCGGCACTACCAGTAGGGGTCGATCGACACTTTGTCACGAAACCACATAAAACTCATCAGGGTGTCGATCGACACTACCTCTAGGTGTCGATCGATACTCTGTCACAGAACATGGAAACGAGCCAATCCTCACTCGGCCCGGTTCGGATTCGCCGGATAAACAATCGTAACAGCAAAACAACACATATTAATTAGACAAATAGCGGCGAAATACTAGAACACAATAACACAACAATCAAAAACCAATCAAACAAGCAACAAGACATTCGAATACCTTAGATAAACCACGTTCGCGCACTCACCTTGGTTTATCGAAGGAAAGAAAAAAAGGATTGATGAACAGCCACGAAAATCACAAATAAGGACACTATGATTTTGATTTTCGCCTATGGTTCACGGATTCAAGAAGCAACACCGAAGAACTCTCTCTTTCGATCAATAACGCTCAAGTACAATAACAATTCCCTTAATCTCTCCTTAATATCCTTAAACACACTCTTTTTCTCTCAATTCTCACGTTTTTCTGCTAAATGACCATCAACTGCGACTGGGTCCTTATAAACGTAGACCTAGGGTTCTGCGCCCAAACCGACCCAAACCGAGTGATTAAAAATTGAACCGTAACAAACCCAAAACAATGTTGTCGATCGACACCCACACATGGTGTCCATCGATACCCCTACCAAAATCCTATGTTTGATTTTGGAATGTTACAACTCTCCCCCATTACTCTGGATTCAACCTTGAATCTCGACGAACCATCTACCAAAGACTATAACCCTGATCCAACCCGATCAACACTACCCAAGATCATCACTCTCTATCTCCAAGGTTTACATCCAGTCCCATGCTTACTTATGTTTTCAAACATTAATCACTTTTTAACTCATTTCCACAACCCTCCAACTCTCATGAAAACTTCCTTTGAGCTAACACCACAAGGAAAAATACTCATCCTCTCCAGAGAAATCCTTATTTCTAACTACTTATTCTGGGAATCATCATCCCAAATAAGTACATAGGGAAATCCTCCTCCTTCTGGAGAAATTTTCATCTCCTAATGAGTTATTCATAATTAATTCTTAAACATCTCTAAGCATCTAACAACTGGTAATATCTCATCTCGTCTAAACATGATACTTTATGACCCGAAATATCCTCACAAACATGACCAAAACCTCCGGTCAACTCTAAAATCATACATATAAGAACTCCACATCTTATAAAACATCGCAATTTAAGAAAACTCCTTATAAATTTCAAAAATGTATAATCGTTACAACACAAACGAAAAAGTACATTATTCAAAAGCAACAATAGCACCAAGCTAACTCTGAAACCGTAACCACACAGATAAAACAGGCTCAAGCCGCGACCTGGTTCTCAAACCACTTGCTGAACTTCAACCTCATATTTGCCTCAGGCTCCCAAGTCTCCTCCTCGGTACAAGCACAATAATGTAATCTTCTTCCGATGCAACACCTTAACTCTCCTCTCGAGAATCCTAAAAGGTCTCGCCGCCACAGTTAAATCTGGCTAAAGATCCTCTAGAATCTTAGCCATTAACTTCCCTGAGAGTATGCAGGCACTTCCACAACATCGACACATGAAACACCTTATGAAATGTCTTCCTAATTGGAGATAACTCTAACCGATACACTACCGGGAACGGATTCATAAACCTCGGACTCAGCTTATTCTCCTAAATAGATCTGTTAGGACCCCTCAACATAGCCATCTTGATGTACACATGATCTCCAACCTCAAACTCAAGTTCCTTTCTTCTCATATAAGCATAACTCCTTTGCGATCATGAGCTTCCTTCATGTTCAACTTCAAAACACATATCTTCTCCGTCTTTTCTTGAACAAAACTCGCACCAAAATTGCTCTGCGCCACTACTTGGATCCTGCATAACGGTGTCGTACACGACTTCCCTAACAAAGCCTCGTAAGGAACCATCCCAATACTCACCTGAAAGTTGTTGTTACACGCAAACTTAGCCTGGCACAAGTGATCCACCCAATGACCACCCCAAGCCAGAAAACACATCCTCAGCAAATCTTCCACCATCTGAATCGCCCTCTCATATTGTCTAATCGTCTGCAGATGATAAGTTGTACTAATGTGCAGGATAGTACCCATCTCAGCCAGAAACGCTCTCCAGAATTTAGACGTAAACTTAGGATCCCTGTCTGACACAATACTTGTTGTCACTCCATGCAACCTCACAATCTCTCTCACATATTTCTTAGCCCAAACCGCAGGTTCATCGGTCATCTTAATGGCAAACAAAGTGTGCCGACTTGGTCAGCAGGTCCATAGTCACCTAAATAGTATCAAAGGTCTGCGAGTTAGGTAATCCCATCACAAAATCCATAGTGATCATATCCCACTTCCACTCTAGAATGGGCTAACTTTGTAGCAAACCACTCGGAACTGATGCCTAACCTTCACTAGCTAACACATATCGCAAGCAGCGACCTAACTAGCCACATCTCTCATGATTCTGACTTGCTCGCATAAGCCTCACTCAGGATCATGACACATCTTACTTGCTCCTAGAGGAATCGAGAACTTGCTTGCATGATCCTCACTCAGGATGTCCTGCCTCAATGACTCATCCTTAGGCACTCAAACTTGCCTATGCACAAGAATCGTCCCATTCGAAGAGACTTGATAATTCGAACCAACTGCTCTCGACGCATCAAACAAACGAATCCTACTTAGAAGATATGCCAGATTAAATGCCTTAAAACCCAAAGGCTCCTACAAAATAACACATAAATGCATAGTGCTGATCTCGCTCGCTAACGCCTCCACATCCTGCTCCCGAGCCAAATCATCCCTCTGTCGACTCAGAGAATCTGCCACCAAGTTAGCCTTATCCAGATGGTAAATAATCACCAGATCATAATCCGCCAGCAACTCTACCCACTGCCTCTGTCTCACATTCAGCAATTGCTGAGTAAATATATGCTACATATTCTTTTGATCCGTAAAATTATGCACCCTCCCACCATAAAGATAACATCTCCAAATCTCTAACGTGAAAACCACAGCACCCAACTCAAGATTGTGAATAGGGTGATTACGCTTGCTGCCCTGCAACTGCCTCGAAGCATACACAATAACCTTGTCCTCCTGCATCAAGATGCAACCCAAACTAACTCCTGAAGCATCAATGTACATTGTATAATGCTTCCTTGGCACCGGTAACGCCAACACAGGCGTACTCGCCAACATCTCTTTCCGCTTCCCAAAGCTCTCCTCGCAGTTCGGTGACCAAACAAACAGAACATCTTTCTGTGTCAATTTTGTCATAGACTGTGCCATACTCGCAAATCCCTTTACAAACCTCCTATAGTAATATGCCAACCCAAGAAAGCTGCTGATCTTAGTGGCGTTACTTTGTCTAGCCAATCTCTAATAGCCTCTATCTTTGCCGGATCCATATAAACTTTCTTTGTAAAAATAATGTAACCAAGAAATCCCATATGCCGCTACCAGAAACTGCACTAGCTCAACTTAGCATACAACTTCTGCTCACGAAGTTTCTCAAGAACAAATCTTAGATGAGCCTCGTACTCGTCAAGACTCCTCGAATTCACTAGAATATGATTAATGAAGATGATCACAAACACGTCTAGATACTCCTAAAATACATTGTTCATCAACCTCATGAACGGTGCTTGTGCGTTCATCATTCCGAGCGACATCACATCAAACTCAAAATTCCTTTATCTCATCCGGAATTCTGTTTTACGAATATTTGCCTCGTCTATCGGGATCTGATGATAACCCAACGCCAAGTCAATTTTAGAGAACCAAGTAAACCTCTTAACTGATCCAATAACTCATCAATCCTTGGAAGAGTCTACTTATTTTTCACGGTGACTTAGTTAAGTCCCCGATAATTAATGCACAACCAAAAACTCCGATCCTTCTTCTTTACAAACAACACTGGCGCTCCCCATGGTAAAGTACTCGGCCAAATAAAACCCATACTCGCTAAATCCTCAAGCTGCTTCTTAAGCTCTGGTAACTCTATTGGAGCCATTCTGTCAGGTGCTTTAAATATTGGAGTTGTCCTGGGTCTTAAGTTAATCGTGAAAGGATCAGACTGAGTGGTAATCTTTTTAACGACCGAAAAACATCCTCGAATTCCTTGACAACTCGAATCTCCCCAACAGCAACCTCACCACCAGACTCTAACATAATAATAGTCGCCAAATAAGCCTCGCAACAATGCTCAATTATCGACTCCGCTTGAATAGCAAAGATCACGATACTCCTGAAAGTCAGTCTCACTCCTTGGAACACCAACTTCCCTCCCTCGCACTCGAACAAAACTCGGCCGCGATAACATTCCATATGGACTCTGTAATGCACCAGCCAGTCCATCCACAAAATGACATCATACAGCTCCACTGGACTAATTACTAAATATGCTGGCATTGACTTGCTAGTAATTTGCAAATATACCCCTCTCGCATGACCAAGCATAGCGAGAAATCATCCTCCAGCCACCTTGACCATGCCTGACAGCTCACCCGCGCCACTCCAAATGCCATTACTCTCGGTATATCCGGAGTAATGAAGCAATTCGATGCTCTAAATTCAAAGATAACGTGGGACTCACAACCTCCCACTAATAAAATCCCTAGAGAAATCACATGTGTTGAGAACCCTAACATTTCAATCACATGCAAAATAGTAGCACATAAAACACTATTCAACAACTTAAGAAATAACAAAATTTGAGTCTAAGATTTTACATGTGATATGCCCGGCACTACGCTGACTGCTCTCCACCACCGTGTAAACACGCTGTACCACTGCAAGCTAACCCACTAGATGTACTACCGTAACCTGAGACACCGGTTGCGCTGCCACATGCTGAACTGCTACCATATCCACCTACTCCAACTTTGAACACATCGGCCTGATATCCCTCAACTCCCTGCAATGATAGCACACACAAATATCCCAAGCCTCACACTTCTTAGGACAACTCGCTAGGTTGTGATTCATGCTCCCACATGTGAAGCATCCAGAATAACTCAGACTCGATCTAGAAGCATCATTCCATCTCTTCTTTTGTCCTTGCGCAGGCTTATCGCCCTTGCCATAACCGAAACCACCATGTTGTTGGTGCCTCCTCAGCTGAAGAGCATAAGGAAGTTTTGTTGAAACCACTGTAACTTTCTAACCCCTCATATCCTCCTCGATCGGTGTAGCAATCTCAACTAGCTTTGCCCTCGAGGCGTACTCCGACACTCTACAACGTATCCTCAATTCAGCCTCAAATCGCCTCAGGAACCTCTTGACCTGCGTTTGCTCGTTCTCTATACCCCGATTAGTATATACAAGCAACCTGTTGAACTCTGCGTCGTACTCACGCACTGCCCGGTTACCCTGAACCAGCTCGATAAATCTTGTCCTGAGACGATCCAAAGCCTCTTGAGGAAAAAAAACTTTGCATTAAACTCTGCTAAGAATTCACCCCAAGTCCACTCAGCATGCGGCATCCTACCTGAATACCTCTCCACTAGAGATGCACATCACCACCGAGGTAACGTACCGCCAACTCTACCTAATACTTCGGCAGACATCAAATCGAACGAAAATTGCTTTCCAACCTCTTGTACCACTCATCAGCCTCCTCAGGCCCAAAAGATTGTACTGATCCTCTGCATCCGTCCTATCATCTCTAGATAAGATGGATGCTGCTCAGCAACCACAACCCTCAGATGTACCTCTACCACTAGAGGCTCTACTGGATCCTGCACCGTAGCCATCGCTGGAAACCGCTCTAGCAACTGCATCAACAAATCTGCAAGACAATCATCACGGCCATGAGTTGAAGTAGCACCAATAAGTGGGGCCCACTGCACCACCAGCTACCCCAGCACCCCTCCCGGCACCACCAGCACTTGCACTGACACTCAAACTGGTCTCACTCGCAGACCCCACATGATGCGTCTACAAATCTATGACCAGCTCATGAGTCGCACTGTCGACGAACTCACTCACTCGTCCTTGACCACGTCCCTAGCCACCACGGCCATGACCCCTACCATGACCTCTAGAACCCGGAGCCATATCTCTACACTTACACATGACAGAAAAATAAGAATACTAGAAGTCACAAACAATCACAAATACTTACCATATAGTTTTTTTAAAGGCCCGAAAAGGATGATCTAAGACTCTAAAACTTCTAGAATTGACTATATACTCATAATCAATTCTAAACACATAGTCTCAAATCATTCAACCTAAACCGTAAGGGCTCTGATACCAAAATGAAACAATAAATTTTTTTTTTTTACTTAATCTGAATCAATATTCCCATAAATATTAATTTTCAATGACTAATTCAAAAATAAAATGTGGAAGTTCTCGTAAAATAAATCAACCAATAATCTATAAACCATCAAACCACAATTTCAGAACAATCTCAATTCCATTATTAATTAAGCTAGCAACCTAAACACCAGTATCTACTCAATTCATTAAAACATAAACGAAAATCCTAATCATCCTCTTCCTACGACATGATTATGCGATCACACTTTTCCTTTACCTGCAACACATGGGGAAAATAGTTGCGTAAGTATTTCATAAATACTTAGTGAGATGGTCATCCCGTCTACCAGTTATACACAGGATAACAAATGCCAAGTTACTACACAATCAACAGTAATTTTCACCACAAACCGAATTACCATAAAACAACAGTCGGTGTCGATCGACACTCCATCACGATAACAATGCAAACTCATCATGGTGTCGATCGAATCTACCTCTAGATGTCAATCGACACTCTATCACGAAACCACAGAAAACTCGTCAGGGTGTCGATCGACACTACCTCTAGATGTCAATCGACACTCTGTCACAGAACACGAAAACGAGCCAATCCTTACTCGGCCCGGTTCTGGTTCGCCAGATAATCAATCGTAAGAGCAAAAGAGCACATGTTAATTCGATAAACAGGGACGAAATACTAAAACACAATAACACAACAATCAACAACCAATAAAAACAAGCAACAAGATATCCGAATACCCAAGATAAACCACGGTCGCGCACTCACCTTGGTTTGTCGAAAGAGAAGAAAAAAGGATTGATGAACTAGAGATGAACATCCACGAAAATCATGAATCGATTCTGAATTTTACCTACGGTTCACGGATTCACGAAGAAACACCGATGAACTCTCTCTTTCGATCAATAACGCTCAAGTACACTAACGATTCTCTTAATCTCTCCTTAATATCCTTAAACTCACTCTTTTTCTCTCAATTCTCACATTTTTCTTTTGCTAAACGACCATCAACTGCAACTGGGTCCTTATAAACGTAGACCTAGGGTTTTACACCCAAACTGAGCGATTAAAAATCGAACCGTAATAAACCTGAAACAATGGTGTCGATCGACACCCCTACCAAAATTCCATTTTTTATTTTGGGATGTTATACATCGAGTCTTGATCAAATCAACACTATCTGCTAAAGTTTCCTTGCAGATCCGCACAACGAAGGAAAAGTCCATCCATTGTCGATCTTTACTCGAAAACCCCTTAATTATTCAACGATCTTTCTAGTTTACGACGTAGTAGATGAACTTATCCTTGGATAAGATCGAGGAGATGCATCAAGTGATAAATGGTTATCGTCTCGTTACAATCATAACCACACAAAAATAATGTCGTGCAAATAACAAAATCTCTGATGAGTAATCTGCAAAAAATTAAGTTCGTACTTCTCCATGAACTCTTTTGGGAACCATAAATTGCAAGCATGTATAAAGTTCATTATAATGTAAAGTATCCTTTTCGAGGCTCGTCAACTCGCTCCAAATTCGTAGGAAGCAAAAACTCAATCTCATCAGAATCGTGAAAGTTCTCTTTTAGCTCGCTAAATGACTTCCCTGTTGAGAGCGTTGAACCTAGTGGATCAGGAATTCTCTTTTCCTTAGTCAGCGCCAAATTGTGGGAGTTGAAATTAGCACAACTTAATTTGAAAAAGGTTTTAGGAAATATGACATCTCTAAGTATGGATCACTAAACATATGTTAAAAAGATGATATGAAATTACAATTAAGAAAGCTTTATTATTTTTGTAGAGATTTTACTAAGTGTAAAGTTGCGGATCCCCTTTTTGGGAGATACGCAAGTTAATTTATACATGTCTAAGTCGAAGATAAGGAGAGGATACCCTATTTCTTTGGGATTTTGTTTTAGCAAAGTTGGCGATCATCATGGACTTCGTCGTCGCGGGCTTAATCTCATCATATGCCTAAATATGAGAAGTCGTTTCCTAGGCCCAACTTGATTTCATAAAGCTCCATCAAGCTCATATTGTGACGAAGAGACTTCATCTTGTTATCTCGTAATGTTTGGGCTTTTTAGCTCATCATCTCCCTTCACGATGAACTGACGTACGTACGCAGTGGGTTGACTTCAACAATATGACCAGACATCGATAATGAGACGTACATGGACAGATGTGAACAATGAGATGTACGTATAACAATGAGCTATCTAACATTGTTTGGGAACTCATTTTGGCGGTAAACTGCCTAAATCGACAGAAACTATTTTGCTTATTTTTTATACTTAACCATTTTTCTTGATCATCTCAATTGGGGTGAGATCTGAACCCAACACATATCATTGATGGTGATTGAAGCTTAACAAAGTTGACTTTATGGGGCACCCTAACATCTAACTCGGAGCAACCTATGCTACCAATAGTACGAGGAGTCAAACCGCAGCGTTATAGATTAAGCGGTCAAATAAATGGTCTGAAAAGTTAGAGGGACAGAGGAAAAACACTTAGCTGCAACGTACATGTGACACCCCAGTTTCAGAGCATATATGGTATATGCGGTATATGCGAAGAGGCTTAAAGGGATTGATTTGGCTACCTATATCACCAAAGTGCACTTATCTTTTCGGCATGGGGTCTTGAGAGAACTCCAGAGTTAAGCGTGCTTGAGCTGGAGTAGTTTCAAGATGGGTGACCTACTGGGAAGTCATTTCCAGTACCGTGTGAGTGAGGCCAAAACACGGAAAAAGATCGCGTGGTGATTTGCAGGGTCAGTAATCAAGACTTTCGAGCCTCTCGGACTAACGTTCTGGCCGTCAGACATGGTGGGCCCATAGGCCTGTGAGTGGATGGGGGCCCATGGGAGGGACGGTCAGGGTGTTACAAGTGGTATCAGAGCGAACCCTGACATCTGTGAAGAGTCAGATTGTCGGGGTAACGATCTTGGTATGCGCAACGAGAACGTTCCGATCTGTTAGTAGGGGTGGTTGTGACACCCCAGTTTCAAAGCATATATGGTATATGCGGAGAGGCTTAAAGGGATTGATTTGGTTACCTATATCACCAAAGTGCACTTATCTTTTCGGCCTCAGGTCTTGAGAGAACTCCAGAGTTAAGCGTGCTTGAGCTAGAGTAGTTTCAAGATGGGTGACCTACTGGGAAGCCATTTCCAGTACCGTGTGAGTGAGGCCAAAACACGGAAATAGATCGCGTGGTGATTTGCAGGGTCAGTAATCAAGACTTTCGAGCCTCTCGGACTAACGTACTGGCCGTCAAACATGGTGGGCCCACGAGCCCGTGAGTGAACGGGGGCCCATGGGAGGGACGGTCAGGGCGTTACAGTACATATCCAGACCCCAGTTCTAAACCTGGGTCAAATCAGGAACATGGCATCCGAGATTCGAACCTGGGTATGTGAAAGTGTATAAATACTTTGTTATGTAGTTTATAAATTGGAATATTTGCCATTCTACTTTTACTTTATACTAAAAAGTTATGTTTAGATATCAATATACATCTAATTTTGAGATCCTCTACTTCCGGCGGTTTAGGGCGAAATACTCTCGAATTCATCTAATTTTCTTCTCCAACTCCAATCATTCTTTGATCGAAACCCCTCCATAGGCATGTCAATTATTACCAAAGCCCGAAATCTGGTCCAGCCCAGCCCTCAAAATTAGTGGACTCGGCCTAAATATATAAGCCCAAAATGGGCTTTTCGGGCTAAACTCATTCGGGCTGTTGAGTTTTAGGTTTAACCTGGTCGTGCTCGGGCCGGTCTAGAAAACCCAAAAAATATCATATTATTTAAAAATTTAGGAGTAAGTTTTGTTTAAAGATATTTTCCAAAGAAAAAATGACTAAAATATTTTATGTATTCCTAGACCAAAACTCTTAATTCTCTTCTTTTGTTTTCGTGTAAAATCTTGAAAGATAAATTTGAGGTTATGTGTTTTGACTCCACGGCCTAGAGTTTTAGTGTTTTGATTATGTTTTGTTTGACAATATTATTTATTTAGATTTATTTAAACTAAACTGATATTTGTATTCTTTTGATCAAATTTTTTCTTTTAGTTAAATTGGATTTTTGATAAGAACTTATTAATAGATGTTTAAATCTCGATTAATTTTGGTAAATAATATTTTCTTTCAATTTTATTTTGTTTTAAGTAAAAGTTCAAAAAAGCCCATAAAACTTTAGAGCTAAACTCTGATTGAGTCGGACGAAATCCCACATATTTTTTGGGCTGGCCAGGGCTAAAATATATGCAGGTTTGTGGTTTTGGGCCAGGTTAGCCCGTTTGACATGTATTCCCCTCTATATTTTTCTCTATTTCCTCTTCCCATTTCTCTCACCACTAAATTTTTTACTCATACTCCGTGGATATAACTTTCTTTCGGGTCAAGATTCATCTCATCTAGAATATATAGAGACAATGGGTGGTAAGTGAATTTTGGAATGGGAAAGTTATATAATCATGCAAAATAGATATGGATTACGGTGGTCACCTAGCTTTTAATCGTCGAGCTCACAACATTTTGGGAATAGGCCCAATATATTTCTCTTACGGAATGAGCCCAACAAATAATACCGTTAGTCTCTCGGCGACTAAACCGTCGTGGCTGGTGGTTCCTCGCGGCGGCGGAGTTCAAAATTGTCGAAAGATATCTTCGCAGTAGAACTGTTAATTAGTCCTCGTTTTCCGCTAGCTTTCATGGCACTTTCAGTATCTTCGATTTTGTCAAGTTTATGTACCGATTATTCGTTGGATCGCATCGCATGTAGGCAGGGGCGGCTATAAAATGCGCAATTGGTATTGAGATCCGGTGCAGTTTGTCGAACATTGGCCTTTTTATTCGTATAAAAAAATTTTTGGGCTCTCGAAAAAGTAATTTTACCTCTAAAAAATTTTTAAAAAAATTTGGGCCTGTGCGGTTGCACCACTTGCACACGTCCAGCGCCCCTGCATGTAGGGTAATCTTCGTTTGATCGCAATTTCTTACAGATTTGTCTCATAAATTATCCATGCGAAAAGCACGAAATTCAACTATTTGATCTCCGCAATATTATAAGTTTTGGAAATTTGTGGCAATTTGTTTCGCCTTGGAATTAAATCGGATTTAGCTTCAAGAGATTGGTAATCTTTGTTAATCAAACCTTGCACATTATATTATTGGTGTAGAGATAGTCCTAAACAAGAGCTTTCATGAGGAATCCTTGTATTTTGCTTCCAGAGGTTTGCTTAGAGAACTCCGATTTCTTCGTTTTTTTTTTCTTTTTTTTTTTTTTTTTTTGAATAAAATGTAAAATTTATTTCAAAAAGACTTTGTTACATAAATGCATCGTTTTCGTTTACGATTCCAAAAGTAAATAGACTAAAACTAATTTTGACATTGAAAATTTTCGTTCATCTTGATGCAATCCAAACTTGCATACACCCTTCGTATCTCCGATCTCCCATAGCATCAATAGAGGAGATCCTATGTCGTATTTGTTCATCCAAAAGCTGAGCCAATCTCTTTGAGGTCCTTGGATTTTCCCCAAGATGTCTAGCATTTCTTTCCCTCCATATCGAGTGAATGAAGATACTCGTTTTTTTTCTTCATTAAATGATAATTTGGTATTGTTTTCAAATAACATTGAACAATCAAAATTTTTGAGATATGGTATGTACATATGATAGGTTTTTGGAGGTAAAGCATTGCAGAAAGAACAAAACTTATGCCGGAGAAACTTAGAAGTAATCCAAACTAAAGAATGAAAACAAATATGTATTTTCCTGGTGTATCTCTTGCTTCAACAGCCAAATATTCTGTGTTTTAATCAAAACCTATACTTGGAAACAAAAACCCAACTTAACCTACCTCCAGCTTCATAATGTGTTGATCGTTGCGCCTTGTTTTTTCTCCCCTTCTTCTTCTTGCATTTCTATAGTATATTGCCTTTTTTCTGTATTTGATTCAAGAAAATGGCTGAGCTTTGTTGTGGATAGGATCTGATCCTCGTCTTACACGTCTCTTGCTTGATTGGAATGAGTTTTTTGTCGTATTCTTTTCTTCTTGCGTCTTCTCAGTTTTGACTTTATTCTTGTTAACCTCCTCAAGAACGCGCTGTTTTCCCCTGATCGATCCGTGTTCTTCACCGAAATGAATACCGATGCTCCTGAGCTTAGCGATTGCACCTGGCTGAATCTGTGTGAGGAAAAACTCTCTATCTCTCAAAGCTGAGACCTTATATCTGTTGTCTGCTAGTAATCCTATGCAGACAAGAAGAAAAAGCAGAGTTCTTGTACTGGAACCCAGCATTTCTGTTCTTAGGCAGACAAGAAGAATCAGAGTATCTTTCTTTTTTCTTCAATGAAATGAGAGGGTTAGGAGAGTTATGAGATTATAGCCCTTCTGAGTTGTGATTTCGTGTGTGTTCCTTCCTGTAGATATAGTCCTGTTATATATCAGTTATGGGGATTTGGAGGGAGCTTTAAAGTGTAAAAGCACAGTGGGGTCCTTGGGACCCTGGGGAATTTAGATTCACTTATAAAAATATTGCTTTGGAAATCTAAGTAGATTAAGGCTGTTATGGAAGAATCTGACAATGATTGTTCAAAAGAGTTCGGTACACGATTACCGCTGGGAAGTTAAGTATCTTTCTTCATTGGTTTCCCTACATTTTATCCTTTGCTTTTGTCTAGCCATTCCAATCTTGACTGGCAAAATTGGCCAATTAGGGGGCTCTCGAGTCCTTCCTAACTTGTTAATCTGACACGCTTATACTTTCACCAACATTTTCTCTTTTTTCCGGCTCACATGTTTTAGTGAGATTCTCTGTATTTTACCATCTACAAGCTGCCTAACAAATCAAGTGATTTGTTATAAGCCAATTTTTGATGCCGCTAATAGGTCATAATTTACAATGTTCCTTCCTGAATAGTGTTAGCAGAAACAATATGAAAAAGGTTTAATGGTTTCTTATCTAATTTCTAATATGGCATATTCACGACTTCGAGTGCTTTTTACTTGATTTTGCAATTTGTACTTCGAAGTATACAATGCCTTTAACTTTTCGGGACAATGGGTTATATACTAATCATTCAAGTTAACGCCCTTTTATGCTGTGGATTCTGGTTATGTCATAATTCCTTTGTTGTTAAGGAAAGTGGTTTTGTTGGTATTTTGTTAAATAGCAGGAAACACAATGGACTGGAGCCGTGGGCCAAGCAAACCGTTGGTACTATCCCATTGCTGCTGCCTACAGGAGCAAGCTACTGATATAAAGCATTAACCTTTGGCAAAAAAAGGTACAAACAGAGCAGCCCTCTTCAAAAGAAACAAATATACATTATTTTTCTTCTCTTTAAGAATGATTCTTTATGTTATTCTAAGATCTTCCCCCTTCACTTTAGGATTCCTAGCTCACTTTTTCAAGCAACAACATCGGCTAGTTCATCTTTATCTTCTCACAAACATCACATCAACATCGGAAAACAATCATATAACGTTTCACCTCATAGTCGGTTTTGCCTGCGATACTATGTTGTAGTTTAGTATAGAATTAACTAAGTACATTTAAAATAGGATTTGACCCTTGTGATTTAGACAATATAAACTATAGTCTCTACTTTAGATATTACCATAGGATTTTGAGAGATTCGATATTTGCTTCCCAAGTTTAAGAATCACTAAAACTAGTTATTATTTTGTATTTGTTTGTTTTATGCAATGATTCAAAAAGAACCACTTATGTTTTGATATACCTCCCTTAATTATTGTTTTTCCTTTTCCTTACCTCATTTTATTCATAAGAGTCGATCTTTTTCTTTATCTGACTTCCCTTTTCTTTCCTGTTGTCATTTAAATTTCTTTTCTTTTCATTTTGTTTTAGCAAATTTTTTATTTTTAATCACATGCAACTTGGAACATTCTGAAGTATCAGGTTCTGTCTCAAAGTAACATAATTAAAAAAAAATCTGAGTATTGGATATTACCTCCAGGCTCAAAAACAAAGCAAGAGGAGACCAGTCGTTGGTCCAAAAAACAAAATACCCATTTGCTGATTTTGAGTTCCCCTTTGCTTTTTCTCCATTCTCGAGGTTAGTCCTAAAGTTGCAACTTTTCCTTTTACTTAAAAAAAACCCCAAAACATACATTTTTTGGAAAAATAAGATAATGAGACCTTGAATGTAGGAGATTGTTTTCGTTTCGTGTTTGCTATTTTGAATTTAAATTTAATAATAATAATATTCTTATTCCAATGAATGTCTTTGATGTAACCAATGTAGTCGGAGGGAAGTAGCCACCATTAGATGAGAAAGAATCCAAAAGAAATTTAAAGCAAAGCAAACAAAACAAAGCAAATTTGGGTTATAATTGGATTATAGATGATGGTGGTAAATATTCCCTCAATGGATAAAGGTCTAATGCAAAATCATTAAAACCAATGGCTGGTCTGATTAGTTATAATAGGGATGTTGCGATGGACCTTATTGACGTTGATTTAGTTGGCTCCTAATTTGATTCCGATTTTGACAGTTTAGGCTTTTGACCGGCATGCGGCTGTTCCATCAAATGGAAATAACTGACGTACTTAGCAGATTAGGCCCTGGCATGTATGGGGGTTTAGCCTCATACGAGCTAGGCATGGACATTAGGGGTAAAAGGTCGGGTAATAGCGGGTAAGAGTATTTAAAGGAACGAAAACCATTATCCGAAGTGTTCCCTACAATAAATGGGTCGGGTAATGTGGGTAACAGGTTAATGATAATTTAGGTACTTAAAATCACAATCCAAACGGGTAGGTTGAATAATTAAAATCAAAATTCAAATGTAACATTGAAAACTAAGATAACTGTTTTGGGAATTTTAAGAACTTATAAATAATTTTCGTTAAATTTTTAATTACCCAAACATTTAATTTGGGTAATTCAGATGACTACCCACTCTCTACTTTTACCTTTAAAATAACTAGTTATCCAAACGTATTATTGTAATTCTTTTTATCAAAATAATTGAATGATTTAAAGCTTGATTGGTACACCCGCTACCACCCGCAAACGCTGCGTTTGCGGGCGGTAGCGGTTTCTAGCGTTTGACAACAATCATAAAAAACGCCTTTTACCGCTCCGTACCGCTCCAAATCGCTCAAAACCAAAAGCTGTTTTCCTCGAGCGTTTGCGGTTGCGGGCGGTTGCGGGTGGTTGCGAATAAATTTATTTTTTATTAAAAAATAAAATAAAATCTACTTAAAATAAAGATTTGAATATTATTATTATGAAATATATATAAATATTTTGATTTTTTTAATTAGTAACCTATTATAATTTTATATTTATAAAATCTTCACACCAAAATTCTCTTAATAAAGATATATATAAATCTAACAAACTAAAATTTCAAAATGCAACATTAATTTTTAAAAAACATTCTCCATTAAATTCATAACTTTAATCTGAAAAAATTAAAAATAATAATAATAATAATAATAATAATAATAATAATAATAATAATAATAATAAACAATGTAATTATCATATACATGATTTTTCAGTATTTAAATTTATTGAATTAATAATTTTTATATGTTATTATAATAATATGATTTTTGATATTTTTTATAATTATTTAATGTGTTTATATTGTTAATTTATTATTTAACAATAAATATCCGCTACTGCACCCGCTGTCAACCAGTCGTAAATATCCCGCAAACGCACCAATTTTTAACTGCAGCACCAATCGTTCAAATCGCTCAGAAACGCTTGAAACTGCAAACGCCCTATTCCGCAAACTCCCGCAAACTCCCGCAAACTCTCGCAACCGCAACCGCAACCGTAACCGCTACCGCTGCGGCTACACCTGTCAGGCTCTTAGACTGGACCCATAAAAATATATAGTTAGGGGTGGAATACCCGACCCAAGATATACCCAAGCTTTATTTGGGATAAATTCAGGACATGTCCATTTGCAAATGAAGCCATAATTTTAAGGTTTTACACAAATGGCTTTCTTCATTTGCATTAACTAATCGTATAGAAAATGACATTTTTGCTAGTATATACAAGATACTAGCAATTCTGCATTGTTGATTATGAACAATTCTTAGTGTGAACCAATCTCCTTCACCCTCTTTTAAATGACCAATTAAAATATGCCATGTGTCTTATATTTAAACTAATTAATTAAATTATTAAAAAATCTGAAACTGATTTATTTGTGGGGACCACATTTATTATGAAACCGAAAATTACTAACAAAAACCAAAAGGAAAAAAAACTAAATTAATAAGTCAATAAAAATCATAAATTAAGAAGAATTTTTTTTTAAATGAAGTTTCAACATTCAAAATTAAATCCTAAACCCCAAATCCAAACCCTAAAACTATACCCTAATTTGGGAATAGTTAACCCAAATCCAAAATTTATCAAATAAAGTTTTTAAAATTAAACTCCAAACCCTAAACTCCAAATCCAAAATATATTCGCTAAAAACATACCATAATTTAGGAATAGTTAACCCTAATCCCACAAATTTTAAATTATACTACTAGGTTTGGATTTGGGTTAATTATTCCAAAATTAGGGTATAGTTTAAGGAATAGAGTTTAGGTATGGGGTTTAATTTTAAAATTTTTATTTAATAGTTTTGGATTTGGGTTAACTATTTCCAAATTAGGGTAGGCGATATGGTTTAGGTTTGGGGTTTAATTTTAAAAAATATATTAATAATTTTGGGTTTGGGTTAACTAGTCCCAAATTAGGGTATAGTTTTTGGGGATAGAGTTTGGATTTGGGGTTTATGATTTATTGATTAATTAAGTTTTGTTTTTCCTTTTTGTATTTGAAAACTTTTGATCGTGTAATATAAGTGGAGCAACACCTAATTAAGTTTCAGATTTTTTTTAATGATTTAATTAACTAATTTGGATATGAGACACATGTCATATTTTAATTAATCATTTAAGAGGGGTGAAGGAGATTGGTTCACCCCTAGGGGTGAACCCAAGAATTATTCGTTGATTATAGGAGTCTGGATAAATTGAGTGTTTAAATGGACATTCTAACAATATTGGAGAAAACGGGCCTATGTGTAAAAGGGGTCTGAGCATGAAATTTTTCTCATCCGCGTATTTTTGCCATCCTTTCGAGTAAATGACATTTAGCATAATTTTTGTAGTAAAAATGATGACAAAAATTGTGAAATGAGTTGACCTTTATTATCATTCTATTATTTTACCCCCTTTGACATATTTTGGAGATATATAAAACCAAGCATATAACATGTAGAACATGCCTGAAATCCTACATAGGATGCGAATAGGTGGTAATCAGTATCATGTGACATTCGGACACTCGCGTTATACATCAATCAAGTGCAACTGATGTATGTATATATATAACATGAAATCTTACTCTCAAACTAGATTTGGTTTTAGGTAATCTTGATTTTATAAGTTTCGTATCATAAACAAAAAGTATAATATTATTTCTTGATGTAACGAATCCAACGTTCTATCGCTCTTTGCTCAAAATTTTTTTTGGTGTTTGGTCTTGTCTCATCGATGTATATTCCGATAGATGTTTTGAAAATTCATCTATATCCTACTATTCGCTAAAAAATAATTGGAATAAGCAAAACCAAATTAACCAAAGTTGACCTGATTTATTCACCAGTTTAAGTAGCTTGTTACAACCATAATTTACATATCATGTATATCAGTGCCATTATTTACATAACTTGGAAGATACCAAGAACGTTTTCACATTAGACATAAAACAATCGGAAAGTAAAATAATTGAATTCAGCCAAAATAAGATTTTGGATATATAGATATCACGGGTTCAACAAACATGATTGGATGATGAGACAATGAAAAACGTCCATAATTTCAATTTCTATATATCTATCACAATGTCCGGTGACGTACTGAAGTTCTTTATATGCTCACGTAAATCAAATACACTTACTTTATGTTAAATCCGAAATAAAGTTGTACTAACACATATAAGTTTATGTCCGTTCAATAGTAAAACTAAACTAGAAAGTTGATGTTGATTCTTCAAAATACAGAAACATTAGGTCCAATCAGTTTAGAGTATATTACAGGTTTATCTAGATGTAATTAGAAAATATAGATAATTTATCTTTTGATTGGGAAAAAATAAGGAGACAATATATGACAAGGATTACTACAAATCGAAGTTTTGACAAAAACCATTTAACTGTTGTTGTTGGTGTGTAGATATTACGTGGCAAGAACATGGTTAGTATATAGATAGAGAGAGAGACCGGTTTCTCATTATTTTTGTGTTGTGATTTTTGTCTATAACTAAGTGTGCATGTCAAATCTTTTTTTTTTAAGCCAAAGAACAATTCTTGAGTTCACCCCCTAAGGATGAACCTTCTCATTCATCCCATATTCACTAACCAATCAAAACAAAGATGTGGGAGCCACTAACGCTAATTAATCTAATTAAAATAACTAATATAATTTAACTAAAAAAATAACATTAATTCGTTTGAAAAAATTGAAATAAGTTATAAATTCCAAACTCAAACCCTAAACCTCATACCTCAAAACTATACCCTAATTTGAGAATAACTAACCCAAAATAAATTTTCAACCCAAACTGAAACCCTAAACTCCAAAGTTATATCCTAATTTGAGAATAGTTAACCCAAAATAAATCCCAAACCCCAAACTCAAACCCTGAACCCCAAAACTATACCCTAATTTAGGAATAGTTAACCTAAACCTAAAAATTTTAAATACAAATCCGTTGAAAATTACTTTTTGTAGTTAAATTTTTTGGGTTTGGGTTAACTATTCCCAAACTAGGGTATAGTTTTAGGGTTTAGAGTTTGAGTTTGGAATTTAGATTTTATTTTGGGTCAACTATTCCCAAATTAGGGTATAGCTTTGGGGTTTAGAGTTTAAGTTAGATAATTATTATTTATTTTAGTTAAATTTATTTTTGTTTATGGTCCCACATTTTATCCAATTTATTTTTTTTAAATGATTTAATTAGATTAGTGACCCTACAACTAAAATATGATTGGTTAGTGAAGAGGGGGTGAATGAGAAGGTTCACCCCCTAGGGGGTGAACCCAAAAATTGTTCGCAGCGAAACTTATATTTTTATAATATTTTAAAGTTTTGAAAACCAAATTTATTAGAGTATGCTATGTGTCATTTTTTTTATTTACAACCATATAATTTTCTTAATTTTAACATTTGCCCCTTTAGTTTTGTGATTTATGAATTGACTTTTGAAAATAAAAGTGTGATGATAATATTTATTTAAAGTAAACAGTTAACATCAAATTATCTTCATAAATAAAATAGATACACTCCAATGTCTTTGTTGAGATTATTGTTTATGTCTAATGATTTATTACAAATGATTAGTCTTCTAACCTATATAATTAATTACTATAAGTACCAAATTTAGATAATCTTATTTTTCTAAGATAGAAATTATTGCATGTGTTGCTTTTTAAAAAATCACAGGAAACTACGATTCAATGT
This sequence comes from Draba incana, assembly GCA_963576765.1. Taxonomy (NCBI): domain Eukaryota; kingdom Viridiplantae; phylum Streptophyta; class Magnoliopsida; order Brassicales; family Brassicaceae; genus Draba; species Draba incana. The sequence goes on along the minus strand of OY755209.1, from coordinate 17,649,299 downwards.
TCCAATAAAAAAAACATAAAGATATATCATGGTGGAAATTTATTTAATTTCTCATAATATTAATGAAGAGACACATCTTGTAATGAAATGACACATCTTGTTCTCTAACATATGTGATGGTTGAAAACAAGAGACACATCTTTTCATTAAAATTACTACACCCTTTGAAGGTATATATAAAGAGAAGGTGGGTTGTGATTCAAGACAAGAGTTTGATCCCAATTACTCTTATCTTCTCTTCTATTCTCCTTTTCCCTAAAACAATTTATGAGAATCTCAAAATATGTTTTCTAGGATAATTCTGAAGGTGTGTAATCCGAAGATCAATAGTTGTATCCTGCAAGATAGACGTCCTCACAACTACTTACACCAGTAGAAACGAAATTCTGTCTTAGGAGATTGCGATTCACAAGCCTCTATCAAACGTTCTCCAATCATTTAAGCAAGACGAAGAAATCATCAAATTCGAGCAGTGAACTTGCAAGCCGATTTTCCATCGTTCTATAAGGACCCATAAGACTATTAGCATACCGTTGGAAAGCCCCGACTCTCAGATTTCCAGAGTAATCAAGTTTGTATCTTTCTGAGGTACGAATAGAAAGTTATTGCTATTTTAGTGTAATTGATACAAGTTAGTTTCTGTTTGCAACAATTGTATTTTAATTGTATTTTTTTTTTGTTATCTATTCAATATAGTAAACATATTGGATACGTTTATTAATTTGCATCTATAATCCCTTTAGACAACAATCTAAGATATAATTTTATTTGTTGTTTTGGAATTGATAGATGGATCTTCAATCTGCTGCGAGTGTGAAGAATCACATCGAGAAGTCTTTTGTGTTTCGATGAGTTGATTTCAAAAGATGGCAGAAAAAGGTATTGTTCTATCTCACGACATTGAACTTGACACAATGCTTGACGTCCGACGGACCGGATTTGTCTGTTGAAGGTGATATTCTGGAAGAAGTCATCAAAGCATCAGAGGCGTGGGCGCAAAACGAGTTTTTCTGTAAGAATTATATTCTTAACGCCTTGGAAGATTCTCTCTATGATGTTTATCGAACAATTAGATCTCCAAGAGATTTATGGGAGAGAAGAAATACAAGTCCGAAGTTGCAAGTGCTAAGAAATTTATAGTGGTAAAGTTCTTGAATTTTAAGATGAGTGACACTGTGACACCCCGGGTTTCAGGGCATATATGGTATATGCGGTATATGCGGAAAGGCTTAAAAGAATTGATTTGGCTACCTATATCACCAAAGTGCATTTATCTTTTCGGTCAAAGGTCTTGAGAGAACTCTAGAGTTAAGCGTGCTTGAGCTAGAGTAGTTTCAGGATGTGTGACCTACTAGGAAGTCATTTTCCAGTACCGTGTGAGTGTGGTCAAAACACGGGAAAATATCGTGTGGTGATTTGCAGGGTCAGTAAACATGACTTTAGAGCCTCCTGGACTAATGCACCGACCGTCGGACATGATGGGCCCACGGGCCTGTGAGTGGACGGGGGCCCATGGGAGAGGCGGTCGGGGCGTTACAAGTGGTATCAGAGCCTAGACGGTTTTAGGACATTGGAATTTGGATGTCTGAGACTATGTGTTTAAATTGATTTATATGTTTAGTCAATTTAATAGAGTCTATTCAGCCTTTTAAAATGATTTCGCGGTAAGTTGTGTGTGATTGATTGTGACTTCTTTAGCTTATTGTCCTGTTCTGTATGAGTGTAGAGAGATGGACGCCAGAGCTAGAGGTCGTGGACGTGGTAGAGGTCATGGCAGAGGTAGATGTGGTCGGGGACCAGTGTTTGAATCCTCTTCGAGTGCTACGCATGCGTCAGGACACCTACGCATCATACGGGTTCGGTGAGGGACACCAGTGGTAGTGATAGTGAAAGTGTTGTGGGTACCAGGGGAAGCGCCGAGATGGCTGGTAGAGGAGCGAGCCCAGGTGCGGGTGCTATTCCAGCTCAGGATCGTATGGATTGCATGGAAGGTAATCTGACGGAGTTGATGGGGCATTTTCTGGCGGCAGTACTGGGACATGCTCCAGTGGTGCCTCCAGTGGCGGAGGTGCAACTGAGGGCTGTGGTTGCAGAGGTGCGTCTGTCTTACCTAGAGATGCTGAGTCATATGCGTCAGATGAGTACTGCCTTCTTTTCGGGTGGTGTTAGCCTCGAGGATGCAGATGAGTGGCGTTTGTGTGTAGAGCATAATTTCCACTCGGTTCGATGCCCTAAAGAGTACAAGGTGGAGCTAGCAGTTCACTATATGAGTAGTGATGCTCACGCATGGTTGAGAGCTATAGAGGCCAGGAGACCCGGTGTAGCATGGACCTGAGGAGAGTTTGTGGTTGAGTTTAACGCCAAATACTTTCCTCAGGAGGCTCGTGATCGTCTCGGGATGAGATTTATGGATCGCCGTCCTACTTTAGTAACCCACTTTCTTTTTCTCTTTTGCAGCGCCGTATCTTCTTCTTCTCCTCAATCACCCACGTCAAGCTCCCCAAATCCTCTCCTCCACCCAAATTTCCTCCTCCGATCAATTTTGTCACCGAAACTCACCCTCTCCGTCGCTCAATCCTCTTTTCACCGAGTCTCTCTCTCTCCGTCAAGCTCTCACCGCCGCCGTTCGCTCACGATGCCTCCAAGGATGAGCTCCGGCAACAAGGGAAAGGGAATAACCTCCTCCTCCATTGCTCGGAGACCCTCCACGCACCCTTGGCCTCGCCCCGAGAACACTCCATTCGATCTTGGAACCAATGGGCTCCCACCTTCTTCACAAACCGCTTGGGAGGAAATCGACGCATACCCATACAACCGTCTATTGGATTTGAAGCTCGAACAGATTAGGTTCTTGTGTGAGGCGACATTGCAACAATTAGGCCTTAAAGAGCAAGTGCGTAATCTTCTCCTCAACGCGCGCTGCATGAGTTTTGCGTTAGAAGAGGATGTGCTTTATCTGGATATCACTAGGCAGTGACTTGCTACCGCCACGCTCACGTATGCTAACCCGGAGAAGCCAACCTTTGATGAGGCCACTTTCTCGTTCTTTGCTGGAGGAATGAGATACGAGATTCCTATGTAAGAATTTTGCATAGTATATGGCTTTCGCGAGACCGACAAGAAGTTAGAATGCCCAAAGAGATTCAAGGAATCCAAGACGTTTTGGGGCCTCATCGCTTCAGGAGAGTACTCGAGCAACTCCGCAAGCCAAAACCGCCTCCGTCATCCCGCTTTCCGTATCGTTGCAAGGATACTCAGCAATATTGTGATTCACCTTGATGGAAACAAGGTCCACCTTGATGAATTGATTCTTTAATTTTTAGGTTGTGGGCCAATATTGGGCGATGGGAACACGGAGCAGTTCGAGGATCATCGCTTTAACATGGGCATCCAGTTTGCCGAGGCGATATGCTCGGTCAAAAACTCCCCCACTTCGACCAACAAGGGACCTAGAGTTGAGCGTATTGGAAGCTTGCTCACTTCACAATTCTGCCATCTCAGGGTGGACCTATCAAAGGCTTCTTGCGTCGACGAGCTGGAATGGTTGGATTTGAAGCACCTGCTCAACTCTAAGATCATCATCAAGCCGAGCATGTACCAATTCATCGCGGCAAACGGGGAAGCCAATTTCATTGAGCTTCCAAATATGGCCATCACACAGCTCAATACCATGGATGATCTTGCATTTCAGCCGCCTCCAGGGTACCTTGTGCCACATCCGAGCCGTTCTTCTTTAGCCGCCAGACCGAGCACCTGCTCGTAACCCGACTTCGACGATGCTGGCCCTTCAATCCCACGCCTGACATATCACACCATCCCTCCCCAAGGTGAGTTTTATCTCCCACACATCTCTGATGATGCTGATATTATCCATGATGGATCAGAGCTGCATTTTTGCACGTTACTTTTCAGACTTCTTTTGAGACTCTCTTTTACACTTTGGGAGACTTTGATTAATTGTTCTTTGCTTTCAGATTCAAGATTTGGAGGATTATTCCACAATCCTATTGAGAAGAATTCTAATCCCTAATCTCTTATCATAATATCATGAATTCTCTTATTTGCTTTGTTGTGTTTGATTCCTCCATGTTTGAGTACTCCTTTAGCTAGATTAAGGTTTTCAATGGTGATTTAGGATGACTAGTGAATGAGCCAAATAGGATAAATATCATACGTCTTCATCAATTGGGATTCGTAATGCATAGATTAATTTGATCACCTAGTCTATGATTTTCTATTGCACATTTTGAGAGACTGAGACTCATTTCCTCCAAGTATTTGAGATTCTTCAAGTCTTCTTTATTCCATTGGATTTACTTGTAAGATTTGGAGATTCATCCCACGACATCTATTGAGAAGAATTCTAAAACCCTTATCTCTTTTATTATCATTATGAATTCTTCTCCATTGATTGCTGCATTTTTAATCTCCATGGTCGAGTAGTCTCATAGCTAGATTAGGGGCTTTCAATGGTGATTTAGGATTACTAGTGACTGAGCCAAATAGGAATTAAATCATTTATCTTCATCAATTGGGATTCGTATTGCTTAGACTAATTTGATCACCTAGTCTATGTTCTCAAGTTTAACTTATTCACGACAGTGCTCTAGGTTGCAAGATAAGCCATTGGTGAGCAATGTGTGACCAACGACAGTTGATTGTTACCATCAATTATGAACAGATTGAACCCATTCGATAATGCTTGTCAACATCTCTGAATTCAAACGACAGTTTAGGCATTTAGGTTGTTAGATAAAGATATTGACGCATCACGACAGTGGGGCAATATTACATTTGTGTTTGAGTTCTAGACCGCGCTTAATTTGAATCTTGAATAGTTGTCAAGTCCTTAATTCACAATTACCGGCGAATGACCTTGATCTAGTGCATTTCTCTTATTGAATTTATCATCGTTTATTTGCTGTTTTGTTTCATTGTTTAATTACAACCAATCCCCATTTTATCTTAGCTTTAAATTAGAATCCATAGTTTCATAGTGTAACCTTGGTCTCTGAGGATTCGATACCTATTGTATTAATGCGATTGTCTGTGCACTTGTAGCTTTATTTCAGGGTTAAAACTTATTGCATCAAGTTTTCATTTTTTCAACAATTGTGAACAGATTAAACCCATTCGATAATGCTTGTCAACATCTCTGAATTCAAACGACAGTTTAGGCATTTAGGTTGTTAGATAAAGATATTGATGCATCACGACAGTGGGGCAATATTACATTTGTGTTTGAGTTCTAGACCGCGTTTAATTTGAATCCTGAATAGTTGCTCAGTCCTTAATTTGAAATCACCGGCGAATGACCTTGATCTAGTGCCGGTTGACCTATATCATTGGTGCAGGGTGATTGTTCAGTGCGAGAGTACGACGCCGAGTTCAGTAGGTTTCTTGTGTAAGCTGATCGTGGTCTAGAGGACGAGCACGCACATGTGAAGAGGTTCCTGAGGGGACTTCATCCGGATTTGAGGATTCGCTGCAGATTTTTCAAATACGCCTCGAGGGCGAGGTTAGTAGAGATGGGTGCTAGTACTATGGAGGATCTGCGGGGTCAGTCAGCAGCGGTAGCTCCAGTGGCAGTTGTTCCAGCTACTCAGCCCTGGAGGCAGCATAGTAGTTCTGGTTTTGGTTCTGGCAAAGGCGGCAAGCCTGCATAGGGTCAAAAACGGAAGTGGGATGGCGCTTCCAGGACCAGTTAGGGTCAGAGGAGCGGAGCGTGTTATAGATGCGGTAGTTACAAGCATCGTCTATCTAATTACCCCCGAAAGGGCGACCGTCAGCAGTAGTAGCAGCAGTCGGATTCTAGAGTTTGTTTCCACTGCAGGGAGACAAGGCATATCAGGTCGATGTGTCATAGGTTGCCGCAGATGACTATTGCTGCTGTCTAGCCAGTGGCACAGTTGGTGGCAATGCAGCCTTTGAGCCAGATTAGACCAGAACCGCGAGTCTATTCCCTGGGAGAGGTGGGGCAGCATAGCGGCGCGTCGATCACAGGTAAAAATCTTAGACTCAGACTTCGTAATTCTTAGTTGTCGAATTGTTGTTTGTTTCTTCGATTTTACTTATGGTAGTCCTAGTAGGGTTCTCAACGCATATAAATTATGTAGCGACCTTGTTAGTGGGAGGTTTTTGGGTCCCATGTGCTTTTTGATTCAAGAGCATCGAACTGCTTCATTACCCTGGAGTATGCCGAGAACAGTGGCATCTGTAGCAGCACTGGTGAGCGTTCGGGTTTGGTCAAGGTGGCTGGAGGAGGATTCCTAGCTACTTCGGGCCGTGCTAGAGTAGTTGACGTTCAGATTGTTGGGCAGTCAATGCCAGCAGATTTGGTGATTAGCCCGGTGGAGTTGTACGACGTTATCCTGGGGATGGATTGGTTATCGTTCTACAGAGTCCATTTGGACTGTTTTCGAGGCAGAGTGGTTTTCGAGCGAGATGCAGGGAGGTTGGTGTTTCAGGAAGTGAGACCAACTTCAGGGAGTTTTGTGATTTCTGCGGTTTAGGTAGTCCAGATGATCGAGCGTGGATGCGAGGCTTATTTAGCGACAATTTCTATGCTAGAGTCTGTTGGTAAGGTTGCAGTGAGTGAGATTCAAGTTTTTTGGGATTTCATGGATATTTTTCAGTCATTGCAGGGATTACCGCCATCTCGGTCCGATCTGTTTACGATTGAGTTAGAGCCCAGGACAGAGCCTATCTCCAAGGCACCTTAGAGGATGGCTCCAACTGAGTTGGCAGAGCTGAAGAAGCCGTTAGAGGATTTGGCGGGTAAGGGTTTTATTCGTCCGAGTACTTCACCGTAGGGAGCGCCGGTGTTGTTCGTGAAAAAGAAGGATGGTAGTTTTTGGTTATGCATCGATTACCAGGGACTTAACCGGGTCATTGTGAAGAACAAGTACCCTCTCCCGAGAATTGATGAGTTGCTAGATCAGTTGAGGAGTGCTACTTGGTTCTCCAAGATCGACTTGGCATCAGGTTATCATCAGATTCCGATCGATAAAGTTGATGTTTGAAAGACGGCTTTCAGGACCAGATATGGGCATTTTGAGTTTGTGGTTATGGCTTTTGGTTTGATTAATGCGCCAGCAGCGTTCATGCGGTTGATGAACGGCATATTCCAGGAGTATCTGGATGTCTTCGTGATTATCTTTATTAAAGATATTCTTGTTTACTCGAAGAGTACAGAGGAACACAAGGTGCACTTGCGGTTAGTTTTGGAGAAGCTTCGGGGTAGAAGCTTTATGCTAAGTTAAGCAAGTGCAGTTTTTGGCAAAGAGAGATGGGTTTCTCGGCCACATTGTTTCTACAGATGGAGTTTCTGTGGATCCGAGTAAGATCGAGGCTATCAGGGATTGTCCTAGGCCATCTAACGCTACCGAGATCAGAAGTTTTCTAGATTTGGCAGGTTATTATCGGAGGTTCGTGTAGGGCTTTGCGAGTATGGCTTAGTCGATAACGAAGTTGACCGGGAAGGATGTCCTGTTTGTTTGGTCTTAGGAGTGTGAGGACAACTTTACGAAGCTGAAGGAGATGCTGATGAGTACACCGATGTTGGTGTTGCCCAAGCCGAGTAAGCCGTACGTAGTGTATACCGATGCTTGTGGGATTGGTCTGGGTTGCGTGTTGATGCAGGATGGTAGAGTGATTGCGTATGCTTCAAGGCATCTGAGGGGTGTTGAGCGTAATTACCCTACGCATGATCTAGAGTTGGGTGAATTTGGAGATCCTATCTATATGGAGGGAGGGTTCAGATTTTCACAGATCATAAGAACCTGCAGCATATTTTCACTCAGCCGGTGCTGAATGTGAGACAAAGATGCTGGGTCGAGCTATTGGCGAATTACGAGTTGGATATTGTTTATCATCCTGGTAAGGCAAATTTGGTAGCGGATGCCTTGAGTCGTCGACGAGTAGATTCAGCTCGGGAGCAGGATATGAAGTTGCTGGTGAGTGAAGCACTTTATGGCTATGTGCTATTTCGCATGAGGCGATAGGCTTAGAGGCGGCTGATCAGGAAGATCTTCAGAGTAGGATTCGAGTGGCTTAGGCGAGTGATCAGAATTTGGTTGTTGCGTCGATCGCAGAGGGTTCTGAGTATAAGGTCTCTTCGAATGGTATGATTCTTGTTCGCGGTGAGGTTTGTGTACCCAAGGTAGAGGAGTTGAGGCAGGAGATTCGACGAGAGGCTCATGCGAGCAAGTTCTCGATTCATCTTAGAGCGAAAAAGATGTATCGTGATCTCAAGTGGTACTATCACTTGGTCGGGATGAAGAGATATGGGGCTGATTGGGTTGAGAAGTGCAACACGTGTTCATTGGTTAAGGCTGAGCATAAGGGTCCGAGTGGTTTATTGCAGAGTTACCCATTCCGGAGTGGAAGTGGGATATGATCACGATGGATTTCGTGGTAGGATTACCTAACTCGCAGACCTTCGATGCTATCTAGGTGATTGTAGACCGGTAGACTAAGTCCGCACATTTTTTGGCCATCAAGAAGACAGACAGAGCGGCTGTTTTGGCTAAGAGATTTGTGAAGGAGATTGTGAGGTTGCATGGAGTGTCAGCCAGTATTTTTTCAGACTGGGATCCGAGATTAGCTTCAAAGGTTTGGGGAGCATTTCAAGCACAGATGGGCACTAAGGTGCATATGAGTACGGCTTACCATCCGCAGAATGATGGACAGTCAGAGAGGACGATTCAGACTTTAGACTTCAGTGGGGTGGTCACTGGGTTGATTATTTGAGCTTGGTAGAATTTGCTTATAATAACAGCTTTCAGGCGAGTATTGGGATGACTCTTTTTGAGGCTTTGTATGAGAGGCCATGCTAGATACCCCTATGCTGGACCTAAGTGGGGGAGCGGAGTATTCATGGGGCTACTTATGTTACGACAGAGAAGGTTTGTGTTGTGAGACTGAATATGAAGGAAGCTCATGATACGCAAAAGAGTTATACCGATAAGCGGAGGCGAGAGCTTGAGTTTGCACTGGGAGATCGTGTGTATCTCAAGATGGCTATGTTGAGGGGTCTTAACACATCCATAGCAGAGAACAAGCTGAGTCTGCGGTTTATGGGTCTGTGTCCAATTATGGAGCGGGTTGGGCCGGTTGCTTATCGGGTGGAGTTACCTCCAATTATGAAGGTATTTCATAAGGTGGTCAAAACATGGGGAAAGATCGCGTGGTAATTTGCATGGTCAGTAAACAAGACTTCCGAGCCTCCCGGACTAACGCATCGACCATCGGACATGGTGGGCTCACGGGCCTGAGAGTAGACAGGAGCCCATGGGAGGGGCGGTCGGGGCGTTACAGACACCATCTCCGTGGTGAAACAAGTTGAAGAAGTTCAAGTGATTTGCTCATGATGTAAAGGATGATGATATTAGGCTGAATGAAACATTTCTCGTTGGATCTATTATCGAGAAATTACCTCCAACTTAGAAAGATTTAAAGACCCACATGAAGCCCATTCATGAATATATAAGTCTCGAGCATTTAATTCTTAAAACTCGCGTTAAAGAAGAGAATCGTAAGAACGATAAATGTGAATATTCTTCAATGGAAGCAAGGGCCAATGTAGTTGAGGGAAAAAGTTCTAAATTCAAAGGCTTTAAGAATAACAAGAAGGTGAAATAGCCTTTCACCGCTGTGAAGAGCCATGAGTTCAAGAAAAAACCACAAAGTTCATGTTAGGTGTGTGGAAAGCCTGGACATAGGGCCAAGGAATGCCGCCATAAGAAGGAAGGGACATCGGGTAGAGATGCTAACAAAGTAATCTTACCAAAAATCAGTTTGCTGCGTTTATTCCTGAGGCAAATATGGTGACAAACTCTAATGATTGGTGGATTGACACTGGTGCAACAAAACATGTGTGTTCGGACCGGAGTATGTTTTCAACATATGAGCAATACTCTTGTGGTGAGAAGCTTTACATGGGAAACGCGAGCACAGCGGTGATTGAAGGAAAAGGCAAAGTGGTGTTTAATCTCACTTCCTGGAAAGAACTTGCACTTAGTAACGTGCTCCATGTAACATCCCAAAACCAAAACTGGATTTTTGGTAGGGGTGTCGATCGACACCACTATTTTAGGTCTGTTATGGTTTGATTTTAATCGCTAGGTTTGGGTCGGTTTGGGTGTGGAACCCTATCTCTGCGTATATAAAGACCCAGCCGCAGCTGATAGTCGTTTTTAGCAGAATAAAATCGTGTTTTGTGTTGAGAAGAGAGAAAATAAGAGTTTTGAGAGAGATTGAGCGTTTTGAGCATAAAAAGGGTTGTTCTTAGGTTTGACTGTTAATTTGGTCATGGAAGGATCGTGGCTTGGCTTGTTTCTTAACGTTTCCAGCGTGAGATCAATAGGTTTTGGTGCTGATTGAGTCTGATCTTCGTGGTAAACTCAATCCTTTCCATTCTTAAGGTGAATGCGCGATCGTGGTTATGGATAATCGAGTGTTAGGTTGTTGTTTGATCGTTTTGATGGAATTGATAGTGTTATCACTTATTATGTGGCTTTTGTATGATTTTAGTGTGTAAATCGTACTATTTATCGTTGTGATTGATCGTTCGATGAACCTGAATTGAGTGGCGATAGGACAAGCTTGATTTTAGCTTCTGCGACCGAGTGTCGATCGACACTTAGTGGTAATGTCGATCGATTCCCTTTGTATTCTTATATCGGTATGTGTTTTGAGATGGTGTGTCGATCGACACCTAGTGATAGTGTCGATTGACACCCTTTCCGAATTACTGTGTTTTGTGTTGGTGTGTTGATTGACACTGATTGATGTATTGTGGTTTTTGGATTGTTGGTTCTTATTTTGGAATATGAACATTGTGAACTACTACATGTATGTGTAGTAATTTGGCACTCGTATCCTATATATATAACCGGTAGACGGGATGACCGACTCACTAAGTACTTATGAAGTACTTACGCAACTTGTTTTCCCATGTTGCAGGTAAAAGAAAAGTGTGACCGCGGAATCATGGCGTAGGAAGAAGATGATTATGATTTCCTTTTATGAATTTTTGAACTGAGTAGAACCTGATATTTAGGTTGCTAGCTAAGTTATTTATGGAATTGAGATCGTTCTGAAATTGTGGTTTATTAAAGTATGGATTATTGGTTTGAGTTGATTGGTGTGTTTTTGCTGGCTATTGTTCTGTTGGTTTGAATTAACCATTGAGGATTAGTATTTATGGAAATACTTAATTCGGGTTAATTATTTAAAAAGAAAAAGCTTGGTTGTTTCACTCGTTGTCCCTAAGATTTGAAAGAATCTGATTTTGGGTTCAATTCTTAGCAACAAAGGCTTTAAAATTGTATTTGAATCTGATAAGGTTGTACTCACTAAATGTGGGATGTATGTCAGAAAAGGCTATCTATGTGATGGTCTTTTCAAACTGAATGTTGTATCGATCGTTAATAAAAACGCAGGCAATAGCTCTGCTTCTGTTTACTTGTTTTATTCACATAATTTATGGCATGCAAGAATGGGACATGTCAATTATCATTCATTACTTAGAATGGTGAATTTAGGATTGTTACCAAAACACAATCTTAATAATAATAATATACGAAATGTGAAGTTTGTTTGGAATTAAAGTATTCACGACATTCTTACAAATTTATGGAAAAGTCAAACGACTTACTTGGTTTAATCCACAGTGATTTATGTGATTTTCAATCAATTCCAAGTCGAGGTAGAAAGAATTATTATATTTCTTTCATCGATGATTATCATAAGTTTTGTTATATATATTTGACTGAAACGAAAGATGAGGCTTTGAATATATTTAAGAAATTCAAAGCAGAAGTCAAAAATTAATTAGATAAGAGAATAAAGATTCTACGATCAGGTCAAGGTGGGGAATATAAATCAAACGAATTCTCGGAATTCTGTTCTACAAATGAAATCATTCATCAAATGACGGCTCCTTATACTCCAATGCAAAATGGAGTGGCTGAAAGGAAGAATAGAACGCTTAAGGAGATGTTGAATTCTATGTTGAACGAGTGCACCACGTAATTTATGGAGTGAAGCCATTCTCACGGCCAATTCAATCTTTAATAAAATTCCTCATAAGAAGAATGATAAAACTTCATATGAGATGTGGAAAGAAAAGACTCCTTATAAAAACATGAAAGTGTGGGGTTGTCTCGCAAAGGTTCAAGTACATTTACCTAAAAGAACTATTATCCGACCAAAGACGGTGGATTGTGTTTACATCGGTCGACAGTGGTACTTATAGATTTTTAATTCATAAATCTGATAATGCTGAGATGAAGGTAAATACAATAATTGAATCAAATGAGGCCCAATTCTTTGAGGATATTTTTCCATACAAAGAACCGAGAGAACCAAGTACTAAACGAGTACGTGAGAACGCGGTCGGTGTCTCAAAGGTTCAAGAAGATGAAAATGAACCAAGAAGAAGTAAAAGAGCAAGAATTGCTAAAGATTTTGGTACCGACTTTATGACGTATCTAAGTGAATATGAACCTCAAACGAATAAAGCTGCAATTGAATCTTCGGAAGTTCCGTTTTGGAAAGAGGCAATTCAAAGTGAAGTGGAATCTATTTTGAGTAATCATACATGAGAATTGGTTGAATAACCACCTGGTAATTAAACCGATTGGACATAAATGGATATTCACAAAGAAGTTGCGTCTAGATGGTACAATTGAGAAATATAAAGCTAGACTAGTGACAAAAGGATTTCGTCAAAAGGAAGGTATTGATTTCTTTGATATTTATTCTCCGGTGACCAGAATAACTTCGATCAGATTGCTAATAGCAATTACAGCCATATATGATATAGAAATTCATCAAATGGATGTTAAAACGACATTCCTATATGGTGAATTAGATGAAGAAATTTATATGGAACAACCCGAAGGATTTATAGTCAAAAAGAAAGAGAAAAAGTGTGTAAGCTTATACAGTCCTTGTATGGACTTAAGCAAGCGCCATAATAGTGGCATGAGAAGTTTGACAACACGATGAGGTCTTATGGGTTTACAATAAATGAATGTGACAAGTGTGGGTACATTAAGAAAACCAAAACTGGTACAATCGTTGTCTGTCAATATGTGGATGACATACTGATAATGGGAACAAGTAAAGACATTATCAATACCACAAAGAAGATGTTAAGTGAAAATTTCGAAATGAAAGACATGGGATTGGATGATGTAATTCTTGGTATTAGAATTAGACGAGAGCCAAATGGGTATTCACTTACTCAATCCCATTACACAGAGAAAGTTTTAAAGAAATTTGGTCACCTTGATGATAGACAGGTAGTGACTCCATATGATCCGACGTGCAAAGTTTCAAAAAATGATGGTGAAAGTGTATCTCAACTGGAATACACACAAATACTTGGAAGCATCATGTACATTACAAATTGTATGAGACCAGATTTGGCTTATTCTTTGAGTTGGCTAAGTCGATATTCAAGTAATCCAACTAGAAAAAATTGGAATGCTTTGGTTAATGTATTGAGATACTTAAAGCATACAATTAATTATGGTCTATATTTCACGAAATTTCCTCATGTGTTAGAAGGATATAGTGATGCCAATTGGATCTTTTTTTACTACGGATACTAAATCCCCAAGTGGTTATGTATTTACACTTGGTGGTGGTGTTGTGTCTTAGAAATCATCTAAACAAACGTGTATTGCACGTTCAACTATGAAATCCGAATTTATCGCATTAGATAAAGCTGCGGAAGAAGCCGAGTGGCTTAAAAATTTTGTTGAAGACATTCCACTATGGCCAAAGCCAGTAACTGCACTATGCATTCATTCTGATTGTATGGTTGCTTTACATAGAGGGAAAAAATAAAATTTACAATGGCATGTCAAGGCACATTCGGCGGAGACATGCTACAATACGACAATTGCTTTCCAATGGGGTGATAGCATTGGATTATATTAGATCAAAGGAAAACTTGGCTGATCCTTTGACTAAAGGCCTATTGAAAGAGCAAGTCATATTCACTTCGAGGGGAATGGGTTTAAAGCCAACACAATAAGTTATCACTTGGTGGAAATCTTACTTAGCAACATTGGAGATCCCATGGTGTAAATTCAAGAGGCAAACTAATTAAGGAAAACTCAAGGGATAAATACACATTTCTTATTCTTATGAAGTAAAATGTGTTTCCATTGATGATTAAGGGTTGGATGTTTATTCTTAATAACGTTAATATCTTTTCTAAAGTGGGATAGAATGGACTATCCTTAATTAACATTACCTATATGAGAGTGGTGTCGCGGTCGCACCTATGAGAATTGAAATGGCTAAATTTTCTAGAGCTCTCACGAAGTCGAGAAATGTTCATGGCCAAAATGAACACAACCGTATAAACTTGAAATGAGTTGATGATATACGTGTTTCACTTATTGTCTTGATTTACTATCAAGCGTGGCTAGTTCAAGACTAAAATTCACTACCAACAAAGTAGATCCGATAAGTGTTTACTAGGAAATGTTCAAGTCCAAAAGACATCTTTACCGATGCATATTGATTCTACTTTCTCAGAAATTGTGAAACTTATTTTCTATTCAAATATGGGGTATTGAGTTTGAATAAGAAAATGTGGGGTATTCTTGGAAATCTATTTAATTTCTCATAATATTAATGAAGAGACACATCTTGTAGTGAAAGGACACATCTTGTAATGAATGGACACATCTTGTTCTCTAACATATGTGATGGTTGAAAACAAGAGACACATCTTTTCATTAAAATTACTACACGCTTTGAAAGTTTATATAAAGAGAACGTGGATTGTAATTCAAGACAAGTGTTTGATCCCAATTACTCTTATCTTCTCTTCTATTCTCCTTCTCCCTAAAACAATTTTTGAGAATCTCAAAGTAGATTTGCTATCGTTCTATAAGGACCCAAAACATGATTAGCATACCGTAGGAAAGCCCCGACTCTCAGATTTCCAGAGACATCAAGTTTGTATCTCTCTGAGGTATGAGTACAAAGTTATAGTTGTTTTAGTGTGACTGATACAAGTTATCTTAGGAGTTTTGAGCACTTCCCTGTCAACTTCAAGGTTGTAGCGCAAGATTACGCTTGAGAAAGGCATTAGAAGTGAACATTCACCATATCTTTTCGAAAACCCATTCATACAACTGATTTCATGATCCATAACATCAAGCTGATTGAGGTCATAGTTTGTAACAAACACGTAACTGTAAGAAAAAATAACTATCTTGAACATAAATTCACGAAAAACCATATCACTTGGGGAGCTCGGTATTTGGGCCTCGCATTCAAGAAACTAGATGGTTCGTAAAAAATGTAGACGTTTGTCATATGCAAGACCAAGACCGTTCGAGCAATAGCCAACCTATGCAACTCTCCATTTGGTAACTCATTTACACAACAATCCAGAGCTCATTGGTCAAATCCAAATCACGAACGACCTCATCGTAATTTATCCCCTTTAGTTTTGGAAAACAAAATCTGGCAACATATTTGGTATTTGAAATTTTATGCCGTCCTAGCTACCTACAAGAGCCAATGTGACTTGTCACTACTTGCTTAGGGGGGAAAAAATACCAAGATATGTAGATATGTTTGTATTCTTTACATTTTTTGTTTGTCTTCTTCTCACATCCATAATAATGATGAATATAAATCTTTAAATCCCATTCGAGAAAAAAACTAATAAGCCTCGTTTTCAGGAACACGTGACTCTCGTTCCTCTATGAGGTTCCAAAGAAATAATCAAAGGTGGCTAATTAGTAAAATAATTAAAGGAAGATAGATGTTATTCGAATTTGTTTCGCAGACCTCAAGTATATATATATGGTTTGTCTTGTCATAAAACAACCACTGAGAAGCCAACATGCTTATCATGGTCGGGACATAATCATAAAAGCTCACTCTAATTTAATCATTTTGCTTCTTTCATTGATCATAAAAACTTCCTCCACATCCACAAGCTTCCCCACCTAATCTATACACACATATCACACATTTTCTCTTTATATAGTGTTTATACTATGTTGACTCATATAGAATATTCCCATGCGTTCTTGATCACCCTCATAAAATCTTTACAATAGTCTATGAAAATCTACGAATACATTGAATTTTAAAAACATTTTTATATATAGTTGATTAAAAAGTTATTGATTTAATTAAACCCTAGACCTATGTTCGGACACATATTCATGTCTTTCTTGTAACTATTCAAACTCAGCCTCAAGTGTTGTTCATCATCATCATCAATTTCAAAATCCCTCTTCTTCAGAGACTGCTGCTCCATGCAAACGACGTCGTTTAAGCTTCTCTTTTTCCCGGTGATCATCACTTCAGATTTGATCTCCATCAGTGGAAGCTCAATAGATTTCCTCTCATTATTATTATTGTCTAATTTTGTCTCTGAGGTCTCGGAAGATGTCAACGAGCTATCAACTGAACATCTAGGTTGTCTAAGTCCTCTGTTTTCTGGTTTCTTGCACCACAAGAAACGATCTTCTCCTTCCTCTGTTTCTTCGTCTTCTTCTTCCGCTTGCGTTAGCTCAGAGAATGAACAGCTTGGATTCACCATCGAAGCTAACCTCGAGAGCTCGGTTCTCGCAAAGGCCATGCCAAGAGTGGAAGATGTGTAGCCAGCGAGTGTTTGTTGAGCTTTTATTAAAACTGATTGTAAATACTTCCCTTGTGCCTCAATCTTCACTTGCAAATGCCTCTGAACCTAAAAATTAGAAACATTTTTTAGAACCCAAAAGAGAAATTTGTGTGCTTAGTATAAGAGGTTTCATTTGATGGCATTACTTCGATTTGTTCATGAAGTTTCTTCTGAACTTCCATCTGCATTTGTAAAGCCTCCGTGATTTGCAAACCTCTGTCTCAAAATAAACAAATAATTATCAATTTTTCGAAATCTATCGAAAAATATATATTATTCTTTTGATTCTTTGATCATTACTCGTTAGCTGGATTGCTGTTTTCTTCGGCGATACTGCCTCGGAGATCTCTAGAATCGTTTTTACTCTCAGCTTCTTGATTTTCTGAAGCAGAGGAAACTGCTACACCAAGAAACAAAACGTAAATAAGAAGAAAAAAAATATCTATAAAACAATTATCAAACCCAATTTGTTCAGATCATAGATCAAACACAAGAATCTGTTTATATCTTTGGTTTTAAAAACATCATCAGTATTTATTTGATAATTAATCAAAGAATCTCCAACCTTCTAGCTTGTTATCATCGAACTTCAGGCTCTTTCCTAGCCGATATTTCTACAAAAAGAATTTAAAAAAACATAATCCAAATTTGATTTTTTCAAGAAATAAACACTGATCGAATCAAAGATCCTACTGAACATGAAAAACCTGTAAATGGCTCTTGAGATGGTACAAAGTAAGCCCAGGAATCTCCATAGTCTTCATTAAACCCTTAGGTGTTGCCTCTGCAAAAACAAATACAAAAAAACAATCAAGAAACGTTTCAAATACAAATCAAGAACATCAAAATGGAGATGAAAACACAAATTTAAGTACTGTGAGGTCCTCCGAGTTGATTAACGGCTTCGATGAATCTATGATGAAGCTCACAAGTCCATTTCAATCTTGGTTTAGCATCTGTTGATAATACAAGACTCATCTTTGTCTTCAGATCATTACCATTATTATTATTGTTCTCCATCAATAAACACATACAAATCTCTCTCTCTCTCTCTCTCAAGTATACAATCAAGAACGACTTCAAGAAAGTTAAATAAAAATTAAAGGGTTATTTGTTTTTCAAAAGATTGTTGTTGGGTTTGTTGGCAAAGATATGGAGATTTATATATATAATTTTTTTTTGGAGTGGTTGATGTTTTTTCCCTTTCTTTTCTTCTCTCACTCCATATCTGGAAACATGAGTGGGGTTCTGTTGGAGAAGGGAATATATGCTCTCTTGACCATTTCCTCTTTCTTTACAATTTTTCTTTCTTTACAATTTTTCTCTTTCTTTCGATCATTTCCTGATTTCACACCGCTTTTTTTTTAGTATTTGTTGCCTTTTATAATTTCGTGTTACTTTTTCTGCGATATATGAGGCAATAAGATCACATAGAAAAAGTTTTGTACACTTCGTTATTGGTCGTATAGAGACATCTATCGATCCTAATGGACACATCTCATATATGCATACTTATTATTTTCTTTATTTGCAATTATTATTACCGTTTTCTATTCTAGTTTTGATATGGTCCTCTATTTTACTTTCCTCTCTCATTTTTTTCTTCTTATGTAGAATTGTTTTTTTTTGTTTTGGTTATATATCATTAGGTGAGGTCTGAAAACAGTGACATGCCGTTAAGGATTTTGCACGATTCGTAAAATTCGTATATCTTTGTATCATATAACCATTTTAACGCTTGATATGGGTTAATTGTCTGGGAATGATAAATTATAACAATTTATATATAGAGTTTGTCTCTTAAACATTTGAGTTTTATAGTATTTAATATCTTATAAATCTTATTTTGTATCTATTAGCTATCAGCTATGTATCCACCACACGGACATTTCTTTGTATAATTAATAAACCAGGATAAATATTAGAAAGTGATGCATTATAATTAAGTAAAGAGAGTGTATAAATACAAGAATTGCTCCTAAAAAGAAGGGTAAAGAAAAAGTGTAAGGTTTGTTGTGTTGTGTCTCATCTCTATCTTGGCTTGCTCTTCGGTAGTGTTGCCCCCACCATACTTGTATATATACAATATATGACCCTTCACATATCATACTTCAGACCAAGAAAATAATATATTTATATCATATATACATATATAAACTCACTTATGTCGACGGGAAAAATATAGACTCACCTATGTGGTAACACATGCGCATGCCAAATAAATGTTTTCACATATACTAAGCTACCATGAATCATAGGTTTTCCAGAGCCAAGACCAACCTTTAATAAACCATTCTTTCTAACGGGAATTGAAACTCATGTCCCCTTAGGTATTTACATTTTCAGTTTATCTAAGTTCAACCCCACATATATAGTATATCATCATCATTGTATTCATGATCATATGTTTTTGTTGATTTGTCCTTTCGGATCTTATGAGCCGATTCTACGTGTACATGATCTAAATTAACTAAATTTTATGGGTAAGGTATAATAATAATTTATTATAATGGACATAGGTAAGAGATTGGTGATCTTATCTGAATTATTTGTTTAGGTAAATAAAATAAAACTAAAATTATTTGCAAGTTTCCAAACTTATCCATTTAAAACATAATCACAAATTTTCAAAAGCTACTCAATATTATGCAAATACAATCCAATTAAATGTAATTTTTACCCGTTCGGATAGTAGTTTTAACTATCAAAATTACTCGTCTCCTATCTGTTACCTATATTACTTACTTGACGTATCCTTTAGAAGTACAACTCCTATGTACTGTTTTCAGTTCCCTTTCTCAACCTACTATTATCCGACCTTTAAACACAAGACCACAATAAACATGCCTATAATTACAAGTTATAGTAATTTTTTTTTTCACGGTTGTATATTTTGAGTATGTTTTCCTCTGAAGTCATTTGTTTTATGACATGGATCAATATGATGAATCCTCAACAAGTTGAAATTACTTGTCCACTATCACTTGGACGCAAAAATAGTGTTGTTGTTTTCTAACATATATATTATCAAACGCGAAAACCACAACACTATTTTTATTTAGTTTTTATGAATCGGATAAAAGAATTATTAAATGGATACTGAGATTTGTGTTTAGTCCTATACGAAAATATTGGGTTGCAGTGGATATGTATACGTAAGCGTTTAAAGTTTTTATATGTTCTTGTAAAGCTATATAGTATATGTGTATACATCTTTTAGGAAAGAAAAGATGAGAGTGATTGGCAGATTCTCTTGGTTGTATAGGGATGAGGGAATCTAACCTCAATATAACTTTAAAAAGAACAATCCCTTCCTCTGCCTTATTTTCTTTATAAACCACCCACACCAAGAAACTGAATCCAGTCAGATTTTCCTTAACTATTAATGAATATGATAAAATATTCATAAAAATCAAAATACGTGAAAAATATAAAAATTATATGCATATTCTTGAAAGAATATTAGTATAAGCATATATGTCACCCCAACACTATGTTGAAGTTTTATGATCCACTTCAGAGGAATCTCTCCGATGATATTGATCTGCATTTTCTTGCAGGATTTTTTTTAAAGGCATATATTTTCAACATATTATTTTATTATTCAATTATTATAATTGAGAAATAGTTTTCAGAATGACCCACAAAAAATAATACACACATAAAATATAGAATTTAAAAGGAAAATTAGTGATAATAAACAAATATTGGTCTTTGATAATAATTATGGATTGAAATATGTTTTGAGTTACTAAGCAAAAAAAAAAAAAAGAAGAATTTTCATGATATGCCACTTTACAGTTATTCCATCGTTTGAAAATCTTTGCAAGAATGTCATCTTTTTTTTTAACTTAACTTTTATATTTTTTGGGTTTGGGTTAACTATTTTATATTTAAAGTATAGTTTTTGGAGGTGGAGTTTAGGATTTAGGTTTTGAGAGAGACAAAACAATTTAATGATTTTGTCTTTTTATATAAAAAATGGCATGTTTGTAATAAATTTTCAAGAGTGGCATATTTTAAAAAAATATTTTTAAAGGAGGCATGTTTGTAATTCCAAAAAAAAAAAGGAATATGTTTTGAAATATTGATCATGAATTAATATTTGTCTTCTCATGTCGTAAAGTATATTCATTAAAAATTTAAAAGCTTGAAATATAACAGAATTGCTTAGGATAAGTATATAAACTAGTTTAGAAAATAGGGTAATTTATCTAGATAACATAACTTTGAATAAAAATTGCAAGAAAATTAATGGCAAAACAGTAATTAAGAAAATATTTTGAGGGTGATGTTTTAACAAATAGCATGAACCTTGAATAAATGGCATGTCATATTAAAAAAAATAGCGGTGTCAACTTGTTACTAAATAAATAAAACTTTTTTTTCTACGTGTGCAAATAGGAATCATAAACATATTTTTTTTTTTCAATTAGTTAATTTAATTTCCCAACAAAGTAGTTATGTATTAAAAAAAAAAATTTGTTTTCACATCATCATCAAACTATAGGACAATATAGATTCATCCATTGAATCAGCCCAATGGCAGTAGGAGCTTAAAAATTGGTTAGCTCCCTAATTTTTTTTTTTTTTTTTTTTTCCGTAGCTCGCTTTTATTGATAAAAGAACTAGTGTTATTTTCCGTTTTCCAAAAACAATGAAAATCGATTCTAAATCGATTATTTTAAAAACTCTATCGAAGATGCTTCAAGTTATCCTACTTTATATTTTTCTTTTCAGTTTTGTATTTAGTGAAAACATTAGGGAGATAGTCTCTTTGGCAAAGAGCTTCTGGTTGTGTGATGTAATCGCAAGTTAAGTTCAATCTAAGTTTCTACACACTGATGAGATCCCACTTAGATCGACACTTTGATAGGTTGAGGACAGATCCAGATTCGAGATTCAGCAAGAAAATCAACGGATCAATGATGGAACGAAGGGTCACACAAGAGCTGCGGAAGGACTCTTGATTTACCGATGGATCGATGGGTCACACAAAGGTTATGAGAGAGCCTTTGATTTTCCGATTTGATCTAGTTCTTAGAAAGAGTTTGAGAATAAAAAGCTAGATAAGTTCAGAACTGAGACTACAAGGAATTATAAAGAGAAGAAGAGAAGAAGAAGAGGCAAGTTTGGAACAAGCTCCAAAACTGGCTCGAAAATGAAAAAAAAATTAAAACAAAGTTTGAATTTGAAAAATTCATCCCCTCCCTCTTGAAAAGGATTTGACCTCAAATCTGACTCTCCTGAAACAAAAACAGAAAAATCAGAAACACTAAAACATTTATAGATATTGCACTTACCTTGGAGATCAAGTTTGTAGGTATTGTTGTTGATATGGTTGTCATAAGGACACAAATAAAGTTCAGCCTGATAGTTGCGATCTTTGAGAGCTTTAGGCAGAACTCCCAACTCCATAATCATTTCCAAAAGAACAAATCTTTGGAAAGTGTTAAGCTCCATTATCAAAATAACTCCAATTCCAGTCCTCGCAAAGAAATAGGACAAGAGAACTCCTAGGTCTGGTGGCTCCTCTTTTGGACCTGCAATGTAGTCAACACCTTTGGCAAAGATCAAGTGTATTATCACGGTCATGGAGTTCGCATAAACAAGTAAACAAGTCTCAGTTTTGACCAAAGAATTATCCCTAACATGTTCCTATTTTTCAAGCATTTTAAGGCAAGTGTTTTGTTCTGAACATTCTGCGAATAATCCTAAACGTTTCTCAATGATTTGTGGACAGATTAAATTCATGTTCTTAGCCCTTAAATCATGGAAAACAAAACAAGAAAAAGAGACACTTACCTGAATAAGATCCATGGTATTTCCGTTTCTCATTACGATAAAAAGGAGTGGCGTTAGATAGGGAGGCTCTTCTTGGATCATGGAATTATTGATGACTAAGACGTCCTTTCTAAAAATGTCTAAAAATGCTCATGGTCGCCAGTGATAAGTTTGAAGCGAACCAAATGGAAAAAACTCCATTTTCAGCTTCTCGAACAACATGTGAAGTGAGGTGAATTGTGATACAAGTCTTGAATGTTTTTGATGGTCTCCTGGTCTCCAAATGTAGCTTTGATGATCAAACAACAGCTCATGAAAAAGTTTGGTAAACTCACTCGGTGGCACCGGTGCAAGGTTAGAAACACAAGACATTTTATTATTAGAAACAAATAATTTAGATGACTCGAAATGCTTAGTTTCTTTAACCTTACCAGCCCCAGCAAATAAATTAGAGTTCATACGTTCTTGATTACCCCTTAACAAAATTTGGTCTAGATATTTCTCTTGAGGTAACAAGGGAACCAAGGTAGTCTTTAACTCCAAAACTGAACATTCTGCTATGATACCACTTGATGAGATCCCACTTAGATCGACACTTTGATAGGTTGAGGACAGATCCGGATTCGAGATTCAGCAAGGAAATCAACGGATCAATGATGGAACGAAGGGTCACACAAGAGCTGCGGAAGGACTCTTGATTTACCGATGGATCGATGGGTTACACAAAGGTTATGAGAGAGCCTTTGATTTACCGATTTGATCTAGTTCTTAGAAAGAGTTTGAGAATAAAAAGCTAGATAAGTTCAGAACTGAGATTATAAAGAGAAGAAGAGAAGAAGAAAAGGCAAGTTTTGGAACAAGCTCCAAAACTGGCTCGAAAATGACAAAAAATTAAAACAAAGTTTGAATTTGAAAAATTCAGCCCCATAA
This sequence comes from Draba incana, assembly GCA_963576765.1. Taxonomy (NCBI): domain Eukaryota; kingdom Viridiplantae; phylum Streptophyta; class Magnoliopsida; order Brassicales; family Brassicaceae; genus Draba; species Draba incana. The sequence continues at coordinate 17,625,913 of OY755209.1, read as the reverse complement.
CTCATAAAAAAACGTGATTATCTTTGTGATAAGGCCTTCGGCTTTTTGATTCAACAAATGAGCAATTATGAAGTGAAATAGCTGCCTCATTAAAAACCTTGTCAAGAAAACCTATTGGGACAAAACTTGACAAGGGAAAAAGAGTACAACTGAGACACTTTTCCCATTTGTTGAAATCACTTAGCTTGAATCAAAACCATAATGGTTTGACAAGCTTTACCTCCGTACTTCCTGTCTTGATCAGGTTGGCTCCATATTTGATAAAGCAATCCTCCAACAGCTTGGTTAAACTTCTTAGCTCTTGGTCGAGTCATTGGACCAGCTGGTGTGACAAGAACATCCTCAGCTACAAGAACATCCTCAGCTACAAGCTCATCCACAGGTTCAAGTTGCTCCTCTGGTTCAAGCTCCTCCTCTGGTTCAAACTCAGGTACAAGCATGGGTGTTAGCTCCTGATCTGTGGCTTGATCATATCACACACACACAAAAAAAACCCTTGGGAACAAAATTTAAGATTCTTTTTTTTCCTAACATATACATGTTTTGGTGTTAGGTGTAGGGCCACTATACGACACTAAATTAGTTTTTGCCAAACGACTACAAGTACTGAAAGTGGACTCTATCGGAAACTTACAGCTCTCAGACTCTAGTAACGTTTTTTTGTTTGTTCAACTTTATTTTACTCTTTTGCATATGTTTCTTCTCCAAGGCGAGACTTGATGTAGCCTAAGCCTTAAATGGTTAAAAAGAATTCAACAAAATATAAAACCTAAAATGTTGCAAAATAACATTCCTTAAAAAACTGAAAATATGAAAAAGAAGGTATAGGAGTTGTGGATTTGTGATGGATTATAGAGGGCCGTCGGTAAAAACTGAGAATCTGATCGAGCTTTAATTTTTGGATTTTGATCTTTAGAATCGAAATCCAATGATTATTCTCTTAATACCTCTTTTCTTTCTGAATATAAAATTTTTCAATTATTAACGAGTGTGCTACTAATGTATTTAAACTTAAGATATTTTTTCTTTTATAAAACATAAAATTAAGGCTCGCATTAATACGCGGATAAGTACACTAAAAATTACTAGTATTAATATTTAAGTTTTAGTTAGTATTCCGTTTAATTATCATAATATTTTGTAATCCTATTTAAACACGAGTTTAAAAAATGAAATATCAATTTATATATTGATTATCATGTCCGAATTGATATCATCTGGATCCTATATAAACGGAATTCAAATCATATATTATTATATAAATTAATTGTGACAAATCATTTCTAATTATATACATCATATCATTTTTTTTCCTTAATTATAATTATATTTTCTCTACTATTTCCGTTTATATTCTCTCTATTTTTTAATTAAAATTTTTAGAATTTGTTTGGACTATTATAAATTTTCTTTTTCTCATATATTAGAAAATTTCCTCTTTTTACTAACTAGTTTTGGACTTTAGAATTTTACTCTTTTATTATTTGGTTAGTTACTTGATAATTATCTTGTTAGTTTTCCATTTTAGTTACTTTTTCTTATTTAAGTTAAAGCTTTAACACGTGTAATAATCCGATCAATATTAGACACATGTCACGATCTTATAAGTTACAATTCTTCCAACGTATTTGAACTATTAAAAAAAATCTTTTTCCTCTAATAAGTTTAGACTATAATAAATTTTCCTCTTTTTTTAATTAGTTATCGACTAATCTAAATCAAAATTAATTTTACAGATTAGTATATTGACACGTGTCATCATCTGAACAGTATTACACAAGTGTTACGATCTCGTAAATTATAATTTTGAGTATTCTCTTTTATAATATAAGAGTATGTTAAACTCATGACATACTCCCAAAAGTATGTACAAGAAATGGAAATAAACCATTTTTTTTAAATAGTGTTGTTATCGTCCTCAAAATGGAAAATTCATATATACTAAAATCAAGACTAATCCTCGAAATGTGTAGAAATTGAGGTTTCTATTCTGTTAGCGTGTGAAAGATGCAATATCTTCTAGATAAGGCAATGTATATATTTTGATAATAACTGCATTTATAGTCTAGATAGTATCGTATCTTTTTGAGCTTGTGCTCCAAGTCTTTTGTATTGTATATATGGTCGATTGAATGGCTTGTGAATAACACAAAAAAGAGAATTCTCAAACTCTATATCTTTTGTTCATGGTATCAGAGCCATCGATCATGACAGATACGAAAAATTCTCAAACCTCCGACGAAATTCGCTCCGGTGATGATATGAAGACGGAGAAAGTGAAGATTATGGCACCGGCGTATCAACTAGCCGCAACGGAGAACCCAGGAGCTATGATTGCTCAGGTTCAGTTCAACGGAGACAATTTTGATGAATGGGCTCAGGCAATGCGGAGTGCGTTGCGAGTCAAGAGGAAATACGGATTCGTCGATGGATCCGTGGTGAGGCCAAGAGATGATGCGCCTGAATTCGAAGATTGGATGTCTGCAAACTCGATTGTATCATTATGGATACTTAACACAATTGAGCCAAAGGTGAGGCGGACTCTGGCTAACAAAGACGATCCACGTGAGCTTTGGCAGGAGATCAAAGATCGATTCTCAGAAGGTAATGGTCCGAGAGTTCAAGAGATCAAGGCCGAGCTTGCAAATCTGCGACAAGGAGGACTCAGCGTTATTGAGTACTTTGGAAAGTTGCAGATCTTGTGGGAGGATATGATGAATTATGATCAAGCACCTGTGTGTTCATGTGGGAAATGTACCTGCAATTTGAATGCACAAATTGAAAGAAACAGAGAAAATGACAAGATACATCAGTTCTTGTTGGGTCTTGATGATGAAGTTTTTGGAGGAATCCGGACTCAAATGATCAGTACGGAACCTCTTCCAAATCTGAATCAAGTTTACTCCAAGGTGAAGTCTGTGGAGCGTGTCCGAACAGTGATGCGAGGACGTGAACAACAAACTTCTCAAATGGCCTTAGCGACACGTAGCAATTTTGCTACAACGAATGAAGATAAGAGCAAGTTGTTTTGCACAACTTGTAAGAAGAAAGGACATGTATCTGATACTTGTTTTCAAGTGATTGGATATCCAGAATGGTGGGGAGAAAAGACGAAGCAGACCACACGCGGTGGAAACAGAGGAACTTGCCGTGGGCGTGGTGGATTGATCCGAGCTAATGCTGTGATTGCCGAAACAAGCGTGGAGGCAGAACGGAGTGGATACACTGGTTTAACCAATGAACAGTGGACATCACTCATCAAGCTTTTAGAGGACCAGAAAAAGGAGGGGACATCACGTCTTAATGGTAAGCTTGATTCTCTCGATTGGGTGCTCGATACTGGAGCATCTAATCATATGACTGGATATCGTGAATTGCTTGTTGATTTGAAGTATGTTTTACCTTGTTCTATTGGATTACCGAATGGGAAAAATACTTTGTCTAAAGAAAAGGGTACAGTGAGGTTTGATGATGAGTTTTCCCTTAAGAATGTTCTGTTTGTGCCGGATTTGAGGTGTAATCTGATTTCCGTTTCACAACTAATAGCGGATTCAGATATGGTGATGCAGATTGCTAATAAGGGTTGTGTTATTCAGGACCGTATAACGAGGAACCTGACTGGAGTGGGTGAATTGCGAGATGGACTTTATTTTTTCCGTCGGATGACGATGTTTAATGCTTTGCGTATGAATAAGGATGGAGCTGAAGATGTGTGGCATCAAAGGCTAGGACATCCATCTAATACTATTTTTGATTTGCTTCCTTCTGTTGGTCGTAGGACCCAAGACTTTTCTGCTTGTGAAACTTGTTTAAGAGCAAAACAATGTCGTGATGTTTTTCATTCAAGTGATAATAAAAGCAAAGGTGTTTTTGATATGATTCATTGCGATTTGTGGGGACCTTATCGAACTCCATCTTTGTGCAATTCTTTCTACTTTCTCACCATAGTAGACGATTACTCAAGATGTGTTTGGGTTTATCTTTTACATGACAAGTCGCAAGTGGGAAAGACCTTGCGCGGTTTTATGGCTTTGGTTGATCGACAGTTTGACAAGCGCATTAAGATCGTTAGGAGCGATAATGGTACTGAGTTTAGTTGTCTTTCCAAAGACTTTCAAGAACAAGGAATTGTGCATCAAACGTCTTGTGTGGGAACTCCACAACAAAATGGACGAGTTGAAAGGAAGCATAGGCACATTCTTAACGTTGCACGAGCCATTCTTTTTTAGTCGTCTCTCTCGGTAAAGTTTTGGGGAGAGAGTATTTTAACTGCGGCTTATCTTATCAACCGTACACCATCAAGCGTTTTAAAAGGAAAGACTCCATATGAGATGATTTATGGAGTAGCTCCCACTTATGATAACCTGCGAGTTTTCGGGTGTCTTGCGTTTGCACATAAACAAAGACGTGGCGGTGACAAGTTTGGTTCGCGTAGCCGAAAATGTTTGTTCATTGGATATCCTTTTGGAAAAAAAAGGTTGGAATCTATTTGATCTAGAGACTAAAGAGATCTTTGTATCACGCGATGTTGTGTTCGTTGAAGACGCGTTTCCTCTTTGCTCTGAAACTGGACGTGGTACTACAGAATTTGAGCTACTGAAGCAAGCAGCTCCACATGATATTGGTCATGAAGTGACCATTGCTCCGATTATTGAAGTGGTTGAACCAGCTGTAGAAATGAATTCTGCTACAATGATTGCTTCTGTGTCTGATTCAAATATACTACAGCAGGATTCTGGTTTGATTAATGCAGCAAGTACTTCAGAAGTTCATGATACAAGACCTGTAACCCACGCTGAACCTGTGTTACCCACAAATCCTGCAATTAGACTTGCTACACAAGGTACTACAGATCATGTTGTTACACAAGAGCTACAACGTGTGGAAGAAGTTGATAATTTGGGTCGTGGGAAGCGACAAAAGATTGTCTCTACCAAATTACGAGATTTTGTGCTTCAAACCACTTGTGACAAAGATGTGTTTCAAGCAGAAGACATTGATTTCATCACCAGTCAAGAAGGTGAAGGTAACCTCTATTCTTTAATCAAATATATTGATTGCAACAAATTTTCTCCAAGACATAGAGCTTTCCTTGCTGCCATTAGTGCTAAAGATGAGCCGCGAACGTTTCGTGATGCTGTTGCTTTGAAAGAATGGAGAGAAGCAATGCTAAAAGAGATTGAGGCTCTTGAGATCAACGAGACATGGGATTTGATTGAACTTCCCGAAGGAAAAAAGGCTATTGGTTCTATGTGGGTATACAAAATTAAGTACAAAGCAGATGGAACCTTGGAAAGATACAAAGTTCGTGTTGTTGTATTAGGGAATAATCAAGTGGAAGGAACAAATTATAAAGAAACGTTTGCACCAGTCGTGAGAATGACGACGGTTCAAATATTTTTGAGTGTAGCTTCGGAACGGAATTGGGAGCTGTATCAAATGGACGTATACAATGCCTTTTTGCATGGTGATCTCGACGATGAGGTGTACATGAAACCACCTCCAGGTTTTCGTCCAGACAGGCCCGGTTTGGTGTGTCGTTTGAAGAAATCTCTTTATGGATTGCGCCAAGCCCCAAGATGTTGGTTTTCTAAGCTTAGAACAACCCTTGTGAGCTATGGTTTTGCACAGTCCTACTCCGATTACTCGTTGTTTTCTCTACGCAAAGGAAAATGCGAGATGTATGTTTTAGTGTACGTTGATGATTTGATTATCGGTGGGAATGACTCCACGTCTATCTCTCGTTTTAAGGAATATATTGGAGAGTGTTTTCATATGAAAGATTTGGGTGTGTTAAAATATTTTTTGGGGATTGAAGTGGCTCGGCGACCTGAAGGTATTTTCTTGTGTCAACGGAAATACATTTTGGACATTGTGAGTGAAGTTGGTTTGCTTGGGGCTAAACCAGTGGGATTCCCGACTGTGCAACAACATGGTCTCGCCTTAGCTAAAGGAACATTGTTAGGGGATCCAGAACGTTATCGACGTCTTATTGGACATCTCATCTATCTTCTCGCAACTCGACCTGACCTTACTTACTCTGTGCATGTTTTGTCTCAGTTTATGCAAGCTCCTCGTGTGGATCACTGGGAGGCAGCACTTCGAGTAGTTCGGTATTTGAAAGGAACTCCGGGTCAAGGTATTTATTTGCGTTCTCATTGTGATTTACAGTTACACGCATGGTGTGATTCGGACTGGGCTGGATGCCCGTTAACGCGCCGTTCTGTGACCGGTTGGTTTGTTACATTTGGTTCTTCTCCGGTATCATGGAAGACCAAAAAACAGAAAGTGGTTTCTAGATCTTCGGCAGAAGCAGAGTATAGGAGCATGGCACTTACATTGTGTGAATTAAAGTCGTTACATAGTGTTCTTAAGGATTTAGGTGTGCAACACACGCAAGCGATTGATCTTCATTGTGATAATCAAGCCGCGTTATACATAGCTGCTAATCCTGTGTTTCACGAACGCACAAAACACATTGAGATTGATTGTCATACTATTCGAGACGCTGTACAAGATGGTTTTGTGCGAACGCGGAAAGTCGGCACTAAAGACCAACTCGCTGATATCCTTACTAAGGCACTTGGACATCAAGAATTTGAAAACATTATGGGCAAGTTAGGCACGTGTAACCCACATGCTCCAACTTGAGAGGGGGTGTTAGCGTGTGAAAGATGCAATATCTTCTAGATAAGGCAATGTATATATTTTGATAATAACTGCATTTATAGTCTAGATAGTATCGTATCTTTTTGAGCTTGTGCTCCAAGTCTTTTGTATTGTATATATGGTCGATTGAATGGCTTGTGAATAACACAGAAAAGAGAATTCTCAAACTCTATATCTTTTGTTCATATTCACTTACAATGTTTGTAGTGACCAAATGGAGTATTGAGTCAAATTTAGGCTTAAAGGATTCATTACATGACTTCAACCAACATAACAAAATTCTGTAACATAGTGGAATCAATTGGTTGAAAAACTTATAGGGCTTATGTTTGATTCTGAATGATCAATAATATGTAAGGAATGTATTCATTCCCAAATATTATTTGGATTTGCTATGAGTTTGGCCCGATGAGGTATAAAATCGTAAATTCTGAATATTTTAGATATAAAGAAGGACCAAACTAAGAGAAAAATTGGGGGACCCAATAGGGTAGCTTGATGTCGTGGAGAAGCATCTTCTCCTACTGCGAGTTTCTGTTTTAGTGGACACTTTTTATTTGTTCATTTCTTAAAGAAAGGAATATTAATTATAATCATTCAATCCAACTTCACACACACACATGCATGCATAAATGCATTCGAATTAGAGAGATATAGTCCTATAACCACATATATCATACGTGTGGCCCGAATGTTTGAAAAACAAGCAAAGAAATTCAGCAAAGCCAAGCGGTGATAATGATCATAATACTTTCTCTTTAACCACCAATTTAATATACTTTCTTCTGATGAAAAAAGAAACAGATTCTCTAATAACTTGTTGAAAATCATTATCAAAGAAAATGAAGTAAATTGAATCAATCTTTTATACATCATACCATATGATTACGCGTTACGTGACATACAAATAAGAATCAAGAGCTACATGTCATTTAAGAAAGATAGTGACAAGATCGAGCATACAATCGAAATATGGTTTTCGGATTAACATATATAGCCTCAAATATACCAAATAATTTCATACGTATAGAGATTAGACATGATCACAAACAAAGCATATGCACTTAGACGTGATTATATAGCTACAATACGTCTCATTAGATGATGCTGTGATAAATATGATTAAGATATAAGCCCTGAAAACTTTAATATAAACAGAATTAATTATCTATTTGGCGTCCAAAAATTTAACAATCTACTTATGTTAACTTATATAGTAGACGATCTCTTCTCCTTTAATAAAACTCTTTATTATAATTATCCTTGGATTAATCGAATCTATCTTTTCATCCGATATAATGAAGCCATATGAGATAATTTGAATATATGATAGATGAATCAAATTATTAAAGATGAAAACTAAAGGAGATTCTTGAATAATGTTGAAATTGGATCAAAAGCAGTCTGAAAGAGAGATGCCTCACGGATTATTATTCTCTTTTAGCTTTAAGTGCATGTACATTGATCATCCTTGGATGTCTAAAAGTAATATAAAATTATTAAAACACACACTTTCTCTTCCTTTTACTCAATTTTATACCATTTTTTTCATCTTTTTACTCAACTTTTATTAATTTTATATTTAAACACACTCTTTTACTTTTAAACACACTCTCCAAAAGATCTAATTTAACACACTCTCTCTTCTTTTTAAACACTCTCTACTCTCTTTACTTAAATTTTATTAATTTTATATTTCAATATACCCTACAAAAACACTCTTTTAACACTCTTTTTTTTCCTTTTACAACCATTTTAATAATTTTATATTATAAAAACACTCATTTTAGATCTATTGGAATTACCAATGTACATGCTCTAAGGGACCCAATTTCAATCGAATGTGCTTGTATTGCACAGATCCAAATGCGCAACAAGAACATCTAAATAAAACTGAATTAAAATATCTTCTTTTTTTTAGCAACAAATTAAAATATCTTTAAATTGTAAATGATACAATCCATTGTCGAACAAAAGTGACATCATTCATGTGTCACTTAATGACAATAAATCAAAATTTATCATAAACCAGCAATAGTGACATTATCTATGTAACAGGTTCCTTATTTGTTCTTGGACTTTCGTATTTAAACAACCAAGCTTTTTTATTTTTAATAATTAATCCTAATTAATAATCTCATATTTATTATTTTTCAACGATTAATTCAAACAACCAACAAATTAGCAGAAAACACTAATCAATTTAAACCAAATCGTTCCATTAAATAATTATATCAAGCAACTAATTCAACCAAAACGATTCAACATCAATATGAATTCCATATTCAAATTAAATTAGCAACCTAGCACCATGTTCTACTCAAAAAATAAAGCACATAGAACATCTCTAATCATCCTCTTCCTACGCCATGATTCCGCGATCACACATTCTGTTTTACCTGCAACACATAGCAAAACGAGTTGCGTGAGTATTATCACAAATACTGGTTATAAAATAGGATAATGAATGCCAAAACTACTCGATCAACCAACAGTTCATAACATTCGAAATACCGAAATAGGAACTATCAACCAAAAAAATATGCAACACATCAAACAGTGTCGATCGACAGACCATCACAGTGTCGATCGACAAACCACCATGGTGTCGATCGACACACCAAACCCAAACCCAGAATTCACGACAGGGTGTCGATCGACACTCTATTCTCGAATACAAACCAATACGAAACCCAAAGGGGTGTTGATCGACACTACCTTTAGGTGTCGATCGACACTCCATCGCAGAAGAAAGGATCGAGACAAATCCTCCCGTTGCTCGACTCCATTTTCACGATGGATCAATCTCAACAATACACCGCTCGAAAATCAAATAACATCAACAAAAAAGATAACGAAAATATGCAAACACAACATCAATTCCATCAAAAGTAATCACACAACCCTAACAAATGATTATCCATAACCACGATCATGCACTCACCTCGATTTGACGGAGAAAACGGAAAGGATTGATGAACAAAGAAGGACAGCCACGAAAATCATGAATCAAACACTACGATTTTGATTTTCCGACTACGGTTCACGGATTAACGAAGAACACCGATGAACTCTCACTCTTTCGATCAATCGCACACAAAAAATCTCAATTCTCAAGGAACACGTTTTTCTCCCTAAAAAACGAGGCTCCACGCGGCTGGTCCCTTATATAGGTTGATCTAGGGTTCCGTACCAAAACCGACGCAAACAAGATAATTAAAAATCAAACCGAAAACAATCCCAAAACGCTGGTGTCGATCGACACTCACCCTTGGTGTCGATCGACACCCCTACCAAAATACCACATTTTGGTTTCGGGATGTTACATATATGTAAGAAGTTATTGGGCACGATATATGAGTATGTTGTGCGTGCTGGATTAATCACACAATCGAATTTGTGAAGGTTCGTTTGAAATAGAGCTTCTTTAGGGTTTTCAAACACTTAGAGGATGATAGAATTAGATTATGAATTAGGGTTCTTATTCATCAAGATCAGAGCTGTAAACAGTGTTTTTACCAGAAATTTCGGATCCCCCTCAAGTGAAGGGGTACATGCCTATTTATAGTAAAAAGAAGGCGGTATGAACAGTAACACGCTACTGTTCATACCGTAAGTGGAATACTAAAGAATTGTTGTTGGGCCTTTGACAAATCGCTAATGGGCCCTTAATGGATCGCTTAACGGGCCTTCGTCTTCTGGGCTCGATCGCTGAGCCGATTCAACGTGCGTTTAGCCGTTTGGTTTATCGATTCTTCTAGGGGAGTTTTGACCCCTACAGTTAGCCCCCCAGTTCAACACTTTTAGTAAACTAAAAATGTTGAAGTAAGGGTGTCCCAGAATCGATTCCCGTTTAGACCGTAACGAGTTGAATATGGCGTTGATGAGTTCAGGAGGCGATTTAGCGAGCCGTCCGAGGTGATGTTTAAACAGTTTGACTTTGGATTTGCGAAGTCGCGAGCTGGTCGCGTAGAGCGTGAGATCGTCTGCCGAAGGGAGATGTCGCGAGGTCGCGAGTCGATTCGTTCGAGGAGAGATGTCGCGAGGTCGCGAGTTGATTTGTTCAAGGAGTGGCGACGTTGCGAGTCGATTTGGGCTTTTGGAGAGGAAGAAGAGAGAGCCAAGGCCTCGTTAAAAACCTTATCTCGTAAAACCCAATGGGTAAAAAACCAAGACAAGGAAAAGAGCGCGCTTGAGCCTCTTCGTCTTGAGTCGCAGCATTGGCCATTGGCATACGTAATGATTCGGGTACAAGCTTGTCTCGCTTGGAGGTGGCTTTGACCTCAGTGAAGTGGCGAGATGAATACGTTATGAATCTGCTAAGTGAATTGATTTGATGAATAAGATCCGGTGTTGCGAGTTGATTCAGACGGAGAGAAAGTCGCGACTGATCCATTGAGATGGAGTCGCGAGTTGATTTTCACAGAGAGAAAGTCGCGACTGATCCATTGAGATGGAGTCGCGAGTTGATTTTCACGGAGAGAAAGTCGCGACTGATCCATTGAGATGGAGTCGCGAGTTGATTTTCACGGAGAGAAAGTCGCGACTGATCCATTGAGATGGAGTCGCGAGTTGATTTTCACGGAGAGAAAGTCGCGACTGATCCATTGAGATGGAGTCGCGAGTTGATTTTCACGGAGAGAAAGTCGCGACTGAACCATTGAGATGGAGTCGCGAGTTGATTTTGGTCGAGAGAAAGTCGCGACTGATCCATTGAGATGGAGTCGCGAGTTGATTTTCACGGAGAGAAAGTCGCGACTGAACCATTGAGATGGAGTCGCGAGTTGATTTCTGTGGAGAGAAAGTCGCGACTGATCTATTGAGATTGAGTCGCGAGTTGATTTTCACGGAGAGAAAGTCGCGACTGATCCATTGAGATGGAGTCGCGAGTTGATTTTCACGGAGAGAAAGTCGCGACTGAACCATTGAGATGGAGTCGCGAGTTGATTTCGGTCGAGAGAAAGTCGCGACTGATCCATTGAGATGGAGTCGCGAGTTGATTTTCACGGAGAGAAAGTCGCGACTGAACCATTGAGATGGAGTCGCGAGTTGATTTCGGTCGAGAGAAAGTCGCGACTGATCTATTGAGATGGAGTCGCGAGTTGATTTTCACGGAGAGAAAGTCGCGACTGATCCATTGAGATGGAGTCGCGAGTTGATTTTCACGGAGAGAAAGTCGCGACTGATCCATTGAGATGGAGTCGCGAGTTGATTTTCACGGAGAGAAAGTCGCGACTGAACCATTGAGATGGAGTCGCGAGTTGATTTCGGTCGAGAGAAAGTCGCGACTGATCCATTGAGATGGAGTCGCGAGTTGATTTTCACGGAGAGAAAGTCGCGACTGAACCATTGAGATGGAGTCGCGAGTTGATTTCTGTGGAGAGAAAGTCGCGACTGATCCATTGAGATGGAGTCGCGAGTTGATTTTCACGGAGAGACAGTCGCGACTGATCCATTGAGATGGAGTCGCGAGTTGCAAGATGCTGAAGTCGCAGGTTTATTCGTTAGTGAAGTCGCGAGGTCGCGCGATTCTTTGAAGGTAAAAATCATGAGAATATTGAAACTATGGAGTCGCGAAACAAATCGAGGAGGAGCCCGCGGAGTCGCATTTAGGGCCAGATAACAATTGTGGGACCATTGATTTGGATCAATCTCGCGAAACTGATCTTCTGAGTCCAGAATCTTTGGGCCCATTAAGAAATGAGGCCCACCTCGAAAGTCGAACCGTCGAAAATTTCCTTATAAGAGGCAACGCTCCCTTGATACTTCTCATTATTCTCATTCCTCCGAAAAAACAGGTTCGCTCTCTCTCTCCCTTCTCTGTTTTTTCTTTCGAGTATTAGATAGGAATTTTGCCGTCCCATCACTTCGCCGCCGCAGTGTTCTTCATCGCCGCCGCAGTGTTCTTCAGAAAAACTGAAAAAACTTAAAGTTTTGATCCAAAGAAAGATGTCGTCGACTAGTTCTTTTGCATCCGCGAAGTCTGCCGAACTCCCCGAGAAGGGAAAATTGGCCTGGGAGTATTCTCCTGATAGCGAGTCGATTGTAGATACGAGTTCGAGTTGTAGTAGGCTCCGTGGTCAAGAGGAAGCGAGTCCTTCAGGCCGCGAGGAAGCGAGTCCCATTAGTCGAGAAGATCGAGCTGGAGGCCATTCTCCTCTTGTCGAACTATTCTCTTATCCTACTCCCGTCTTAAGACAAAGTCGCGAGACAAGGGAGTCTACTTCATCCATGCGAGCTGGACGAACTGGCCTTGAAGAGGGAGTTGGGACTTCGCATCCTTCGCAAATTGGCGAGGCCTCGACCACTGATGGGCGAAGACTGGTTGTGGAAATCCCACAACTCCGCGACGAGTCCCTTAGTCCTGCCGAGCTGCCTCCCCAAGTAAAGATCGAAGAAGGTAATTGGTCGTACAACTCTTTAGTAGAAAAGGAGAGACTGGAAGCTTGGGCTGCGTGCGGGTTGGCCGAGGTTGTCCAGAAGAAAAAGAGATCGAGGCGAAAGCAACGCCCGCCTCCAGGTTCTTCTTGGTGCGATGAGGACTTCCTGGAAGACTATCGCTCAGAGTGCCGAATTCCCGACTCGGTCGAACTGATCGCGTCTTCTATCGAGCAGCGAGAAGACGATCCCCCTGCCGGCACGTTTACCGCCTATGCGTGTTGGTTTAAGGAGTGTTTCCTCACGTTCCCCATTCCTGCGCTGATTCTCCGATTCGCGCGGGTTCACAAAATCGCGCTCGCGCAAATCAACTCAAGAGGGATTCGCCAATTGGTGGGAATTACGACGCGGGCAGCCGAATGTCGCGAGCCCATCGGAGTTCGCCATCTACACAACCTTCTTGAATGGCGCAAGCAATCAAACCCGGGTGGCATGAAGTACTACAATCTGGCGAGTCGTTCCCTTTATAAAATACTGGACGACTTCCCAAACAAAGATCATAGCTGGAGAAAGTATTTTTTCTTCGTGCCGATATCGGCCGCGTCGGCCGAGGATGAACACTTAGTGGTGGCGAAGTGGGGGACACTTGGTAGATTTTCTCGAATGTTTACTGCGCGAACTGCCCCCCCTGTGTTTTATACTAACTTTTCTGTTAATTTGTTTTTACAGCTAGCAGACTACTTTTCACTCCTGTTGCCAACATCGACGATTTGGTCAATAAATTGAAGGCTCGGAAGTGCCTTTGGAATCGTCACTTCAATCTTCGAAGAGTTGTTCGAGCTCGCGAGTTCATTTCCTACGACGAAGAAGAAGAGGAAGTCGAACAAAGCGAGTCCGACGATCTAGAGATCATGCCTCCCAAGCTAACTTTCCGCGATCTCGCCAAGAGAAAAGCCGAGAAGGCTAAGAGAAAGGCCGACCCGAAGGCCACTGATTCTATCGTCGAGATGTCCGAGCGGAGCATCGACAAAGATACTACTCCCACTGCTGTGGGCGACGAAGCGGCTGCTGTAGCTGCGAGTGGTGCGTTGGCTGTTATTACTTCACAGCCAACTACCATTACTGACGAGCCCGCCGAGCCTGAGGCCCAACTGCATCGGAAGAGAAAACGATCTTCTGCCTCTGAGAAAGGCAAAGGTAAAGTTGGCGAGAAGAAGAAATCTCGTCGCGAGCTGCCGGCTCTGTCCCCAGGGCAAACTATTCCTGGAAGTTCGGATGGGCTTTACACTGATCCCTTAGCCGCAGCCGCCATGATGGCTAAGATTACATATCCGGGCGATCGTATGCCGATCCCGGAAAGGCTGGTAAAGAGCGAGCTCTACAAGGAGTTCGCGTCTCGCCAGGCCAAGGTAATTCCACACTTTATTCTTTGTTTTTCACTTGGCTTTATTTTTCATACTATCAACTTCTTCGCAGGCCATCGCCCATTTCAACAGGCTGATCATGTCGTATGATCAAGACTCGAGGTCTAAGGAGATCTTTATAGGCGAGGCCAGGCAGAGAGAAGAGGTCGAGAAGGAAAAAGTCGCGGCCCAAATGAGAAATCTTGCTGCTGAGCGAGATATGTACAAGAAGAGCTCAGACGACCTGGGCGTGCACCTTCACAGAGTCGGCAAGGAGAAGGAGAAGGTCGAGGAGAACAACGCCGAGCTGGCGAAAGAGCTATCTGCTCTGAAGGCGAGTCGCGAGCAGGATCTTGAAGAGGCTGTCTCTTCTGCGAGGCGATCTGCGGCCGCCGAAGTGCAAGGCCAGCTTAACCGGGCTTACGAGCTGTTTCAACAGATGATGAAGAAGCCGATTAGGAAAATGGTCTATCTTGCACAAGCGGAGGCTAATCTCCAGCTCCTTGACGACATGGAGAATGCTGAAGCAGAGGAGGCCTTCGATCCCAAGGCCGAGCGTGCCCTTTTAGCTGAACACAAGGCGTCGCTCGGAAAAGCCGACGAGATCTTCGATGCGATAGCACTCGAATTGAGAAAGACCTTGGGTAAGAACTATGTTGTCCCCATTAGAGTAGCGGATATAGTTGCGTCTCCGCGAATCGAAGTTGTTGCTAAGTCTGTTGGTATAAATGCAGCTTCTGGGTCGAACGATGGCTCTCTTGGTATGCGCTTGCGAAGCGCGAGTGAGGAGTTAGACGAGAGCTAGTCGGACGAAGCTGATGAGACCGTTGCTCCGATCCCAGTCGCACCAACTGAACCTCTTCGCGAACAGGCTCCTTCGGAACCAGAACCCAAGGACGGCGAGGCTGCGAGTTCGGCTGCTATCATTACTCCAGCCGAAGAACAAGTTGTCGAAGAGGGCGAGCTGGCTTCTGATGACAAAGAGGCCGAAGATGGCGAGACTGTCGCCTAGTCCGGACTGCAACAGTAGGATTAGTTTTTGTTTTTGCTTAAGGCTTTAATGACTCGATTTTTGTTTTTGTGCCTAGATGGCTTTATCCAACTTGTAACAACATTTTTATGCCGAGTTGGTCGAGCAGATTTATATGAATGCCCTTAAGCAATTTTTTAACTATATTTTCGATTATTAGTTTGTTGACGAGGCCTGTTAGAGCTCGTCTAAGGCCATAGAAATGATGCGGTTTTAAGACGCGATGCGGTTTTAAGACGCTTAGAGGCGATGCGGTTTTAAGACGCGATGCGGTTTTAAGACGCGATGCGGTTTTAAGACGCTTAGACGAACATCCTGGTTATATTCTACTGAATATATCTTATCCAGGCAAATATATATTTGCTAAGTTCGACCAGTTTGTTAAGGTTAAAACTGGGTTTGCGAGTCAAACATCCTGGCTAACGGACACATTCTACTGAATGTGTCTATCCCGAGATGGATTCGCGAGATGGACATCCCGGCTAACGGACAATACTCGCACTGAATACGTCTATCCCAGTAATGAACTCTAAACTTATATAGCGCGCTTTATCCATAATGATGATGAAGTTTTAATCAGGTCGCCATTGTGGCCATAATGACGCCTAATTGTTATTGATCTCGCGTTTTAGACAGTTAAGTCGTTTAGCGAGTTTCCGCGTTTAGACCGAAGTCGTTTAGCGAGTCGACTTGTCGCGTTTTAGACCGAAGTCGTTTAGCGAGTCGACTTGTCGCGTTTTAGACCGAAGTCGTTTTGCGAGTTGAGCGAATATGACTTGGTTAAAACCTTAGCTTATTGCGAATCGATTATCGCGTTTAGACCGAAGTCGTTTAGCGAGTCGACTTGTCGCATTTAGACCGGAGTCGTTTAGCGAGTTGAGCGAATAAGACTTGGTTAAAACCTTAGCTTATTGCGAATCGATTATCGCGTTTAGACCGAAGTCGTTTAGCGAGTCGACTTGTCGCGTTTAGACCTGAGTCGTTTTGCGAGTCGACTTGTCGCGTTTAGACCAAAGTCGTTTAGCGAGTCGATTTGTCGCGTTTAGACCGAAGTCGTTTAGCGAGTCGACTTGTCGCGTTTAGACCTGAGTCGTTTAGCGAGTCGATTTGTCGCGTTTAGACCGTAGTCGTTTAGCGAGTTGAGCGAATAAGACTTGGTTAAAACCTTAAGTCGTTACATATTGCGAGTGGGAGTATGAATATACGGACCCACTCCCCCCCTTTTTTTCGAAGGGGGCAACTGAACTCGTCCGAAAACGAGCTGCCTACGTACCCAATGAAGGGATCAAGTCGCGTCGTAGTTCAAGTCTAATGACTTAGTATTTTTAGCAGTGATATTTCTTCAGATGTCGCGCATTCCAGGAACGCGGGATCATCTCGCCTTTCAAATTGGCGATTTCGTAGACGCCCGGGCGAACTACATTTGTGATCTGATAAGGTCCTTCCCAGTGAGCGCCGAGCTTGCCGGCATTGGGCTCGGCAGTGTTTTGAAATACTGCGCGAAGGACGAGGTCTCCTTCGTAAAAACGCCGAATTCGCACCTTGGAGTTGTAATACTTGGATGCTGCAATTTGATATTCGGTCATTTAAGTGCTTGGTCGCGCCTTTCGTTGATAAGGTTGAGTTCGTCGAGCATGAGGAGATGATTGAGACCTTCCTGTTCTGGAAGCAATCGTCGGCGAACTCCTGGAAAATAGACTTCAGGAGGAATCACACATTCTGTTCCGTAGATAAGGGCGAAAGGCGTCTCGCCCGTAGCGCGTCGCGGTGTTGTTCGACAAGACCATAAAACGCCTTCAAGTTCATCTGCCCAACGACCCTTCTTAGCGTCGAGTCGAGTCTTTAGGCCATGGATAAGTGTTTTGTTTGACGATTCTGCCTGGCCGTTGCCTTGCGGGCAGCGAGGCGTTGACTTGCTGATTCTGATTTTCCATTTATCGCAGAAAAGTTCGAACCGCTTAGATATGAATTGCAAACCGTTATCTGTCACAATCTCATAGGGTACGCCGTGACGACAGATGATATTCTTCCAGACGAAGTTTTCGACCTGCTTATCCTTGATTGATCCGAATGCTTCCGCCTCGATCCACTTGGAAAAATAATCCGTTAGGACTAAGAGGTATCGTTTCTGCCGAGACGGATGAAGCGGTCCGACGATATCCATTCCCCATCGCATAAACGGGTAGGGCGAGGTGATCGAGCTTAAGAACTCCGTCGGTTGATGGATGAACGGACCATGTCGCTGACACTTCTCGCACTTTGCTGCGAACAGCTCGCAGTCTTTTATCATTGATGGCCAAAAATATTCGTGCCTCTTGATTCGGATGGCGAGTGAGCGACCTCCCGAGTGGTTACCGCAGGATCCGCCATAAACCTCGTGCATTATCTCGCGAGCCTCCTGCCCCTCGACACAAGCGAGTAGTGGCCCGGACAGTCGCCATTTGAAGATATTTCCATCAAGTAAAACGTAACGAGACGACTGTGACTTTAATTTGCGAGCCACCCATTTGTCGATTGGGATCTCGCCGTCTGCGAGATAAACGCGAATGTTGGCCATCCACTTGGTGTCGCATCCATAGACTGTGGTCTCGTCGTCAATGGGAATGTCGACGACTTCATGCCCAGGTGGAGGCTCCTCGCTACATGGGTAAGCATCCTCTGGGGATTCCTCAAGTTGTTCGGGGAGAAAGCCACGGTCAAAAGCTGTGTTATTCGGGTTGAGCTCGTTATCTGTTGCCATCACATCCGTCGTTTCGTCTGCGCCGACTGTACCGGATTGATTGGGATCCATCGGATCCGGTTCGACGTTATCTTTGGTGTGGTCGAGGTCCATCGGGTCTGCGGCGGAGCGAGCGGGCGAGCCATTGCTGAGAGCCGCTTTTTGCTTCGCTGCCAGAGATCTTGTTAGGACGTTGACCGCTTTTGCGATTGCGATACTCGGCTCTTCAATGAATTCGACCTTGACAATTCTTTGAAGATCTTTATCTAGCTTTGCGGTCGAGCCGAGTGATGCGAGGGCATCTGCTTGGGAGTTTTCCGACCTTGGAATTCTTATCAAGGTGAACAGATCGAATTCAGCTGTTAAAGTTTTGACGAGAGCGAGGTATGCTTCCATGCGCTCGTCCTTTGTTGCGTATTCGCCGTTGAACTGATTTACGACGAGCTGAGAGTCGCAAAAAGCTTCTATCCTTGTTATTTTCAACGCTTTAGACAATCGAAGACCTGCGAGAAGGGCCTCGTATTCGGCCTCGTTGTTCGATGCCTTGAAACCAAGGCAGAACGATTGCTCTAGAGATTTTCCGTCTGACGATAGTCGAATGCCTACTCCCGATCTGTGTTTAGATGACGAGCCGTCGACGTGCAGCTGCCAGACTTGGGATGCAGAACTTTCCACAAGTGCGTCTTCGATTTCGGGCGAGGCTTCCGCCTCCGGCAGTTTGATTAAAAAGTCGGCCAATACCTGTGCCTTGATCGTCGTCCTACTGCGATACTCGATATCAAACTCGCTTAGCTCGATCGCCCATTTGGCGAGTCGCCCGGACTGAGTCGGACTGTGGAGAACAGCGCGCAGTGGAAAAGTACTTAGTACCACGATCGAATGTGATTGAAAATACGGTCGAAGCTTTCGAGCCGACGTAATAACTGCGAGTGCGAGTTTCTCCGTCAAAGGATATCTTGTTTCTGCATCGATTAGCGACTTGCTAATATAGAAAACAGGCTTTTGCTCGGTGCCGTCTTCGCGAATCAGAACCCCACTAACTGCCGAGGTCGAGACCGCGATGTAAAGATAGAGCGGTTCGCCAGCAATCGGTTTTGTAAGAACGGGTGGAGTCGCGAGATACTGCTTCAACTTCTGGAAGGCTTCTTCACATTTTTCAGTCCACTCGAAATCTTGTCGAGCTGCCCCCTTCTTATCCTTGAGCGTTTCATAAAAAGGTAAACACTTATCAGTAGAGCGCGAGATGAACCGGTTCAAGGCCGCGACTCTGCCGTTTAGTCG
This sequence comes from Draba incana, assembly GCA_963576765.1. Lineage (NCBI taxonomy): Eukaryota > Viridiplantae > Streptophyta > Magnoliopsida > Brassicales > Brassicaceae > Draba > Draba incana. The sequence goes on along the minus strand of OY755209.1, from coordinate 17,606,433 downwards.
CTGGACTTCTCTTCTCGTTTTTGGCGAAGGCATCTGGATGAGTGCGTCGATTTGTTTTGGATTTGCCTCGATCCCGCGACGAGTAACCATGTAGCCGAGGAACTCGCCGAACGTTACACCGAAACGACACTTAGCCGGATTCAGCTTCATGTTATACTTGTTTAATAACGCAAAGCACTCTGCGAGGTGGCCGACGTGGTCCTTTTCCTCGAGTGATTTGACGAGCATGTCGTCAATGTAAACCTCCATCGTTTTGCCGAGTAAGTCCGCAAACATTTTATTTACCAATCGCTGATAAGTAGCCCCAGCATTCTTAAGTCCAAAGGGCATGACTTTGTAGCAATAGATTCCACGGTCTGTGATGAAAGATGTTTTGTCGCGATCGCTGGGGTGCATGAAGATCTGATTATAGCCAGAGAAGGCGTCCATAAAGGACAACAACTTGTTTCCAGACGTCGCCTCGACGAGGCGGTCGATGTGAGGAAGAGGGAAACTGTCTTTTGGGCATGCCTTATTCAAATCCGTGAAGTCTACACAGACTCGCCACTTACCACTTTTCTTCTTCACGACGACTGGGTTCGCAAGCCATTTCGGATATCTGACCTCAGAAATCGAGCCGGCCTGAAGGAGTTTGTCTACTTCGTCATTTACCGCTTGAGCCCTTTCAGGACCTAGTCGCCTTCGCTTTTGTTTTATCGGTTTGTAGGTCGAGTCCACGTTTAACTCGTGACTGATGATGTCGATATCGATCCCGGGCATGTCTCCCGCGGACCATGCGAATGTACCGACGTTTTTCTTGAGGAATTCGATGAGGTCGAGCCTGACGGCTTTGTCAAGTGTCGCGCCTATCTCTACGTATTTCTCTGGGAATTTGTCGTTTATACAAACCGATATGACAGGCTCGCAGGTCGGGCCCGTTCCTCTAGTTTCAGCGGATTCCGCGACCTGTAGCTGCTATAAGAGGTTTGAGATTTCCTTGACGGGCTCCCTGTCTGTCTTAATCTTTTTCCGCGGCTCGCATGGGATCGGCACTGTCGCCTGAGTTCTTAGTTTGTGCGCGGTCATGAAACAAGATCTTGACGCCGACTGACTTCCTCTGATTGTTCTGACTCCGCCCTTTGTTGGAAACTTAAGACAGAGATGATACGTTGAGGCGACGGCGCGCATCGAGTTTAGCCAAGGGGTTCCCATTATCACATTGTAAATTGGCGGGTTGTTCGAGACTGCGAACTCGACTATTTTAGTCACACCTTCCGCGCTTACAAGAAGCTTGACCGTACCGAGTGTCATCGTCGTCTCACCATTGAATCCGGTCAATGGCTTAGGATAGGATTCAACTTGTGCGAGGTCAATTTCCATGCGCTTCAGAGCGTCTACGAAAATGATGTCGACTGTGCTCCCAGTATCGATTAAAACGCGACCCGTGTCCCATCCTGCGACGGAGAGTCGGATGACAAGCGGGTCGTCATGAGGTTTGTCGATGTCATCGACCTCATTCTCTTCAAACTGGATGACGTCGTTCGGGAACTTCGATGGTTCGGGTTTGTTTGCCCCTACCTCCGCTCTTCTCTGATAGGCTTTGATCGACGAGACGGTGTTAGAGTAGTAGCGCGAGCCGCCCATGATCATGTTGCAGATTTTCTGTTTCGAGGCGCTACGGCCATCATTACCGTTTCGTCGGTCGAGGTGGGCCTCGTCGTTTCGTCGGTCTCGCTTATTATTCCTGTTGTCTCCCGACGGGCCGTCCCCTTCTCTTGCATCGTCGAATTGCTCGAGCTGAAAATCGTTAACATTGATGTTTCCTTTGAGCTCGCCGGCGGCCAACTTTGCTGCGAGTCGCATGCCGAGGACTCTGCAGTTAGACGTCGAGTGTCCCTCCATCTTATGCAAGTAGCAATAAGCAGACTCGTCATACTGCGATATTCTCGGCCAAGTGTTGCCACTAGCGCGACCAGGGGCGCCTCTTCCGCGGCCTCGCCCTCTTCCTCGACCGTAGCCGGGCGAGTCCACCTGGTAGTTATGGGCCCCCTTGAAACCTCCTTCATGTTGTACGAAATTTCCCGGCTTCCTCTTTGTCGCGACTGGGACTTGCGGACTAGGATTCCTGGCCTTTCCATGCTTCTGGCTCAGGATTTTGGTTTCATCTTCGCTTCTTGCGAAGTCGTTAGCGCGATGAAGCGCATCTTGAATTGACGAGGGCTCGTTAATCGTCATCTCTTTTCAGAAATCCGAGCTGTACCACAAAGCTTTTCGCAGGGCACTCAGGGCGGATCTGTCGTCAACCCCTTTTACCTGAATAAGCATCGCTTTGAAGCGTTCAATGAAAACTCCCAAGGGCTCGCCGGCCGCTTGCGTTATAGTATAAAGGTCCACCTCCGATGACCTGCGTTTGATTAGGACGGAATACTGCTTTAGGAAGGCCTCGGAGAGTTGGGCGAAGCTGTCAACAGAGTTCCTTTTCATCCCCGTGAACCAATAGAGGGCCGCCCCTTGGAGATGCTCCACGAAGAGGAGGCAGCAACCAACATCGATTTCATCGAGCCTGAAATTAGCTCGCCCCATTGCGATTGAGAATGCTCTGATATGCTCCGTGGGGTCGCCCTTTCCCTCATAGATAGGAATCTTGAGCTTCCCTGGGTCAGATAAACGCGCCTTTGTTATTCGCTCGGTAAAAGGAGTGGTGCGAGCTTCCTCAAGAACGCGGTCGAGTTCCGGCGCCTTGCTGGTTGCGCGATGGACCTGTGACCTCATATCCTTGAGATCGCGAGTGTTCTGCTGCAAGACGGCTCTGAGCTCGTCCATTTCCGTTCCCTGCGAATCGACAGCTCTACGGGCAGTTAGGGCTTCAGCTTGTTCCATCCATCGCGTATTTTCTGCGATTTCGCCCTCGTCCCGACTCTGGATACGACTAGTCGGTCGACTGGGCCGAGCTGCTCCGAATTCTCGCCCTTCTAAATTGTCTGCGATTGCAGTTATGCCGCCGGGAGCGCCTGCGACGAAAACGGTTCCGTCTCTGAGAGGTGTAGGCATATGATCTTCGCGAGTGCCCCGAGCCGATGGCGATGCCGCCTGGGAGAAGTTAAGAGCGAGCGGGGCGACGCGAAGCGCGTTACCTTGAGGTAGCCCTCGAGACTGACGAGTTGTCGACAAGGCCCTGATTTCAGCAGTTAGGTTGCTGTTGATCGTTTCCTGGTTTTGCGACTGCTTGAGCAACTGTTCGAGCATTGCTTTGAGTTGACCGAAATCTCCTGGTGTGGACGGGTCGGCCGTGTTTGTATTGGCGGTTGCCTGGTTCTCTGTCGGGACAGGTCTGCTTGCTTCCGACTCCAATGCGGACTGGTTGATCAGCCCAGCCACAATGGGCTCGCTTGGACCTGTATCTTCGGCCGCTGGAGACTGCGGGTTCGTTATTGACATCTTGCGAATTCGTCTAAGTGTCTGTTTCGTGTATGAAGCTAGTGTTGCGAGATGCCCCTCCTTCTAGCGCCAAATTGTGCGTGCTGGATTAATCACACAATCGAATTTGTGAAGGTTCGTTTGAAATAGAGCTTCTTTAGGGTTTTCAAACACTTAGAGGATGATAGAATTAGATTATGAATTAGGGTTCTTATTCATCAAGATCAGAGCTGTAAACAGTGTTTTTACCAGAAATTTCGGATCCCCCTCAAGTGAAGGGGTACATGCCTATTTATAGTAAAAAGAAGGCGGTATGAACAGTAACACTCTACTGTTCATACCGTAAGTGGAATACTAAAGAATTGTTGTTGGGCCTTTGACAAATCGCTAATGGGCCCTTAATGGATCGCTTAACGGGCCTTCGTCTTCTGGGCTCGATCGCTGAGCCGATTCAACGTGCGTTTAGCCGTTTGGTTTATCGATTCTTCTAGGGGAGTTTTGACCCCTACATATGTGTGTTTTGAGATTAAATAGATACTAGATTTTGACCCACGCCAAGCGTGAGAATATAAATTTTAGTTTATTGTAATATAAAAATATATTGTTTTACATCATTCAAACCAAAAAAATATTAGATAAATAATTATTTCCACTAACAAAATTACTCGATCAATTTTTGAATCTTGAGTGTCTTAATATGTGAAAGGTTTTACGTTTTAAGTGTATACAAAATATAAAAATGAAATAAATTGATTTACAATAATGAAACTAAAAAAGCGAAATATTATCTCATAATGTATGACAAAGAATGTAATCTAGTGATATACATCTTATATTTACAAAAAAAAAATGTTTTTCAATAACTCTATAAAATCTGTTTAAACCCAACTTTATCACTAACCAAAATACTACTAATTGAATCAGTTTGAGTTTTCTGGTATGGTAATGGAATTGGTAAGTATATATTTTTGTCATCAATGCCTCATATATATTAGAAATATTAAAATATATAGATATTTCCACCATGTCAAATTTAAATTTTTTGATTGGTTGTGTAATGCCCCGACCGCCCCTCCTGTGAGCCCATGTCCACTCATAGGCGCGTGGGCTCACTATGTCCGACGATAGGTGCGTTAGTCCAGGAGGCTCGGAAGTCATGTTTACTGACCCTGCAAATCAACATGCAATATTTTCTCGTGTTTTGACCTCACTCACACGTTACTGGAAATGACTTCCCAGTAGGTCACCCATCTTGAAACTACTCTAGCTTAACTCTGGAGTTCTCTCAAGACCGGTAACCGAAAAGATAAGTGCACTTTTGTGACATAGGTAGCCAAATCAATTTTTTTAAGCCTCTCCGCATATACCGCATATTCCATATATGCCCTGAAACCAGGGTGTCACAATCACCCCCACTAACAGATCGCAACGTCCTCGTTGCACATACCAAGATCGTTACCCCAAAAACTGACTCTTCACAAATGTCAGAGTTCGCTTTGATATTACTTGTAACGCCCCAACCGCCCTGACCATGGGCCCCAGTCCACTCTCAGACCCGTGGGCTCACCATGTTCGACGATCAGTGCCTTAGTCCGGAAGGCTCGGAAGTCATGTTTACTGACCCTGCAAATCACCACGCGATCTCTTCCCATGTTTTAACCTCACTCACACGGTAATGGAAATGACTTCCCAGTAGGTCACCCATCCTGAAACTATTCCAGCTCAAGCACGCTTAACTTTGGAGTTCTCTAAAGACATGCGACTGAAAAGATAAGCGCATTTTGGTGATATAGGTAGCCAAATCAATTTTTTTAAGCCTCTCCGCATATACCGCATATACTATATATGCCCTAAAATCGGGGTGTCACAATCACCCCCACTAACAGATCGCAACATCCTCGTTGCGTATACCAAGATCGTTACCCCGACAATCTGACTATTCATTGATGTCAGGGTTCACTCTGATACAAAAAATGAAATAACCAAGGTTTTTTTTGTACTAAACATTTCTACTGCGGAAAACATAAATCAATTAAATCCAAATAAAATAAATTGCCAAATAATCCAAATAAAATCAAACGACCAATGACGACAGGTTCACTAAACAAACAACAACAACACATAACATCCTATCATCCTTTTCCTATGATATGCTCAAATTAACCTTAAGCTACTCTCTCAAATTAAGAGATCAATTGCAGTATTTTAAGGATTGAATCCACAGGGAATCAGATTGCACAATAGATTTAAAACTTTCAGATTACGCTATAAGAAGAATAATAAGAATGCAAAAACAAGTAAACAAAGCAGTTCAAACGGTGATGAAATCAATATAGAAAAACGCTAGGCACAGGGAAATCTCCAGTGAATCAGAATTGCAGATGAATCAATTGTTAGGAATATTAAAGCACAGTTCCTGAACATGAACACGAATATAAAATTGACCAGTTGTCGCTGCAAAGATTATCTATGAAAAAACCCTAGAAAGCCAACTGTCGTTGCGAATCCTATGAATCTAAACAAGCAATAAATTCATGTTCAATTGTTCACAAAATCCTAAACCAAATGTCTTTGCTCATCAAAGACTAGATCAGGAAATCAATAAAACTGTCGTTTCTATTAAATATCCTAAGATCAAACTTTAGGTCATGAATCTAAAATCAGCAATAAACTCAAGCCAAGATGAAGAACATTCTAATGATATTATCCTAAGCAATCAAATCAGATCTAGCAAAACATCAAACACCTTTGAATAACCCTAAACCTAACAAGGAAATTACTCAGACATAATCAAAGAAGAAAACATGGTTTTATTAAGAGATATGTCTAAGAAATCAATAAAGTAAAGCATGAAGCCTAAACAATGGCTTTAAAACGTATTTATAGAGGTCCTAAACCGTCCTAAACATAAAAGTAAACATCTGAAACTTTCGGGCTTTGAATGGACATCTTCGAAATCAGGCTTTTGGCTTCTGCGACCATGGTGTCGATCGACAATGATAGTGGTGTCGATCGACACCTTGTTAAAATCATCGTGTGTCGAGTGACAGGATTGGTTGTGTCGCTCGACATATTCAGCCTCTGAAACTTCAATCTGAATTTCGCATCTTTGATTCTTCACTTTGCAATGCTCCAAAACTTTCAGTAAATATCTTTTATGCTCCAAACGACTTAGTACCTGAAAAGACTCTAAAACACTACAAAGACTCTAGATAAAGGACTTATATCATGGTCTTAAATGGGTAAAAACCATGATATATAACCTCCCTCAGACTTAGCTTTTTGCTTGTCCCTAAGCAAAACGAATGTTATCACTCTTTTAGGAACCTTTGCAAAGTCATCCGGTGATACTTCGATGTTTCCCTAGAAGTATAGCAATCTTCCAGATTGATTCCAAGCTCCATAGAGAATCTCAGACTTTCAGTCGCAAACCCCTTTAATTATTTAGGTGCGGTCTCATCGAGGGAATATCGATCGCTGGACCTTCTAGATTCTTTCACTTCCTTTAACACTTTCCTGCGTTTCACCCTCTCTCTTCCCTCTGAAACTGTATCCAATTAAAGATATCATAGAGATGCATTGCCCATTTTTTAACTTTATCTTCAGGATTTTTCTGATTTTCGGACTTGCACTTTTCTGTAGACTTTTTTTATTAGATCCTTGGCATCTCTATGACTTCACTAGATCAGCTCTCACTACTATTGTTCTTGTGGAGATAGGGTCATGAGGCTTTTTCTTTTTTGATCTAGAACAGTTGAATTCGTCATTTGGGAAGAAATTTCAAGAGCGGTCCGTCCTCGCTTTCAAGTGTTTGGAAGCTGCGACATCTTTCTGGCGTTCTCTAGAAATCTGAACTCGCTCCGTTAAACCGATCCACCTCCTGTTACCCTCCTCAGTAAAACCAGCCAACTTGCATTGGAAATGGTCCTTGAGTGCTGTTCAAAGCAAGTGGAAAGGGGAGTTTCGACCCGAAATTTTTTAAAAACTAACTCAAAAACTCAAAAGAAAACACAATAGTTAGCAACTACCTCCCCCATACTTAAACGACACTATCCCCAGTGTTATTAAGCCTAAGATCGGTGAAAGAAATAGATAGAAAACGAAACAAATGAAAAAGCAAGCAAGAATTCGTACCTAAGGGTAGTGTCGAGCAATACAACCTCAGTGTCGATTGATACTAGTGAATTTGTTGCGTCGAGTTACTGATGTCCTTTGTCGATCGACACATGTTTTTCTCTGGTGTCGAGCGATGCTCCATGGTGTTGCTCGACACCAGCATCTGAAGATCATTCTTCTTTGCATTTAAACGTTCGAATTCCTAAAAATCAAAACCAAACGTAAAACTGTAAAAGAACATACAATAAAACATAAATTTAAAATTCACAATTGGGTTGCCTCCCACTAAGTGCTTATTTTTAGTTGTTAGCTAGACTATGGTGAGGAACATAGACGTCTGGAGGATCTGCACTTTTCCATGGAATGATTCCAGGAAAGGGCTTCTGCATCTTTTGCACCATCGTCTGGATGACTGCGTCTCCTTTCTCTTTCAGTTCTGGAGGAACAATTATTCGTATTTTTGCGAACGGCCTAGAAGTCTTTTTTCGCTCCTTAGGAATTCCTGCAAAATCATTGAAAGAAATACCAAGACTTGCACGAGAAACTCGAGGCTTGCATGAGCGTGTAACAGCTTTTTCAACTTTAAAATCTTCTTTAATGAAATCAGGAGATACAGGTTCAGGAAGCGCGTACCTTTACTCTTTGGGAGGATCGTGGGCTGGGATAAGTGGAATATTCTGATCAACAATAGATAAAGAACAGGATTGCAACTCCTTGAATGAGTCTTCATCCTCTAAAACTTCCACTGAAAAAGTCTGGCCATCTATGGTGGATTTTCTTCTTGTGTTCTCCATGTCAAAATTCATAACAATCTCACCAAGATCCAGTTTGATCTTCCCTTTCCTCACGTCTATCCGAGCACCAGCAGTAGCTAAGAATGACCTTCCCAAAATCTAAGGATCCTCAGGCTCAGCATCATACTCCAAAACAATAAAATCCGCAAGAATGATGCAGTCCTGAATAGTAATCAGAACATCCTCCAGAATTCCTTATGAGAATTGTAACACCCGAATTTTTTTTTTTAAAATGCGGCAATTCCATAAAATCAATTCATCAAAGTCAAACAATAACCAACAATTCCAGTTCAAATAATAAATAAACTCTAGCAACCTAACCGGGTTCACTAGACTTATTAAAATAGAAACAACAAAGTCCTATCATCCTCTCCCTAAAGCCATGATCCCGCGGTCACACTTTTCCTTTTCCTTTACCTGCAACACAATTGGGAAAAAGGAGTTGCATAAGTATTTCATAAATACTTAGTGAGAACGGGTTAGTAATCTCGAATAAACTCAATCATCAAATAACAATTAATTTAAAAACATTTAAATCAGAAACAGGGGTGTCGATCGACACTCCGATGAGGTGTCGATCGACGCTTGCATTACCTTGGTGTCGATCGATGCACCACAAGGTGTCGATCGACACTAGGTTTCCTGTCCGAGACAGAATTACTCAAACACACCAAAAACACGATTTCTCACAATTTCAATCCGATTCTTACACGAAACAACACACAAACATCACACAATCATCCACAGTTCATACTCAAACATCCTAGACCAATTCCTATTCAACAATTGACAAATCCGAGTGTACAGTCGCGCACTCACCTCGGAAATACGACGAAACGGTGAACGACGAAGAACACGACGAACTGCTGGGAAAACAGCGACGAATCAGAGATGAAACCTCACAGAGAAACATCGAGAAACGCCCTTACTCCTCACGGATTGAACCGAACACAATGAACGGATCACGGGAACACCTCGGATCACACGGATTCTCACGAAAACCCTTCACTCTCTTTGATCTTTGTGTATTTCTCTACTGAAATACGGCCACGAATACGTATTGACGTATTTATACAGAAACCTAGCTCCTTAAACCGGCTCGCCAAACCGATAAATCGATTTTTTAAAACCAAACCGCAGTCCAGACTTGGTGTCGATCGACACTCACCAATGGTATCGATCGACACCCCTTACCAAAATGGACATTTTGGTTTCGGGATGTTACAAGAATCTCCTGGACCGATCAGCTAGCAGCAGAGACATCCTAGTAGCCTTGAACTCTGTCATCCCAAGTCTAACATCAACCGAAAGAGGCATCAGATTGATACCAGATCCTAAATCACAAAGTGAATGTGGGAAACTTCTTGTAGAGATTGAGAAATTAAGCACAAAGTTTCCTAGATCTGGTAGCTTCACTGGGATTCTGCTCTGAATCATCGCGCTCACTGCTTCAGATACTACCACTTCCTTCTTGTTGTTTTTAGGAACGGGAGCTGTGTTTAAAAGAATAGCTCTAATATCCTTAGTAATAAGCGCTCCCTCCTTAGGACTTACACCATTAGCGACCATTCGCTTTACGTATCCCCTTATTATTGGTGAAAGTTTAACAGCGTCGACCAGAGGCATTTCAATCATAATCTTATCTATCATCCACTTACAAACAGCGTCTTCAACCTCCTGCTTAGATCTCCTAGCTCGTGAGAATGGAAGGGGAGGCTTATTGACTTGTTCCCCTATACGAATCGGTGAATCTGCGAGTTTTGGGCTTGTCTGGACATCGTGTCGACCGACACAGTCAGGCCGTCGATCGACACTTGAGATTTCAGTCACAAGATCGTGATTTCTAGGGGGTGTCGATCGACACTCTCCATCAATGTCAATCAACACTTGAATTTTCTTCGCGTCGAGCGACACGATCTCCTCGTCGCTCGACAGGTGCTCTGCAGTCCCAAAAATCGCTTCAAATTTGTTGAAATACCCCTCTTGTTTAGTCAGAACGGCATTGCAAGATCGCTTGGGGGTTATTATCAGTCTTTGCAGGCACAAATCCCTCTTGTTTCTTGACAGATTCTGCAGTTTTAGCGACCTGAACGTCCTGAGAGCTTAATGCTTCTTCACATTCGAAACATTGAGCTTCTTCACATGAGAGCTCAATGCTTCGAATTTACCATTCAAGTCCTGATAAACTGCATCAATCTTCTGGTTGATATTCACCGTTAACTTCTGTTATCCCTCTAAGATCAGCTCAAACATATCTTCCATCTTGCTCTTTTGCTCAGGAGGCTTGTAAGACGAAGAATCATAGTTCCTTTAATAGTTGTTGCTGCTCTGAAATGGCTTCTGATAAGACGATCCATAGCCCTGCTGACCATTGAATTTTTAAAATCCTTTCTGGTTGATGTAATTAACATCCTTGTATGTACTTTCAACCTCTTGCGCAAAGCTAACCGTCTTCTTTCCAGCTAGAAGACTATGCATTGAATCAAGCTTCTTGGTGACTTCAGCGAACTGGTTACCACCGATGTCTTGCTTCTACTGGCTCCTTTAGTAGTCCATATCCTTAGCACTGTTACTATTACCAAGATTCTCGATCAATCTAAAAGCAGACTCTGATGATTTTGTATTGAAGTTCTTGTTGCTCGCAGCATCCAAAGTCACAGAATATTGCAGCGCAATCCCTCTGTAGAAAATATTATGGAGTTGAACCTCGTTCAAACCGTAATGTGGGCAGTCTCTCTGATAGCCCTTGAATCTGTGTCACGCAGCCTTGAAAGCTTCAACATCTCCTGGCTTGAAAGTCAAAATCTGTGCTCTAAGTTCCTTGGATTTTGCATCATCAAAGAAATTGCTTAAGAAAGCATTCTTTGTGTCCATCCAGTTTGTAAGCGATCCCGGTGGGAGTGTCCGTAGCCAATACTTAGCTTTCCCTTGAAGAGAATAAGGGAAGAGCTTGCAGAAAAGGTAGTCCTCAGAAACTCCATTCGCCTTGATAGTAGAGGCTATATCCTCAAACCTCTCGATGTGATCCATCGGGTTCTCATGAGATAGATCGCATAATGGGTCTTGAGCAACTAGTGAAAAACGCCGGTTTGAGCTCAAAGTCATTTCTTTGGAATGGAGGTGGACGGATGTAATCAGCAAGTGTCCGTCTTGGCACAGCGTTCTCATCATTCACCAACAAAATCTGTTGATTCTGGCCTTGGTGTCAATCGATACCAGCAGCGTGTCGATCGACACCCGTAATTTGGTCGCATCGAGCGACAGGTTCATCGCGCCGCTCGACAGACTGCTCAAGATTCGCCTGATTCTCTTCGACGATTAGATTGCCATCGTCATCGATCCTCAGTCCTGCCGGATCACGCAGAAATCCATCTTCTCCGTACGATATGTCCTTGAGCAGCCATCCTTGCTACTCTTCTGTTCTCACGCTCTAAACGTGCAAGCTTCTGAAGACCGTGTTCAACTAGCTCCTTCTCCTTGTTGCTTCTAGTATCAGGCATGTACCTGAAACACAAAACAAAAAGAGACAAGAAACTAGCAAAATAAAAACAAAAAATAAAAAACTTAGACAAAATCCTAATGATAAAAATCTAATGGCGTTGAATCCCCGGCAACGGTGTCAAAATTTGATATGCTCAAATTAACTTTAAGCTACTCTCTCAAATTAAGAGATCAATTTCAGTATTTTAAGGATCGAATCTATAGGGAATCAGATTGCACAATAGATTTAAAACTTTCAGATTATGCTAAGCAGAATAATAAGAATGCAAAAACAAGTAAACAAAGCAGTTCAAACAGTGATGAAATCAATAAAGACCAACGCTAGGCACGGGGAAATCTCCAGTGAATCAGAATTGCAGATAAATCAATTGTTAGGAATATTAAAGCACAGTTCCTGAATATGAACACGAATATAAAATCGATCAGCTGTCGCTGCAAAGATTATCTATGAAAAAACCCTAGAAAGCCAACTGTCGTTGTGAATCCTATGAATCTAAACAAGCAATAAATCCAGGTTCAACTATTCACAAAACCTTAAACCAAATGTCTTTGCAAATAGGAATTTTGCTCATCAAAGGCTAGATCAGGAAATCAATAAAACTGTCGTTTCTATTAAATATCCTAAGATTAAACTTTAGGTCATGAATCTAAAATCAGCAATAAACTCAAGCCAAGATGAAGAACATTCTAATGATATTATCCTAACACCTTTGAATAATCCTAAACCTAACAGGGAAATTACTCAGACATAATCAAAGAAGAAAACATGGTTTTATTAAGAGATATGTCTAAGAAATCAATAAAGTAAAGCATGAAGCCTAAACAATGGCTTAAAAACGTATTTATAGAGGTCCTAAACCGTCCTAAACATAAAAGTAAACATCTGAAACTTTCGGTCTTTGAACGGACATCTTCGAAATCAGGCTTTTGGCTTCTGCGACCATGGTGTCGATCGACACTGATAGTGGTGTCGATCGACACCTTGTTAAATTCATCGTGTGTCGAGTGACAGGATTGGTTGTGTTGCTCGACATATTCAGCCTCTGAAACTTCAATCTGAATTTTTCATCTTTGATTCTTCACTCTGCAATGCTTCAAAACTTCCAGTAAATATCTTTTATGCTCCAAACGACTTTGTACATGAAAAGACTCCAGAACACTACAAAGACTCTAGATAAAAGACTTATATCATGGTCTTAAATGGGTAAAAACCATGATATATTTCCTACGCCTCGCTTCCGCGATCACATTTTTTCCTTACCTGTAACACATGGAAAAAGGGTTGCGTAAGTATTTCATAAATACTTACTGAGCTGGTCATTCCGCCTACTAGCGTAACAAGCAGGCTCAGATAAACATTGCAACACGCATTACAAACCATCTCAACACATAACATATAAATTTAACACATTTCTCGAAAAACAGACTGTGTGTCGAGCGACACGACCAAAAGACTAGTGTCGAGCGACACCACAAAGGTCACAATCATCCTCACTAACAGATCGCAACATCTTTGTTGGGCATACCAAGATCGTTACCCCGACAATTGGCTCTTCAGAGATGTTAATGTTCGCTCTGATACCACTTGTAATGCCCCGACTGCCCCTCCTGTGGGTCCATTCCACTTACAGGCCCATGGGACCACTATGTCCGACGATCGGTGCGTTAGTCCGGGAGGCTCAGAAGTCATGTTTACTGACCATGTAAATCACCACGCGATCTTTTCTCAGTAGGTCACCCATCTTGAAACTACTCCAGCTTAAGCACGCTTAACTCTGGAGTTCTCTCAAGACCAGTGACCGAAAAGATAAGTGCATTTTGGTGACATAGGAAGCCAAATCAATTATTTTAAGCCTCTCCACATATAACGCATATACCATATATGTCCTAAGCCGGGGTGTCACAAGTTGATTTAATTAATGTATTCATTAAGATCCTATTTGAATGATACCTAGGATTAATATGTTTTTTAAGACTCTCTTTAAACGACACCTGAAATTTTTCACTTTTAGTGTCTCCTCAATTAATATATATAGGATATGGATCAATTTTTATTCTATAATAACACTTTACTAAAATAGCATTTGGTTTTTGACACTTTAGTAAAAATAGTGCCCTTTAGACACTTTGTACCACTATTCATGGTTTTACTACCCTCCCCACTCCAGCAATTACAAATGTGTCATTTCTCTCTATTTCTCAACCCTCCACGCCAACCTCTTCTTCTCTTTTTATATTTGTTCTCTATTTTCCTTATTCCTATGGTTATATAAAAAATTTCTTTTTAAAAATTTTCAAACATGATTTTTTTTCTTAATCTTTAGAGTTCTATATTACCGTATTTTCGCATAGTTATAATGTTTCTAATTTTATGACTCCATGTGTTTCTTGTTATACATATTAATATGTGTGTACATATGTTTACGTGTACGTGTATATGTATAAATGTACATATGTTAAAAATGTATGATCTATATTCACATGTATATGTGTACACGGTGTATGTATGTACATATGTTTTTATGTGTACGTATATGTATGTATGTATGTATGTATGTATGTATGTATGTATGTCTTACGTGTACGTGTATGTGTATATAAGTGTGAAAATATTTTATATTGTATGTGTACGTGTATGGGTATGTACATACGTTTTATAATGTATATGTCTGTTTGTGTACATGTATATGTATATATATATATATGTGTACATATGTTTTATATCTCTGTATGTGTGTACATGTGTTCTATATGAGTACTTGTATTTGTGTACATATATTTTATAGTGTACGTGTATGTGTATACGTATGTGTGTACATAGGTTTTACATGTACGTGTATGTGTATACGTGTGTACATTTGATTTATATCTATGTATGTATGTACATATAATTTATACGTATACGTGTATGTGTATATGTATGTGTACATATGTTTTACGTGTGCGTGTATGTGTATACGTGTGTGAGACAGTTGGAAAACCCTAGGATTAAGAAGCACTAAACCTAGATTGAAATCAAGTTCACAAGCAATGAACTTGAAAGATAAATCTCTGGAATCCACCAGAAAAAGATTTTGCAATCCACCAAAAAGAGAAAAGCTCTCAAACTTTGATTAAGAAAAATAAGTTATCTCTTTGAGCCTGTCGGTGTTTAAATCGCAAAAGAGAAACCCTAAAAGAGCATCTAAGATCCAAAAGAAAAAGGAAAATATATAAAAATCTAAATTAAGGAAAATTGGAAAATAATAGAAAATATCTCCTACATCAGTCTCCTCCACTTCCAAAGAACTCGACCTCGAGTTCTAATCTGGATAATAAATAACATCTGGCTTGAATGGACAACCATAGTTGCTAACTTGTAGCTTGTTGTACTTCAAGTTCTTTTCATCATAAACAACCACAACTATCCTGCACGAACCATAGTTGGTAGGTGAAACAACCAACTTTTTAAAAAAAAAAAATTATAATTAACCTGTAATCAGTATTCCCATAAATATTAATTCTCAACGATTAATTCAAACAACAATCAAACAATAACCAGCGAAAATAATTAAACACTTAAACCAGAACTAATAAAATAATCCATAAATCACATAAATAATTAAACCAAATAATTCAACAACAATCTGAATTCCATAATCATCTTAAGCTAGCAACCTAAACACCAAGTTCTAACTCAAACAACAAATCATAAATAGAAATCCTAATCATCCTCTCTCATTTCCTTGGTTCCACGATCATACTTTATTTTTAACTGCATCACATGGGAAAAAGAGATGCGTAAGTATTTCATAAATACTTAGTAAGACGGACATTCCGTCTACGACAATACACACGTGCATAACGAACCACAAAGCAATAATAACAAGTTTAACGAGTTCATAACACAACAAAAACACAGTTTCTGCAGAATTCGGCTCACTGTCGATCAACACACCAACCAGTATCGATCGACACACCAGTCAAGTCAGTGTCGATCGACACAACACTAGGTGTCGATCGACACCTGACTAGAATTCGTGAAATCAAACATCTCCTCTCTGGTTCGATTCCACAACTCCAATTATAGTCGATACATGCAGAAACCTAAACAGCCACAATCCACAAGCAACAGAAACACAGAAGCATAACACAATTCCATCAATAAACCATTAGACACACAAAAATCATTGATTCAACCGTTTGGTTTACCTAGATAAGTCACGGTCGCACACTTACCTTGGTAAAACGGATTTGGGAAAGAAAGACTACGAAATCAGACCACGAACATTGACTTCCTTCGCCTTCACTGGAAATCACCAACACCTCGATTCTATTGCTCCCAAACACACTCTCGAGTCTTTACAACGATTATCGATCACAACGGCTCACAAATTCTCTCTTTCTCTTCTAAAACATGTTTTCACTCTTAAACTTTTGAAAAATGACTAACATTTGCAGCTGGGGAATATAAACCACGAGCTAGGGTTCCGCACCCGAAACCAACCCAAACCGAGTAGTTAAAATCGAACCGCAACGAAACCGAAAACATTGGTGTCGATCGTAACCCTTACCAAAATACTGAATTTTGGTTTGCGGATGTTACAGTAGGCTTCATCTTGTTGGATGCTTCGTTGGAATCTTCTTAATAAAGATAACCATCACATTATCATACTTTTTGGCTCTCTTAAACTGGTGATTAACAAGCATATTTCTTTCTTCTTCATCTGGAATCAACTCTTTGAAATTCTTTTGGTTTACTAATATGCCTTTTGGAATCTTTGTCTCTTCTATTTCTAAACTTATGTCCGGTATTGGAATATCAACCGCTAAATCTTCACTGTGGTGATTCCTTTGGTCAATCTCTATCTCTATTGGATCTTTTTCATTAGAGTTAGAACTTTCAACCATGACAACATGATCGTCTTCGTTCTTTGAAACCCTAATTAGTTCTTCTCTTTTCTCTTTTCGTCGGTTGCCAATCTTGTTTACTAACTCTGTAATATGATTCACCATGTTGAACCCTAATTGGTTCCCTTCTCCTCACGTTTCCCCTATCTCTTTTTTGTTTGATGTTGTTGGCGAATCTAACCTCAGTCACTAGATTTGCCATCTCATCTTTCAAAGCAGTTAGGGCCGTGGTAATCTCTCCGGTAAAACCTTGCATATCTGCTTTGGTGGTTGATTGATCTCCCATGATCAAGTGTTGAAAAGAGTAGGAGAAAGCATGCTCTAATACCACTTGACGCAGTCGAAAAACCCTAGGATTAGCAAGCCCTAAACCTAGATTGAAATCAAGTTCATAATGATGAACTTGAAAGACAAATCCCTGAAATCCACCAGAAAAACTGTCAAACTTTTATTAAAAAAAAAATAGTTATCTCTTGGAGGCTACAATAATAAGTGTTGAAATAGCAAAAGAAAACCCTATGAGAGAACCTAAAACCCGAAAGATATATAAAAATTCAAATTAAGGAAAATTAGAAAATAATGGAAAATGCCTCCTACATCAGTGTGTACATATGTTTTATATCTATGTATGTGTGTACATATATATTTTTAGTGTATGGTTTGTTTTAGATCTATGTACATGTGTACATATAAGTTCTGTGCACTTATATAAAATATTCTGAAAAATGAAGTCAATAACTATATCAATATGGATATTAAATTGTAAAGAAAAATAAATTTAAACGGAATAAATCAAAATATTTTTTTATTAAAATAAAATATAGAATACATGTGATTGTAAAATAAGAGGAATGGGTAATATAAAGAAAAAGAAAAAAACAGAGCCTACACCACGTTAAAGAGAAGGAACGATTGTAACGTCCGTGAACCAAAATGTTGAATTTTAGTGTGGGTGTTGATCGACACCAAGAGGTGTGTCAATCGACACCACTGATTTTAAACCAGTCTGGTTTAATATCAATTGTTCGGTTTGGGCGTGGTTTAGAGTTTGAAACCCTAAGCTCGTGAATATATGTGCGACAAGCCTCTCTATTGATCGGGAACTAGAGAATTTTATTGATTTTTGAGAGAAAAGAAAAAGAGAAGTGAGTTTTATTGATTGTGGTTGTTCTTAAGCGTGTTTCGTGGCTTAAAGAGCAAATAATTGAATTTGTGGTGTTAATCTAAGAGACAGTTGACAAAAATCAGACTCGTGGGTTTGAGAAGAGTCTCAATTTTTTGGTTGTTCCCTTTCCTTGATAAAAATCGTTCCATAGTTGAGGTGAGTGTGCGACAATGGCATATTTAGGTAATGGAATGTGTTGAATCCTTGTGTTTGTTGAATTGTGGATTGTTTGATGATGAAATTGGAATTATTTCTATGATTTCGTGCTGTTTTGGGGTCTTTTGATGTTGATTTGCAGGAGATCGAATCGACGCATTCTGGAATCAAACCAAAGAGGAGAACGTTCGATTCTAGCCATCTGCGGCCATGTGTCGATCGACACCAGACTCTGTCGGGGTGATTTTTGTTGTTTGATGTTGGATGTTGATTGTTTTATTTTGTATTATGATGTTTCATTACATGTGTGTATAGTCGTTGATGGAATGACCGTCTCACTAAGTATTTATGATAATACTCACGCATCTTTTTTATCCATGTGATGCAGGTAAAGATAAAGGTGATCGTAAAATCATGGCGATAAAGAAGAGGATGATCTAGGGTCATGTTTTAGAGTTTGATTTAAATTTGAATTTAGAACCTAGTTTAGGTTGATGAATAATTATGAGTATTGAATTGGAATTGATGATTGGTTAATTCAGGTTTAAATTGACTTGATGATTTCCGCTGGTTTTTGTGGTTTGATTGCTTGAGTTGAGAATTAATAGTTATGAGAGTATCAATTTAGAATTAAATGTTAAATTTAAAATCGCGTTAGGTTGTATCAATTTGGTATCAGAGCCCTTAAAGTTTTAAGGCGGGAAAATGAATGGTTTAAGATTGTTGCTTGAATTGGTTATGAGTAGTTAGTCAATTATGTGAGTTTGGAGTCTTAGATAATCATCTTCTAGCCTTCAATGTGATTCCACGGTAAGAGTTTGTGTGATTTCTATTTTTACGTTCTAGTTTTCTTAGTCTGCATTTTTGGGAAATGCAGTGAGTGATGGCTAGGGTTGCTAGAGGTTTGTGGTCAGGGACGAGTGATTGAGTCCGCCGAGAGTGTGGCCCCTAGTACGTCACATAAACAGGTTGCTAATTCTTAGTCGTTTCAAGAGAAGTCTGTGGGTGAATCCAGTATGAGTACCAATGCAAGGACTTGCGGTATCGAAGTGGCTAGTGCTGCAATAGCCCTATGTGTGGGTGATACTACAGGTGTAGCTCAGAGCCAAGATGATCGTCTGGCGGATCTGTTGACCTTGTTATTGGAGCGGTTACCGGGTGCGGTACCAGTGCAAACTCCAGTGGTACCACCTGTGGTAGAGGTGCAGCCGAAAGTTACGGTTGTTGAAGAGGTTCTATGTATCTTGCATTGATGAGGCGGTGCTAAGCCTAAGGTGGCTAATGAGTGGCGAATGAGGATTGAGCATAATTTTTGCTCTATCAGATGTCCCGAAAAATACCGGGTTGAGCTGGCAGTGCATTACCTGGATGGTGACGCACATTTCTGGTTGAGAGGTGTTGAGGCCAGGAGGAGGTCGGCAGTGTAGACTTGAGGGGAATTCTTAGCTGAGTTTAATGCCAAGTATTTTCCTCAAGAGCCTGTGGACCGGTTAAAGACACGGTTTTTGGAGCTGGTTAAGGGTAACTAATATGTGCGTGATTATGATGCAGAGTTTAGAAAATTCCTGGTTTGTGCTAGTCGAGGTTTGGAGAACCAGTAAACTCATGTGAAAAGGTTCTTGAGATGACTTTGGCCTTATTTGAGGATACGTTGACCAAGTACGCCTTGAGGGAAGTGTTGGTCGAGATGGTTGTGGCTATTGAGGTGGATTTGAGGGATCAGGCCGTAGTGGTTGTCTCTGCTTCTCTAGTTGTTTAGCCGATGAAGCACCAGCGGCAGGTGGCTCCTAGCAAAGGTGGCAAGCCTGCGCAGGAACAGAAAATGAAGTGGGAGGACACATCCAAGTTGAGCGAGAGTGGTCGTGGATGCTTTGGTTGCGGGAGCATGGAACACCAATTGGCAAGCTATCCTAGGTGGGACAAGTTGTGGGATACGCGGGTGTTTTTCCACTGCAGAGAGTCTAGATATATCAAGCCAAAATTTCCCAATCTGCAGTTGATGGTAGTGGCAGCAGTGGCAGCAGTGCAGCCGATGGTAGTGGCAGTTGTGGAGCCAGTGGCAGTGGTTCAGCAGGTGGCACAGATTGCAGCAGCACCGCGTGTGTACACTCCGATGGAGTCTGGTGGGCCAAGTTTTAGACCGTTCATAGGTAATTTCCAAACTCAAACTTGTTAAATTATATTTAATGTTAGAATGAGGTTGATTGGGTTTGTGTTATCCTGCAATGAAATGATAGGTTTCTTAGCACATGAGGTTTGTGCAGGAACCTTATTAGTAGGCGGTTTTGGGTATCATGTGTTGTTTGATTCTAGAGCATCGAATTGTTTCATTACTCCGAAGTATGCCGAGAACAACGGTATTCGGAGCGATGCCGCTGAGCAGCTGGGTAGAGTCAAGGTGGCTGGAGGGAGGTTTCTAGTGACTTTTGGGTGTGCGAGGGGCATCGATATTCAGGTGGCTGATGAGTCAATGCCAGCAGACTTGGTTATTGGCCCTGTAGAGTTGTACGACGTCATTTTGGGTATGGATTGGCTGGATCGGTACAAAGTTCATCTCGATTATAATCAAAATCGAGTTGTGTTTGAGCACCAGGTAGGGAGGTTGGTCTATCAAGATGTGAGACCGACTTCAAGGAGTCTCAATATCTCAGGTATTCAGGCAGAGCAGATGCTTGAGTGGGATGTGAGGTGTATTTAGCAACGGTTGTGATGCCAGATACTGTTGGAAAGGTGGTTGTTAGATATATCAGGGTGGTTCGAGAATTTAAGGATATGTTTTGGTCGTTATAGGGATTGTCGCCGTCTCGGTCTGATCTTTTCATGATTGAGTTAGAGCCCAAGATAGCTCTAATAATCTAAGGTGCCTTATATGATGGCTCCAGCAGAATTGGCAGAGATAAAGAAATAGCTAGATGAATTGATGGGTAAGGGTCTTATCCATCTGAGTAGTTCACCATGGGAAGCACCGGTGTTGTTCGTAAGAGTTTCCAGGTATGTATTGATGATTGGGGACTTAACTGAGTCATTGTAAAGAACAAATACCTTCTTCCGCGGATTGATAAGTTGTTAGATCAGCTGAGAGATGCTACTTGGTTCTCCAAGACTAACTTTGCGTCGGGATATCATCTGATTCCGATTGATGAGGCAGATGTCAGGAAGACAGTATTCAAGACGAGATATGGGCATTTCGAGTTTGCGGTTATGCCTTTCGGTCTGACAAATGTACTAGTAACGTTCATGAGATTGATAAATGGAGTGTTCCATGAGTATCTGGATGAGTTTTATTCATCTTTCTTAATGATATTATTCGAGGAGTCCTAAGGAGCATGAGGTGCATATGAGATTGGTTTTGGAGAATCTTTGAGAACATGAGCTTCGAAAGCAGAATATGTTTGCTAAGTTGAGCAAGTGTAGTTTTGGCACCAAGAGATGGGTTTTCTCGGCCATATTGTTTTTGCAGAGGAAGTCTCTATGGATTTGGTGAAGATAGAGGCTATCAGGGAATCGCCTAGACTGAGTAACGTCACTGAGATTAGGAGTTTTCTCGGGTTGGCAGGATACTACCGGAGATTCCTCAAGGGTTTTACAAGTATGGCTCAGTCTATAATGAAGATGACAGGGAAGGATGTCTCTTTGTCTGGTCTTCGAAGTGTAAAGAGTGCTTCGCGAACTTAAAGTTGATATTGACGGGTACACCAGGGTTGGCTTTGCCCAAGCCAGGCGAGCCTTATGTGGTGTATATGGATGCTTTGGGGGTTGGTATGGGTTATATACTGATGCAACATGGAAGGGTTATTGCTTATGCTTCGAGGTTGTTGAGGAAGCACGAGGGTTATTATCCTACGCATGATCTTGAGCTCGGTCCAGTGGTTTTCGCCTTAAAGATTTGGAGGTTGTATGTTTATAGTGGAAAGGTTCAGGTGTTCACATATCATAAGAATCTGAAGCATATCTTTACTCTGCCATGTGAGGCAGAGAAGTTGGTTGGAGTTATTGGCAAATTATGATCAGGACATTGTTTACCATCCTAGTAAAGTTAATCAAGTGACAGATGCTTTGATTTGGTGGTGGGTTTCTTCGGCTGAGGAGCTTGATGTAGGGGCCTTAGTGAGCGAGATTAGTATGTTGAGATTATGTGCTCTTTCGCAAGAGCCTTTGAGATTGGAGGCAGTTGAACAAGCAAATATTATGAGCAGGATCCGAGTAGCTCATGCGAGGGATCAAAGTTGTATATATGCTTCTAAGGTTGATGGTTCTGAGTATCACGTCTCTTCAAATAAGACAATTTGGGTGCATATGCGATTTATGCGCCTAATGATGAGATTTTGAAGCAGGAAATTCTGAGGGAGGCTCATGTAAACATGTATTCTATTCATCCGAGAGAAACTAAGATAGACCGTGATCTAAAACGGTATTATCACTGGGTCGGGATAAAGAAAGATATTGCTAAGTGGGTCGCAGCCTGCGGTTCGTGCTAGTTAGTGAAGGATGAGCATCAGGTTCAGAGTGGATTGTTGTTGAGTTTACACATTCCATAGTGGAAGTGTGATACGATCACGATGGATTTTATGGTTAGATTGCCATATTTTTTACCTCAGATGTGATTTGGGTGATTATGGATTGTCTGACTAAGTCAGCACATTTTCTGGCCATTAAGAAGACCAATAGAGCAGCGATTTTGGCCAAAAAGTATGTAAAGGAGATAGTGAGGTTGCATGGAGTGCCAGCCAGTATTGTGTCGGAATCCCAAGTTCACTTTAGAGTTTTGGAAAGCGTTTTAGACTGAGATAGGTACTAAGGTGCACATAAGTACAACCTATCATCCTCAGACGGATGGGCAGTCTGAGAGGACAATTTAGACACTTGAGGATTTGTTGAGGATGTGAGGCATTAGTCATTGGGCAGATCACTTATGCTTTATTGAGTTTGTATATAATAACAGCTATCAGACGAGTATTGGTATGACTCCTTATGAGGCGTTGCATGGGAGACCATGTTATACGCCTTTATGCTAGACCCAAGTGAGGGAGATGAGCATTTATGGTGCAAATTTTGTTCAAGAAATGACGAAGAAGATTCGTGTTTTGAAGCTGACCTGAAGGAGACTCAAGATCGGTAGAGGATTTATGTTGATAAGAGGAAAAAGGAGTTAGAGTTTGAGGTAGGAGATCGAGTGTATCTCAAGATGGCTATGCTGAGGGGTCCAAGCAGACCCATTTTGGAGAATATGTTGAGTGCAAGGTTTATGGGTCCGTTCAGAGTTGTGGAGCGGATTGGACCGGTGTCTTATCTTTTAGAGTTGCCTCATATTATGAAGGCATTTCATAAGTTGTTTCATGTGTCGATGCTGAAGAAGTGTCTACACAAGTCTGAGGAGGTGGTGGCTAAGATTTTGGTAGATCTTCAGGCTAATCTAACTTTGAAGGCGAGAGCTGTAAGGATTCTCGAGAGGAGAGTCATGGTTCTGCGCCAGAAGAAGATACCGTTGATGAGAGTCATGTATGACTTTGATGGTGTAGAGGAGGAGAATTAGGAGCCCGAGGCTCAGATGAAGGTAAAGTTCAGGAAGTGATTCGACAAGCAGGTTGTGGCTTGAGCTTTGAGTCTTGGTGGTTTCTAGGTTCATAGTTTTAGCTTTATGCTATGCTATTTTGTTTCATGTAATTTTGTTTGGGTTGTAACCATTTGTGCTAAACCTTATTTGTTGGTTTAGAGTTGACTTGTGTATTGGTCATGATTTGAGTTGATATCCCGGGATAGTGGAATGTCATGTTAGAATCATATGAGGTAGTTCTAGTCGATAGATGTTTATAGACGTTTAAGAATTGATTACTCTAAGGGAAAACAAATTTCCATGAATAACTCATTTGAGGATGATTAGTTCTCCAGAGGGGATGATTAGTTCTCTTGTATGCTTATTTAGGATGATTATTTCCCAGTATATGTATTGAGAGATGACGAGTTCTCTTGAGGGGATGATAAGTTTCCCTGTATACTGATAGCTCAAGGGATTTGTTCATGAGAGTGTGAGTGGTATGATGCACCGATAGCTCTAAGGATATGTTCTTGTGAGTGTAAGGGGTATGGAAATGAGTTAAGATTTTTGATCTCGAGTAGTGCTGGCCGGGTTGGGTCAGGAGTATAGTCCATGGTGGTCTATTTTGCAGGATTCGAGGCCGAATCCATGGTAGTGGGGGAGAGTTATAACGCTCGTGAACCAAAATTTTGAATTTTGGTGTGTGTGTGTGTGTGTGTGTATGTGTGTGAATGTGTCGATCGGCACCATTGATTTTGAACTAGTCCGGTTTGACATCAATTGTTTGGTTTGGGCATGGTTTTGGGTTGGAAACCCTAAGCTCATGAATATATGTGCGAGCAGCCTCTATTTTATTTATTTTTGAGAGAAAATAATGAGAGAAGTGAGTTTTAGTGATTGTGGTTGTTCTGAAGCGTGTTTCGTGGCTTAAAGGGCAAGGGATTGAATTCGTGGTGTTGTTCTAAGAGAAAGTAGATGAAAATCAAACTCGTGGGTTTGAGAAGGGTCTCAATTTCGTGGATATTCCCTTTCCTTGATCATAATCGTTCCATACTCGAAGTGAGTGTGCGACCATGACTTATATGGGTAATGGAATGTGATGATTCCTTGTGTTTGTTTAATTGTGGATTGTTTGATGATGGAATTGGAATTACTAATGTGATTTTGTGCTGTTTTTGGTGTCTTTTGATGTTGATTTGCAGGAGATCGAATTGACGCAGGCTGGAATCGAACTAGAGAGGAGAATAATCGTTTCTAGCCATCTGTGGCCATGTGTCGATCGACACCACACTCGGTCGTGGTGATTTTTGTTGTTTAATTATGGTTGTTGATTGTTTTATTTTGGATTATGATGTTTCATTACGTGTGTGTATAGTTGTTGATGGAATCTCCGTCTAACTGAGTATTTATGATAATACTCACGCATCTCTTTTATCAATGTAATGCAAGTAAAGATAAAGTGTGATAGTGAAATCATTGAGAAGAAGAAGAAGATGATCTAGGGTCCTGTTTTAGAGTTTGATTTATATATGAATTTAGAACCTGGTATAGGTTGCTGGATAATTATGAGTATTGAATTGGAATTGATGATTGGTATTTGATTGGTTAGTTCTGGTTTAAATTGACTTGATGATTTCCGCGGGTTTTGTTGGTTTGATTACTTGAGTTGAGAATTAATATTTATGGGAGTATTGATTTGGAATTAAATGTTTTTTTTTTAAAACGGGTTATGTTGTTTCAATGATTATATGTGTGTGTGGGACAAGGGTCATAATCGTCATCTTGCATGTCAAAGTGTCAAACCCAATAATAGTTTTACTAAAGTGTTAAAAAAGGATTTGGTATTTGAAAAAAGCGTCACTTTGCCCTATTATTTCATCTTTTTTTGTGCTAACACATTCTTCATTACTTTAACATGGCATCACATAAAAAGAATAAATTAAACATCCTTTTAGAAGTTAGACAACATAAATTAAATGCATTACAACATAAGATAGATAAATCATTGCGAGAAATAGACGAACAGATCTGAGGAAGACCTCAAATGCATCATAAATAGTCTTCACGACAAAGGTGCATAATCTAGGATTGGTCACTTTCCAATATAATGTTGAATTCGAAATCCTACCTCAGTTGTTTCTTTTGGTTCCAAAAGAAATGTGAAAGAAAACAAGACGATGAGTTTTTTAAAAGGATATGTGTGGATCATATAGAGTACCGTGCCTAAACACATGCGAACAAAGCACATGACTTGGGCCCCTGTTTTTTAACCATTTTTAAGGCCCCCAAATTCTTAAATTTATATATATATATATATATATATATATATAAAGAACTTTGCTCTCTTCTCCTTCCACCACGTCAGCATCCACCTGGCATCTGCTCATTAGAAAAAAAAACTACTCCAAATCCATATATCTATATAATATATTAAGGTTTACACAAACCAAAGTAATGAGAGGCTAATGCCATGTGTCATCTATTATCTTCACATTTGAAATTTTTTTTTTTTTTGTAACTTAATTCCAACAATCTATATTTAACTCAAACAATTAAATGTTTTATTGTAAACTTTTAATGATTTAAAAATATATATTTTATTAATATGTTTAAGGTTATAGTTTTTATATACGTAATTGTGATTTGGTTTTTAAAAAAGTCACAAAAGAAAAGCTTTGCTAAAAAAAGCCCATAACATGAACAAAAAAAATATTGTGAAAAAATTAAAAATGATTTTAAGACTCTTTAGATTGCTAGAATGCTAAAGTATGATAGGAGAGATTTAAAATGAATATTTTCTTTTTAAAGTCCTCACATCCAGTGGCGATCTAGACGACAATTTTATATGGGGCACAATCAATATATATATATATATATATATATATATATATATTAATTATATATTATATATAGAATCTAATTAATTATAATGTATTATGATGATAAAAAAATACTACATAAACTATCAAAAAAATTAAGTCTTATCTTGGATTTTTTTTGTTTTACAGTTTTGTATCAAAATATAAAATTTTATTCATTTTTAGTGTTATTAACATAAAATTGTATATTTTGTTTTATAAATTTGACTGCTATTTCATATAGATATTGACTAAATAATAGGAAAAACTTGACATGCATGAAGAAAACAAATTTAAAAAAAAAGAAAACCATCTATGAAAAATGTATATATAAACGTGAAAAGATAAAGAAATAAGTCTGTTTTGAAAAACAAAAGCAAAGAGGAGCATGGCCTTGAACGTTTGCTCTGTAATGCTTAATTTAAGATAATCGACCACCTGAGCTACGATAGCTTATTACTGCATAGTGCAATTTTTTCTGAATAATTAGTGTGTGGCACGTGCCACAATATTTTGTAAGTGGATCCTCCCCTGTGACTCACATCTTCTCAAACCCGATTTCCAATTACCTTTTAGTATGATCAATACAATTTGTAATCGACATAACAATTTTAATCAAGACTCTTGAAAAAAGGCTTAGTCCACCACAAATTGTGAATATAGAAAAACAGAATCACTTCATCAATAAATCAATGTTAAAGATGAAAATCACATCAAAATAATAAGAAAATGAGGCAAAATATGATAAACATCAATTATTCTCTCATTAAGATTCATTGTTCTAATGAAATAAACACAAGATGCATTTTAACATCTTTGTTGAGATGATGCAAATGTCTTAATAGAAAAGAAAACATACAACTTCTCTTATCAATATTTTTTTTAGAAATGTGTTTGATGAAAGAAAAAAGACTACTTGAAACAACCAAGTTTTATTTTTTTACTTAAACATTTCTACTGCAGAACATAAACATTTAAACCAATAATAATCCAATAAATCCATAAAAACAAATAAATCCTTTAACCAAATTAAATCAGATAACCATATTCAGGAATGATCCAAAACAATAAACTAGCAACCTAAAACGTTTGGTTCACTAGACTAAAACAGAACAACAACCCTATCATCATCTTCCAACGGCCTCAATTCCACGATCACACTTTTCCTTTACCTGCAACTCAAAAAGAAACCGGGAATTGCGTGAGTATTATCATAAATACTCAGTGGAGTGGTCATCCCGCAAACAGGAAATGCGCAAAAACAGACATCAATAATCAACACAATTTTTAAAACTTAATTACACCAATTTCCAAATTAAGATAACCAATTTTCAGATTAGTTTAAACAATTTCCAGATTAACAATACCGAGATTAATTAACCAATTTTTAAACGAAAACAGCAAGCAAAAACTGGGTGTCGATCGACACTCCACCCTGGTGTCGATCGACACTTTGTTTCAAGACCCGAGACCGAACATATCCTCACACTGTTCATCTTGTTACGCGACGAGTCGATACAACAATCACACACACAATTTGCACACATACAGAGACAACATCACGTAATACAGTAACGAAAATGACTATCAATGATCAACAATCCCTAATATCCGTTTCTAACACTTTTCCTAACGATCACGCACTCACCTCGCGATTCCGGATTAAAGGAGAAAAAGGAACGAACGACGGCGAGGAATCAGCGAAGAACACCACTGATCTGATCACCCCGAGTCTGGAAATTCGCTGAAACGATCGCGACTACGACGAACAATGATCCTTTGCCTCTACCACTCTCTAAACACGTTCCTATAGATTTCTTTGCAACAATCCACAATAAAACACAGCTTTTCTCTCTCAATTCACCAAAAATTCTTTCCTCTCCCACCGCCACAAACAGCAGAACGATTATATAAGGGAAACCCTAGGTTTAACCCATTAGACCGAGCTAAACCGTAATTTAAAATCTAATCCGATCGGCCAAAAATGCATGGTGTTGATCGACATTGCACCCTGGTGTCGATCGACACCCTTACCGAATTTCCAAATTTCGGTTTGCGACGTTACACTACTAATCTTATTTTTCAAGGAACCATGGTGAATAAGTATAGACATACAAGTTAGGAATTTGTGCCAAAGACGATGTCTTCTACATGTTGTAAATTTACAAGCAGTATATATTTTTCCATACAATGTCAAATACGTCCAACAATTTGCTAAAAATATTTAGTCTTCTTAACTAGATAATTATTTACTATAAGCATCAAATGTATGTAATATTAAATACACAATATAAATCCATAAATTATAAATTATTGCATATGTTATATGTTAATTTTCAAATCCACAGAACGGGTGGACATCCTCTAGTATAACTAAACGACACAACCCACTATAAGTACAACTAAACGACACAATAATATCCATAGCTAAACGACACAATAATATCTATAGCCAATTATGTTCATATTGGGCCTCCGAATCATAAAGCCCAGTTGTGTGTCTAGGTCTCCTTTCTCCCCCACCCATTTTTCATTACGTTCCAGTGGAAGAGACTTTCGCCGCAAACCTCTGCCTTTCTCTCTTCACTACCACCACTCTGAAACCCTTAATAGCGGCAGACATGAATCACCCATATGTAACGGTTAACACTCCCCCAAACCTACAACACCCTCCATTAATTGCCACCTCCACCATCGCCGTGCCCTTTGGCTTCCCGTAACGGAAGCGTAACCGCATCAACCCACTCCCAATGGTATTATTGCTGTCTAATTACTGCACCTCACATGACATCCTTCCACCTCTCCTTTATATATGCACGTATACAAGGTTACATTCTCACGCACCTATTAGCGTACACATAATCCCTCTTCTACACTCTTTTTATTTGTATAGATTTACCGAAAATGGCTGCAACAAATGTCCAGTTTTCCTCACTTAGGTCTGGCCGCCCTCTCCAAAATATTGTTGGTAGGCTTGTCCGGTTCTGGGATGCACGTAACGTGAAGAAGGGAGGTGAGCATATAAGCATTGATATCCTTCTTATCGACGAAAAGGTAATCTCCTCTTCTAACCATTTCTCCGTTGCAAGTTACGAATCTATATACATAAAATTTTGGTCAAATAATTGAATCCCAAACCCTCCCCTCCATATAGATGCATTGAAACAATTGACTGACCATCACCTTCTTCTTTTAAATTTCAGGCACTACAAGAAAACAGAATTTTTGCTACTCAATTTTGCGACTAAATAATTGGTCGCTTAATTTAGCGACCAATTCGCGACTAATAATAATTAGTCTCAAATCAGTCGCAAAATTGCGACTATCACTATTTGTCGCAATTTAGTCGCAAATTTAGCAACCAACTAGCGACTAAATCGAGTTTTAGTCGCAAAAAACTGGTACAAAAACACGTGTTTTACTATTTGGGTTAAATGTATCGAATTTTTGCGACTACAAACGTTTGTCGCAATTTAGTCGCAAAATTAGCTACCAATTAGCGATTAATTCGCGACCAAATTTGGTAGATTGCTAAATAATCGCGTTTTAGTCGCAAAAACTGGTACAATGTCGCGTGTTTCATCAAGATGGTACACACTACAAGAAATTTGAGTATATATAGCATTAAAATATAGCGTTCTTTGTTTTTCTGCTATAATAAATATCAACCTTTTTTATTATAGCGTTTGCATAAATATAAACGCTATAAATAGGTAGACAAAAAATTTTATTTTGTGACGCTTTTTGGTTAATATACAATACATAGCACTTTTTTCTTTTAAATGCGGTGTTAGAGATTTGGCGGAAAAACCTAAAAATTGGCGGCCCGGTAAACCTAAAGACGTAGCGCCAGACACCCATAAGAGGAGAAGAAGAAGACATTAAGCAATCCACGAAACTTCTCTGTAAGAGAGCCTCTCCAAATTTCCACGCGTTTCAATCTCCTCTATATAAACTTTCTTCCTCTCAATTCACCAAAATCCACTCAATTCCGTTTCTGGGTTTCATATAAATTTCCGATCTTTCTCTCAAAATTCTTAATTTCTTAAAAGGATTTTCAAAAATTCAATCACCATGGTTCGTTGTAGCAACAACCTTGTAGGTATTCCCAACTTTATCGTTTTTCTCCTCTCGGTTCCGATCTTAGCCGGAGGAATCTGGCTAAGTCAAAAAGGCTCAACGGAGTGTGAACGTTTTCTCGACAAACCCGTGATTCGCAATCTCCCAGCTGATTAGGTCTCATTCGATTTCCTTCATTCTCTATCTCGATCTCTCCCAAACGTCGTCTCGATCTGTCTCGCCCTCCGTCTCATCCCATCTCACTCTTGGTCTCGAGATCTCTCATTATCAGCCTCTATCCGGCTCCTAAAACAGTTGCAAAGGTAAACAATCAGATCTCTCTCCTTCGTTTCCTGGATTCGATCTCCTCAAATTGGATACTTACTGAATCGAATTCGAAAGCTAAATTTACTTTTTTTGAACTGTTGTTGTGTCTAGCTTATAATCGGAACCAAAAAGCAGAGAGTGGTTACTTCCGACCAAATTCAGATGGTTCCATTGAAGTTGTCATATCTTAAAGCGCATATATCGTCGAGGCCCTGGTAAACAAAATTCAGTATTACCCTTTTAGATATTTATCACACAATTCGTGTTTCTGATTTTGATTAAAAATTCTTGTCTTCAGAAAGGAACATATATACAATGTAGATGATCAGTCAATCATGCTCAAAAGAAGTATTGTGGGCAATGTGTGGAAGGTTTCGCTTCGATCAAACAGGTAAATTGTTCGATTTCGTGTTTCTGTTCTTGGATTTTGTTGATTTGAAGTTGAAATTGCGATTGATTTGTACTAAATGTGTATAACAATTCGGGAATGGTGTGTAGAATGTTCGGTGCATTGTTTGATTAAGAGAGACGATTCTTTTCTTCTATGAGTATGTATATGGCACTTGTTTCATTAGCTTAAGTAACTATTGTCTATAAAGTGATAAAGAAAAGTGTTTTTGGGTTGTCTAAGTATGTCAGATTCTTGAGTATAACTTTTTTTCTCATATATGCAAAGCTTGATTGTTTTTGTTATTTTTGTGTTTTTATATAATCAATCAATACTTTACTTATCAGATCCGGCAAGTTTTGAATCAGCTACAATTATCTTCAAAATGGGTGGTAAAGCTTGATTTTCTTCTGCCCATGATCTTCAATAACGTTATTGAGATAAAAAAAAAATCCAATAGCTTTGAAGATCATGGGCAGAAGAAAATCAAGCTTTACCACCCATGGTATGTGTTTGATTAGATTTGTCTAAATTTGTAGGCTAGATGGATTGATATTGAGTAAAGATCGTAGATTTTTTCTTGGGTTTGTTGTCGTAGCTTGTTCTGATTCAGGGTCTGTTGTTGTAGCTTCTGATGATACTTAAAAAGATCATTTTAATGCTTTTGTTATCGGTTACAGAAATATCAAATCCATATCAACATACTGTGGAAGCTGAAGGTGATTTTGATGGAGGTTAAAAGCTGTTTTCGGTCTTGATTAATTGCCAACTCTTGCATACAGATTGTAAGATATGAGTTACGAAAAATTAAAGAAAGAATCTTCAGCGTTTTTGTTTGTCATTTTCTTACCATCAAAATCAAGAAAGTGAATCAAGAAGAAGATGCAAAGAAGAAGATGTAAAGAAGAAGTCTCTTTTTCGTTTTGGCACGGATTCTTCTGTTTACTTGTTAAAAAAACTCATGTTGCTCGGAAATTTTTTAAACTAATGTTGCTTTGAAACTATGAACTAATCGTCTAAGTACTTGTAAAATTTTTGTAATATCTTCCATTTCCATGATTTTTAATTCGTAAGGCAATGTTAGTAATATGTTCTTGCAATCCAAAACCAATAAAAATAACATTATCAATACACAACAAAAAATTAATAGTTACAAAATAAGTCATGATTTTTGATTTAGAGTTTAGGGTATAGGGTTTAGAGTTTGGGGTTTAAAGTTTAGGGTATAAGGTTTAGAGTTTGGGGTTTAGGGTATAGGGTTTAGGGGAAAATTCATGTTTGATAGTTTTAAAATTTTAAAATTTTAAAACCATTTAACCAAGTAACTATGTATTCATTCTCAAGAGTTAATGTAACAACAAAATTCAAAGGTCTTAATATTTTAGAGTTTAGGGTTTAGGGGTTAAGGTTTAGGATTTAGTTTAGGTTTACGGTATTTTGATTTGTTTTAACTATAACTTATTAGAAATACAATAACATTCAAGATAAATCATTAATTTTGTACATAAATATCACAATTATTGTGTTTTCACAACATGTTTTGTTACACAATCAAGAAATGATTGTATATGTTTTCATATGTAACATTGGTGGTTACCATAGGTTATGATTTTGAATATTAAAAAAACATTGTAAATTTTTTTTTTTTAATTTTTAAAAATAAAGAATAATCCTAGTCTCTCTAAAATAATTTAATTAGCCAACACTTAATTATTATTCATTATTTAAAATTGCAAAAAGCCATTAAAATCACATTTTCATTATTTCAGCAAAAACATCCAATGAGGATAGATCACTCGGATACATGACGTGGCAAGATCTGAGCCTTTACTCAGCCTTTACTCAGCTTGTTTCTTTCTGTGGGATCAACGCTGTGACATAATTCACTCCTTCTTCCTTTTTTTTTTTTTGGTCAAAATTCACTCCTTCCTTTCTTTCAGATTCCTTTCTCAGAAAAACTCTTTCCTTTCTCCGAGACTCTTCGAGCAAAACACACTCTCTTCTTCCCCATCCTCTAAGCGATTGCTTTCCATCTGTTCTCCACCGTCTTCTTCCTCTACTTCCTACTCGTTCTGCGTCTTGCTCGAGTCGTTCTTCTTCTCCAGCTCCGACGCGGCGAGATTATCCGTCGATTGATCTTGTAAGTGATTGAATCTTCCTCGAGTCGCCTTTTATTAGTAACTCCTTAGTCCTCTCTGTTTCAGTAAAAAAAAAGTAAAAGATCTGATTTTTAGGGTTTAATGAAATCAATTTTGGGGTTTTCCGGATCTATAATGAGCTTTGTAGGAATGTATGCTATTTGTGATAAATTGCCCATTGTCTAACTGATTTAAGTTTCTTGATTTGTTTTTTCTTGATTTTTGTTTTGTTTAAAAACTATTCTATTGAACTTGCAACAATGCAGGAAATAGAAGGGTGTAAAGTGCTTAAATTTGCAAATGTATGTAGTAATCGTTAGCTGCTGCTAGTAGTATTACATCTCTACAATGGGATTAGTTGTCCTCTGCATTAAGCATATTTTTCTAAATATATTTTGTGTGTCAACTTTCCGTTTGTAAATAATGAGCTTTCGTGGAACCAATATGCATTGTTTCATGTATACGCAGTAAACTGATCTCATTTTATGATAATGAGTTGATGAGTATATGTTAATTGACCTTTCCATGTGTAGGATTTCAGTTGTACCTACAAGAGTTCATGATCTTTCATCCAAAAAAACTACCAAGGTACAACAACCATATTGGCAAACTGTATTCAAGTCATATACTTGCAAATTACCATGACTAGATGCAGGAGGAAGCTATAATATTAATCAGAATCAACTATCCAGATAATGAACTAAAGAAAATGTCACAAACGTTGCATCTTAGTTTCATTAATCAATCTACCTGATCGCTTTTTCCTTCATTTTTCTTGGAAAACTTAGATTCTACTTTTTCTTCTGATATAGGAGCTTGGGAGTAAAAACACAACCGATGTTGGTAACAAATTCATCAAAAACAAGACGTTGAGCATTGGATCAACTGTTGTTGGAACAAGGTACCCTTTATGCTAATCTCTTGCCTACGAGAACAACTGTTGCTTGAACATGGTGTAGGCACAAAAGATGGAGAGGGAAGCGAGTGAGCTGAGTGGAAGGATGAAGAAGATGGTGTCCCATGTGTAGTCACTGTAATTTCAAACAATATTTATGTTTTTGGTTTGTAAGTGCTTTGTATTAAGATTTTAGTACAATCTTTATGTTTTTGGTTTGTAACTCAACTATTTAGTACTTTTTGTTTTGTATTAACATTTTAGTAGTTTGAATAGTAGTTTCTAGTTATTTTGTACAAACCAAATTTTAAACCAAAACCAAAATCTACAAATAGGGAAAAAAGCATGGTTTTGTTTTTTTACTAAATTTATTAGTCGCAATTTTGTCTCATTTCAGTCGCAAAATAATCTATATATTCGTCGGTATAAACGGATTACAGTCGCATTTGGGTCGCTAATTAGTTGCCAATTAGTCGCTAAATTGCGAATAAATTTTTAGGAAATTATTAGTAGCAAATTAGTCGCAACATAGTCGCTAAATTTTTGCGACTAAATTGCCACTAAAATTTTAGAAATATTATTGGTAGCAAATTAGTCGCAACATAGTCGCTAAATTTTTGCGACTAAATTGCTACTAAATTTTTAGAAATATTATTGGTAGCAAATTAGTCGCAAAATAGCGACTAATTAGCGACTAAAAAAATTAGCGACCAAATATTAGACACTACCATTTTTAGTCGCTAAGTAGTCGCAAAAAGCAAATTCGCGACTACTTTGCAACTAAATAGACAGTCGCGGAAAACCTGTTTTCTTGTAGTGACGATGCAAGGTTCGATACCCGTCCAATCCCTGCCAACGTTTCAACCATTGCTACATGAAGGGTCCGTCTATGCTATCAGCGATTTTGAGGTTACAAGGAGAAACAACCGCTTCAAGCTCACTGATTTTCACATTTCCATCCGCTTCACGCCAATGACCTCTTTCGTCCAGCTTGACCAACCGTTCCCGCAAATACCAAAAGAGATGTTTATGTTCTGATTATATGAGCACCTGGTGACATTGGCGAACACCAAAATCGACCTCCCTGTTCATGTACTCCTCCTTCACCATATAATACGCTGAAACTGATTCGAGATTAACCACCATCCATTGACCAATGTGTCCCAAACTCACCTTTTCCAGATGTTTTCGGCGAGATCGGACTCACACGAGCCTACCATAATGAAGCTACAAACACGTTGGAGAGGATGGTTGTCCAGCTCCGCTTGGAAAGGTCATGTTTCCATGCTAGGAACACACATTCCACTCACGCTTTATTATTGAACTCCATTTACTAAAATTCACTCTCCTGCAGCGGCGAAAAGGTGTGTCTTAGCGCATTTGACGGCCACGCCAAAGCGCTGCACGAGAAGTTCTCCACTAACAACAAAGGTCCCTCCGTCATGTTAGCCACCGCTGTGAACCCAAAATTCTTTGGGGGGTAAGTATTGAGTAACTGATTTCACTTTCCATAAGTTAGGAAACCAAATAACAGTCACAAACCCACCACTTGAATCCCGTTTCTCTACCATTACTCTACCAATATACTATTCATACTCTATTTACATGAACATATTACTTAGAGAACTTAACATGTATTCTAGATGTGGTATACTTAAATGCTACGTCCGGAACAAAGTTCTGCTTTGATAGAGATGCAGATGTGACCCAGTCATTCATGCTCAGGTCCTACCTTAACCTCTACACTTATTTACTATGCCCACTACGTAACCTTCCTCTCTAACTACTTCACTGCATGCTTAGCGCAGGCTAAATGGCACGAGCGAGGAGGGCGACAACTACCGCAGAGTACAGAAAATCAAGCATGGTACCATTTCAGAGCTGAATAACTATTTAGCCACTTCCACCATCCAGCTATTTCTACTACCCATCTGTCAACCTCAAATTAGCTAATGTCCACTTTGATTACAGTATCCTCCCCAACTATAGGACGCCGAGTTCCTTTGCACTGCTGTTGTTGTAGAAATCCAAACCCATAATGGATGTATATTTCCTGCTCAAAATGCGGTAAGAAGATGACAACAAATGCAACTACAATAGCATGCACCAACTGCCACACCTCTACTGCAGTTGGAACTGTTAGGTAAGTCACACTAACCTAACCACCCACTACTACTGTAAATTGCCTTCAATATTTATTACAACCATATTTTCAATTTACAATCTCCATAAAAATACAGATACCGTGTCGAAATGGTTGCGGACGATGGCACCCCCATTCCGTTTTCGTCGGTTTTAATAAAGACATGGAGAAGCTGACTACAATGCAGGCTGCCCATCTTACGACTGAAATGGTATGAGTAGTCGGATATTTGTACCAAATATAGCATTCCATCACCATTACACATTCTAATATCATTCTTCCTTTATTGTCAACAAGCTGATGCAAACACAGAGCCTGAGGTTCTCCCCACCGTCCGAAGTGAATTGATCGGGCGAAAATTTGCATTCCACATAAAGCTATCCCCTTTCAATTTCACAAGGCACCATCGTTCCTTCACCATGTCTCGCAGCTTCGACAAACCTCAGGATTTACCTAAACCAATTTTTGTTACACAGGTTCCCCTCTTCACCACAATTTCACAACTTAATCATGCATGAACCCTCACTGATACCTAAATTTACTGCATATACACAGGGACCTGTTGAGCTTCGCATATCAGCCAGCCCCTCTGCCAGAGTTTTACCACCTACGACTGACACCATCACTGAAAATGTGGGATCAAAACTCAACCGAACGTCCCTCCACCACGCCAGGAGACATTCTATCGTCCTCTCAAGACACCACTTCCACTGCCAATGAGGAACCTGATACTGCCACCAACCTCCAAAAGGACAAAAAACCAAAACTCAACTAGCTTATTCGAACTCACATTATGAATAAATAATTCCCCCCCCACACAACAAAATATCCGGAGATGCAAGTTGCGATAGATTTCTATATTTGGTTGTACAAACTTTCTGTGACCAACTAACACATTGAAAGTTGACAAATTTTCAACTTCTCGAAGTTCACAACATTAGAGATATCCAATCATAATTAACCAATATTTCACAAAATTAGAACGAAGCCAAATTATGTCCACTCAACGATTACTAAATGAAAATGTAAATTTGATAAAAACAAAAATATGTAATATTATTATATCTTTTTCAAGAGAATATAGTTTAATTTCTTTTATATATAATATTGTTTTATAACATACAATTATGCATCCAGTAAAAAAAATCTATATCCGCCTATGTCGAATTATGTATAATGATTATGTTGTGTACTCTCCGCTTACTTTCTAAAGAGAAATTTAGTAGTCCTGATTGCTTTGTTTTCATCTATTGTAAAGAATTTCTTCTTTAGTAAGGTATAAACATCAATATAATTACGTATATAAAAAACAAAAAAGTGAATCTAAATTCAGACACATTAATGAAGGTACACAGTTGCTTAACAACAAATCAGACAACAATACATATATGATTTGGTCTTATCTTCTTCTTCTTTTTCTTTTTGAGAAATGGTCTTATCTTAATGTATTGATTTTTCTTTTCAAATTAAAGAGGCAGATATAGAAGTAAATATATATGGCCAATCAAGGTCTACAACTATAGAGAATACAATTCATACAGAAACAACATTTCTCCAAATTATAACAAACCCAAATTTCAATTTACTCAAAAAACAAATATGAAACAATATAAGAGGAACAACAAACCAAACCTTTTTACACACAGAGATAGGATGATGAATCATAAGTTGTCCACCTAAATGAATTAGAGGTATCCGTGTATTCAACAATAATGGACGAGATCCTAAAATGGATAAACATTTAGCAAAAATAAAAAAGTAAGTGTGAATTTTAGACAATAGGAGTCTAGATTACCGTAAATTTCAACACTAACAGAAGGATGACGCTTCATCCCCCAAAACCCAATCACCTAAAGCCACCAAAGTTTCACTTACAGGTTTCGAATCAGACCTTCTGTCCCAAAAAGTACTTACACAACCGTTTTTAGACTAACAACAAACAATGGCTAATCAATCCAAAATCACCTGCGATCAAACAAAATTCAAAATACTTCAACCGTAAGCACAAAGTCAACGAATATACACATACATAATATTCTTTAACATATACCCCACATCTAATCGGGAAAACCTAAAATTTTAACCAACCTTAAAATCATGCAATCCGAGACAGTAACCGGCGGGAGAAACAGTGCTAAATCAATAAACAGGTAACACTTTAAAAAAACGGACCGGAGTCGATTAAGAGAGTAAAGAAGAAAGATGGGTAGGAATAATTTTTGAGAATGAGATGAAAATATCGTCGAGAACGAATACAATTTTACCCTATTTAAATATTTTGATGTAAAATTAAATAACAAATGAATATGGACACAAAGGGAAAATTCAAACACTTCAAAACCCGGTTAAATGTTTTTCCTCAATTCTAATGTTAAGGGTCCCAAAAGTCACCAACTCGGAACCGGTTGAGAACTGTAGTCAAACCCTTTATCTTCAATTTCAATTACTTTTTTTTTTCTTAAACTTAATACTCATAAAATTTTCTAATGGAACTGGGCTTTAGCTTCCACATACAGGGGGACTTTTTATTCTCCTATATTAGTGAATTAGATATTATTAATGGGTTATTACAATAACACTAAGGTCTCACATGCACATGTTATTCTTTCCTATCACGTCCAATTAAATTCCAAAGAGTATAGCAAATAGACAAATCTACAACAAAATAAACCAATTGATACACACAAAAAAATACGACCATAGAATAGTAGCTACAAAGTAAACAAAACAAAAAAAATTGTTAAAAAACAAAGAGAAGACCACAGCATTATGCAAGAAATGATGAAAATGATTTTACCAACATAAAAAAGTTTACAAACGCCCAAAACATCAAAATATTCCAACGTAATAGAGAAGATATTTGTCATGTGAAACCCATTTAATTAAAACAGAAAAACAATTTTCTTTTCTTTTTACCCTATTCTTTTTTTTCAGACTCTTTAACTTCTTCTTCGCCTACTTCTGTATCACGTTTGCTTTCTCTGTTACTATTCTCTCTAATATTTGCATCTTTTATTCAGTTTCTTCTACGAACATGACATGTATTTTTATTATTTTGATGATAGTTTATGTTTGTGATTAGTTTACGGTTGAAATTAATGAAAAAAAATAAATTTATTATGAAAATTTAAGGATTTCAACAAGAAAAACAAAGTGTCAAAATGGATCCGAAAAAGGGAAAAAAAAAGAAAAAATATGAAGAAAGTAAGAGATCTATGGCTGGTTCTATGTTGAGGTTTGTTAAGAGAACAAAACCCTCCAAAACTAATGATTGAAAGAAAATCCAGTTGATTATAGTTTAAAATCATTTGAAAGAAAATGCATTTGATTATAGTTTTGTACTATAAAACCGAGGCCCCTATTTTCATGTTCGCTTGTGGCCCCCATTTTCTCAAGACCGGACCCAATAATATATTACATTTTCCCTTATAAAAAAATCCTTTGAATTTTTTGTTTATGGTTTCTATAAAAGCGTATAAGTTTATAATGTCAATTTGATTTTCTACACCAATTTATCACTCAATCAAAATAAATATATTTTGAGACCACAAACCTTCCAACACTCACACTTAGCGGTGTCGGCTCACTATAAACCCTTTTCAAATGTTTATACAAATGAGAGCTTCACTTCGTCCATTTTCCACTTTCCTCTTTAACTGTTTTTCTTTTTTTGGGATCAAACCAGATTAAATTCATTAAACCGGGAAAGTTTGTAACATCCCGAAACAAAACTGTTGACTTTGGTAAAGGGTGTCGATCGACACCAAGTCTACTGAGCGGTTTTGGTTAAGTTTTAAACCGCGTGGTTTATGTCGGTTTAGGGAAAAGCCCTAAGAAATCGTGTATAAACTCGTGCTTTCAGGTTTGGCCGAGTTGCAGAGGCAGAAAAACGTGATTTGAGTCTAGAGAGAGAGAGAGTTCTAAGATTGTGAGCGAATTGGTTGTTCTCGGTGTTTCCTTAGGATTCTGGTTCCTTCGTTGAATGCTCGTATGATCGTTGTGGCTGTGTCGCTAACGATTTATGGGTGTCTTGGTCATGGTCCGTCGCTGTCTAAGTCAATCTTGTTCCTTGTTTCATCTTTTTAATCCGAAATCGAGGTGAGTGCGCGACTGTAGGCTCGGATATATTAGTAATCGATTCGCGATTGGTTTAGGGATTCGCAATTCATGGTTGTTTGTTCGGTGTTCTTGTGTTGGTTGATTTCTAGTATATTCTTACTTAGCCTGGTGACGCAAAGACTGTCTCACTAAGTAATTATTAATTACTTACGCATCTCTTATTCCCATGTGACTGCGGAAACAAGGCGTAGGAAGAGGATGATTATGATTGTCTTCTTTTTTTAGTTCTAGTGAACCATTGCTTAGGTTGCTAAATATATCATTCGTGAAGTTGGTTATTGTTTCGTTGCTGGAATTTGATTATTGGTTTATGGAATTTAAAGGTTTATTTTATTGAATATTTGACTTATGTTATTTCCGCAGTAGAATTGTTACGATTAAAAACAAAACAAAAAGTTTGGTTGTTTCATTTTGGTATTAGAGCCTATACGGTTTTAGGACGATAGGTTTGGATGAACTGAGACTATGTGGTTAATTTTTTATGTGCGTTTAGACAATTAGTAATCTTAGAATCATCCTCTTCAGCCTTTAAAGAGATTCTGCGGTGAGTTTTATTTTGTTGTTTAACTTCTTGGTTGCTCATTTTCCATGTTCTGTATGAGTGCAGACTTATGGATAATGGAGCGTGAAGTCGTGGCAGAGGTAGGGTCGTGGAAGAGGCTGTGGTCATGGTAGAGGACCAATACCAGAGTCATCAAGTGATTCACAGGTATCAGCGTCTCTGCACATCATGCAGGATCTGCGAGTGAGTTTAGTGGGACTACAAGTGTGGCTTTGGGTGCCGAGGGGGGGTGCCGGAAGAGGTGCTGGTGTAGCAGCCCCAGGTGGGGGTGCACCTGTAGCTCCAGGTCAAGATAATGTCATCGTGGGTTTACTGACGTAGCTGTTAGAGAGGTTTCTGGCGGCAGGTCCGGCACCGACTCAAGTAGGACCTCCAGTGGTTGAGGCGCAGCCGAGGGTTGTAGTGGTTGAGCAGACGAGAGCTGTAGTTTCTGAGCATCCTTCCTATTTAGAGATGATGGGACTGATGTAGAGGATTGGTACACCTTCATTTGTAGGCAGTGTTAGGCCTGAGGAGGCGGATTAATGGCATTAAAGGTTAGCGCATAATTTTCGGTCGATCCGATGTCTTGCAAAGTTTCAGGTGGAGCTGGCTATTCACTATCTTCGTAGGGATGCCCATTTGTGGTGGAGAGCCATAGAGGCTCGGAGAGCTGTGTGGACTTGGGGCGAATTCTTGGTCGAGTTTAACGCCAAATACTTTCTTACGGAGGCGTTGGATCGTCTTCAGATGAGGTCTATGGAGCTGACTTAGGGAACGAGTACAGTGCAAGAGTATGATGTTGAGTTCAACATA
Organism: Draba incana; assembly: GCA_963576765.1. NCBI lineage: Eukaryota > Viridiplantae > Streptophyta > Magnoliopsida > Brassicales > Brassicaceae > Draba > Draba incana. The sequence goes on along the minus strand of OY755209.1, from coordinate 17,564,595 downwards.
CTTTTGGTTTATGCTGGCCATAGCATGGAGGATTAGAGGACCCTTATGCAGAGGTTCTTGTAGGGGTTATGTTGTGCATTAGGACCCAATGCAGAGGTTCTAAATACGCCTCGAGGGTAGAGCTTGTGGATCTTGCGGCATCTATAGAGGAGGATCAGCGCAAGCAGGCTGGTGCGGTAGTTCTTCCGCCCGTGGTTACTCTTTCCATTCTACAGATGAGTCAGCAGTAGCAGCAGCATCACAGAGGTTCTGGTTCTGGCAAAGGCAGAAAACCTGCGCAGGGTCAGAAGAGGAAGTGGGATGATGCTCCCAGGACAGGCCAGAGTGGTCGTGGTTGCTACGAGTGTGGTAGTATGGATCACAAGATGACAAACTGTCCGAAGAGGAGCGAGTCTGGTACACCTTGAGTCTGGTGCACCTCGAGTCTATTACTACTGTAGAGAGCTGGGGCATATTAAGCCCATGTGTCCTAAGCTACAGCCGATGGTAGTAGCAGCAGTGCAGCCGGTGGCAGCGCAGTAGAAGGAGCAGATTGTAGCAGTGCAACCTTTGGGTCATATTGGACCTGCACTACTAGTTTACGCGCAGATCACATGTAAAATTCTAGACTCAGACTTCGTAAGTTCTTTTGTAATTGAATTGTCGTTGGTTGTTTCTTTTATTTTATTTGTGATACAATTTCTAGCGTTCTCAATGCATGTGAATTATGTAGGGACCTTGTTAGTGGGATGTTTTAAGTCCCACATGCTTTGATTCTGGAGCATCGAATTGCATCATTACTCTAGAGCATGCCGAGGACAGTGATATCTGAAGCAGTGTTGGTGAGCTTTTTGGTTTGGTCAAGGTGGTCGAAGGAGGATTCCTGGCTATTTCGGGCTGAACTAGAGCAGTAGATGTTCAGATTGTTGGGTAGTCAATGCCAGGAGATTTGGTGATTTGTCCAATTGATTTATATGATGTCATCATATGGATAAACTCGCTAGCGTTCTACAGAGTTTATTTGGATTGTTTCAGAGGCAAAGTGGCCTTTGAAAGGGATGCAGGGAAGGTAGTGTTTCAGGGTGTGAGACCGACTTCCAAGAGTATTGTGATCTCGGCTATTCAGGCAGAGCAGATGATGGAGCAAGGTTGCGAGGCTTACTTGGCGAAGATTGTTATATCGAAGTCCAGTGGTGAGGTTGCTAACGAGGATATCCGAGTTGTTCAGAAGTTCGAGGATGTCTCTCGGTCGCTAAAAGGATTACCACCATCTCGGTCTGATCCTTTCACGATTAAGCTAGAGCTTGGGACAGCTCCAATTTCTAAAGCACCTTACGGGATGGCTCTAGCAGAGTTAGCAGAGTTGAAGGAGGAGTTAGAGGATCTATTGAGCAAGGGATTTATTCGGCCGAGTGTTTCATTATGGGGAGCGCCAATTTTATTTGTGAAGAAAAAGGATGGTTATTTTTGGTTGTGTATCGATTATCGAGGTTTGAACCGAGTCACTGTGAAGAACAAGTACCCTTTCCAAGGATTGATGAACTATTGGACCAGCTGAGGGGTGCTACTTGGTTCACCAAGATAGACTTGGCGTTGGGTTATCATCAGATCTCGTAAGGAGTCTGATATTCGTAAGACGGCATTCAGGATGAGATTTGGGCATTTTGAGTTTATGGTTATGCTTTTCGGTTTGACGAATGCGCCTGAAGCATTTATGAGACTGATTAACGACGTGTTCAAGGAGTATTTGGGGGTGTTCGTCATCACCTTTATTGACGATATGTTGGTTTACTCGAGGAGTTCTGAGGAGCACGAGGCTCATTTGCGATTAATTCTTGAGAAGCTTCGGGAGCAGAAGCTTTACGCTAAGTTGAGCAAATATAGTTTCTAGCAGCGGCAGATGGGTTTTCTGGGTCATATTGTTTCTGCGGATGGAGTTTCACTTAATCCTGCTAAGAGTGAGGCTATCAAGGATTGGCCTAGACCGAGTAGAGCTACCGAGATTATGAGTTTCTTGGGTTTGGCAGGATATTACAGGAGATTCGGCAAGGGTTTTGCGAGTATGGCACAACCTATAACGAAGGTGACTGGGAAGGATGTTCGGTTTGTTTCATCGCCAGAATGTGAGGATAGTTTTGGGAAGCTCAAGCAGATGTTGACGACTACAACAGTATTGGCATTACCCGAGCCGGGGAAGCCTTATACGTGTACACAGATACTTCAGGAGTTGGTTTGGGTTATGTTCTTATACAAGAGGGTCGAGTTATTGCATATGCTTCGATTCAGTTGTAGAGTAGCGAGCGTAACCGCCATATGGATGATCTGGAGTTTGGAGTAGTAGTATTTGTGCTTAAGATCTGGAGGTCTTATTTATATGGCGCGTCAGCGGAGATTTATACGGATCATAAGAATCTGCAGAATATCTTCACTCAACCATTATTGAATATGAGACAGAGACGCTGGGTTGAGTTGCTAGCAGATCATGATCTGGAGATTATCTACCATCTAGATAAGGCTAATCAGGTTGCAGAAACGTTGAGTCGGCGGAGGTCTGATTCAGTTCTAGAGCATAATATTGAGGCCTTAGTGAACGAGATTAGCACGTTGTGTCTTTGTGCTATCTCACAGGAGCCTTTGGGCTTAGAGACACCGGATCAGGCAAATCTTCTCAGTAGGATCAGAGTGGCTCATGGGAGGGATCAGAGTTTGATTGATGCGTCGTGAGTAGTTGGTTCCAAGTATATGATCCCTTCGAATGGGACAATTTTAGTACGTAGTTGAGTTTGTGTGCCTCGAGATAAGTCGTTGAGGCGGGAGATTTTGAGTAAGGCTCATCTGAGCAAGTTCTCGAGTTCATCCGGGAGCGTCCAAGATGTACCTGGATCTGAAACGGTATTATCACTGGGTCAGGATGAAGAGAGATGTGGCAGATTAGGTCGCAAAATGCGACATGTGTTTGTTAGTGAAGGCTGAGCATTGGGTTCAGAGTGGGCTACTGCAGAGTTTACCTATTCCTAAGTAGAAGTGGACTTCGTAGTAGGATTGCCTAACTCACAGATTTATGATGTTATCTGGGTGATTGTGGATCGGTTGACTAAGACAACGCAATTTCTGGCCATTAAAAAGACCGATAAGGCAGTGGTTTAGGCTAAGAAATTCATGAAGGAGATAGTGAGGCTAAATAGAGTGCTTGTGTCTGACCGTGATCCCAAGTTTACTTCAGAGTTTTAGAGGGCTTTTCAGGCAGAGATGGGAACTAAGGTGCATATGAGTACGACTTATCATCTGCAGACTCATGGGTATTTAGAGATGATTATTCAGACTTTGGAGGATTTGGTGAGGATATGTGTATTTGATTTGGTGGTCACTGGGTTGATCATTTGTGCCTGGCAGAATTTGCTTATAACAACGGCTTTCAGGCAAGTATTGGGATGGCTCCTTATGAGGCTTTGTATGGGAGGTCGTGTAGGAATTTGTGCTAGGTTACCCAGATTAATCTCTATTAATCCACCTACGTTGCAGTTCCTTTTCCTAGGATCTAGGGTTTGTAAACGAATAAACTGAAAAACTAGATCTCGATTATACCTGGAGTTTGCAGCGGAATTAGCAGGGAATCGAGATTACGAGCACGTCAAACGCTATGCCTCTATGGATAGTCCACACGCACACAAATAGGAATCCGCCGAAATGCTAGAACCGGTGATCAGATCTCTTTAGGGATTTAGTGTTTCAGAGTGACGGCTATCAGAAAGATTTTTTTTTTCTCTTTTTCCAGGTCGTGCCTCATATCTATATATATATGGGCCCTGGAGAAAAACCTAATTATCCTGAACCGAGTCAGAATTAATTAAGTCGTTAAACCGAAATCCCTATTTCGGATTTAACTCGTGTCGATCGACACAACCCATGTGTGTCGATCGACACACTCTTTAAAACACTAAAATAATGTGTATCAAATACACATCATTTGGATCATTACATTAATGATTATTCCCATATAAAGCGCATCCTATTTGCTTAGGTGTGTGACCCTGTAGGATCATATAATACTAGCAATGAGTTCATAACTCATAGATCATCAGAGGTTTCTAGCAAAACGTCATGATCACCTAGTATCATATGAATGTCTAATCTCGACATTACAACTATCACTGGAGTGATTACAAGTGTGATTTCAGGACATTCCCAACAATCTCCCACTTGTACTGGAATCAACTATTCCAATAATCCCTTTGTCGCTATATCTCGATATGGCATAAGGCAAGTACCGTGTCATCCTTATTCAACCAAAATCATGTTCATCGAACTCCGATTTATACTGACAATACAAACGACTGACATTCAGCTCGTTTGAGTGCGGCCACACATTCCTCAGTATCAAATCTTCGATGGGCCCTGAGATATTTATCTCCCGTTTTCCAGGAGGGACAAATCCCATCTTGTTCCATCCCTGTTCCTTCACACACTTCATGATACGCCCAATCAATGCCTTTATTGTCACCTGTAACGGATAACGTTTGACATTGTCAAAGCGGACCAATTCATATGTAAGAAATCATGATGAACTCAGGTCTAAGGACTATACTCTATAGTCGTTATGAGAATCTCTCATGACACTTAATTTCCTGTAGAGTTCTCATTAGCGGGTCATGTCCGATCATATGTTCTCCAATATATATCTATGTGATTGACTTTAATACTCTTATTAATGACTCCATGAAACTTAGTCATCAGTCACCTCACATACTAGTCTCACGCTGTTGTTAGTGTCCCACATTAACAACCTCGACCAGGGACAAATATAATCTATGTCATTTAATGCTCATAGGGTTTCATGATCAAGTCCTCAACTTGATGACCTATAGAATGTCATAAATTACTTTGGGACTCATTATTTAAAAACACAGTTAAATAATACCGAAATCATATTTCATTAAAATAATCAAAGTGTGATTACAAGAACATTAAAACCTAACCAAAAACAAGACAACTCCCACTAAAATCAAGATCACATCTTAATTTCCTTCAAACCTATAGCAGCCGTATGACTGTCATGCTTAGGTCTTGGGAGGGGCTTGGTCAGAGGATCAGCGACATTCTCATCCGTGGGAACTCGACTGATCTTCACGTCTCCTCTATCAATTATATCACGAATCAAGTGATATCTCCTCTCTATGTGTTTGGATTTCTGGTGAGATCTTGGTTCCTTTGCCTGAGCAATTGCTCCATTGTTATCACAAAACAATGCTACAGGCTCCAAGATACTAGGAATCACACCGAGTTCAGACACGAACTTCTTGATCCAAACAGCTTCCTTTGCTGCTTCCGAAGCGGCAATGTATTCAGCCTCAGTAGTGGAATCAGCTACAGTGCTCTGCTTGGAACTTTTCCAACTTACTGCACCGCCATTCAGACAAAAGACATAACCAGACTGAGACCGGAAATCGTCTCTGTCCGTCTGAAAACTTGCATCCGTGAATCCACTTATGACTAGCTCATCACTTCCTCCATATACAAAGAACTTATCCTTAGTATTTCTCAAATACTTGAGGATATTCTTGACTGATGTCCAGTGACACTCACCTGGATCAGATTGGTATCTACTCGTCATGCTTAAGGCACAAGCAACATCTGGACGAGTACAGAGCATGCCATACATTATAAATCCTATTGCCGAAGCATAAGGAAACCTATTCATTCGTTTCCGCTCAGCTTGTGTCGAAGGACACTGCTTCTTGCTAAGAATAACGCCATGCAACATAGGCGTGAAGCCCTTCTTGGAATTTTGCATATTGAATCTGTGTAATACCTTATCAATATAAGTATCCTGACACAATCCAATTCGCCTATTTAATCTGTCTCTATAGATTCTAATTCCAAGAATATACGCGGCTTCACCCATGTCTTTCATGGAAAAACAACTTCCAAGCCAAGTCTTGACAGACTGAAGCAATGGAACGTCATTTCCGAGAAGAAGTATGTCATCTACATACAGTACGAGAAATGCAACTCCGCTCCCACTAGTCTTCTTGTATACACATGGTTCTTCTTCGTTCTTGATAAAGTCAAACTTTTTGACTGCTTCATCAAAACGAAGATTCCAACTCCTTGATGCTTGCTTCAATCCATAAATGGATCGATGAAGCTTGCATACTTTCCTAGCATTCTTAGGATCAGTGAAACCTTCAGGTTGTGTCATATACACATCCTCTTCCAGAATTCCGTTAAGGAAAGCTGTTTTCACATCCATCTGCCAAATCTTATAATCATAATAAGCGGCAGTTGCTAGGAGTATCCGAATGGATTTAAGCATAGCGACTGGGGAATAGGTCTCATCATAGTCAATACCATGAATTTGCTTGAAACCTTTAGCCACTAATCTAGCTTTGAATATCTGAATATTCCCATCCACGTCAATCTTCCTTTTGAAGATCCATTTACACTCAATGGGTCTTACACCATCGGGTAAATCTACCAAGGACCATACTTGGTTTTCTGACATGGATCCCATTTCGGATCTAGCGGCTCCAAGCCACTTTTCGGAGTCAGAGCCCAACATCGCTTCTTCGAAATTCGTAGGCTCGTCACTATCAATGATCAACAAGTCATGACAGTCGTTCACGAGAAGACCGTAGTATCTCTCGGGTTTGTGACGAATCCTTCCGGATCTGCGAACTTCAGGCATCACAGGCGTAGGTTCCACAACTCCTTGTGGTTCAGGTTCCACAACTCCTTGTGGTTCCACCTGCTGCTCTTCCTGATAAGGTTGAGCAGGTTCCTGTTATTTTTGAACTTCTTCGAGTAGTACTTTACTCCCACTATTCTTCTTGTGAAGAAACTCTCTCTCCAGGAAAGTACAATCCCGAGCAACAAACACTTTGTTCTCAGAACGGTTGTAGAAGTAGTACGCCTTGGTTTCCTTAGGATAACCAACGAAAAAGCACTTATCAGATTTGGGTGCAAGCTTATCGGATATTAAACGTTTTACATAAGCTTCACAACCCCAAATTTTCAGAAAAGACAAACTTGGAACATTTCTAGTCCACATCTCATGTGGTGTCTTCGCAACTGATTTTAATGGGACTCTGTTTAGTGTAAACGCAGACGTTTCTAGAGCGTATCCCCAAAAGGATAATGGAAGGTCTGTGTGACTCATCATTGATCGAACCATATCCAATAGGGTCCGATTCCTCCTCTCAGAAACTCCATTCCATTGGGGTGTTCCAGGAGCAGTGAGCTGTGAAACAATTCCACACTCTCTCAGATGATCACTGAACTCTTGACTTAAGTATTCTCCTCCACGATCTGATCGAAGAGCTTTAATACTTTTGCCAAGTTGGTTCTCTACTTCATTCTGGAACTCCTTAAATTTCTCAAAAGATTCCGACTTGTGTCTCATTAGATAGACATAGCCATACCTACTGAAATCATCAGTAAAGGTAATGAAGTATTGATAGTTTCCTCTAGCACTTGTGCTCATCGGGCCGCATACATCTGTATGTACAAGGCCCAATAAGTCACTGGCCCTTTCATTTGGTTTGTTGAAAGGGGCCCTTGCCATTTTGCCCATCAAACAAGATTCACATTTCTCACATGATTCATAATCAAATGAACCTAAAAGTCCATCACTATGGAGCTTCTATATGCGTTTCTCATTTATGTGACCCAAACGACAGTGCCAGAGAAAAGTTGGGTTTTCGTCATTGGACTTAAACCGCTTAGCATTTATGTTATATACGGGCATTGATTGGTTTAAAACGTAAAGCCCATTCTCTAATGGGCCGCTACCATAAAACATACCATCACGATTGAAAGAACAACATTTATTCTTAATAGCAAAATCAAATCCTTCTAAATCCAAACAGGAAAGAGAAATGATGTTTCTGCTTATCGCAGGTACATAATAGCAATTGTTTAATTCTAAAACCAAACCCGAAGGCAAAGACAAATGATAAGTGCCCACGGCCAACGCAGCAACCTTTGCTCTATTCCCGACTCGCAGCTCCACTTGCCCTTTCTTCAGCGTCCTACTATTGCTTAGTGCCTGCACATTAATACAAATGTGAGCACCACAACCGGTATCTAATACCCATGAGGTAGAACCTGTAGATGTAACATTTACTTCAATAACATAAATACCTGGAGAAGTCGTCTCGTACGTCTTCTTTTTGTTCTTCAAACCTTCCAGGAATTTGTTGCAATTTCTTTTCCAATGCCCCGACTCATTACAGAAATGACATTTATCAGCACCAGAAAGGCCAGCCTTTGGCTTAGGAGTCGGCGCAGGTTTGTCCTGGTTCATAACCTGGACGCTCCTGCCCTTTCCCTTGCCTTTGCCGGGTTTCTTAAACTTATTGCCCCCTTGTACCATAAGCACATTTGGGGCACCCTTCTTGATGTTTGGCTCAGCTGTCTTGAGCATGCCATGTAACTCAGTCAACGTCTTCGTCAATCTATTCATATTATAGTTCATAATGAACGTATTATAGCTTGGCGGCAGTGACTGTAGTATGATGTCAGTAGCCAACTCTTGGCTAATGGGACAGTCCAGTTTCCCCAAGTTATCAATATAACCCATCATCTTGATGACGTGGGGACTCACTGGAGCATCACTTGGCAGCTTGCACTCAACTAGAGATTTAACCGTCTGGTATCTCTCAGTTCGAGCTTGCTCCTGAAACATAGCTTTCAGGCTAGTGATTATCTCGATGGGCGACGCCACTTTCTCATATTGCTTCTGCAAATCTGAGTTCATGGTAGCCAGCATCAGACAAGTCACATCGACCACATCATTAGAATGCTTATCCTAAGCATTCTTTTCTGTCTGTGAAGCATTGGAACGGTACTTCTCGGGGAGAACTTTATCAAGGACATATTCCTTTTTCTCCTGTCTGAGAACAATTCTCAGATTCCGATACCATTCAAGAAAATTAGATCCTTTCAACTTGTCCTTCTCAAGGACGGGTCTTATGGAGAAAGTGTTGTTAGAGCTTGACATAGCTGAAACAAAAGAGGTAGAGGGTTAGTTATGATGTTCAACAAAAGAGTAAACTTAACAATTAAGAAAACTCGCATTATATTCAAACTATATTTCCTCAAAAGAATATAATGATCCAAGATCCATGTTTCACTAAAACCCGAGCAAGCCACTGGCTGTTACTCAAATCTTAGCTATACAGGTAAGCAACTCTTTGCTAATCATATCCAATATGACTCTTGGTTGTGGATAAAACATCTTATGTTCTAACCACCTGATGTCTCTGGGCCCAGAACTTCTGATAGCCCATTCAAGCAAACCAATCTCTTCTGTCATGTAATAGTTGATGCCATGCACTGCAAGCCCATCAACTCAATTACCTACTGCCTCACTCATGTCACTGCAGATACCTTGCACTGCAAGCCTATCGCGCAATGAAAAGAGCCTTGACAGCTGACAAGATCGGGAAGACATCCAGAACACTTGATATTTATTCGAGGAACTGAACATTTAATCCTCAATACATATCATATATGCATTCAGGAACCCAATCTCATTAAATCCGGTTCGGTTATTCGATTTCAGGATCACTAACCATCAATCTGCATAAGCTGTCGATCGACACTACCTTAGTGTCGATCGACACTTACTCTTCTGTTACAGTTCATCGAAAACCGATCAATCCAATTGAACCGGATTCGATAACCGACACAAAATTCCAATAACCGGTATGTGTCGATCGACGCAACATTTGTGTCGATCGACATGACCAAACCAGATTCAATCTTCGATAACCGGTCAATCTAATTGAACCGGGTCGGTTTTGGTCTCTGTCGAGCGACACAACATTTGTGTCAATCGACACGAACCAAACCAAATCACTTTTGCGATAACCGGTCAATCCAATTGAACCGGATCGATAACCGGTCAATCCAATTGAACCGGGTCGATTCTGGTCTCTGTCGAGCGACAAAACATTTGTGTCGATCGACACGAACCAAATCGCTATAAACCGAAATTAACCGGTTTAATTGATTTGTTAACCAAGCGCGATAACCGATTCAATCCAATTGAACCGGTTCATCGTATGCAAGGCAGATACAGACGTGTCGATCGACACAACCATTGTGTCGATCGACACGACTAGGGTTCTTATGCGATTTGAGCAGTTTAATGACAAAACGATTTTGCAAATTTAACTAGATCAAATTCGATTACTGTTCAACAGATTAATACGTTAAACCCTAAGGCTCTGATACCACTGTAGGAATTCGTACTAGGTTACCCAGATTAATCTCTATTAATCCACCTACGTTGCAGTTCCTTTTCCTAGGATCTAGGGTTTGTAAACGAATAAACTGAAAAACTGGATCTCGATTATACCTGGAGTTTGCAGCGGAATTAGCAGGGAATCGAGATTACGAGCACGTCAAACGCTATGCCTCTACGGATAGTCCACACGCACACAAATAGGAATCCACCGGAATGCTAGAACCGGTGATCAGATCTCTTTAGGGATTTAGTGTTTCAGAGTGACGGCTATCAGAAAGATTTTTTTTTTTTCTTTTTCCAGGTCGTGCCTCATATCTATATATATATGGGCCCTGGAGAAAAACCTAATTATCCTGAACCGAGTCAGAATTAATTAAGTCGTTAAACCGAAATCCCTATTTCGGATTTAACTCGTGTCGATCGACACAACCCATGTGTGTCGATCGATACACTCTTTAAAACACTAAAATAATGTGTATCAAATACACATCATTTGGATCATTACATTAATGATTATTCCCATATAAAGCGCATCCTATTTGCTTAGGTGTGTGACCCTGTAGGATCATATAATACTAGCAATGAGTTCATAACTCATAGATCATCAGAGGTTTCTAGCAAAACGTCATGATCACCTAGTATCATATGAATGTCTAATCTCGACATTACAACTATCACTGGAGTGATTACAAGTGTGATTTCAGGACATTCCCAACAGGTCGTACAGGATACCTTTATGTTGGACCCAAGTGGGGGAGAGGAGCTATTACGGTGCGACCTATGTTCAGGAAACGACAGAGAAGACCCGTGTTTTGAGACTGAACATGAAAAAAGCTCAGCATCGGCAAAAGAGTTATATAGATTGAAGAAGGAAAGAGCTTGAGTTTGCAAAGGGGGATCGTGTGTATCTCAAGATGGCTTTATTGAGAGGTCCAAACAGATCCATAGCAGATAACAAGCTGAGTCCGCGTTTTATGGGTCTGTTCCGGTAGTGGAACGAGTTGGACCGGTGGCGTATCGGCTTGAGTTACCTCTGATTATGAAGGCATTTGATAAGGTATTTCATGTTTCAATGTTGAGGAAGTGCCTGCATGAATCAGAGGAGTTGGTGGCTAAGATCCTGGAGGATCTACAGCCTGATTTGACAGCTCCTATGAGGATTCTAGAGAGGAGAGTCAAAGTTCTGCGTCGGAAGAAGATACCGTTGCTGAGAGTCATGTGAGACTGTAGCGGTACAGAGGATGAGACTTGGGAGCCAGAGGCAAAGATGAAGCTTAAGTTCAGGAAGTGGTTCGACAAGCAGGTCGCAGTTTGAGCTCAGCTATCTTTGTGGTTCTGGTTGCAGGTGTTGACTTTGTGTTTTTGTCACTTTTGTTTCATGTATTTTTGTTTCGTTATAACGATATTTACATTTTTGGAAATTTATAAGATGGAGTTTGCTCTATTTATTTTCCATGTTTAATAAGATGAGTAGTTCTTATTATTGTTGATATTTCAGGTTTGGAAATATCGTGCCTTAGACCATATAAAGTAGTTATAGTCCTTAGGTGCTTAGAGACGTTTAAGAATTGATTACTCTAGGGGCTGTGGTCCCGAATAACTCATTCATTTTTGGAGATTTGTTCTCATGTATACTTATTGGGATGTGAGTTCCCAGCGGAGATGTGAGTTCTCGTGTATACTTTTGGGATGTAAGTTCCCAGAAGAGATATGAGTTCTCACGTATACTTATTCGGGATGTGAGTTCCCAGAATAAGTAGCGATGGATGTGAGTTCTCTCGCGGGGATGTGAGTTCCCCAAATACCGTTGGCTCGAAGGATGCGTCCCGAGAGAGCGAGCGGTATGTGTTACTGATAGGTCATAGGATGTGTCATGTAAGTGTCAGGGAGGGAAATGATTTAAGAGTAATTAATGTCTGAAAACGTAGATAAGCATGAGACTGGATGGGGGCCTCGGAGATCGGGTGTTGATCTCGGACTGTTTTGACTAGGTAGGGTCTATGTGATGGTCTTAGTGGGCAAAAGTGTTGGGATTCGAGGTCGATTCCAGATTAGTGGGAGAGAATTGTAACATCCCGAAACCAAATTGTTGACTTTGGTAAAGGGTGTCGATCGACACCAAGTCTAATGATCGGTTTTGGTTAAGTTCTAAACCGCGTGGTTTATGTCGGTTTAGGGAAAAGCCCTAGGGAATCTTGTATAAACTCGTGCTTTACGGTTTAGCCTAGTTGCAGAGGCAAAAAACGTGATTTGAGTCTAGAGAGAGAAAGTTCTAATATTGTAAGTGAATCGGTTGTTCTCGGTGTTTCCTTAGGATCATGGTTCCTTCGTTGAGTGCTCGTGTGATCATTGTGGCTATGTCGCCAACAATTTTTGGGTGTCTTGGTCACGGTTCGTCGCTGTCTAAGTCAATCTTGTTCCTCATTTCATCGTTTCAATCCGAAATCGAGGTGAGTGCGCGACAGTAGGCTCAAATATATTAGTAATCGATTCGTGATTGGTGTAGGGGTTTACGTGATGAATTCATGGTTGTTTGTTCGGTGTTCTTGTGTTGGAATCGTGTGGTTTTTGAATGGAATCGTTGATAAATCGTGAATTTAGGTTCGTTTCGATTCTGTGAATTGTTCTGCGATTTGAGTGTCGATCGACCCCGTGCGACGTGTCGATCGACACCTTTGTCAATGTAGCGTCGATTGACATCGTGCGATGTGTCGATCGACACCAGTATTTGTGAAGCGTCGATCGACACCGTGCGTTGTGTCTATCGACACCCGTGTTTTTCATAGGTTAGCGTTTAAATTAATTGTTGATTGATTTCTGGTATATTCGTACTTAGTCTGGTGACGGAAAGACCGTCTCACTAATTAATTATTAATTACTTACGCATCTCTTATTCCCAATGTTTTGAAAATCGGACCGGCGACCGAACCGAAAATACTTTTGGGTCATGGGTCAATGTGGTCCGACCGGGTCGAACGGGGCTTAATAGTTTTTTTTAAAATAATAATATAAATAGTTTTTGTATAACTATAATATCCAAATATATAATATAGCCTTTGAATAAACATATATTTTTAATAAACATATATTTTAAAAAATTAAGAAAATCATTTTAATAAAAAAAAAACTATTCAAAGACAAAATTTAATGAGAAATAGTTAAGTTTATATGTTAAAAAAAATTAAAAAAATTAAACCATAAGAAAAATTAACTAAATTCAAAACTTTTTTTTGGTGGATAACTAAATTCAAAACTAGTATTTAAATCTATAAATTTTAATCATAAAAAATTTAAATATGGAAAAAATTAGAAATTTACAACAAAAAAAAACCCCCTCAAACCCGGGTCAACCCAACCCGGCTAGCTGGCCGGTTCACGGTTGAACCCGGTCCGACCCCAGTCCGGTCTGGTTTTCAAAACATTGCTTATTTCCATGTGATGCAGGTAAAAGAAAAGTGTGACTGGGGAATCAAGGCGTAGGAAGAGGATGATTAGGATTGTCTTCTTTGTATAGTTCTAGTGAACCATTGCTTAGGTTGCTAAATTTATCATTCCTGAAGTTGGTTATTGTTTCGTTGCTGGAATTTGATTATTGGCTTACAGAATTTAATGGTTTATTTTATTTGATATTTGGTATATGTTATTTCTGCAGCAGAATTGTTTAGGATTAAAAACAAAAACAAAAAAAACTTGGTTGTTTCAAAGTTAAAACTTGGTTATTAACCGAGTACAATGCAGATTTGGCTATTGAATCAGCCTTTGAGTATTTTTTCTCTTGGTATGTAAATAAAACAAGAAATTTTGAGATCGCTCGAGATCTTGTAAATATCTTGTAGGATCGCATATGTTTCCAAGTGAATTTTCTCGAATTGATGATGGAGATGAGTTGGTTGAAGTCCGAAGCAGCGCACAGATCTTGGGGTCCACGATTCTTCTTTAACTATTTCATGTAATTTAGTGATTTAAAAAATTCATCAAGTTAGTTGAGAAATCATAATTCAAAAATTATATTACGATTTCAAGTATTAGTCACCCATTCTTTGTAAACACTTAAATTAGCCGAAGTGCAGTTAGCACAAGTGGTCCTCCACTTCTCTCGGCACCCTTACAGGTCGAAGGTTCGACCTTGTGGTAGTGTGTGTGTTCAAAAGCCTAGTGGGCCGGGCTGTGGCCCACATGCCAAAAAAAAAAAAATGATAAAAACAAGGGGTAATCATACTTATGCCACACTTAAACTATATTTTTTTAAGTTTGCCATTCTGTAAGTCTGCTTTGCAAACCATGCCACTCTTGATTGGGTAAAATGACTAAGCTACCCTCTTATTTAATAAGAAAAAAAAATTAGGAGCCCTAAAATTTATTCATCTCTCTCGACAACTCAAATCGTTCTCCGACGATATTGAAATTGTGATTCGTTCACAAAGTTAGTTTTCTAATCCCCTTCTTTACTTTGATTTGTCTCTTTTTCAAGGTTTTGTTTCAGTCTCTTTTGTCCAAATTTTGAGTTTTAGATTCCATATCTGTGTCTTTTCTGAATTGTTGTTGCTCTCGATTTGGTAGTGATGTAGATTTGGGTTATAGATTTTGTTTTGTTTATGCTTACAGATATGTGTTTTTTTATATTACATTATAAATTGAGATTCTAGATCTAAGTGAATTGAGATTGAGATTTTGAATTGAGATTGAGATTTTGAATTGAGATTGAGATCCTCGATCAATCTATGTTAATGGATTTTATTTTGTTTATGCTTACAAATTTGGGTTTGTTTGTGAATTGAGATTCTGAATTGAATTTCAGATTTCAGATTCTGAATTTGAAACAAACCCAAAAGAGTGAAGGAGGATATGTGTGTGGTAGAATGATGTTCGTTCCTTGTTTTAGATTTCTTTGACTTGTTTAGGTACTATTTTCTGTGGTTTCTTCAAGCCCATATACCTCACTTGTCTTGTGTTATTGATCATGTTTAATATCTGATATTTCTGGCAACATAATTAATATGCTTTATGATATTTTTTTGCTAAATTATAGCCATGGTAACTGCAGAGTCCAGAGAGTGTGAACAATGTTCTTTGCTAGCTTTTACCATGTTTCATGGCAAGATGAGAGAGAGAGAGAGAGAGAGAGCATGAAGAATGCCGATTAGCAGATGCTAAATGTGGAGAACAAGAAATAATCCTACTACTTGTTGAATGGATCCCCAACAATGTTAAATCAATAGTCTGTGATATTCCAACTTGCTTGTGCTTTTGGTTTTGGCGGTGTTAATGACATGAAATATATGTTGTGTTTTTGATTTGGGATTAGTTCTTTTTTCCGCTTTGAATCATGTATTTGATCGTCTTGTTCTTTTAACCTTGTATTGAACGATCTAATGAGCTTTATTCAAACGATTTAAACCAATTCAATCACACACCCATGTAAAAACATAAGTAAATTATATAACATGATTCTCATGTACATAAGATTATCTAAAACCTTAAAAAAATTTAGAAACAACTTTTAATTTGATTTAAAAACCATATAATTTAATTTAAAAAATCTTATAATATGTTTCAAAAACATTATAATTTGTTTTTAAAAACCTTATAAGTTTTTTAAACATCATTATAATCTTATCATCTGTTAAAAATCCTTATCAAATTCATAATTTACTTAAAAAAAATATAAGTACTAATTTATTTTTAAACTTCATCTGTTTTAAAAATACCATATGTTTAAAATCTTATAATTTGCTTTAAACACCTTATAATTTGATTTTACAAAGCCTTATAATTTGATTTAATATAATTTCACATAAATGAATAACATTAACCTACAACAAAAAGAGTTAGAGAAATTTGCTAAATTAAGCCACATTTAAGCATAAAATGTTCCAATAGGATTTTATTTTTTTGAAAAAGTCTCATTAGGCTTTTCAAATTTCAAATCCAAAATATAATCTTGATTTCAAATTAATAATTAAAATTGTTAATTCTTATAATAGTTTTTAAAATCAGAAAAGGAAATATAATAAAATGTTTAATTATAAATAAGAAAAAAAGGAAATAAAATTATGATTTAAAAATAAAATCATTACTAAAAACGAAATTAAAATAAATAAAAAATTAACATCATTTGTTTTCCCGATCAAAAAAAAAATTAGGGTTCTTGGTAACAAAAAAAAATCAACTTTCTCTAATCAATTAAAAATCAACTTTAATAGAATATGCTTTTTACTTTAAAAAAAAAAAATGTTTTCACAAAAAACTCTATTCATGACATGTTTATAATTTACATATTTTTATAAAATTTTAAAACTTATTATTTAATTTTTTTTCCCACCACTTAGGGGTATTATCGAAAAAGAACAAGAAAAGTGTATTGGGACACTTTATGCTTAAATGTGTCCTATTTTAGCAATTTCCCCAAAGAGTTAAGACGATGAAATTAGCTCCATCTTTTTATATTTGTCTACTTGTATCTTAAGATTCTATCATCTAATTGGTCTGGTTTGATCTTATTCGATTTATAACCGGTCCAAACCAAAACAATTCAAGCCAGAAAATTAGAAACAAAACCGGGGCAATTGCAAATATGCCACCGTTCACAAAAATTTAATCAAATATGTCACTGTTCACAAAATCATTATGAGCTTGCCACTGTTCACTGACTTAATCAAAAAAAAAATTCACTTTCTCTCTCATCTCTCTCACGCCTAGATCCAAAAAAATTTTCACACAAAATTCTCTTCTTTGAAATTGCAAATCGGATTTGGGTTATGGATCTAAGATTTTTGATTCTCTTTCGTCCATGTAAATATCTGTAAATTCTTTCAATCGATTTTGATTTCCTAAATTGGAAGGAGGAGGAGGAGGAGGAGGAGGAGGAGGAGGAGGAGGAGGAGGAGGAGGAGGAGGAGGAGGAGGAGGAGGAGGAGGAGGAGGAGAAGAAGAAGAAGAAGAAGAAGAAGAAGAAGAAGAAGAAGAAGAAGAAGAAGAAGATGTTTAATCCATGAATTTTGTTTTTTAAAATTCGATTTTGATTACAAATTTGAGTTTTCGATTGGATTTTGGTTACGAATCTAAGCATTTTATTCGATTTGGGTTACAAATTTGAGCTTTTGATTCGATTTTTGTTCAGATCTGGGTTTTGATTATTATTTTTTTTGTCACATCTGGGTTTTGGTTATTTTTTTTGGTTAAATCTGGGTTTTGGTTATTTTTAGGGTTTTCCCGTTTTTATAAAGTTTTTAAACAGTTTTATAAGACTATTTTACATGTCATTAAAAACTAAACAGTTTAATAATTTATAAGGTTTTTAAAAGGTTTATAAGGTTTTTATAAGGTTTGTAAAGTTTTTAAAAAGGGTATAAGATTGTTTAAAAACCTTATAAAACTGTTTAAAAACCTTATAAAACTTTACAAAAATCTTATAAACAGTTTTACACGGTTTTTAAATAGTTTTATAAGGTTTTTTTAAGAGTTTTACTAAACCTTTTAAAAACTTTATAATTTTTTTTAACAGTTTTATAAAATTTTTTTACTGTTTTATAAAGTAAAGGCAAAACCCCTACCCCCACCCCCCTCCCAAATCTATACTCTAAATGCATAATTGTTAACCCAAACTCGAAAATTTACATTCGTTTGTGTTTGAATTTGCTTTGAGATCTTCTTCTTCTTCCTAAATTTGCTCGAATCTTAGCGGAAATCTTCTCAAATCTTCTCGACTTCTCAAATCTTCTTAGCGGAAATCGAGATAGAGATCAGAGATAGTGAAATTAGATATGACGAGAATCGAATTCAGTAATAGAAAAAACGAAATTTGGATGAGAAAAAAAAATTTGGATATGAGAGATGAGCGTGAGAGAGATGAGAGAGAAAAATAGATCTTTTTTTTTTTCATTTAAGTGAACAGTGGCACGCTGGTAATAATATTAAAACAGTGGCATAATTGAAAAGTGGCATGCCAATGGCATAACTCAAAATTTCTCAACAAAACCAACCCTCCCCTAACAAAGCTTCTCTTCTGGTTTTGCAAATTGCAATTTCTTACTCGACTCTTCATTTCCTTCCTATGCATTTCTAATTCTACACATCTTCTCTTCACAAAAACAGAAGAAGCTGCTATGACATCCATTCTCTCATATAGTTTTTTTTCTCTTTTAGCACTCCATTGGCAAGTGAACAAATTTATTCTTTAAAATCAGATCAAAAATCAGAATTCTCCTCTCGAACACATTCAGTTTAATCAATCATGGACGCTTTTTATGCGATTCCAAAACCTCTGGTTATGGGCATTCTAAACAAAGTCGGTGGCGTCAACATGCTGATACGATGTCGTTCCGTCTCAAAACGATTTAAATCGTCATAAACTCAGTATGACTCGCTTCTTCTCCAACTCGATTTGATCCTCAATTCATCACTAAACCATTTTAACCTCTAACTTTTGTTGATTTTCTATTTAAACTTTAAACTTGAATTGACTAAACTAAATTGGAGTCGTCGTTAAGTCGCCTAACGGAAAATTTTGCACATAATTAATCTTGTCCGTTAAATCGATTTTAGAACCCTAAAAACACAAAATTCCCAAATCAATTTTGGATCCGAAAATCAAATATTCTCGGATTTTGAAATAAACTATTGGGCTTTCTTAATTATGGTCTCAGGAGTTTGGAATTAGTCTCGATTTTTCAAGATTCATTGTAGAACTCTGGGAATTTCATTTTAAAGTTTGAGAACGAAAACTTCTCGGTGAAATTCCGGTCAACTTAGTAAAAATTACCATATGTGGTTGTCATCATTAAATTCCATTTGTAAAGAGCTTTCTAAAAAGCTATAAATTGCTACATATCGTGCTTCGATTAAAAATCCGCCATTGATGCATCTCAAGCTCCTAAGTATGAGAAAAAAAAAAAAAAATGATAAAATCATCTCAAGCTCTAGACCATTTTTGTGACAAAGTCGAAATCGTTTTGAGAATAGAAGAAGAAAAGAAATTGATTTGGGAGTTTTGAGTTTTTAGAACCCTAAAATCGATTTGGGAATTTGGGAATTTTTGTGTAAACGGACAACAGTAACGGAAATTAACTCTGTGTAATTGTTCCGTTAGGCGATTTAACGATGGGTCCAGTCAATTCAAGTTTAAGGTTTAAATAGAAAGTCAACAAAGGTTGGAGGTTAAAATGATTTAGTGATGAAATGAGAGTTTTTTTTGCTCCCGCCATACAGTTGAGGGTTTTTTTAGCCATTTTTCCTAGAGAAATTAGGGTAGAATAAAGTAAAGGTTACTATGGGAATATAGAAAATATAATGGCATGACTTGCAAAATATTTTTAATAGTAGCATAGTTGTAAAGTGGCATGTCAAAAGTGGCATTTTATAAAAATTTTCTAAAAGAGAAAATCGACTTTTTAGTTTGAGTTTTTCCTAAGTCTTTCCTGATTAAAAAAAAAAAAGAATTCAGCAGCTGAATGGAAATGATATTTACAAATAGATAACATGGTGTTCTCAACCAAATATTATCGTAAATCGAGGTTTAATAAAAATATTTATGATATTGATGATTTAGATGATTTAAAATGAATTTAGAGAAAATATTATGATCTGTTCTTAATTATTTTTTCCAAGTATCACTTGAAATGATATAGTTTATATCTTTTACTTTGACCTATTTTTTTATAAGATATTTTATAATCATTTAAAAGAAAATACATATTTCCAATAACAATATATTTGAATACTTTTTTCAGATCACCTAACCATTAATTTTTTTCTAAAGAACCATGATAATTATTGTAGCCAATGATAGTATGGTTAATTTTTTAAAAATATTTGAATATATATGATTTATCATTCTAATTACTTATGTTGCATGAAATCGGAATCGGGTCCGTGGAAGCGAAACGTTAGGAAATGCAGAAGCAATTTTTTTTAAAAAATTAGGAATCAGGTACGTTTTGGAAGCGTATAATTATATGTACATGTATATACATACATAAGTAATTTAGTATCAATTATAAAATATTCATTATTAAGCCTAAACCTTTTAAAAACATTCAAGATTAAACTGAAAAACATCATTTGAAATTTAGAACACAAATCCAATTCATAAAATATTAAGTAACTTAATTAGAAAAAAAAACAAACCACAATGTTAAAAATCAAGGATTTTGATCATCATTTTCATGTTCGTTTTTAATGATTCATATTTCTTTAGGATTTTTTTTTATTCTTTTTAAGTTATAAAAATTTCAAAATAATCCTAAAACTTCCTAATATTTACTTTTACACGTTTCCAAAACAAAAGATATGCTTCCGTCGCGATTCCAAAATGAAATCGGATGTTTCCAAACTGCTTCCAAATCGGTAATTTTCGGAATCGCGATTCCACGACGCTTTCAAGAGATTCCAAGAGATTTCGATTCCGATTCCGATTCCGATTCCGATTCTTGAGCGTGAAACGTCAACAAATAGAGTTTCCATGCAATGTAGCTAATTACAAAAAATTATTATTTCAAAAAATTGAATTACGTCATTATGGGATTCTAGGTCATTTTAAATATCTAGTTTCGACTTTCATTATTTCATAAGTGCATGACTAATGTCAGCCTGCCAAGAGGAGTCTGATTTGAATTTGAGATGATGATAAGAAGACTTCTCTCTAGACTCCTTCATTACTTAATGGGCCTACGATGAGCCTAGACTTACAACACAAAATTGTCAGATTAGAGCCCATATAGTTCGGAATTTGTTTTATAAAGGCCTATAAACTCGATTTCCATATATACCCAAGTTTGTCCATCCACAAAATTTGGAGCCACATTTAAATTAAAAAAAATACTGCGTGTGGAGTTTAAAAATTACTAGACAAGAGCATGCGTAATGCACGGACATGTGTTTCTCTATATTAATTAGAGCATTGAATCAATTTTTCTGGTTAAGAAAGTCTGTTAATTTCACTTTCGATATAAAAACTGTATTTTATGACTCTGAAATAATCAATTCTAAATAGCATACAGTAATTTGATTTGTACCTGACCATGATTCTATATAGTAACTACAAATGGAATGCATAAGTAGTCTTGGGCATACGGATATTCGGGTCGGGTACAGGTTCGGGTCCAACCATATACAGGTTCCATCGGGTATAAAAAATATGTATCTATATAGGTATCTGTAAGGTTTCGGTTCGGTACAGCTTCGGATACAAATTCCTAAGAATTAAACATATAAATACCAAATCATCAACAAAATGAGTCAAAAGTCAGAATCTTAAGTAAAAAGTCACCATCAAAAAGTAATCTAAAATGAGTTTACAATGCTTAGTCTTTGCTCTCTAGTCTCTAATCATGCAAACAAGCAGAAGATGCAACGCATAACTACGATTTCACTGAACCAAATCAAAGTTTGGGCAAAACTTTCTCAGAGATGAACAATCAAAAAAAATTCAATCAAAGAGATTATTAATCAGAATCGAACTGAAGCAACAAAACAGAGCCACAAAGGAATTAAACCGAATCTGAAACAACCAATTTTTTTTTTTTTTAAACCTAACAGTTTCTATTGCGGAAAACATACTCATTCAACATAACAGAATAATCCAAATTAAATCCATAAAATAAATAATCGTTACTCCAAAATAAACATTAACACCAATTCAGGAATGCTCAAAAACATAATCTAGCAACCTACGACCTCCGGTTTACTAGACCCACAACAATAACATAAAACCCTATAATCCTTTCCCTAAAGCCTCAATTCCACGATTATATTTTTTCTGTACCTGCAACACATGGAAATAAGAGTTGCGTAAGTATTTCATAAATACTTAGTGAGTTGGTCATTCCGCCTACTGGCGTAACAAGCAGGCTCAGATAATCATTGCAACACACACGAAATACCAATTCAACACATAATAACATTAACAGTATGAAACAACACATTTCGGGTAAACTGATCCTCGTGTCGAGCGACACCACAAAGGTGTCGATCGACGCGACCAAATGCTCTGTGTCGAGCGACACCACACATGTATCGATTGACACTCACAATATCTTCGTGTCGAGCAACACCCTCCTGGTGTCGATCGACACGCATCTGTAATTGCACCAGAATCGAGTTCCTCCTCTCTCGACTCGATTCCGGTGATTACGAGTCGCAAACCTGCACCAAAAAGCACTACAATCCAATATAACCCATCACAGCAACATCACAACAATAACAAACAATTTCACAGCAATCAAACACTCATTTATCCTCATTGCCTAGAAACCAACGGTCACAACTCACCTCAGATTCTTAAGAAACGAAAAAGAGAATTCGGATGAGGCAAAAATAGCACGACCAGACCTCTAGGACACGTAAATCACCACAACACCGCAAGGAATGGCTCTAGAACTCGAATGCTACGGTTTTGGGAGAATTTCTTTGCAACAATTCTCTCAAAAAACCCAAACTCTCTCTCCAAACTCTAACTTCTAACCTTTTCTCTACTGTAGCACACAGCCACGATGATCACGACTTAAAAACACGAAACTAGGGCTTAACTCCCTTAAACCAAACCGAAAATCGTAATTAAAAAGTTAATTACCCGGTTCTAAAAAGGTAAGTGCCGAGCGACAGTAAAGGCTGTGTCGATCGACACTAACAAAAATCCTCATGTCGATCGACACACTCCCTGTGTCGCTCGACACGACCACCATAATTCACAGTTCTGGTTCGCGGATGTTACAATTCTCCCCCACTAAACAGGATTCGTCCTCGAATCCTCTCAAAACCGTCCACCAAAGACTCATACCTGACCCAACCGGTCAAAACCATCAGAGATCATAACACTGAATCTCCGAGGCTCTTGTTCAGTCTCATGTTTATACGCCCGTTTTCAGACATTTATTACTCTTAACTCATTCCACACCCCTCCCACTCGCAGGACGCATCCCTTGAGCTATCGGTGTCACACCACTCCTACTTGCAGGACGCATCCTTTGAGCTATCGGTGTCTCGCACCACTCCCACTCGCAGGACGCATCTTTTGAGCTATCGGTGGCTCGTGTCCTATCCACTCTCAGGACGCATCCTTTGAGCTCCGGGTACACCGTGCCCCTTCCACTCTCAGGATGCATCTTTTGAGCTCCGGGTGCACAGGGAAGACTAATCATCCCCTCGAGAGAACGCATCCTCTTAAAACAAAATGAATAAGTTGCTCGGGACCGCATCCCCTAGAGTAATAAATTCCAAAACGTCTATAAACACCTATCGACTAAACCACCTCTCGTGGTCAAACTCGATACTCCACAACCCGGAATATCACCACAAATCACATATAAGAATAACCATCTTATAAAACAAAAAAATAAGAAACGACTCCATCTTATAAATCTCCAAAAGGTATCATCGTTACAACAAAACGAAAATACAGAATAAGCAAACATGCTAAACAACGAGACTAGAACCACAAAGAGAAATAAAGCTCAAACAGCGACCTGCTTGTCGAACCATTTCCTGAACTTTAACTTCATCTTTGCCTCGGGCTCCCAAGTCTCCTCCTCGCAACCAATGCATACCACAAAATCCACAACAAATGAATCTTCTTCCGACGGAGCTCCTTGACTCTCCTCTCCAGAATCCTCACAGGAACCGCCGGAACAGTCAAATCAGGCTGAAGATCCACATGAATCTCAGGCACTAACTCCTCCGACTCATGCACGCACTTCCTCAACATCGACACATGGAAAACCTTATGAAATGCCTTCATGATCGGTGGTAACTCAAGCTGATACGCCACCGGTCCAACTCGCTCCACCACAGGAAACGGACCCATCAAACGCAGACTCAACTTGTTCTCAGAAATGGACCTATTAGGACCCCTCAACATGGCCATCTTGAGATACACGCGATCTCCTACCGCGAACTCAAGCTCTCGCCTCCGCTTATCAGTGTAACTCCTCTGACGATCCTGAGCTTCCTTTATGTTCAATCTCACCACCCGGATTTTCTCCATCGTTTCCTGAACAAAAGTAGCTCCATGAATACTGCGCTCCCCCACTTGGGTCCAGCATAAAGGCGTCCTACATGGCCTCTCATACAAAGCCTCGAAAGGAGTCATCTCAATGCTCGCCTGAAAGCTGTTATTATACGCAAACTCGACTAAACCCAAGTGATCAGCCCAATGGCCACCCTATTCCAGAACGCACATCATCAACAAATCCTCCATAGTCTGAATAGTCATCTCTGACTGCCCATCAGTCTGCGGATGATATGCCGTACTCATATGCACCTTAGTGCCCATCTCTGCCTGAAACGCTCTCTAGAACTCTGATGCAAACCGAGGATCCCGATCATAAACAAAACTGGCAGGCGCTCCATGCAGCCTCACGATCTCTTGCACAAACTTCTTAGCCAACTTAGCCGCTCCGTCGGTCTTTTTAATGGCCAAAAAGTGTGCTGACTTGGTTAACCGATCCACGATCACCCATATAGCATCATACGTCCGCGAAACAGGTAATCCTACTACAAAATCCATCGTGATCATATCCCACTTCCACTCCGGAATGGGTAAACTCTACAGAAGACCACTCGGAACCTTATGCTATCCTTTAACCAACGAGCACGTGTTACTCTTAGAGACATAAGCCGCCGCATCTCTCTTCATCCCGACCCCGTGATAATACCGTTTGAGATCACGATACATCTTAGTCGCTCTCTTAGTCGCTCCCGGATTAATTGAGAACTTACTCGCATGAGCCCTCGCAGAATCTCCTGCTTCAGCTCCTCAACCTTGGGTACACAAACCCGACCGCGAACAAGAATTGCCCCATTCGACGAGACCTGGTACTCAGAACCCCCTACGGTCGACGTAGGCACTAAACCCGAATCGCTCGCTTGAGCCGCAAGAATCCTACTCAAAAGATCCGCCTGATCAACCGCCTCTAAGCCCAACAGCTCCTCTGAAATAACACATAACCGCAGAGTGCTAACCTCGCTAACCAGCGACTCGATATCCTGTTCTTGAGACAAATCTACTCGCCGACAACTCAGAGCATCTGCTACCTAGTTCGCCTTACCAAGGTAATAAACAATATTCAACTCATAATCTGCCAATAGCTCAATCCAGCGTCTCTGTCTCACATTCAGCAACGGCTGAGTGAAAATGTGCTGCAGATTCTTATGATCTGTGAAAATCTAAACCTTCCCACCATACAGATAGGATATCCAAATCTTCAACGCAAGTACCACTGCACCCAACTCTAGATCATGTGTGGGGTAATTACGCTCTGCGCGCCTTCAGCTGCCTCGAAGCATACGCAATCACTCTACCCTCCTGTATCAACACGCAACCCAGACCAATCCCACAAGCATCCGTGTACACTACGTAAGGCTTACCCGGCTCGGGAAATGCCAACACCGGTGTACTCATCAACATTTCCTTAAGCCTCGAAAAGCTATCCCCCCACTCCTGAGACAAAACAAACGGAACATCTTCCCGGTCAACTTTGTCATTGACTGAGCCATACTCGCAAAACCTTTGAAAAACCTCCGATAATACCCTGCTAAACCAAGAAAACTCCTGATCTTAGTAGCGTTAGTCGGTTTAGGTCAATCTCGAATAGACTCTATCATAGCCGGATCCACAGAAACTCCCTCTGCATAAACAATGTGACCAAGGAATCCAATCTCTCTCTGCCAGAAACTGCACTTACTCAACTTAGCATAAAGCTTTTGCTCTCGAAGCTTCTCCAGAACCAACCGCAAATGCACCTCATGCTCTTCATGACTCTTCGAGTAAACCAAGATATCGTCGATAAAGATAATCACGAAGACATCCATATACTCCTGGAATACGCTGTTCATCAACCGCATGAACGCTGCTGGTGCATTCGTCAATCCAAATGGCATCACTACAAACTCAAAGTGACTATACCGTGTCCTGAAAGCAGTCTTCGGACCATCTACCTTGTCAATCAGAATCTGATGGTAACCTGAAGCAAAGTCGATCTTGGAGAACCAAGTAGCACCCCTCAACTGATCTAGCAACTCATCAATCATCGGGAGAGGGTACTTGTTCTTCACAGTAACCTGGTTAAGTCGCCGGTAATCGATACACAATCGAAAACTACCATCTTTCTTCTTTACGAACAACACCGGTGCTCCCCACGAAGAACTACTCGGACGGATAAAACTCTATCATCCTCTGCCTAAAGACTCGATTCCATGATCACATTTTTCCTTTACTTGCAACACATGGAAATAACAGTTACGTAAGTATTTCATAAATACTTAGTGAGTTGGTCATTCCGCCTACTGGCGTAACAAGCAGGCTCAGATAATCATTGCAACACACACGAAATACCAATTCAACACATAATAACATTAACAGTATGAAACAACACATTTCGGGTAAACTGATCCTCGTGTCGATCGATGCACCTAATGCTCTGTGTCGAGCGACACCACACAGGTATCGGTTGACACTCACAATATCTTTTTGTCGAGCAACTCCCTCCTGGTGTCTATCGACACACATCTGTAATTGCACCAGAATCGAGTTCCTCCTCTCTCGACTCGATTCCGGTGATTACGAGTCACAAACCTGCACCAAAAAGCACTACAATCCAATATAACCCATCACAACAACATCACAACAATAACAAATGATTTCACAGCAATCAAACACTCATTTATCCTCATTGCCTAGAAACCAACGGTCACAACTCAACTCAGATTCTTAGGAAACGAAAAAGAGAATTCGGATGAGGCAAAAATAGCACGACCAGACCTCTAGGACATGTAAATAACCACAACACCGCAAGGAATGGCTCCAGAACTCGAATGCTACGGTTTTGGGAGAATTTCTTTGCAACAATTCTCTCAAAAAACCCAAACTCTCTCTTCAAACTCTAACTTCTAACCTTTTTCTCTACTGTAGCACACAGCCACGATGATCACGACTTAAAAACACGAACCTAGGGCTTAACTCCCTTAAACCAAACCAAAAATCGTAGTTAAAAAGTTAATTACCCGGTTCTGAAAAGGTAAGTGTCGAGCGACAGTAAAGGCTGTGTCGATCGACACTAACAAAAATCCTCGTGTCGATCGACACGCTCCCTGTGTCGCTCGACACGACTACCAGAATTCACAGTTCTGGTTCGCGGATGTTACAGAATCAATTGGGAATTTAGGACTATGAACAAGCATCAATGACGAATCAAATTTGGAATTGAATCAAATTTGGAATCGAATCGAAGCAAGATTAGAACAAGAATGATGATTAGATGTCTACCCTTGATCGAATTCGAGATGTCTTTGATGGAGGAAACGATTGTGATCGAGGTCGAAGAGAATTTGGGATTTCCAATTTGAAAAATTAGGGGTTTTTTGTAGAATTGAAGTTTTTGTTTATTTTTGTCTGTCGTCGTGTGTGGTGAGAGAAGTGGAACAATCATCAACCAGTAAAAAAAAAAGTATTAAGTGACTTATGGTTCGGGTATGTTCGGGTCCTATTCGGGTATCGGGTACGAACATGTACCCGAACCTGTACCCATGGGTATTACAGAATCATACCCAACATGTTAGACCTCTATAATCGGTACATGTTTCGGGTCGGGCATTACAGGTTCGGGTACAGGTTTGGGTACTCAGGTTTGGGTAAATGTGCCCAAGACTATGCATAAGATTTTTGAAATACGGTACTCACTATATTGCACCATGGTCGTGTACTTGAGATTGTACTTCCCTTTGAAGGCTTTTGCATTTAGTGCATTGTTTCTAGTTTTGATGTGTGAATGAAAACAACTTTTATCTTGTCAGTTCGCTACGAATGGAATGGTAGATTTAAAGTAGTTAATTGAAAGCAGGATGGTTAAGTAGAATACGAAAATGTATATAATAATGTAAGGAAGGAAATACTATTAGCGAGGCTTAGATCAGTAGGTGAC
Source organism: Draba incana (assembly GCA_963576765.1). NCBI lineage: Eukaryota > Viridiplantae > Streptophyta > Magnoliopsida > Brassicales > Brassicaceae > Draba > Draba incana. The sequence continues at coordinate 17,536,455 of OY755209.1, read as the reverse complement.
AAAATAGAATATGATGGTGTCGTTTTAGTAGGTGTCCCATCTTTTTTTTTTTTTCCTATTACTATTTTCTATTCTTTTCTTTTCTTATCTTTTTGTCATCTGAAATTTTCTTAAAACTTAATAGGATACAAAGCATGCACATAACATAAAATATCCATAATCTAAACCAATAATTCTCAAGTACAATCATATGCAGGGGCGAATGCAGACAAAAAAATGTTATGGGGGCAAACAATATATCACATGGGCATAATATTATTTTTAGCAAGAGAAATAAATCAAGTTTTAAAGAATTACAAAGAATTTTTAAATTTCATAGGGGGAAACTGCCCATCCCTTAGCTTACCTAGATTCGCCACTGATCATATGCAACTGGAGGGGAAACATGAAGCACTTCACAAGCTTATAGATCCGGCGACTCCAACACCAACGCTCGAGATGTTCACACTCCACGCGCTTCCACTCACTCCAAATAAAAACCTCAAATCTCCTTGGAATAGATGGAGATTAACACAACAACATATAGCAAAGAGACATTGTGACACCCCTCTCAAGGCATATGAGGTATATGCGGTTTATGCGAAGAGACTTAAAAGAATTGTTTTAGCTACCTATATCACCAAAGTCTACTTATCTTTTCGGTCACAGGTCTTGAGAGAACTCCAGAGTTAAGCGTGCTTGAGTTGGAGTAGTTTCAGGATGGGTGACCTACTGGGAAGTCATTTCCAGTACCGTGTGAGTGAGGTCAAAACACGGGTAAAGATCGCGTGGTGATTTGCAGGGTTAGTAAACATGACTTCTGAGCCTCCCGGACTAATGCACCGATCGTCGGACATAGTGGGCCCACGGGCCTGTGAGTGGACTTGGGCCCACGGGAGGGGCGGTCGGAGCATAACAAGTGGTATCAGAGCAAACTATGACATCTGTGAATAGTCAGATTATCGGGGTAATAATCTTGGTATGCGCAACGAGGATGTTGCGATCTGTTAGTGGGGGTGATTATGACACCCTGGTTTCAGGCATATGGGTATATGCGGTTTATGCATGGAGGCTTAAAAGAATTGATTTGGCTACCTATATCACCAAAGTGCACTTATCTTTTCGGTCACAGGTCTTGAGAGAACTCCAGAGTTAATTGTGCTTGAGCTGGAGTAGTTTCAGAATGGGTGATCTCTCGGAAGTCATTTCCAGTATAGTGTAAGTGAGGTCAAAACACGGGAAAAGATTGCGTGGTGATTTGCAGGATTAGTAAACATGACTTCCGAGCCTCTCGGACTAACGCACCGATCGTCATACATGGTGGGCCCACGGGCCTATGAGTAGACAGGGGCCCACGGGAAAGGCGGTCAGGGCGTTACAGACATGAACTACACAGACATAAAATAAAAATAGAATCTCTATGGTGCTCGAAAAGCCACCATAGTCGACTTGCGATGGCCAACATCTAGGTCTACTTTTTACAGAGAAGGTGGAGCAATTTTTTGTAAAAACTATCTATCATGCATGCTTCATAGGGTGGGCAAATTACCCGAACCCAAAATCCGAACCCGAACCCGACCTAAAAAATCTCGTTCGGATCGGTTTTGGATATGCTCAAATAACCGATTGGTTTTCATATCACAATGTTATTGTTAGGGTTCGGTTTGGATTTTAACTGATAACCGAAGCCATAACCGAAGATAACTAAGCGTATTAGAACACAATATTCTTCTTACCACTTAGGAATCATCGATGATTAGATCGTGAAGATTTTCCAAGTTTATCATTGAGAATATCGTAAAGATCTCTTTGATTCCTTATTCAATCATCGAGAATATCGTAAAAAATTTCAAGTGTCATCTTCTCTTCCGTCTCCTCCGTCTGAATCGTCATCAAATCAATCGCATGTATGTTTTTGTGTTCACAAGAGTGTTAGATTTAGTATGATTCTTATTTGTTTGAGTTTTATTTTTATTATTCTTATTTTTCTTGGTTTGATATTGATTCAAAGTGATTTTGATGCAAAGTGATAGTCTTTCAATGGAGTCTTTGTATATACATTTGTAGGAAACTGGTAGCTTTGATTCTTATTCAATGTAGTCTAAATCTCTGTATTGTTTAATCAGTATTCTAAACTTGAATGAACCATTAGTTAATAAGTGTTTCAACTTAGACTACATAAACTTGAATGAATAATTTTTTTTGTGGTTTTTAAATTGATTCATGAAAGATCATTTGATTAGAGAACATTTGATTTATTCCTCTTTTGTCTCTCTTAACCATCACTATCATTGGTGTTTATTTTATTCTGTACTTATACAGGAATTGTACAAGATTAAAGTTGTCTCCAAGAGAAGATAGTTTGATTCTACCTCTATTGCTAGGTAGGAGAACAAGAAGATGCTTATTATTTTCAAAATTTTAGTTTTATTTCTGTTTCATTTGATACTTCTACTTTGAGTTTCAGTTTGTTTTTGAATTTCAGTTTAAATTTGAGACAATGTTTAATCTTTATTAATTTGGTTTTGATTCAAATTTCTTAGCAATTTGGTTTGTGCTTAAGTTTTGTGAAGAATTTCTCTTGTTATAGTTTAGATATAACCGATTCGAACCGATCATAGTTTGTATCATTATTGGATCCTACATATAGTGTTTGAAACCGATCCGAACCCGATCTCGTATAACCGATCCCGAACCAAAAATTACAAAGTATCCTAATGGTTTTCATGAGCCATTATCCAAAAAAATGAAAATCCATATTACCCGAACCAAACTTAAATGGGTAAACGAACGCCCATTCATAATGCTTCATATGTACAACTTTCTATTCTAGATATAATTGTTTTTACCTAATAATGAACTATGAGATTCTCGTTTTGTAATAATCCTATCGTAATATCAATTTTCTAATGTAAATTTATAATTGTAACTGTAAATTTAGTTTCAGCTCTGTACATGCATAAAACATTACACTTTATAATCATATTTAGTCCAATTTATAAATTCCGATCACAGTTTATTTTTGGGGGTCAAAATTTCAAGGGGGAACTATATCTATGTCACCATGACAATCACGCTTGCAAACTTGTTTCTTTTTACAAAAAAAAAAGACAAAATCATTAATTTTTTTTCTCTCACTCTCTTACTCTCTTCCAAGAAATCTACTTTCTTCTCTCTCTCTCTCTCACTCTCTTACTCTCTTCCACGAAATCTCTCTCTCTCTCTCTCTCTCTCTCTCTCTCTCTCTCTCTCTCTCTCTCTCTCTCTCTCTCTCTCTCTCTCTCTCTCTCTCTCTCTCTCTCTCTCTCTCTCTCTCTCTCTCTCTCTCTATCTATCTAGATCTAGATCTAAATCCGAGTTTCATCATTTTTTTTGTTAGAGATCTAGTTTTTTATTCTTTCAAATCAACTTGAGTTTTGATTCGATTTATGCCACAATTCCCAGTATTGATTCGATTTGGGTTACAAATCTCAGTTTTTGATTCGATTTGGGTTAATTTCATCTAAAAATCTGGGTTTTGTTTTCTTTTGGTTGATTTTGTTCTTAAGTTTGATAAACAAATATGGGTTGGTTTTTATAGGAGATTATAAGAGTTTTTAAAGCAGATTATAACCCTTATAATCACTTTAAAAACTCTTATAATATGCTTTAAAAAATCTTATCATATGTATATTTTAAGGTTTAAAAAAGTTTTATAAGATTTTTTAAACCTTTTAAAAATCTTATAATTCAATTTGAAAAACCTTATAATTCAATTTTAAAAACCTTATAATCTGTTTTAAAAAGGCTTTCACATCGTTATCAGTTTTTTTAAAACATATTATAAGATTTTCTAAAGGTTTCTCAAGTTTTTAAAAAACTTATAAATTGTTTAAAAAACCTTATAATCTGAATTAAAAACCTTATAATTTGTTTTAAAAACCTTATAATCTGTTTAAAAACCCCTATAATCTGTTTTAAAAACTTTAAACCTTATAAAATAGTTAACATGTAACATCCCAAAACAAAAATTTGGAATTTTGGTAGGGGTGTCAATCGACACCACGTGTGGGTGTTGATCGACACCACTGTTTTGGGTTTGTTGCGGTTTGATTTTAATCACTCGGTTTGGATCGGTTTGGGTGCAAAACTCTAGGTTTGCATATATAAGGACCCAGCCGCAGTTGATGGTCGTTTTTAGGAGAATAAAAAACATGCTTTTGTCTGGAGAAGGGAGAAAAGAAGTGATTTGAGAGAGATTGAGCGTTTTGAGCATAAAAAAAGGTTGTTCTTAGGCTCGATTGTTAGTTAGGTCTTGGAAGGATCGTGGCTTGGGTTTCCTTGACGTTTCCAGCGTGAGAACAATGGGTTTAAGTGCTGGTTGAGTCTGATCTTTGTGGTAAAGTCAATCCTTTCCGTTCATAAGCTAAAATGACTGCGCGACCATGGTTTCTCTGCAATTTAGGTTGATAAATCCGTGTGATTGTGGAATTTAAGGATTGAGAATTGTGTTTCTCTGTGTTTATGCATATTGTATTGTGGTTATTGTTGGTGCAAGTGAATTGATATGTCGTGTTCGCGATCGGGCCAGAGATGAGACTACTCGATAAATATGTGTTTTTGCGAAAGGTGTCATTCGACACCATTGCTTGGTGTCGATCGACACTAGTTGATAGGTGACGACCGACACCATTGCTTGGTGCCGATTGACACGAGAGATAGTTTTGTATTTTTGTGTTTCGTATATTGTTGAACTGTCAATTGTTGATGTGTTGTTGTTGTATTGTTGTTGTGTAAATTATTATTTCTATTGAGCCTGAGTCCTAGACCATAGATGGGATGACCGTCTCACTAAGTATATATGAAATACGTACGCAACTCGTTTTCCCATGTGTTGCAGGTAAAAGAAAAGTGTAATCGTGGAATCATTGCGTAGGAAGAGGATGATTATGATGTTTTATGAGTTTGCATTCTTGTAGAACCTAGTGTTTAGGTTGATAGAAATGCTAAGTTGTGTTATTGGATTTTGGAACTGATTTTGTGAGAGTATTTGAATTATGGATTATTGATTTGAATTGATTCGTTTATTTTCTGCTGGTTATTGTTCTATTGATTTAAAATTAACCGTTGAGAATTATTATTTATGGGAATATATAATTCGGGTTAATTAATTAATTAATTAATATAAAAAAAACTTGGTTGTTTCATTTTGGTATCAGATCCCTTACGGTTTTAAGGCAGTAGGTTGAATGATTTGAGATTATGTGTTTTGAATTGATTATGAGTATTTAGTCAATTCTAGGAGTTGTAGAGTCTTAGATCATCCTCTTCGGCCTTTAAAGAGATTTCAGAGTAAGTATTTTTTATTGTTTGTCACTTCTATTCTCTGTGGTTTTAGTATTTTAGTCTGTACCTTTGGGGAATACAGAGTGATGGATACTGGAGCTAGAGGTCTTGGTAGAGATAGAGGCCGTGGTAGGGGTCGGGGTCATGGTCGAGGGCGCATGTTTGAATTGTCCGATAGGGTGGTTGCGATGAGTGCCACTGCAAATGCTGGTGGTACTGTGGGCCCAAGTGTGGGTTTGTTGACGCGGTTGCCGGCGGTGGCTCCAGTGCAGGCTCTAGTAGAGCATCCAGTGGTAGAGGTACAACCAAGGGTTTTGGTGGCAGAGGAGCATCCGACTTATCGGGTTATGATGAGGTAGATGCAATTTTTGAGTACTATGTTCTTCTCGGGCGGAATTGAACCTGAGAGAGCCAGTGAGAGGAGGATGAGGGGGGAGCATAATTTTTTCCTTATCAGAGGTCTTGCAGAGTATCCGGCAGTAGCGGTGGTTGAACCGCCAATGTTTGCTCCAGCGGTTCAGCCGAGGAGGCAGCAGCGGCAGTTGGTTCCTAGCCAGGACGGAGGAGGAAGCGGGCGGACACTTCCAAGTTAAGTTCGGGTGGTCGTGCTTGCTTTAGGTGTGAGAGCATGGAGCACCATGCGGTGAGCTATCCTAAGAGAGCAGAGTCTCAGGAGGCTCGAGTTTGTTTCCACTGCGGGGAATCTAGGCATATCAAGCCCAAGTGTCGCAAGTTACCGCATATGGCAGTGGCAATAGTGCAGTCAGTAGCAGAGATAATTGCAGCAATCGAGGAAGATCTGAGGGAGTAGGTCAAGGATTAAGCTGTATTTCTTTTTATTTTCTCATTTTAGAGTTTTAGCTTTGGCTATGATGTTTTGGATTTTGTATTTCATTTGGTGTTGAAACAATTATTGCAAAAAAAATATAAGATAAGTATCTCATATATCTTTGGCGATTGGTTTTTTGGTGTTGAGTTTTGTGGACAACCTAAAATGGAAGTTTTACGTTTTTTTAAAACTTTCTATTTCAGAAAGACTCTATTGGAACACCCTGTGCAATTTGGTTGTTCGAGTTGACTTGAGGATTGGTTATAATGCGATGAGGTAATTCTAGTCGATAGATACTTATAGACATTTCAGAATTAAGTACTCTAGGGGATAAGGATTTCCCTTAGTGACTTCTCCAGAGGGATAAGGATTTCCATGTACACTTATTTGGGATGAAGATTTCCCAGTATAAGTAGTGAGAGATAAGGACTTCTCTCGAGGGAATAAGTATGTCCCTGTATATCAATAACTCAAAGGATATGTTCCTACTAGTGTGTGGGTTGAGGTGATGAGTTAAGAGTAATTAATGTCTGAACGTGGTTATAAGCATGAGATTAGATGTGAGCCTCTGAGATTGGGAGAGGATCTCTTGTATATCTAACCGGGTTGGATCAGGAGTATCTGGATGTTTATGGGATCATCTTCATAGATGATATTCTGGTATTCAAGCAAATGGAAGCTAAAGGAGAGGCTAACGAGTATACATGTGTTGGCGTTACCCTAGCCAAGAAACCCTTGTTCAGTTTACTCTGAGGCTTCAAGAGTTGGGTTAGACCATTTGAGGCAGTTCTAATCGTTGATGTTATAGCCGTTTGGAATTTATTACTCTAAGGGCCATGGTGTCCCCGAATAACTCATTTTAGAGATGAAGAGTTCTTCTGTATACTTATTTGGGATGCGGATTTCCCAAGGTAAGTATCGAGGGATGACGAGTTCTTTTGAGGGGATGACAAGTTCCCTAGACACTGATGACTCAAAGGATGTGTTCCTGCGAGTGTGATGGGTGTAGAAATGAGTTAAGAGTAATAAATGTCTATAACTTGCCTATAAATATAGGATTATTGATGAGCTTCGGAGGTCATGGGAGGATCTCGAGAGAGTTTGCTGTGTTGGCCAGGTGTTCAGTCAGAGTGGAAATTATATTCTGGAGTATGGTATGGCAGGTCAGTATCACGGGTTGTAGTTCTACTCATCAGGTGCTTGGACACGTATGAATTAATTACACTAAAGGAAACACTTTTCCTATATACCTAGAGCTTCAGGTAGACACCCTGAGAGTGGAGTGGCACCGGCATCGTGAGCTCAAGAGATGTGTTCCTGAGAGTTTGAGGGTGGAGTGGAGTAGAGTCGCACCGGCATCGCTGCTCCAACGGTCTTCTTAATGGCTATAAAATGTGTTGACTTAGTCAGACAATCCACGATCACCCATATAGCATCGAAAGTTCGCGAGTTAGGTAATCCCAACACGAAATCCATTGTGATCATATCACACTTCCACTCTGGAATAGGTAAACTATGCAACTTACCACTCAGAACCTAATGCTCTGCCTTCACTAACTGACATCTATCACACTTCACGACCCAATCAGCCACATTTCTTTTCATCCTAACCCAATGATAAAACTGTTTGGGATCACGATACATGTTGATCACTCCCGGATGAATCGAAAACTTGCTCGCGTGAGCCTCACTCATAATCTCATGCCTCAACGACTCCTCTTTGGGCACACAAACTCAACCACACAAGAATCATCACATACAAAGAGACCTGATACTCAGAACGAACTGCCCTCGATGCATCAATCAAAATCTAATCACTCTCTTGAGCCACACGAATCATACTCAGAAGATATGCATGATCACTTGCCTCTAAACCTAACAGCTCCTGCGAAATAGCACATAGACGCTAAGTGCTAATCTCCCTCACTAACGTTTCCACCTCCTGCTCCTGAGCTGAATCTACTCTTTGACGACTCAGAGCATCTGCCACCAGGTTAGCCTTACCCATATGGTACACAATATCCATATCGTAATCTGCCAACAACTCTACCTAGCGCCTCTGCCTCACATTAAGCAACGACTGAGTAAAAATATGCTGCAAATTCTTGTGATCCATGAAAATCTGCACTCTTTCGTCATACATATAAGTTCTCGAAATCTTCAATGCAAACACCACTGTGCCTAACTCAAGATCATAGGTAGGTTAATGCGTTCACCACCCCTGAACTGCCTCGATGCATACACAATCACCATGCCCTCCTGCATTAACACACAGCCCAAACTAATACCCAAAGCATCCGTGTACACTGCATATGGCTTACCCGGCTTGGGCAATGCCAACACAAGTATACTCATCAACATCTTCTTCAGATTTGCAAAAATCTCCTCGCACTCCTAAGACCAAACAAACGGGACATCATTCCCGGTCAACTTCGTCATAGATGACGCCATACTCGCAAATCCCTTGACAAACCTCCTGTAATATCCAGTCAATCTAAGAAAACTTCTGATCTCGGTGGCGTTACTCGCTCTAGGCCAATCTCTAATAGCCTTTTTCTTTCCCGGATCCACAGAAACTCCCTCTGCAGATATAATATGATCGATAAATCCTATCTATAGCTGCCAGAAGCTACACTTACTCAGCTTGGCAGACATCTTCTACTCCTAGAGCTTCTCCAGAACCACCCTCAAATGCACCTCATGCTCCTCAGGACTCCTCGAATGCACTAGAATATCATCGATGAAGATGATCACAAATACATCCAGATATTTCTGGAATACATTATTAATCAAACGCATGAATGCTGTTGGTGCATTCAACAACCCAAACGGCATCACTATAAACTCAAAGGGGCCGTATCTTGTCCTAAAAGACGTCTTATGAACATCCACCACATCTACCAGAATCTGATGGTATCCCAATGCCAAGTCAATCTTGGAGAACCAAGTAACACCTGTTAGCTGATCCAAAAACTCATCAATCCTCGAGAAATGGTACTTGTTCTTCACAGTGACTTGGTTAAGTCTCTGGTAATCGATACATGACCAAAAACTCCCATCCTTCTTCTTCTTTACGAACAATACTAGCGCTCTCCACGGTGAAGTACTCGGTTGAATAAACCCCTTACTCGATAAATCCTCTAGTTGCTTCTTCACCTCCGCTAACTCTGCTGGAACCATTCTGTAAGGTGCCTTAGATATAGGTGCTATCGTGGGCTCTAGCTCAATCGTGAAAGGATTAGACTGAGATGGTGGTAATCCCTTCAACGACCAAAAAAATTCTTCAAACTCCTGAACAACCCGAATACCTCCAATAGCAACTTGAATACCGAGATGGTATTAATCACAATCATCGTCAAATAAGCCTCGCAACCCTGCTCAATCATCTGCTCCGGCTGAATAGCAGAGATCAAGAGACTCTCGGAAGTCGGTCTCACTCCTTAAAACACCAACCTTCCTCCCTTGCGCTTGAACATAACTCGACCTAGATAACAATCCAGATGGACTATGTACTGTGCCAGCCAATTCATTACTAGAATGACAACATACAGCTCCACCGGACTTATCCCCAAATCTGCTAGCATCGACTCGCCAACAACCTGAACATCTATGCCTCTCGCACGACCAAGCGTAGCTAGAAATCCTCCTCCAGCCACCTTGACCATGCGTGAAAGCTCACTAGCGCTGCTCTGAATGCCGCTGCTCCCGGCACACTCTGGAGTAATGAACCATTTCGATGCTCCAGAATAAAATAGAACATTGGACTCACATCCTCCCACTAACAAGGTCCCTACACAAATCACATGTGTTGAGAACTCTAACATTTCTATCACAAAAAATAATAGGACACAAACCACAATTCAACAACTAAAGAATTTAACAAAGTCTGAGTCTGTGATTTTATATGTGATATGCTCGGCACTATGCTGACCTACCCCCGACGCCATGTATACACGCGGTGTCGTTATAATCTGAGCCACTGGATGCACTACTATAACCTGAGTCACCAGCTGCGCTGCCACCAGCTAAACCGCTGCCACTGCCATCTGCTGCAACTTAGGACATATCAGCCTTATATGCCCTGACTCCCTGCAATGATAGCACACACAAATGTCCCGAGCCTCACTCTTCTTAAGACAACTCGATAGCTTGTGATCCATTCTTGCGCATCTGAAGCATCCGCGACAACTCTGGCTTGATCTCAAAGCACCATCCCATCTCCTCTTCTGGCCCTGCGCAGGCTTACCACCCTTGCCAGAACCAAAACCACTATGCTGGTGCTATCTCCTCGGCTGAACAGCATGAGCAACCACTACCAAAGCACCGTAACTTTCTGACCACTCAGTTCCTCCTCAATACCTGCAGCAACCTCAACCAGCTTTTCCCTCGAGGCGTACTCTGACACTCTATAACGTGTCATCAACTAATTATGCAGTCCCCTCAGGAACCTCTTCACCTGCGTCTGCTCGTCCTCCATACCACGATCAGCATATACAAGCAATTTGCTGAACTCTGTGTTGTACTCACGCACTGTCCGATCACCTTGGACCAGATCCATAAAACTCATCCCGATACGATCCAAAGCGTCCTGGCCTCCACACCTATCCACCAGAGATGCGCATCACATCTGAGATAATGCACTGCCAGTTCCACCTGATACTCTGCATGACATCTGATCGAACGTAAGTTGCGCTCTAACCTCATGCGCCATTCATCGGCCTCCTTAGGCCCAACACCGCCTGAAAAGAAGACCGTACCGACCCTATGCATCTGTCCCATCATCTCAAGATTGGACGGACGCTGCTCAGATGCCACAGCCCTCGGGTGTACCTCTGCCACTGGAGCCGCAACTGGAGCCTGCACCAGAGCCTCCGCCAGAAAACGCTCCAGCTAATGCCTCAACAAACCCACAAGACAATCATCTTGGCCTTGAGCTGCAGCAGCACTCACACTCGGTCCCGCTACAGCAGCACCCACACCCGGGCCCACTGCACCCCCGGCACCACCAGCACTCGGGCTGGCACTCAAACTGGTCTCACTCACGGATCCCACATGATGCACTCTGCGCAGTCCTGGCAGCCACGATATCGAATGACTCAATTACGCGTCCCGACCATGACCACTAGGCTCACTAAGTTTTTTAATAAATCTTGTATGGTCACAGCTCACTAATTATTTCAGTAAATATAGAAAAATAGCATATGATAATATGATTATTCAAAGTGTGATAATATGATTATTCAAAGTGTGTGGTAAAAAAAACAAATTATTAAACGAAATTGTCAAACTTTATTTGATTCGTAAGAAAGAAAACCAAAAAAATTAAGGAAAAGTACGAAATTGCAAAACATAGAATAAAACTTCAAACGATATTAAAAATGAGGATTGAAAAAAGAAAACAAATGGGAAACACAATCATTATTTTTGGATTGTCAAATAAGCCCACTAATCATATTAGTTTGATTAAAATCCATAAGGGATTTGACCCATCGTAACTATGATTTTTGCCATGTCACAGTTAGTGAATGTGATGTCATATTAAATTTGTGAAAGTGAGTAAGGGGGTAACTTGTAGGATTCTTAAGAGCAATTACCTCTCTAATAATATATAAGAGATTAGTGAAGAAAAATGTAGATACTTGTTGTATAGAAATTTAGAAACTTATCTAATTAGGAAGTAAGGGGTGGTTGTAGAATAATCAAGAACTTTTGTAAAAGAAAGACTATAAATACCTTCTCACCCCTTTCGTTTGTAGCATATAAAAAAATTTGAACAAGGATATAAAAAATAAAGTTTATATAAAGAGTGTTTCTAATTCATAAGTTCTCTAATATTCTGAAAATTTTTTAAAAATATTCTCTAAAAATTATTCCATATTTTTCATCATACTTAAAAAATCTTTTGTTTCTTTTAAGTTTTCCGGGCTGTTACGGTTTTAGGTTAATGCTAAGCATTATCAACAAAAATTTATGTATGTATCTCTTTTCTTTTTTTGTAACCATTGATTTTTCATTACTTAAACAGTCACATTACAAGGGTAATATGAAGTTACTAACACTCCTTGATTAGAACAACAAAGCTTGAAACAAAGAAAAACTAAAGAATATAACTCTTGAAGATAGGACGACTGCGAATCCAAACATATCGGATGCGTCGACAAAGCATTCACGGTAAAGCCGGAAAGTTCATAGATTGGGACTTTGAGTGGCAAGCTACACCTTGGAAACTCACTAAGACGAGTTATGTTGCATCTTCAGGTCCCGAAGAACCCGCTACACATGATAGCAATACGGTTACCGACATTTTGGGTTTTGATTTAAACCCGAAATAAATTTTCCTCTCAAAGAGTAGGAAGGTGGAGGTGAAATTCTCTCCCTAGCAGAGGGCAAGAATACACACGATCTCTCCCATAATTAGGAAATTGATCTTCCTGTTACCAAGGAAAAAAGTTGAAGACAATGCCATCCTGAAGATATGGCATTCGACGAAACAAGAGTATTGCTTGATGGATAATCCACCAAGTGATGACCAAGTAACATATATTGGCCCATGCCAAGTATACGAATATCATCGAGAAAGTTCTTAGAACGAGACACGCCGGAGACTGAACTTTGACACATCATGTAGACTGTGAAGCTCGGAGGAGATACGCAAGGCAATTTGAAATAATCACATCGGATAATGAGATAAGGTCTCTCCACGCTCGATATGGAGGAATTTGAGAAAAAGGCCATTGGCCTTAGCATGTTGGACAACAATTTGCCCAAGATTGATTCACAAGAGCCCAACGTCAACATCACAAATAACCATCGGGAATTTCTATGCGGAAAACGCGTCGGTGAACCATTATAGAGATGAGCCGAAGCACCACAAGAACAAGGCTTCCAAGATTGTAACACAACATGGATAAACCCGAGAATGGTTGACGAAGAATGATGCGGCGGATCCGGTGGAACAGGCGGATATGGTGGTTCCATCGGTTTTTGAAGGTCCGACAGTATCGGAAAAAGCATCACCCGTAGGTGAGAGGTGGCCGTGGTTATGTCCGAAGCAAGTGGTGGTAAGAAATTCGAGAGTACAATCGTCAGAGCAGATCTACAATCCATAAGGAAACAGAGGAAGAGGTCAAGAAATCTAATCAAAGGGACTCACTAGATAAAAGAGCTCCGGCGGAAGTTCGATTCTTTGTTCTTCAAGAGGTAAGAGAAACCTGGTCGGAGGAGCTTCAGTGAAAGAGATCTTGTTAAGTTTCATGGGCTTCCAACTCAAAATCAATTGGCAATGAGTGGAGAGGCCCAATCTTCTTATATATCGCTCAAGGCCCCTTCCCACTTTCGATGTGGGACAATATTCTTCACACTTCCCCTCGAGATAATGGCCCATCTAGCAATTAATCTCGACAATATCCATGTCTAGGATCACATTTCGGGTAAGATCAATCATGCATCTTTTGGTAGACGGGATTGATTTCGGTTCGGGGGGGGGGGGGGGGGGGGGGGGGGGGAACGTGTGTTCAGCTCTGATACCATGTTAAGTTTCATGGGGTTCCAACTCAAAACCAATTAGCAATGAGTGGAGAGGTCCAATCCTCTTATATATCGCTCAAGATCTCTTCCCACTTCCGATATGGGACATTATTTTTCACAAATCATATCGTGTAGACGGAGATCTGGTTGGAGGAGAAAGATCGCCGGTGATGGAAATTCATCTTAGGTTTGAATGTGCGGCTACCTCGTGAACCGGGCCTGAGAGAACTTACCTAGGGCGAACTCATTTTTATGTATGTATCTCTTCCTAATCCAAAATGATAAACAAAAAAATTCTCATAAAGTTGTCTATAGTCACAGTATAGCCTTAAAGTTTTGTCAATTATTTGTTGTTTTCAAACTAAAGTACAGTCGTATTCACAATAATATGAACATTCGACTTTAAAATTAAAAGTAAAAAATAAACCTTATCGGATTTGATAATAATCTCAATCTTATTCATCTTACTTTTTTGCGTTTTTACCGCACAATGGAAAGTAGTACGCAACTATCATTATAGTTGAAATTAAGTTAGGACATTTAATTGCAAAATACGAAAACAATAATATTTAAAAAAGGAAAAAAGATTGAAAAGTGTTATTGGATCCGATTGGGTAACCGAGCTTTTAAGTTGTAAGGTGGAGCGGTAAGTTGTATAAATAAAGGGTTTGATTGGTGGACTTCTAAAGATCTTTTAAATATATAGAGCTCTACGTGTAACCAATCAAAAAAGTAGGAACAAAAGCAGAAAACAAAAAGCATGGCATTTCAAAGCTATTTTCAAAGTTGTACGTATAGTACAACCACAAAGGGTTGTAGAAGATAAGGATAAGGTCAAAAATCTATCTATGATTGGTTGGATAGATTTTTTTGCTTTAAGAATTTAATGAAAATTTAAAATATGTACGGAATTAAGTTATAAAAAAATGGTTATAAATACAACTTTAACATTGATACATACCTTCAATCGATCTTTGGAAAAAAAAACATACACCACTACAAAATATTCACATATCTAAATTTTTGTGTTAACAGCTCACTATATAATTAAGGTAATATTGTTTTGCATATAATATTTTGCTTAATGTAAGTTAAAGTTTTATTTTTTATTTGATCAAAATTTTAGTATTTGTTGGTTAATATATAATAGATATATTTCTGCCAATTTAACAAAAACATAGTTGCATATGTAGATTTACACATAAGGTATAAAAAATGAAAACTCAATTAACGTGTATATAAAAGAGTATTTATGTGATAAAAATGCATGCAATATTGTTTATTTAATTGCCAATAATCTTTACAATATGTAAACTCATAACTTTACGATTTTAGAATAGTTTTTAAACAAATATGGAAACTGTAACTTCTAAAATTGTGTATAACTATTTTTTTATCTAACAACATTTGGTATGACATAAACTATTTTAAATTGGTCTTCTGATAGTATTTTAGTAAAAAACAATTGCAGTCAAAGTAACTACTATCAGTTTATTAATAGAACTAGGTTATGGGTAGAAGTGGTGTTAGTGCGGATTATAGGATAGAAGTCATTACGATGGATCCTTCGTGGTGGGAATTACGTGAAACGGTATGTTGGTAACCTATATACTATTGTGTTGTCAAATTAGTTTTTGTTTCAAAAAATTTAAAATAATAATTTCAACTAATATTTTTTTTCCTATTCTTTTCACGAAAGTAGATTTATTAGTGTTTGTCATCGTAAACCGCCAAAATATTGGGATGCAATGCAACAAATGTATGGGTGGTGTGATGTATCAACTGAACACATGTATGACGCGGATGGGGCTTGTAGAGAACTAGAAGACGTTTATGAAAGAGTCAATGACAGTTCAGATTCTGGTCATGGTGGTAGGGATGATGATGGTAATTACGAGGCGCCTACAAATGAAAACATACCTCAAACCCAAGAAGAAAATACTCACGTTGGGAACCAATGCAAGGTGGAGGAGGATTAGTTTGGTTAAAAATTAAACGGCAAATTGAGCGTGATGATGTGGCATGCTTAAATGCACTTAGAATGCGTAGAGGAACATTCCAACTTTTGTGTCAAATGATGGAAAACGAGTATGGTTTAAATCGAAAAGAAAATATTAGCATCGAAGAAAGTGTTGCAATGTTTCTTAGCGCATATGGGCATAATGAGGTTCAATGGACAGTAGCGAGAAATTTTGGGCGTAACCAAAAAACTGTTAATCGAAAGATTCATGAAGTGTTGGATGCGTTGGAGCGACTTGCTTGTGATCAAATGAGGACTCCAAGTACTCGTCAACCTAGAGCAATTCCATCAAGACTTCGTAATGATACTCGTTATTATCCATTCTTTGAGGGTTTTATTGGTGTTATAGACGGAACACATGTTCCCGTCATTCCACCACCAGAAAATCGAAGAGCATATTGGGACCGTTTTAGTGAATCAAGCCTTAATATTTTGGCTATATGTGATTTAGACATGCTTTTCACATAAGTGTGGAATGGAGCACCAGGTTCAGTTCATGATTCTAGAGTTCTATCAATAGTGCAACAACAAAGCCAACGGTTTCCGAGACCTCCTACAGGTAAATACTATCTCGTCGACTCTGGTTATGCAAATAAAAAAGGATATTTAGCTCCCTACCGAGGAAACCAACATGAAGAGGTTAGATATCATTTGCGGCAATTTGACAGTGGTCCACCTCCAAGAAATCAACATGAGTTGTTTAACAGATTGCATGCATCCCTCCGCTCTGTTATAGAGAGAACCTTCGGAATATGGAAAAAAAAGTAGAGGGTCGTGAAAGAATTACGAAGATACAACCTAGAAACGCAAAAAAGATTGGTTTTCGTTACAATGAGGCTTTATAACTTTATTCGACTGTCAGACAGTAAAGATGATGATTTTCAAGCCAACCCAACTGTAGAAAATGAAAATGCTCATGGACAACAAGAAGAAAATGCAAATACGATCGAGGAGATAGAAGAGGCGGAAACTTCTAGAAGTGGAGCATACATGGCAGCTCTCTGTGATGAAATAGCAAAATTTTTGTGGGAAGAGCGTGGTTAATTAAGAATTTTTATTTTATATTTCAATTGCTTTTAAATTATGTGTTTACCTTAATGTCTATATTATTTTGCATTTAATTTATACTAATATTATTTAAATTTCGTTTATAAAATTAATTTTATCAAATATTCTCTCAAAACAATATTGTCACAATTTGTAAATATGTAATTTTGTTTGATATTTACTTATTGATTATATAATTTTTATTCTTAAATATATTTCTTCTTTATTTAATATGAATTACTATTCCTACCGCTTTCGGTTACCAATCGGAATACTATTTGTACCGCTTTGTTTTTTGTACAGCTTTAACTGAAATCTTTATTTATACAGCTTACCGTTCCAGCTTATAGCTTACCGCTCCACCTTACAGCTTAAAAGCTCGGTTACCAATCGGACCAAAAGATTTAAGTTAAAGCTGTACAAAAAACAAAGCGGTACAAATAGTATTCCGATTGGTAACCGAAAGCAGTACAAAATAGTAATTCATATTAAATAAATAAGAAATATATTTACAAATACAAATTATATAGTACATAAGTTAATATAAAAAAAATTACGTATGTACAAATTGTGACAATATTTTTTTTTAGAGAATATTTGATGAAATGAATTTTATGAACTAAATTTAAATAAAAATAGTTTCAATTAAAATGAAAAATGCAAAATAATATAGATATTAAGGTGAACACAAAATTTAAAAGTAACTGAAATATAAAAATAAAGAAATAAAATTAACCACGCTCTTCCCACAAAAATTTTGCTATTTCATCACGAAGAACTGCAATGTATGTTCTACTTGTAGATGTTTCCGCCTTTTCTATTTCCTCGATCATATTTACATTTTCTTCTTGTTGTCCATGAGCATTTTCATTTTCTACAGCTGGGTTGGCATTAAAATCATCATCCGTAATGTCTTACCGTCGAATAAAGTTATGAAGTCTCATTGTAACGAAAACTAATCTTTTTTGCGTTTCTAGGTTGTATCTTGGTAATTCTTTCACGATCCTCCACTTTTTTCCATATTCCAAAGGTTATTTCTATAACAGAGCGGAGGGATGCATGCCATCTGTTAAATAACTCATGTTAATTTCTTGGAGGTCGAGCATTGTCAAATTGCCGTAAATGATATCTAACCTCTTCTTGTTGGTTTCCTCGGTAAGGAGCTAAATATCATTTTTTATTTGCATAACCAGAGTCGACGAGATAGTGTTTCCCTGTAAGAGGTCTCGGAAACCGTTGGCTGTTTTGTAGCGCTATCGATAGAACTCTGGAATCTTGAACTGAATCTAGTGCTTCATTCCACACATATGTGAAAAGCATGTCTAAATCACATAGAGCCAAAATATTTAGGTTTGATTCTTTCTCTCTTTTGTATGCAAAACAAGATTACCTTAATTATAGTGAGCTGTTAACACAAAAGTTTAGATATGTAGAGATTTTGTAGTGGTGTATGTTGTTTTTCAAAAGAACGAATTAACTTATGTAGCAACTTTCAAGTTTAGTCTATTTATAACCAATTTTCATCAATTAATTATATATATATATATATATATATATATATATTCAAATTTAATTAAATTTACAAAATAAGAATATCTATCGAACCAACCATATCACATATTTTTTCACTTTTATATATCTTATTATTTTATCCTTATCTTCCACAATAGTACAAACAACTTTAAATTAAAAAAAAAAAGAGAATAATAAATATAAAATAGTAAACCGATTTTACAAACAACTTTATAGATTGTAATGTTTGTACAGCTTTTTATTTTGACCGGTACAACTTTGAGAAAGTTTATATTGAGTGGTAGAAGCTGAAACTTATATATTTAAAAGAGGTGGTACAAATCTATTAATCAAACCCATTAATGGGATAAGAGAAAATAATATGGTCCAGCCTTATCTCAGACCTGGAAATGCCAAGTGTGAGACACTACCAGACGTATAAGCCTCCCTCGTTACCACAACTTATTTTTTTCAAAATTTTATTTATTGATATAATTAACTTTACATTTTATCAAAAAGCACAATGATGCTGGATACGCTACAGCTTACCCTACAAGTCAAATATGTTCCTCTCATTCTCACACGTGTTGGATATTCATTGGTCACATGCGTGATTAACAGCTAGATTCTTGTGAAGGAAACTTTTTAAGACGATGATGGACCGATTCGCACGTGCTGTATTACAGCAGACGTGTGCAGAGAGTGTAGGATGTTTCGGAGACGAAGTGGGTCCAATGCCACGTGGTTATACAGCCTGGTATTGACAGGTTATGCCTTGTCGGATTACATTTTTATAACCTTTACATATAGATATACATATACTAAAAAGCATGTAAGATTATGTATTGTTTACCTAATTATCAAGAGAGGGGGATAGAATTTGAAATGTTGATTTGGCAACAGTTTTGACATCAGATCATGGTAGTTTTGTTATTATAAGAAAACCACTTTATTGAAAAATACATTGAATGTTTTAACTATTTTAAATATTCGCAATTGGGGAAAAAACCATTGATGAGATAATGAGGTTTTTTTAGATAACATAGATTTTGCTTGATTTATTAACAAACGAAACATATATTTTTAACAGTTTTTTGCCACCATATTTTTTATTTCGCAAATTTTGTTAGTGACGGAAAATACCTTCTTTTTTTTCAAGACGGAAAGTACTTATTTAATAATTAAAAAACAATTTATCGACAAAGTGCCAAATATTTCTAGACTCTTAAAAAATAACAAGTTTTAAAGAAAAAGACAAAGTGGCTAATATTAAAAATTTGCATGATATTCGCGGGGGCGAGAAATCTCCTGACTATTTTTTAAAAAACAAATTGGCAACACAAGTTTTTATTTTTGACACATGCAAATATAAATCTATAATCATCTCTAATATATTTTAAAACATGACTATCATTAAATGAGGATTCAATGACTTAATCACCTTTTGAAAAGGTAATTTGAAATCTTAAAGAAGTGTTGTGTTATTTTGTTTCTCATATATGTATCTACACATTTTTAATTGTAGATAATTTTTTCTATCATGTTTTATCAATGATGAATTATAAGTTTCATGTTTAAATTGTATCTTTTTGCCACTGAAATGTGAGAATGGTAAATTTATATTTATCTATGATAACATAAAGTAGTTATTTAAATGAAAAAATATCATTTGAAGAGGTGTAACTTTTCAATTAGTAGGTAGTTATTTTATTTAATGAAAAGTCACCATTTAAAAAATTATCTTTTCATTTAGTAGACATGAAGAATGAAAAGATACAACTTTAAAAAATAACTACTAAACATTTTTTTAGGAGAAAATCATAACCCGCAGAATAACCATAAAAAGGTTATCCAATTCATAACTTTTGACGAGACAGTCATAATAAAAAGACGCAACTTTCCAAAACAACTACTAAACGGTTTCTTAACAATAAGTCGCAACTAAAATAAATCATAATGAAAATATCAAACTCTCCAAAATAACTACCTAGCGGTTTCTTTTATGGAAAGTTGTAACACAAATTATTAGGACGGTTTTTTAACAAGAAGTTCAGCTCAAATGATTAAAAGTAACCATAAAACGGTTATTTTATTCGTACTTCTTGACAAATCAGTCATAGTGAAAAGACGCAACTTTACAAATAACCTATTAAACGGTTATTTTATGAAAAACCGCAACTCAAATAAAAAAACACAATCTTACGAAAAGTCGCAATCCAAATAAAAAAAGAGAGTTATTTTTAATGAAAATGCACCAATTAAAGAGTTGTAACTTTTCAATTAATAGGTAGTTATTTTATTTAATGAAAAGTCACCATTTAAAAAATTATCTTTTCAGTTAGTAGACATGCAGAATGAAAAGACAAAAATTTGAAAAATAACTACTGAATAATTTTTTGCAAAAAAATCACAACCCGAAGAATAACCATAAAACGATTATTCTTGTAGGAGCTGGATTCACACAATTGAATTTTTGAAGGTTCTTGGAAGAGAAACTTCTATGGTTTAAAACACACCATGACAAAGCAAAGATTTGAATTTAGGATTTTTCTTGATAGCTGGAAAGCTGTAAAGAGTATTCTGTATGATTTTTCTGATCCCCTTATTATGAGGATGTACAAGAGTATTTATAGTATACAAGGTCGGTCGGGCCAGACCCAAATAGAAAAAGAAAAACTTCCTAAATGCTCTTGGTTTTTCTTTTAGACATATCCTTAAGTCGGCTGGGCTTTTATATGGACTTTAGTCATTGGGCTATGTTGACTTTAGATTTCCGGTATGACTTCGTGAGATAGCCGGTTTAACATGTACTTAGTCGTTTTAGGCCATCGATTCTTACAGGGGAGATAAGACCCCTACAGTTAGCCCCCCAGTTCAACACTGTAATTTATAAAAAAATGTTGAAGTAAGGGTGTCCAGATGAAGAATCGATTTCCGTTAGACTGAAAGTATCAAAAATGACTAGGCTATCCAAGGACAATCCGTGTTGTAAGAGATTGGTACTGAATGGTAATGCTGAGCCCGGGTAATGTGATCTGGTCTAAACTGGCGAGCCGACCGCCTCCAGAATTGGTGAACTGGTTTTGAAATCATGAAATTGCGATATGACCAGTTGATGCAAAGCCACGACATGTTGAACTTGTCGATTTGAACCCGCGAGTCCGCGAGCTGGGTAACTTGGTGGGGCCGCGAGCTGTTATATCAACAAATTCGCGAATTGCTTAACTCAAGGTTACGAGTTGTTTTTAGAATTCGGAATCGCAAAGCTCGCGAACTGTCTTAACAAATCTTGCGACGAGCCAAGTCGAGAAAAAAAGAAGATAACAAATTGGCTCGCGTTATTGCGAGCTTTGACATTCCGACGTAAGTTGTTGACAACGCGGGCCGATGTCATCAATCTGTAAGTGTAATATCCTCACGCGGCGGGTACTGCAAGTTGATAAAGTCAAAATCTCGAGACAACGCATTTCTTGCTACTCAGAAAAATCCGGTGCATTCTCGACCGACCCAAGAAACAATCGTCGGCCCATTTCCAAATTCGGCCTACCAAATTCTTATATAAGGCGCAAAGACCCGCATATATTTACTCACAATCTCATTTTCTCCGAAAACAGGTAGATTTCTCTCCTTTTTCTCTATATTTTCTTTAATGTATTCCTTAGGGTTTGCTTGTCCCATCACTTCGCCACCACTGCGTTCTTCGATCACCGCCGCCAATCTTTGAATTTTCCGGTGAAGTTATTTGAAGAAATCGATCCATCTTCAGTTGTTCATCTGATTTCTTGAGAAGAAACCCTGACTTCGATCTTAAAAGTTTAGCTTTTGATTCAAAATCAATGTCATCCGCGAATTCGAACAAGTCTATGGATCCTGCCGATCCGCCTGAGTGAAGGATATCGATCTGGGAGTACTCTAGTGACAACGAGCCGCTTTTAGAGGCGAGTTCGAGCTGCGAGCCGATCCGAGGCGAAGGAGAAGCGAGTACTTCTGGCCGAGATGATAGGTCCATCCACAATTCCCCTCTCGCTGATTTGTTTTACTATCCAACACCAATGGGGCGATGCGAGATAGTAGAGAATATTTCGCCGAAACAAGCTTGTTAGGGGCCAACACTTCGCGACCTAATACCATTTCTAGTGATAATGGGAATAGGCTTGTTATCGAGATCCCGAGCTTCCGAGACGATCCCCTTGATCTGCCTATTGAGCAGCCTGCCTAAGTGAAAATTGAAGAGTGCAACTGGGATTACAACCCTCTCGCAGGAAAAGAAAAACTGGAAACATGGGTTGGTTCTGGAGTATCCAAAATTAAGAAAACGAAATCGAAGCGAAAACAACAGCCTCCTCCGGGCTCTTCGTGATGTGATGACGACTCTCTGACAGTCCTGCGAATTGAATGCAGAATTCCTGATGAAGTCGAACTGATCCCTCCGACCCTTGATCAACGAAAGGATGAACCTCCTGCCAGTATGTTTACTGCGTATGAATGTTGGCTTAGGGATTACTATCTCACCTTCCCAACCCCTGCGGTGATACTCCGATATATGTGGATTCACCACATTACATTGGATCAAATTAATACTCTAGGAGTCCGTCAAATGGTGGGAATTTTGACGCGAGCTTCCGAATGTGGCGAGCCCTTCGGGGTCCGTCATTTTGATAATTTTCTTGAGTTTCGTAAGAACAAGGGCCCGTACGGCAAGAATAAGTATAATCTGGCAAACCGTCTACAATATAAGATTATTGACGAGTTCCAGAATAAAGACCACGATTGGCGAAAAATTTTCTTCTTTGTGCCGATATCTCCTGTATCTGTTGGCGATGAGAACGCAGTCAGGGCGAAGTGGGGAGTCATTGGTAGATATCTTGAGTTTCCTTTTCGAGCTGCCTCTGGTCAGTTTTACCTGATTTGATTTTTTTTCTTTAAACTCTTCTGTTTTGTGATTGCAGCTCGACGTAGACTTGGTACTCCTGTTCCTGGGATTGACGATTTACATAAGAAGCTCAAAACTCGGTAGTGTTATTGGGTTCGCTACTTTCATCTTCAAAGAGTTATTAGAGCGCGAGAATGCGCCTTATCTGACGAAGCATATTATCAAAGTGAATCTGAAGATCTCAAAGCTATGCCGAACATCCCTACAATCTGTGATCTCACCAAAAAGAAGAAAGCAACAAGGAACAAGAAGCCGACTCCCTCGACTGTTGCTAGTCCGGCTGCTGCCCCCGCTTGCAAAATGTCTGAGAGGAGTATTACAAATGAACATGGTCCAAGTGATGATAAGAATGACGAGGTGGCAGCTGGAGTTAAGGGTGATTCTTTTCCTATCATCCATTCTCAAGCAATTGTTATTGCTGACGATTCCATCGACCCGAAGAAGGATGAGAGTTGAAAAAGAAAAATCTCTGCTGCTGACAAAGGTAAAGGAAAAGTCGGCGATGTGAAGAAATCGCTTCGAGATATGCCAATCTTGCTTCATGGTGAATTAATTTCCCACGGTCCGCGAACTGGAAAGGATCCTATTGCCGTCGAATTCTACGACGATCCATCTGCCGCGGCTGCTTTGATGGCTAAGATCACATATCCTGGGGATAACTTTCCAATCCCGGAAATGTTGTTGAAGAGCAAGCTCTACAAGGAATTCGCATCTCGCCAGATTAAGGTATTACCCTATGCCTCTTATATTTCCCCATTTTTATTAAACTTAACACAAATTTGCCTCTTACATTTCTATTATTTCATGCCTTTGCCCACTGTAACAGAATGACTGTGGCGTATGATGCCGAGGCGCAGTCAAAACAAGTCTTCATTAACGAGGCTCAGGAAAAAGAAGAAGTCGAAAAGAAAAGGGTTGCTAAGCTGATGGAAGAACTTGCCATTAAATGCGACTCGTATAAGAAGAATGCTAATGACCTGCATAAGCATATCCACAGAGTATACCTTGAAAAGAAGAAAGATGAGCAGAGAGTTGCTGAGCTGGAGCAAGAACTGTCTACCCTTAAGGTGACCCATTAGCAGGACCTTGAAACGGCTACATCTTCTGCGAGATGAGCTGCAGCTGCTGAGGTTCAATCCCGATTGGACTGTGCTTATAATTTGTTCAGGAAAATAATGAAGAAGCCGATTAATAACATGGTCCACCTTGCTCAAGCAAACGCAAACCTGCAACTCCTTGATGACATGGAAAACACTGAAGGCGAGACCTTTGATCCTGAAGCAGAGCGTACTGATCTTAGCAAAACTAAGGAAAAATTGGCTTCCGCCTATGAGATCTTTGACGACCTGGCCGCCCAGCTAAGAAAGACCCTAGGTATGAACTATGTTGTTCCCATTAGAGTAATAGATATGCCTTTGTCTCTGCGAATCGAGATGGTCGCTAAGTCTGTTGGTGTTAATGTAGCTTCTGGATCCAATGACGGCCTCTTGGGTATGCCCTTGCAAGGCGCAGATGAAGAATTGCTTGACAACGAATCGGCCAAGACCGATAAGTCCGTTGAACAAGACCAAGAACATGATCAACGCGAATCGGTCCCTTCCAACCAGTTCACTGCTCTGAAAGCTGGAAAGACTGACGAGCCGAACGTCGCCGAAAAGGTTGCTCCCGTCGAGGAGAAGGAAGATGAGAAGGAAGATGGCGATCTGGCCACCTAGGCATTTTATGTTTAAGATTTGTTTTTAAGTTATTTCTAAGGTTGTAAAACTTGTTTATCGCGTTCTGGTGCCTGGATGGCTTTATCCATCTTAATATGCTTTACTTTTCTTACTTTGTTGAGTAAATACTTTAATGAATGCAATGTTCGGAGTATGGTTTATTTATTGCTTGTTATGTGAGCGATACATGCTTGAGTTCGTTACTTGAAACAAAATTCGGATTTTACAGATAAATTCCATATAATATCTTTCTGATTATATTTGCCAATTTAAGACCAATGTTGAGTATAACTGGGTTTTGCGAGATGAACATTCTGATTTACGTTTATATTCCCGTGAACATATTCGCTTCAG
This sequence comes from Draba incana, assembly GCA_963576765.1. Taxonomy (NCBI): domain Eukaryota; kingdom Viridiplantae; phylum Streptophyta; class Magnoliopsida; order Brassicales; family Brassicaceae; genus Draba; species Draba incana. The sequence continues at coordinate 17,511,214 of OY755209.1, read as the reverse complement.
TAATGAACTCTAAATTTGTATAGCGCGTTGTTATATCCACCATGGATGTATTAGTAAACTTCGTGATGAAGTGTTTGAGTTTTTCACTATGGCCAGTAGTGAAGAAAAATCGACAGAGATCGCGTTTAGACTTAGTCATTTGCGAATGTATTTCGAAAAGAATTGTGTTAAAACACTTTTATTTTTGTTCTTTCGACTGAGCGAAGTGATTCGTTCTACAAGAAATAAATGGTAGTATACGAGTATACGCACCCATTCCCCCCCCCCCCCCTCGTTTGAGGTGGGGGCAACTGAACCCGTCCAAAAACGAGCTGCCTAAGTATCTTTTGCAGGGATCAAGTCGCCCCGTAGTTCAAGTCGAGAGACTTAGTACTCAGCAATAGTACTTCTTAAGATGTTGCGCATTGCAGGAACGCGGAATCATTTCGCCTTGCATGTTTGCAAGTTCATAGACGCCAGGGCGAACTACCTTCATGATTTGATAAGGTCCTTCCCAGTGGGCACCGAGCTTTCCAGCGTTCTGCTCTGCTGTATTCTGAAACACTTCGCGGAGAACGAGGTCTCCCTCATAAAAACGCCGAATTCGTACTTTAGAATTGTAATATCATGATGCAACGGTTTGATACTCGATCATCTTAATCAAGGCTTGGTCGTGCCTTTCTTTGACGAGGTCCAATTCGTCGAGCATTAGGAGATGGTTAAGACCTTCTTGCTCAAGAAAAAGTCGCCGACAAACTCCAGGAAAATGTACTTCGGGTGGGATCACACATTCCGCACCATAAACAAGAACAAAAGGAGTCTCTCCCGTAGCATGGTAAGGCGTTATGCGATAAGACCATAAAACACCCTCAAGCTCATCGGCCCAACGACCCTTCTTAGCATCGAGCCGTGTCTTCAATCCGTGAATAATTGTTTTGTTTGATGCTTCCGCCTGACCGTTGCCTTGAGGATAACGAGGCATCGATTTGCTTAGCCTGATGTTCCACTTGTCGCAAAAGAGGTCAAACTTCTTTGAATTAAATTAAGAGTTGTTATCTGTGATGATCTCGAATGGTACCTCGTGTCGACAGATTATATTTTTCCAAATGAAATTTTTGACATGTTTGTCTTTGATAGAACCAAATGCCTTTGCTTCAATCCACTTAGAAAAATAATCCGTGAGGACTAAAAGATAACGCTTCTGGCGAGATGGATGAAGAGGACCAATAATGTCTATTGCTCATCGCATAAATGGATATGGCGAGGTAACCGAAGAAAGCAGCTCGGTTGGCTGACAAATCATGGGACCATGACGTTGACACTTCTCGCACTTAGTGGCAAACAGCTCGCAATCTTTGATCATTGTCGGCCAGAAATATCTATGCCATTTTATCCTGATGGCGAGTGATCGCCGTCCAGAATGATTGCCGCACGACCTGCTATGAACCTCGTGCATTATCTGGCGAGCTGCCTATCCCTCCACGCAAATTAAGAGGGGCCCTGATAATCTCCACTTGAAAACTTTACCGTGAAAAAGAATAAAACGTGACGCCTATGCTTTTAATTTGCGAGCGGCCCATTTATTAGTTGGGATGTCACCATCGGCGAGGTATAAGCGGATTCTCTCAATCCAATTCGAATCACAACCATAAGTTGTGGTGTCGTCGTCAATACCGTCCACCTCATGCGATGGTGGAGGTTCTTCACTACATGGATAAGCATCTTCTGGTAACTCAGCGAGTTTTTCAAGCAGGGGGCCTCGATCGAAACCTGCGATATTTGGATCGAGCTCACTGTCTTCATCCATTGCATCAGTAGGACCATCTGTAATGGTATGTTTGGCGACGACTTCCGTATTCTCCAGAAAATCATTAGTTTTGGATTGGTAGACCTCCATTAGAGAAGCTGTGACGCTGTCTAACCCAAGATCTGCGGTCTCCTGTGAATCTTTGTTACTTTCTACGAAACAATCGATTGTGTCCATAAGAACGTCCGCTCTCTTCTTTGCGGCTTGAGACCTAGTTAAAACATAGACCGCCCACACTATCGCGATACTCGGTGATATACCTCATATTTTACCTTTTTTACTATTTATTTTAAAGCATTACCTAAGTACTTTTAAAAAGTTTTACCCCAAAGAGGTAGTTTTTCCTCGTAATTCTAGTTTTAGAGTGTCGACAGGGAAAATCATCAAAAAAGAGAAAAATAAGCTTAAAGTGGTGTATTCTAAGCTACAGCAAGTTTATCAGGACAAAGACTTAGTCCAAGTCAAGAATTTCTCAAGATATCACAATTCACCAAGTTGGACATAATCTTAGAGTCTGAAGTTTTGCTATAGACGGAAGCTCAAATCAACTTGTATTCTTATGAGACTTGGCTATATTTTAATATCTTTGAGTCAGCTTTCTAATGAAGTTGGAATTATCTTATTTGGAGCTGTGAGCAAGGAGATACACTCGATTTACTGAAGACATGTCAAACTGCCTCGAAGATGAAGAAGGTGCAGAATGAAGACAAACGTTGATGGACTTTAAGGCCGACGTTATGGACCATTCTCAGCTCAATATGGAGTGTTTTCAAGCCCATATATGAGCCCAAATTCACGCCGCCTTTTTGATGATCCTAGGTTTGAGGAGTTATGACGAAAAGACGTTTTTTGCCCACGAGAAGCCCTAGAAGACCCTAGTACTATAAATACTTGTTTTTAGCCTGTTGTTTTAGGAGGTGCCGAAATAATAAACACTTTTACTGATAAAGAGCAGCCTCCACGTTTCCCCTTGGGGGATTGATCATAGATCTTGTTTTAGGAGCTTTCGGTGGATGTTCTCGCTTTGTACTTCGCTACAGAGAAGAATTTTCTTATCCTTACTCTTTTAATAAAGTTTCTTTATCATGAATCCAATGTTTCCTCGCTGTTTTTCATGCATCATGCTTGAGTAATTCACTTGTTAGGTTTTAGGTTTTCAATGAGTTTCATAATTCGATAATTGATTGATGATTGTTTATGGATAATAATAGAATCTTCATCTTTACTTGTACTCTATGCATAACTTCTAAAAAAACTATTTAGCGGTTTGATCTTAGGTTGATATAGATTCCAAAAGCTTTTAGTTAAGGAGTTCGGTGAACAATATCATAACTTGAACTTTTCTTGCATATTTTTGCCTTGTAATAACCATCGAAAGTTGAGTCTATTAGGGTGAATGAATATAGTAGTCGGAGCCACGAAAGTGGAATGACTATACAATCGTGTTATGAGTTCAAGATGATGTGGTATATCCTAAGGTCCCTAGATTAAATCAATCATTATTGTTGCATGATTCTCTGCGATTTCCTAAGTCCTAACGTTTTCTCTTATTGATTTTCCTTTTTATTTACTTTCTTTGCATCACAACAAAAACCCAAATCATATTTTGTCTTAGCTTAATTTGCATCTCATAAATTCGTAGCGTATCATCTTTTCAGTCCTTAGTGGTTCGACCCCTAAATACTACTCCGTTTGCCTGTGCACATGCAGCTTATCTAGGGTTTATAAATTTAAAAATTGCATAAAATAAAACCCTATCACTCGGCTTTTCGATAAACTCGACTGGGATGACCCGTTGAAGAGCGTGGACTGTTGCACAGAAAGGCCGACAGAAGCAACCTTTCTTAGCGCGCTTTTCAAGCGTCGTCTGGTTGTGCTGACGAACCGAGCGAAGCGAGTGCATTTACCTGCGAGTTCTCCTCCCTTGGAATCCTTGTTAGAGTAAAAATCTCAAATTCTGACTCTAAGGTCTTGACGAGGGCAAGATAAACCTCTATTCGATCGTCTTTTGTTGCATACTCCCCGTCAAATTGATTCACGACGAGCTGAGAGTCGCAAAAAGCATGTATCCTCGACATTTTAAGTGCTTTGGCCAGTCTGAGACTGGTGAGTAAGGCTTCGTATTCCGCCTTGTTATTTGACTCATTGAAACCGAGGTGGAATGATTGCTCCAGAGATTCCCCGTCGGGTGACGACAGCCAAATGCTTACTCCCGATCCTTGCTTAGATGACAAACCGTCTATATACAAAAGCCAGATTTGAGGCGATGGCTCTTCGTCCTCAATAGAAGTTGCCACTTCGGGAAGTTCGATCAAGAAGTCGGCCAACACCTGTGCTTTAATACTCGTCCTACTACGGTATTCTATGTCGAACTCGCTTAATTTGACAGCCCAAATGGTTAATCGACCAGATTGCGTCGGACTATGGAGAACAGCTCGCAGCGAAAAGGTGCTTAGAACCACGATCGAGTGGGACTGGAAGTAAGGTCGTAGCTTGCATGCCGAAGTAATAACTGTGAGCGCCAACTTTTCAGTCAGCAGATATCTTGTCTCTGCATTGTTTAAGGATTTGCTGACATAGAAAACTGGCTTCTGCTCTGCGCCGTATGTTCGAACCAACACTCCAATTACTGCTGATAGGGAGACTGCAATGTTAAGATAGAGTGGTTCGCCCATTATCGGCTTCGCCAAAACAGGCGGTGTTGCGAGATACTTTTTCAATTCTTGGAAAGCCTCCTAGCATTTTGATGTCCACTTGAATATTTTTCCATCTGCTTCCTTCTTTTTATCCTCCAAGGTGTTATAGAATGGCAAACATCTATCCGTAGAACGTGAAATGAATCTATTCAAGGCTGCTACTCATCCTGACAATTGTTGGACTTCCCTTTTCATTTTTGGCGAAACCATCTAGATAAGCGCAGTGATCTGCTTAGGATTAGCTTCGATCCCACGATGTGTTACCATATAGCCGAGGAATTCGCCCGATGTCACGTCGAACCGACACTTGGTCGGATTGAGCTCCATGTTATACTTATTTAACCTATCAAAACATCCCGCGAAGTGGCCCACATGATTTTCCTCTTGAAGCGACTTTACAAGCATGTCATCTATGTAGACCTCCATTATTTTACCGAGCTAATCCGCAAACATTTTATTTACGAGACGTTGATATGTGGCTCCAGCATTCTTTAGGCCAAAAGGCATGACCTTGTAGAAGTAGATCCCGCGATCCGTAATAAACGATATCTTTTCGCGGTTATTCGGGTGCTTCAAAATTTGATTGTATTCAGAGAATGCATCCATAAAAGAAAGTAGCTTGTTCCCTGCAGTGGCCTCGACGAGACAGTCTATGTGTGGGAGAGGAAAACTATCTTTCGGACAGGCCCTGTTAAGATTCGTGAAGTCTACACAAATGCGTCACTTTCCATTCTTCTTTTTCATGACGACCGGGTTTGCTAACCAATCTGGATACTTATCTTCTGAAATCAAACCAACTCACAAAAGTCTTTCCACCTTGTCGTTTACACCTTGTGCCCTGTCTGGTCAGAGCCGTCTTCGTTTCTACTTTACGGGCTTGAAAGTCAGGTCAGCATTTAACTCGTGGCTGGCGATACAAATGTCGATCTCGGGCATGTCTTCTGCTGTCCATGCAAAAGTGTCCACATTTGCTTTAGGGAAGTTGACGAGTTCGAGCTTGATCGATTCGTCCAACATTGCGCCAATTTCTACCCGTCGATCTGGAAATTTGTTGTCAATGCAGACTGAGATTACAGGCTCACAGACCGGGCCCGTTGCTTCTTCTCGGGCCTTGGCAATCTATAATTGCTATAAGAGGTCAGAGAGCTCTTTGACGGGCTCCCTTTCCGTCTTGAGTTTCTTCTATTTATTATTCGAAATCAGGATCGTTGCCAGAATCCTTAGCTTATGTGCTGCCATAAAGCATGATCGCGACGCCGTCTGAATTCCTCTGATAGTTTTAATTCCTATTTTGTTAGGAATTTGAGGCAAAGGTGATAAGTCGAGGCGACAACACGCATCGAGTTAAGCCATAGAGTTCCCATGGTAACGTTGAAAATTACCGGGTAGTCGGATACTGCAAAATCGACTATCTTGGTTACTCCTTCTACGCAAACTGGAAGTTTGATTGTTCCAAGCGTCATTGTCGTCTCGCCGTTGAAACCGATCAAAGGCTTAGGGTGAATTTCAATCCAAGCAAAATCAATTTTCATGCATTTCAAGGCATTCGCGAAGATTATATCAACTGTACTTCCCGTATCAATCAAGACGCGCGATAATTCCCAATCGTCAATGAGAAGCCAAATTACGAGCGGGTCGTCGTGAGGTTTATCTATGTCATCGATTCTCGTTCCTCGAATTTGATGATTTTGTTTGGGAATCTTGAGGGGGTTGGTTTATTAGCTACCTATTCAGCTCGTTGTTAAAAAGCTTTGATAGACGAGACCGTATTAGAATAGTAACACGAACCTCCCATGATCATGATACAGACCTTCCTTCTCGAACTGCCTTGGCCCTCACTATCATTCTCCCTATCCCGTTTGGCGTTATTGCCTCGGGCGACTTCTTCAACTCCATCGTCGAACTGCTCGAGTTGAAAGTCATCTACGCTTATATTTCCTTTGAGCTTGTCGGCCGCTAGCTTTGCTACCGATCGAGGGATAAGTACTCTATAATTAGCCGTCGAGTGACCGCTTGTCTGATGTAAATCACAGTAGGCCGACTCATCATATTGCAAGTTCCTTGTCTAGGTATTGCCGAAACTGTGACCTGGAGTGCCTCTTCCGCGACCTTGCCCTCTACCCCGACCATAACCATGCGAATCCACCTAGTAGTTGTGGGCGCCTTTGAAACCTCCCTCGTGCTGAACGAAGTTGCCATGCTGCTTCTTACCAGTACCCGGAGTTTCTTGAGGACTTGGATTTTTGGGCTTCCGTACTTTAAGGCCAAAGTCTTGGTCTCTTCTTCACTTTTTTCGAAGCCGTTGGCACGATGAAGTGCGTTCTGAATGGATGAGAGCTCGTTAACTGTTAATTTCCTTCGAAAATCTGAATTATACCACAGGGCTTTCCGCAACGCGCTTAGTACAGACTTATCGTCTATCCCTCTGACTTGAGTGAGTACTAGCTTGAAACGTTCAATGAACTTTCCCAAGGGTTTATTTGGTGCTTGCGACATGGTATAGAGATCCGCCTCCGATGATCTTCGCTCGATCAAGATGGCGTACTGCTTCAAGAATGCTTCGGAAAGCTGCGCGAAGTTATCAATTGAGTTCCTTTCCATTCCAGCAAACCAATGGAGAGCTGCCCCCTTAAGATGCTCCACGAAAAGGAGACAATAGCCTATGTTCTTTTCTTCGAATCAAAAATTAGCTCTCCCTATAGCGATCGAGAATGTTGTAATGTGCTCAGTGGGATCGCTCTTTCCATCGTACATGTGGACCTTGATTTTCCCCGGATCCGATAGCCGTGCCTTGGTTATTCGCTCTGTGAATGGGGTGGTGCGAGCTTCTTCGAGTACCCGGTCGATCTCCGGCGCTTTACTGGTTGCGCGATGCACTTGCGATCGCACCTCTTTGAGGTCAAGTGCGGTTTGTCGCATAACTACTTTGAGCTCGTCCATCTCTCGCTGCTGAGCGGTCACGGTTGTTCTACGTGTGGGGGCTTCCGCCTGCTCCACCCAATGCAGGTTTTTCTCGATTTTATCTTCGTCTCGCTCTTGGACGCGGTTGATCCGTCTGTTGGATCGTACAGTTTCGAAGTCACGCTCCTCATCGAGGTCATCAGCGATTTCGATGACCTCTTCGGCCGCGTTGGTGGCAGGGGCGATCGCATCTCTGACTGGTGTGGAGATCTGTACATCGCGAGCTCCTCGAGTGTTTGTAGCGCCGACTGGTGTAAAGAAAAGATTTGTCGGGGTGACGCGAGTTGCGGCCTGACGCGGGGCTGCCTGAGCTCGGCCGGCCGTCGATAGGGCTTTGAGCTTGGCGGTTAGGTTGCTGTTGATTGTTTCCTGCTCCTTGGATTGCTTAAGCAAGTGCTCAAGCATCCCTTTGAGTTGATTGAAAGACTCGGGCGTGGCTGTTTCTGACGTGATGGTGTTCGTTAAATTTATCTGGTTTCTTGTTTCTCCAGATCCGTCTGGTTTTTTCTCCAGAGTCGAGTCGCTGTTGATCACGTTAGTCTGTCTATCTGTAGCTGGCTCCTTCGGATCTACACCGTCACCCGTTGGAATGTTTTGCCGGGTAGTTTCGTTAGTTCCCGTCATCCTGTCGAGTTCGTCGGAGTGTTTATATCGTGTATGAAGCTTTTGAGAAGAAATTCCCTCCTTCTAGCGCCAAATTGTGGAAGCTGGATTCAGACAATTGAATTTGTGAAGGTTCTTGGAAGAGAAACTTCTATGGTTTAAAACACACCAAGACAAAGCAAAGATTTGAATTTAGGGTTTTTATTGATAGCTGGAAATATGTGAAGAGTATTCTGTATGAATTTTCTGATCCCCTTATTATGAAGATGTACAAGAGTATTTATAGTATACAAGCCCAAATAGAAAAAGGAAAATTTCCTAAATGCTCTTGGTTTTCCTTTTAGACATATCCTTAAGTCGGTTGGGCTTTTAAATGAGCTTTCATCATTGAGCTATGTTGACTTTAGATTTTCGGTTTGACTTCCTAAGATAGCCGGTTTAACGTGTACTTAGTCGTTTTAGGCCATCGTCTCTTCCAGGGGAGATAAGACCTCTACAATCCTTTTTGTAATTCTTGACGAGACAGTCATAATGAAAAGACACAAACTTTTTAAAACAACTACTAAACGGTTTCTTAACGATAAGTCGCAACCCAAATAAATCATAATGAAAAGACCAAACTCTCCAAAATAACTACCTAACAGTTTTTTTATAAAAAGTTGCAACTCTAATGATCTAGACGGTTTTTTAACAAGAAGTTCAGCTCAAATGATTAAAAGTAACCATAAAATGATTATTTTATTCGCACATCTTGACAAATCAATCATAATGAAAGATGTAACTTTACAAATTAACTACTAAACGGTTATTTTACGAAAAGTTGCAATTCAAATGAAAAGACACAACCTTATTAAAAGTCGCAACCCAAATGAAAAGTCACAACTTTTAAAACCAAACACTATAAATAATCCCCTAAAACCTTAAAAAATATTCATTTATTTGTGTTTGCTATTATATATAAGATTTGTTTAATAAGTAAGGAAGACTTATACACACTTCAGTAATGGTTTGTAAATTCGAGTTTCGATTAGTTAAGTAATACAGTATGAACTTAAGTTCACAACCAGTCAATACGGGTCATATTCTTAAACCTTTTTCTTCAAAGAAAACAATCGTTTATTAGTACGACTTTCCGGTATGTACATCTTGACTTTAGCACTTGATTGGGTTTTTTTCCTTCATTTCACAACTTAAAATTTAAAATCAAACAACTACTACGAACCAAGTGTTTTTGTTCCTTTTAGTAAAAAAAAAAAAGAAGGGAAGTCCGACATGGCAACAAAAGGAGGGTGGGAAAATCTTTTAAGCGGCACTAGAAGAGGGAATCAAAAAGAGCGTGTAAAAGATATCAAATTCCCCCCCCCCCACCCCCCCACACTTTTTGTACATAAACATGTGGCTCTCAAATTTTTACATGTATCTCTCTCTCTGCTGACGTGTCATCTTCCCCCACTTTATCTCTCTCTCCTACGCACAATCGTCATTAATACCAAACCTCTTGTATCTTCTCTTCATGGTCTTTTTTTTCTCTGATCTTCAAAATCTAAAAACAGAGGAGCCGATTTAGACTTCGTGTTTTTCGAGGAACCGGATTTTATTTTTTTTAAGTTGGAGAGAAATTAGTATGTCTAAATCTAGAGATACGGAGATCAAATTGTTTGGGAGGACAATTACATCTCTCTATGATCCGTCGTCTTTGTCCCCTGTTCAGAGCAAGGAGGCTTCTTCTTCTTCTTCTTCTTCTTCTTCTTCTTCTTCTTCGACTAGACCAAACAAGGTATATCATGCGAATCTTTTTTTCTTTTTCTTTTTGTTTCTCTCTTCTGTTTTGTATTAATTAACCAACTTCTTGGGAAATTCCGTGGCGGGTAAATTTTCAGTCCGTAAATTTGAGATTCCGAGATTGACCCATTTCTTGGCTAATGGAATCTGATAATGGGTCGATCTCAATCTCAAGAAAACTTTCTTGTTTTTTTTTAGGGTCTTCTTTAGAATTTGAATAGCCATAAAATTTGCGACTTTTTGGTTAATATCTCTGTTTTCTCAGTAGGATAATTATATTATGCATACGAGTTCTGATAATTCAGAATATATTCATCTACTTTTATGATAAATTCCTGCTTTTTTTTTGTGTTTTGTTTCCATGAGTTTCTTCCTGCTTGGTAAATTTTGCATAGTCTAAACAATTATTGTTATTAAAAATATTATTTAAAGGAATATAAGTGATATACCAGATTCACGAGTAGCAGATTTTACAGCTTTTACCAATTTTTTAATCTTTTTGTTATATTACTAATAAGCTAAGATTTTGTTATTTGCTTGACTGTTTATCCGTAAGACATGCTAATTCTTATCATTCTGCTCATATTTCAGGTTCTTAGCGATAAAAATGAGCAAGAGAAGTGCAGATTCAAAGATCCTTACGTATTATCAGATCTTAACGAATCGCCAGAAGCAGCATCTGAGATTTCATCACCAAGAAGCTGCAAAACCAATCGTGATCAACAGAGCGAGATCACAACAAGTACTACATCAGCAGAGAAACCAACAACCCTCAAGAAACCGGACAAGGATCTTCCATGTCCGAGATGCGAAAGCGCAAACACCAAATTCTGTTATTATAACAACTACAGCGTGAACCAGCCACGTTACTTCTGCAGGAACTGTCAGAGGTATTGGACCGCAGGTGGATCCATGAGGAGTGTCCCGGTAGGCTCAGGTCGCCGCAAGAACAAAGGATGGGGTGCTTCTTCAAACCATTACTCGCAGGTCATGTCTGAGGATTACGATAACAATAACTCGGGATCGATCCTCAGTTTCGGGTCTTCAGAATCTTCGGTTACAGAGATCGGTAAGCATCAGTCATCAGGAGATACAAAGATTTATTCAGCTTCTCAAGAACACAAACCCCACCAAGGGTTTCTTCCGCAGCAAGTACTGATACCTAATAATTCTTCTCCTTGGCCTTACCAATGGAGTCAAACGGGTCCTACTACTACTTTCTACCCAATCCCTTTCTATTGGGGCTGCACGGTTCCTTTATTGCCTACCACAGAGACTTCACCATGTTTAGGGAAACGATTAAGAGACCAAACTGAAGGAGAAATCAGAGATACTACTACTACTACTACAAGAGCAAGATTGGTTTCAGAATCTCTTAGAATAAGCGAAGCTACTAAGAAAACTACAGAAGGATTCAGTTTGTTCAATGGATTTGAAACAAAAGGTAGCAACAGTAGAAACTTGGTCCCTGAAACGTCTCTCAATCTACAAGCAAACCCTGCAGCGATGTCTAGAGCTATGAACTTCAGAGAGAGCATGCAACAATAACCAATACACATGCACTGATATATATAGAACATTAATAACGTACATATCTTCATGAACTAAAAGATTTGATGTTTAGCTAATTGTTACCTTGTGAAACAAGGAAAAAGCTGTGTAGATATTTCTCTCCATTTTGTGATGAAGTTGCAACATATATAAACTTTTAGATTAACATCTCCCTGATTTATCTGCCACGTTGGCAAAGAACAACAACTTATAATTACGTTTTTTTCCCATACTTCCAACAGATTCCAATTGTTTTCTCAATGGTAAATGCATGTGAGAAGAGCATGAGGTTTCAGATTATGTGTGTAACAGTGTAAGTATTTGGTATTTAGCGTAAATGGGTCAAGTTGATTTAAGAGAAGAGATGAGGGAAAAATGGGAATATGAAACCAAAGAAAAAGAGTGAAGATGAAGAGCATCTTTCACTTTCATTTTTTGATTAAAGAAAAAAATCCAACCACTGCCACTTAAAAAAAAACAAAGCTAAAAGAAGAGAGCATAAAGTCTACTTTTCTGAAAAATAATTATTCTCTTTTCCTATGTCCTTTTCCTTTCTTTCTTCTGCATCTTCACTATATTCTTTTACACTAATAATGATTTATACTCTTTATATTGTCTAAGTATTCTTAGAACTATGTAATTCTCAATTTTGGATTATCGTTTTGAATTTAAAATTAATCTATGATATTACTTATGAGTTATGACTCTGAAATAATGTCTTTTAGAATAGGGTTTAACATATGATAGAAAGTTAATTAAAACTACACATATTCATATGGTTAAACTATCAACATTTTCTTTATTTTATAAAATATGAAAGTTCTAAGTTTTCGACCCATAATTTCTTGAAGCAATTGTTGATGATATTGTATTTAAGACTTAGATGATCTCATCCAAATATATTGGAATTAATGATCTTGAATATTTTTTTCAAAACTACTAGACCATCACACACTTGATATCATCATTTAAATATTTTTCTTGTTTAATCAGTAAATGGAGCTTACACATTTTTTTAAGGGGCAACCCGAATCTATTAGATACAATTGTACTAGTATATATTTTCAAATAAAAAGGAAATGAAGATCAAGGCACTGAAAGAATTTAGTTGTTTTAGAGTCTTTGGTACTCAAATCCCACTCACGTTTGAAGGATAAGAACGAAGGAGGCTTCACATGTACATGCTCTTTACCCAAATCGGAAGTCTTTTTTTTTTTTTTTTTTTTGAGTGGTTGGTGAGTGCTCTTTTCTATCACTGATGGAAACATAAAAAGTTTGGGGGTGATAAGAGTGTTGAGAGAGATATATATCTTTTGATAAACTTTGACATATAATTGTGTGGCTCAGGCTTTAAATGGTAACATTAAATTAAGCGAAACAAATAAAAAAAATATGCAAAGTACTGTATAACTATGGATAATGCGGGAAAAATGTATTTGCACACAAGATAACATGCAATACAAGAGAGTTGTTTGATTAGTTTTTTAACATTTTGCGTAACCAAAACATTCATTTTTCAAATAAAAATGTGCTTGTCATAAACTTTGTTTGTGCAACGTTTTAGAGTTTTTTGATTAAAAATGATATTAAAATTAATAAAAACGCATTTCAAACAGTTCAAAACACACCATAATTGGAGACCCAAGATGGTCTAATGTGGTGTTTTTATAATATAAAATTATTAAAATGGTTGTAAAAGGAAGAAAGAGAGTGTTTTTGTGGGGTATATTGAAATATAAAATTAATAAAATTTGAGTAAAGATAGTAGATAGTGAGTGTGTTTAGGAAAAGGAAGAGAGAGAATGTCTAAAATTGGACATTTTTTAGAGTGTTTTTAAAAGAAAGAGAGATTGTTTAAATATAAAATTAATAAAAAGTGAGTAAAATGATGAAAGAAAAGGTATAAAGTTGAATAAAATGAAGAGAGAATGTGTGTTTTAATAATTTTATATTATAAGACCACCACATTAGACCCAAGAGGGTCTGCAACGAGGATGACCTAATACCCTACTTAATACTATTGGGGCCTTGGGAAATGGAACCAATTTTTCTTCATATAAATGAACCGCATGTGTTCTACTTCTTTTATTTTATTATTATTTGTTTTGTTCCAAAGAAAAAATTGCCACTTCACTATAAAACATGGTGACTTTGAAAAATAATCCACAATAAAGCTAAAAAAACCGTCCTGCACTATGCTTCCATTCAAAGTGTGGAAGCATATTAATATTTCCAAATCATGAGTTTGGTTAAACGTCACTAAACGTTTAACTTTGTTTACTTTTTATTTATGTTTTCTATATATATTTTCAAGTTCACTGTTTTCAACCGTCCTGCACTGGTCTTGTGTGTGTAGTCAGCTGCGGAAGCTTACAAATGATTGACCGAAAACGTTATACATATAATATCATTGAAAATGATGAAAATGTTGTGAATAATAACCACAATAGACTATATATTTGTGATTAAACTTAAATATCAAACAATATAATAACAAAGGGACGTGAGGTCGAGTGTTTAGGAGAGAGTGAGCTCTTTTATATATTGCTTCTTTTTTCCATCTCATACATTTCTTCTTCACATATATATAGTGGAAGTAAAACCACATTAACATGACATGTGGATCTATATAAAGTTGATTAGTGGCACATATGTGTTTGGCATAGGATTATACCACTTGTCAATCAATGGGCTAAGCTTAGTGTTTTAAGTGATGAATAATCATCATGATTTATAACACTCCCCCTTGAGTATTCATCATCTTTGTTATGTTTGGTCTCAGACTGCCTCGTTAAAAATCTTCCATAGAAAATCCAGTTGAAAAAACTCTTGGTAAGGAAAATAGTGCAGTCTCTCCCCTGAAAATGATTGAGATGATCTTCTCTTCATAATTCCCGTAAATGCAATCTCCCCCTCAAATAAGTCTTGTTTCTTTATAGACTCCATATAGCGATTCACTTTGATCATTCTCTTTGCTCGTCTTGGTTCCATCAATGTATGATAAAGCGTTTGGAAGATCAATAGACTTTTCTTATTGAGATTATAACATTCCCCTTAGATGTCAATCTTTGGCGTGTTCTTGGTTGTCTCGTTAAAAACCTCGTCATGGAAAACTTAGTGGGACTAAAACCATGATAAGGGAAAAAGAGTACAACCACGCTCATCATCATATTTCTCCCCCTGGAAACATCATCCTTACGAGATGTATTTCGATAATATATACCATTCTTTTGGGAGTTTTTGCGTGTTTTATGGTGCCTCGTTAAAAAACTTTTCATGGAAAAACCCAATGGTACAAAAACCATGATAGGAGAAAAAGAGTACAACCACACATATCATTATTACCTCTACCCCATAATTTTTACTTTGGGCGTAGCTGATGGATATCTAAATTCTTAACGTCTTCTGGACGTTTCTCTGTTTCGGGTTCATCTAGATCCTTTCACTTATGTCTTCTATGCATTTCTCATTATATGTTCAATTTTGGAATACCTGAGGAAATTGTTTTCCTTCCAAGGTTTTCAATTCCAAAAATTATTTTCATTATATTCATTGCGATAACTCTTTAGGAGTTTCAATCGCGTAGAGTTCCTGGGAACGTAATCATGATTTCATTACTCCTTCTAGGATTACAAATATTGAGCGCAATCCAAGTCATTTTGTCCATTTCTTTTCATGGATAAATCATCTTGATGTTCGGACTACTGGTCCAAACATCTCTCGTTCTTCAAACGAGTAATAAAGACTTGATTGTCTCCTTTAAATGTATTGGCCAATACTTTTCTCTCTACGCTCATCCTCAGAGCGGAGTCATGATCCTCATTAATTATTTTGCACTCTTTATTATTTATTTTGTCGACATACATTTTCTCTTTGGTTCTCTCTTTTACATGGTTAATCGAGATCTCTAAATCATCATCAATGATTCCTTTCAGATACCTGATTTCATTATTAACCACGTCTCTTTACTCTCTTTTAGAGTTTAATCCTCTTTTTTCTTTGCTCCAATTTCTTTTAGAGGATTTTCTTTATTTTTGGAACCAAAGTAGTCTATCACGTCTTTTACGTGCTATAAACTTAATATATTCTCCTTCCGAGACATCTATTCTTTTTGGAGCATTTCAGCTGGAATATGAGATTTCCTCTTTTCTATTAGAATTATCCTTTAAACTTTCAAGTTTATATTTACGAGGATCTATGATAATTCTTTTCTTAAAATTTCATCCATCAGCTTTTGATTTGCAACATAGTAGCGATCCTTTGAACTTTTGAACTTCAGGTTCACATTAACTTGTTCAAGGATACCAACTACTTCACATTTTCCCCACGGAAAATTTTCATCAAAATGATTGCAAATCATATGATAAGCACATCCCTTTTCGATGGCTTATATACTACATGCATTACTGCATGTTCTATGCCAAATCATAGAGATTAATTTCACCATTACTGGTCATCCGTTTTTCTCATTTCGGATATGAACATAACCTCATTTATGTTATACTCTATCTCGAAATATAGTAAGTGATAAACTTTAGGATGTTAATTTACCAAGATTATCATACTTGGGATGTAAACTCACCAAAATTACCAACTTACTTGTCGATGTGGGATTCTTTAACTCTCCCCCTCGAGATGATGACATTCTTTGTCCACCCATCTCGCATTAAATCCCATTTTAGGATCGGCATATCCATCTTGGATCATGCTTTTTATTCCAGATCATTTTAACATATATTTCAGGATTTATAATACACCTTCTCAAGATAATGGATCTTCTGGCCCATTTATCTAAATCGAATCACTTTTAGACTCATTGTACTCAAGGTGTAATTTTGGAGATTAAAGAACTCAACCACTATTTTAAATGAGTTTTATTTACCAAAAACAGTGACTCATCCATTTATCTCTAATGATGGCCTTATTTTTGCTTAAGACATACTACGTGAAAAATTTCTGGTTTTCACATAAATTTTCAATGATCTTTAATATCATTGCTTGATCGGATGGCACGACGATCATAAAGTTTGGTTTACTACCAAACATATTTTAAATGAGTTAATAAACTTCAGGTTTATTAACTATGCCATCTTCATTTTCTATATGTACAATTACATACAAGCATGTCTTAGCTATATGCTCTTTCAGAGCATTTGCGTCATATTGACACGTGCTTAATAAATTCTTATAAGAATTTATTTTCTTTTTAAATTCTAAATTCAAATAAACATGAAAAACAATTAAGTATAATAGTAACATAAATCTTCATTTAGTACTAAACATGAAAAGCAATACTGAAACTTTATTTTACTTAACCATAGATCATAGTCATTTTATTTCCTTTTGATTCTACTAGATCAACAAGGATTACGACATCGAGATTATTTTTATCACTTAAATTCTTAAAGGCAAGTTTATATTCATCTGAGATGAATTTCAACATTGTTTCTTTTTTTTCTTACGTGGTTCTTGATACGATGGGCTGAAATTTTGGTGTACGACATCTACGTACCCATTTTCCTTTCATGCCACATTAGTAATAAGTGATCTCATTTTTCCTTTTCATAACGCAACCAACTTCATTGGTTTCTTTTCGTTGGAATTAAACTGAAATTTTCTTTCCACGTCTTCGTCCATCACCTTATTTCTAACCGCGACTACGGTTTTTACTGTGTCCGGATCCTTGTCCAATTATTATTACTAGATGCTACCACATTCACTTTTGGGAATGGAGCTATTCTAGATGGACGAAATAATGGTTAAACTTCTCTTAAACCATTTTATAGGTAATGACGGAAATATATTATGTTATTAGCCTTTAATTCATTCGATGTCGTTTTTGACCGATCGATGGTTCCAAATTTTTATATGATCACCATATCTTTAATAAATTCAAACTACTAATTTTTCAAATTAATTGTTTATATATTTTACTTTTCAAATAAATATGCAAGCATAATAGTATTATAATTAAATATAATAATTTAGGTGCATGCATATATATATACATGGAGGGAAAGCCTACCATTAGATTAATTAGATTAAGGAGGAGGTATAGCCTACCTCTCCATATATACTATATATATATGATTTTGAATAAAATAAACATATTTTAAAATTTTATAAATCAAAGACAAATTTAGATGTTACCTCCTTTACGTATGATCGTAATGGTTTGAGAACGACTCGGAATAAGATATGATCATGTTTACGATATTCCGATAGCTCAACGAATAGAAACGATTGTGCTGATAACGTGTTGTGAATAATAACCACAATAGACTATATATTGGTGATTAATTTAAATATCAAACAATATAATAACAAAGGGACGTGAGGTTGAGTGTTTAGGAGAGAGTGAGCTCTTTTATATATTGCTTCTTTTTTCCATCTCATACATTTCTTCTTCACATATATATAGTGGAAGTAAAACCACATTAACATGACATGTGGATCTATATAAAGTCCATTAGTGGCACATATGTGTTTAGCATAGGATTATACCACTTATCAATCAATGGGCTAAGCTTAGTGTTATAAGTGATGAATAATCATCATGATTTATAACAGAAAATAGGATCCTGAAATAATTTTATACTAGATTTTAACTCACATCAAACGTGAGAATATAAATTTCAGTTTATTGTAGAATAAAAATATATTATTTTACATCATGCATACCAAAAAAGTATTAGATAAATAATTATGTCCACTAAAAAAATTATTCGATCGATTTTTGAATTTTAAGTGTCTTAATATGTGATAGGTTTTACGTTTTAAGTGTATACAAAATATAAAAATGAAAGAAATTGATTTATAATAACGAAACTAAAAAGCGAAACATTATCTTATAATGTATGACAAAAAATATAATCGAGTGATATATAACATATATTTACAAAAACAAATGTTTTTCAATAACTCTATAAAATCTGTTTAAACCCAACTTTTGAATCGGTTTGAGTTTTCTGGTATGGTAATGGATTTGATAAGTATATATTTTTGTCATCAATTCCGTATATATATTAGAAATATTGAAATATGTAGATATTTCCACCATGCCAAATTGAAATATTTTGATTGGTTGATTTAATTAATGTGTTCCTTAAGATCCTCTTTGAATGACACATAGGATTAATATGCTCCTTAAGACTCTCTTTGAATTACACCTAGGATTTTTCACTTTTAAAATCTCCTCCGTTAATATATATAAGATGTTTTATCAAAAAAGAAAAAAAATTAAATGTAAAAACAAATGGAATAAAGTTAGGTAGAATTTGAAGAAGGCGTCTCATCTTTCACCTGGACCATGGTACGTATGTGCTCGTAAAGTAGTTCAGCTTTTCTGAGGAAACAAACAGAAAAACTTTTTTTTTTCTTTCTGAAAAATGAAAAAAGAAAAAGAAAAGTCATGAATATTTAACTATTGCATTAAATAAGCAGTATACATTATCATGGATTTATCCTTAATAATTGTCCTTTTGGCAAGAAGTTTTGGTGCATCTGCTTTAGCTCGCATCTGCTTTCAACATTTTGATGCATTAAAATTGATGTATTTCTCCAGTGCTATCATTTTCTCCTTTTAACGAAACACAATCAATCTCCTGTATATTATTAGAGAAGTGATTTTTCAAAAGAATTATACATGTCATTATCACATTCACTTTCACAATTTAAATGTGACATGACATCTTCTAAAATGTGACATTGCAAAAGTGAGAGTTATAATGGATCAAATCTCAAATAAATTAAAAAAAACTAATATAATTAGTGGGCTAATTTCACAAATCCATTCAAAATCTAACATAATCTCTCACACTAAATGCATTTGTTATTTGATATTTTTATTAAAATATTAAAATACAAACACAAACCAATATCAAACAAAACAAAATTATCCACTTTTAAAAAAATTCATTTTAAATATTGTTATTCATAAATCGAATAATTCACACAACTTAAAGCAAATGGATATTGAACACAATAAAAACTTTTAACCATGGAATAAAGTTTTCTAATTTATTTGATGTTTGTAAACCGAAATAATTTGTAGATATTAATCTAAAACTTTAATTTATTTGAGAAGAAAAGATATTTGACCAAAATTTACATAGAATCCCCTATATATTATTAGAGAATTGATTCTTCAAAAGAATCGTACATGTCATCCTCACAATTTAAATGTGACATGACATCATCTAAAATGTGACGTGGCAAAAGTGAGAGTTATAGTGGGTCAAAACTCAAATGAATTTTAAGAAAACTAATATAATTAGTGGGCTAATTTCACAAATTTATTCAAAATCTAACCTAATCTCTCACACTAAATGCATTTGTTATTTGATATTTTTATTAAAATATTAAAATACAAACACAAACCAAAATCAAACCAAACAAAAATATCTACTTTTTAAAAAATTAATTTTAAATATTGTTATTCATAAATCGAATAATTCACACAACTTAATCCAAATGGATATTGAACACAATAAAACAACTTTTTAACCATGGAATAAAGTTAATTTATATGATATTTGATATTTGAAAACCGAAATAATATTTAGATATTAATCTAAAAACTTTAATTTATTTGAGAAAAAAAGATATTTGACCAACATTTACATAGAAATAAAAACTATACTATCTCGCAATATGTTTTATTCTACATACTATTATTCATAAAAAAAAAATTTTAAATCGAAAAAATATCCTAAACACCAAAAATGAACTAAAAATAAATTAAACATTAACAATTGTTAAGTTTAAAGAAATATTAATTCATGTATAACGCGGGAGTGACCTAGTTTAAACAAAATAGATAGTCTGCAAGCTAAAATGGTAGTCTTCGATTAAATATGAATAGAAAACCTGAAAGTTCGAAAAAGAGAAAGAATAGCAAAAATGAAATTGTTCCAAATATGCTTGTACATGGGCTTGGGCTTAGTGCTGGATATCTGCATGTGATAGTAATAGATTTAGCTGACCTTAATCGGCCTTAAGCTTAATGAGAACTCGTGAAACAAACACCACCGTCTTGTTTGGTTTGCTAGGACTAGGAATTTTTCTCCTCTTCTTGTGGATCTTAGCCTCATGGAACCCAATCTAGACTTTCTGGTTAATTAGACCGCTAAATCTCGGAAAATATGAATGCTGGAATGGCGATTTCACAATTATACATTTCATCATATAGAAACATGAAATCGTATAATCATTCTTTTTTTTTTTTGTTAAAGAATCGTATAATCATTCCACATGCACATTTTAAATTTAAATCGAGATAATAATGATACGGGTACATTATTACAAATCCATAGATTACAGAATCTTGATCATGTATTAAGCTGGTTAAGAGTACAATATACAACTTATAATTGATAGTATCATAAAATAAATGAAATGATTATTACTTACAAGAATAATAATGAGTTGAAAGAGAAGAAGGGAGCATGTGGGTGACATGCGGTCGATGAGACGCATAAGTAAGAAACAAATAACCTATGAAGTGGAGAAAGAAAGGTTTTCTTTTGGAAGAAAAAAATGCAATGGGTGTGAGAATAATTAAGAGTGGATGTTTGAACTTTCTGTTGCAGAATCTGAGCCTGAATCTTGCTACCTCATCAATATCGCATGGTATAGTTAATTTCTGCATACTCCAAATAAATACAAAAGTACATTATTCTCTTTAATTTGACTTTTTTTTTAGCTTTGATCTCTCTGTTACTTTATTTTTGTCGTTTCTTATTTCCACATCATCGTCCCTTCTTTAACATATGTCACCTTCCCATTCATATACGAAGCATGTTGTTACTCTTGCTCCACATTAATGATGGAATGTGACATTTTCATATAAGTTAAGAGTTGGTTAGAACTATAAAGTGGTACATTTGTTTATACTTCAAAATCAAATTGCTTTTGAAGGTGAGACAATTTGGCAATTGGCATGTACACAAATTAAAACATTAATTAACCAAAGAGTTGAATATACAAGTACGTACTAACACGAGTTTAGGAATATTGTTGCATGGGACTAAGGAAAATTAATGTCCAAATTAATTGGTGATTACTTAATGCAACAAAATTACAAGGGACTCGGATCATCTCTTACTTTTTGTTAACTAACTTAATCTCACTATTGTTCATCATGATGATCACGCCGTTCCCAACCCAAGGAAATCGAAAAAAATTGGTTTATTATTCTCCTCATATGTCCTCTGAAACATCTCACTCTTCCCGGTTAATGTAGTGGCCTCTTGTGTCCTTGCAATATAGTCGCCGACCATCATTTGGTTTTCCAACATTTCCATCATGAACGGACTCTCATTTCTATGATCATCATAACCTAAACGTACAAAACGAAATGAATCTAAAAACGCACTTTATGTTAATTATGAGATTTTAAACCAAACCAAATTAAGGAAATATAAAACAAACTCAAACCTGGGAAGCAAGGAATTGGCAACATAAGGTGGTTGTTGTCAAAATCGTTGAAAGCGTGACGAGGATTAGGGTTAAAAAGTGGCTTAAGAGGAAACATATCCTTCCTCCTACGGTAAACAGAAGATTGTTCTCTAAACTTGCGAGCCATAATGACATGCCAATGGTTCTTCACAGAATTATCAGTTCTTCCAGGGAAAAGCCTCGCTATCATTGCCCATTTGTTACCATAAAGCCTATGAGCTTGCATCAGTCTCTCTTCTTCTTCCTCTGTGAAGGCTTTCCTATTTATCCTCGGGTCTAGTTGGTTAAACCATCGAAGCCTACAACTTTTACCTGATCCAACATTAAAACCCCAAACATCAAGATTCAAGAATCCAAATCTTGGAAAACTTTAATCGGTTGTTTAATTACATACCGGATCTTCCTTGGAGCATCTCGGCGATGAGATTCCAGTTTTGTGGACCATAGACCGCGACTAGCTCTTTGAGCTTAGTATCTTCAGCTGGTCTCCAATGTCCCCTCGTCACGGTAGCTTTTGACGAGTGTCCATAGCTTCCACAGTCTGTTTTCTCTTTCTTCTCGCGGTTAGTGTAATTATTTAGATTAGGGTTTCCAATCGCTTCTTCTTCTCTATGACTTGCGTAGTGATGATGAAGATGTTGATTGTTGTTGATGTTTAGAGAGAAGTAATCCCATGAAGCGATCTGATCCATCCAATGGTGATGATCTTCCGACTTGACAATGTTAATGTTGTTATTAGTTAGTGATGAGGATGAGGATGAGGAGGAAGAAGAAGACAGGAAACGAGGTGTAATGGAGGGAGATGCCACGTACCCTCCTCTCTAATGTCATTGGAGGAGAAGATGTGATGATATTAAATATAAATAGTAAAACATATTGATATTTGTGTGATATTCTTACGTATGGCTCTAAGCTATGTGCGTGTATGTGTATGTCGTGACCTTGTTTTCTGACAAAATGCTGTTATACAACTGTTAAAAGGTTTATGGACTGATTTGAAAGCTGATGCATATTTCTATTTAGGCATTATAAATAAACTTCTCAATTCTACAATATTTTAGATCATTAGATTAATATTTTTTTTTGGTCAAGAACAGGGAGACATTCATCTCCCTTTTTATTCAAGAGTAACTAAATAAATGTTTACAAATGGATCATATGCGGAGCCGTGACTCCCCCGATATCCTCTAACAAAATCGACTCAACAATGTCTGGTGGAACATCAAACAATTGAAAACCAATGGTAAATTAAACGCATAGTTAGCTAATCCATCCGCAATACGATTAGGTTCCTTATACACATGCGAAACACAGACTATCCAGTCTCTCGATAGAAAGCCATGACACAAGCGTACCATGAACGACAGCGGATGCGACTCCGGAATCCCTGTCGTAAGAAATCCAACCACGAGCTTCGAATCCACCTCAATCTCTACTCGTACTAACCGACACTCCCAAGCCATACATAACCCATAATACACCCCCAGAGTTCCGCTAAAGGTGCAGAGCAAATGCCAATGTTTAAAGCAAATCCTCCACACCACTCGCCATTACAATCTCTCAACACTCCTCCTGCAGATGCCAAGCCCGGGTTCCCTCTCGAGGCTCCATCTGTATTAATCTTGACCCAATCCTCTGCCGGCTTGGTCCAAGCAATATGTCTCTCAATACTGCCCATACACACTCTAGGATTCTCCTCTGCTTTCAAATGCGCCAAAGAAACTTCATCCGCAAGATCTTTTAAGAGCTTAACCCGGTCTCTGCATTTCCCAACAACGCCAAATATATTACCGCATCTCCATTTCCAACCCCACCAAATCGATAAAGCAAACAAGGTAGCCCAAGTACTGTTCCCCATTCTCGATTGTTCACCTAAGTTATTATCCACCCATTCATTAGATTAATATAGTCTCTACATAACATTATCTCTGGTTTAAGTTGTAAGCAAACATATTTAATATGCATTTACAGTCAAATCTGATAAACATCGTCACAATAATATTTTTTAAAATTGGTCATGAAATGAAAAATCCATAAATGTGAAACCGTATAGAGATGGAAGCAATAAAACAATAAAACATGGTATGAGAGAGAAAGAGTGAAGGGCAGGGAACACGTTTCCTACGTTGTGGGCAGGGAGATGTGTTTGGAAAAGTGAAAGAGAGATGAAAAGTTGTTAAACATCCGTAAACCTCTTCTTGTAGCTCAACGGCTTCTTTCTTTGTTGTCCCAAACAAAACATCATGTTAATACGTCTATGATTGCTTGCCGGACAAAGTATTGGTTTAATTTTTGTAAACCAACGTCGTTAACTAGTTACTTTTAATTTTTGTTGGTTACCCTACTAGTACTCTTTAATTATTGTAAATCAAAGTGGTTTACTTTTTGGACCATGTAACGAATAATTAGTTTAACCCCCTAAAAAGGATTAGTTTGATCTCACGTGTGAGGGGAAGAAATTAAGACTAAAAGAGACATTTTAACCTCCTAAAAGCATCTACATTGGTGAAGACACTTGTTAGATGAGTCTCTCAACAAGAACTAACAATTTCAAATGAGAAACCCTGTTTATTTTCTCTCTCTTTTTTTTTATTGTGAGAAACTTTAAATAAGATATTTTAGGTGGATTTATTAACTTTTTGAGATAGTACTCATCAATTTTTATATAATTATATTGAATAATTCTTGGGTTCAACCCTAGGGGTGAATATAACTCATTCACCCCCTCTTAATTATCCAACTAAAATTTAACATGTGTCTTTAACTAAATAAATTAGTTTAATCATTAAAAAAAATCAAAACATAATCAAAGGTGGGGACCACATAATATTATGTAACCGTAAGTTACCAATTTTTTTTGTAAAACATTAAAAGTCAATAAAAAGAAAAAAAAACCTAATAAGTTAATAAAAAATCTGAATATTATAGTCATTTACCTTAATTTTTCATAGTTTTTTTATGAAACTCAAAATAAACTCTAAACCCTAAACTCAAATCCTAAACCCCAAAACTATATCTTAATTTGAGAATAGTTAATCCAAAATAAATTCTAAACCCCAAACTCAAACCCTAAACCCAAACTATACCATAATTTGGGAATAGTTAACCCAAACCTAAAAATTTAAACTACAAATCCATTAAAAATTAATTTTTATGGTTTGAAATTTTTAGTTGAAAATTGATTTTCAATGGATTTGTAGTTTAAACTTTTAAGTTTGGGTTAACTATTACCAAATTAGGGTATAGTTTTGGGATTTAAGGTTTGAATTTGGGGTTTAGGATTTATTTTGGGTTAACTATTCCCAAATTAGGGTATAGTTTTTAGGTTTGGGGTTTGAGTTTGGGGTTTAGAATTTATTTTGGGTTAACTATTCCCAAATTAGAGTATAGCTTTGGGATTTAGAGTTTAGAATTTATTTTGAGTTTCATAGAAATAAAACTATGAAAAATTAAGGTTAATCAACTATAAAATTCAGATTTTTAATTAACTTATTAAGTTTTTCTTTCTTTTAATTGACTTTTAATTTTTTACAAAAAATTTGGTAACTTACGGTTACATAATATTATGTGGTCGCCATCCTTGATTATGTTTTGATTTTTTTTTTAAATGATTAAACTAATTTATTTAGTTAAAGACACATGTCAAATTTTAATTGGATAATTAAGAGGGGGTGAATGAGTTATGTTCACCCCTAGGGGTGAACCCAAGAATTGTTCATAATTATTATTGTTTGCAAAATTGAAAACCTCATACTACCAATTAGGACTCGGATGGATCCGAATATTTTGGATATTCATGATATCCGTATTCAGGTCCAGATCCGTTAGTTCTGTGATAAAAATTATTCGTATCCAGATCCGTGGCTCTTGGATATCCTAACTTTAGATATTCGACTAAAAATCCGGATACGCAGATCCGGACCTGGATCCAAAAATAATAATAAAATAATAAAAAGTAGATAAATAAACAATTTTAAATTGTTATTAAATAAATTTTGCATGATATTATTTTTAAATATATATAATATATTGTCAAAATAATTAAAATAAATTTATAGTTATATCTTTTAATGAGTTCGGATCCAGATCCTCTTTTCACGGATCAGAGATTTTATTATTTATCCGAATCCAACTGGATATCCTAATTTTCTGAGAGGATAATGAATACCGGATCGGATCTCAAATTCCGGATAATAATCCCATCCCTACTACTAATGAAGATGCTCGAGCATAACAACATCTTCATTTTTTTGTTTGTCCCACTTCTCTAGATCTTTTTTTTTCTTCTGTAATCTTCCAAATTTAACTTGAAAAACGAATGAGTATATTAAGATACATTGATTTAAGGGATTTTTTTTTAATATCAAAATTGCCATAAATTTTAAAAAATCTTTCCAAATCTATCATAAATGAAAAAACTTTTCAATTTTATACTGCAAAAGAAAAAAAAAGATAAATTTGGCCTTGTTATAACTTATGGTACAATAATGTTATTTAGTCCACGATCGTTCAATATTTGGCCAACCACCATCCGCCGTCGATTATGCCCATCATCCACCGTCACCATCACCATCACCGTCTCTATCACCAGGTCCGTCGTGATTCCATTTTTGTCCACCGTCTTTATCGTTATCTCTATTTCGTCTACAGACTCCGTCGTCGACTCTATCATCACCCAATTCTTTGCCGAAGATATCTTTGTCCACCGTCAGTCATCATCATATTGGATTTTACTCTAAATAAAGTCACTACATGTGTGGTCACTTATAACTCTTAAATTTAAGTGTAATGTTTTGTTCAACCAAGAATAATCGAGTTGGCCATATATCAACTAATCTTGGCATACTAATTTGTAATATATATATATATATATATATGTTTTCACTTTTCAAAACTATAGCAAATATATATATACACATACTATCACTTAAAAAAATATACAAATTAATAGTAATTTCTTTTTTCTCAACTTTTGTTGTTGTTGGTTGCTAACGAGGATAAAATAAAACATCTATTAGTAATTGGGACTGTCTTTTTTTTTCTTTGTCAACACTGGGCCACAACTGACCGGCCCATTAGCCTAATACCTACAATAAGTAGGCGAGGGGACTCGATCCCGGGTATGATGGTGCCTGCCTTTCGTGGACTTACCTCCGGCCATTAGGCTAAGGTCACTTCACTAATTAGGACTGTTTTAACAGCCCAAAAAGGCTCAGCACATTCGATTAGACTCTTATTTATATGTTCAAATTTACCCTAAGCTACTCTCTGAAATTAAAAGATCGCAATACTATTTAGGGATCGAATCTACAAAGAATCAAATTCACACAATAAATTTCAAATTCGAATTAAGCTAAGAGAATAATGTATAATGCAAAAAACAAGTAATAAAACAATGGATGATGATTAAAGTTCTTAAAATTCAATGAGACAAAACGTTATGCATAGGGAAATTCTAAATCGCATAAGCAAATTACTATCGGGATATTTATTAAGTGCAATTCTAGAACTCGAAACACAAGTATAAAACAAATCGACTTTCGTCGCAAAGATTATCTATGACTAAACCCTAGAATACCAAATTTCTTTGCGAATTCAATAAGAAGGACAAACATTAATGTTCAGGTTTGATTGTTCACAAAATCACTAAGCCAAATTTCTTTGTGAATATTTATTTTGCTCATCTATGATCAAATTTCGGTGACTAACAATACTTTCGCATCTATTAATCAACCTAAGATATCTAATTCCAGGTGATCAATATAAAATTAGAGTTAAAGCAATCAAGATGAAGAACAAGTAGATTAATCCCAATAGTAGTTCATACCTAACAACTTATCATCAACCTTTGAATAACCCTAACCTAACTGGCAAATTACTCGGACATGGATGCAAAAAAAACAAGAAGGAGAGGAAGAAAAACTCATAATCAAATAAATAGAAATCCAAAAGGGTTCATAAATATTCTCAGAGATGCAGAGTCATAGCTTCGTCTCCCCAAATCTTACAAAAACCAAAAGTAAGAATAGAAAATAAATCATGTTGTCTAAAGAGGCTAAAAACATGTATTTGTAGGTCTAAATTTGTGCTGGTCGAAATCCCTAGCTAAACCAAGTCAAATTAGGAAACACTAAAATATTTCTTTATTTTCGTCGGCTAAGCCAGATTGACATGTCTTCACGAGAACTGGTCTTTGGTAGACGGTTTGGCGGCTTCGAGGTCGAATCCAATGTTAATGGGGGAGAGTTGTAACATCCTAAAACCAAAATAGGGCATTTTGGTAGGGGTGTCAATCGACACCAGAGTGTGGTCCAATTTGATTTTTTTATCGCCCGATTTGCGTCGGTTTGGGTGCGGAATCCTAGGACACGATATAAAAGAGCTTCGGCCGTTTTTTGTTCAGAGAAAAAAGAGTTTGAGCAGAATTGAGAGAGAAATAGAGAATTGTGAGAGAATTGTGAGAGAATTGTGAGAGATTTGTGAGAGTTATGATCGTTCTTAAGCTTGATTAGTGGCTTATAGAGAAAGGTTTGAAATCGCGGTGTGTTCTTCGCATTTGGATAGTAAAAATCAGAGGTTTTTTGTGGTTATCAAGTCTGATTTCGTGACTCTCTCCGATCAATTCCTTTTCAATCCTTATCGAGGTAAAAATAAAGTGTGATCATGGAATCAAGGCAATGAGAGAGGATGATAGAATGACTTATTTTATGTTGTTAAGTTGCTAGGACATGGTGTTTAGGTTGCTAGATTATGATTAAAATTGATGTTTGATGATTGATTTCTAGTTTAATGAAATTTATTGAACTATCTGGTTAGTTGATTGTTTGTTTTTCGCTGTTGTTGGTTGGTTGTTGAGTTTGAATTAATCGTTGAAGATTATTATTTATGGGAATAATAATCCAGATTAATTAATTAAAAAAGAAAAAAAATGAGTCGGTTGTTTCAAAAGCGGTCTAGCCGGCTCCTCTTTTTATCAGTCCCAAAGAGTTGTTGATGCACATGTTCCTCGGGCAGATGGTAGTCCCTTAAATGGACAATTAGAGGTGCAGAGGCAATCGGATTACAAGGGTAAAGGTAAATAAGTACCGGAGAAGGTGTGGGAGGATGAAGAGGAAATTAATGGAGCGGTTAATCTTGAAATAAAAGAGGAAGATTTACCACTGGAAGAGGGAGAGTATGAGAACGAGGTTTTAAAGGAAGTCCAACAACAAGGGTTGATGGTAGAGGCATCATATTATGGTGAGATCAATAAGAGCCCACTAAAAGGTAATTATTTCTCTGAACTGATTCATGAAGAAGGAATTTTGGTTATTAATGATCAATTTATGAGTGTTTTATAGAGTTACCAAATGTTGAAACGGTACATAGGATTGGACACCATAGTTCAAAGGAACTTAAAGGCATTAGCAGTAGAAAAAAGAACTTAATTTTATTAGTTTCCCCTAGGAAAACTAATTTTGCTAAATCGATGGGTTTGAAATTGGTTACTTCTTAAGTTCCAAGGATCAAGAGACCTACAGTGGCTCCGGTGGAAAAACAAGAGATCATGGTCAGACGGATCAAGAACAACAAGTCTGGGATGATAGCGCTCCCGAAGCTACCGGCTAAATCGTGAAGCTCATCATTTGGAACTGTCAAGGTCTTTGGGGCGATTTGACAGGTGATTATTTGAGAGTTTTATGGCGACAACGCAAACCTGATATTTTGTTCCTTTTGGAAACAAAACAATGTTTTAGTTATTTGGAAAATTTGAAAGTTGAATTTAGATTTAATAAATTGTATACCGTGGAACCAATTGTTCTAGTATTGGTTTGGATTTTTTATATAATAAAGAAATAAATTTACAAGTTATTTCTTCAGATAATTTTATTAGTTTCTCCTAGGAAAACTAATTTTGCTAAATCGATGGGTTTGAAATAGGTTACTTCGTAAGTTCCAAGGATCAAGAGAACTACGGTGGCTCCGGTGGAAAAACAAGAGATCATGGTCAGACGGATCAAGAACAACAAGTCTGGGATGATAGCGCTCCCGAAGCTACTAGCTAAATCGTGAAGCTCATCATTTGGAACTGTCAAGGTCTTGGGGGGCGATTTGACATGTGATTATTTGAGAGTTTTATGGCGACAACGCAAACCTGATATTTTGTTCCTTTCGGAAACAAAACAATATTTTAGTTATTTGGAAAATTTGAAAGTTGAATTTGGATTTAATAAATTGTATACCGTGGAACCAATTGGTTCTAGTGGCGGTTTGGATTTTTTTATATAATAAAGAAATAAATTTACAAGTTATTTCTTCAGATAATCAAATTATTGATGTAAGGAGAGACATTTATGACATTTGTTTATCCGGTTATTAAATTACGCAAATTCGTTTGAGATCAATTAATTCAGATTGGAATGCAACGGTCAAACCCATGGTTAATGATTGGAGACTTTAATGAATTGACTGGAAATCTCAAAAATGAGGGAGGGAAACATCGTTATGCGGCTTCCTCTGTACCTTTTAACGCTATGATCAATCATTGTGGTATGCTGAATTTTAGAAGTACGGATCCAATGTTGACTTGGAGGGGTAACACAGTGCGTAATCAAAGAGTTTGGTGATGATTGGACAGAGCCATGGATAATGAGGAATGACATGCATCCTTTGCATTTTCCGTTGTAAACCATCTCCCGGTGGTAGGGACTGATCATAGGCCAATATTGGGCATTTTTAACTTCCAAAGAGGTTCTTATCGACGGCCTTTTCGATTTGACAAGCGATGGGTGGACAAACAAGGAATACAAGCGGCAAATAGAACGCATAATTTTTGGCAGGTGGGGATAGTAGACTGTATTGAGAATTGTAGGAATTCGATATTCTGGTGGAGGAAAAAAATATACTCCCAGGACAAGTAAACATTGCAGTTCTAAAAGCAGCTTTGGAGGAAGCAAAAAATGATAACCCAGTGTCGACAGAATATGTTCAAGATATTTTTCAGGCTTTAGTGAAGGCATAAAGAGAGGAAGAGATATATATTGGATGCAAAAGAGCATGAATCATTGGTATCATGATGGGGATATAAAGACAAAATTCTTCCACGGGACAACAAAATGACGGAGAGCCCGTAACAGGATAGTTGGAGTTTTTAGGGAAGCTGGTAGTTGGGAGGAGACAAATAAGGGGGTGGAAGAGACAAATACCTGATATTTTAACTCCTTGTTTGCGGGGTCAGTCCCGAGGGACAATAATGAGACTTTAGAGGAGGTTCCAATACGCATTATCGACAAAATAAATGTGGAACTGATCGGGGATGTAACTGAGGCAGAGGTTAAGAAAACAATTTTTGTAATGAACCCAGACAAGGCTCCAAACAGATATGATGACAGCTTTCTTTGATTAGCGTTAATGGAGCTCCAGAAAAGGGGAATTGGTTGATGAAGTTACAATATTTTTTTCATAGGAGGAACTTTGATCCTCGGCTTAATGAGACAAATATCTATCTGATGCCAAAAGTGGAAACGCCGGAGAGAATGTCAGAGTTCAGGCCAATCAGTTAATGTAATGTGGGTTATAAAATTATTTCAAAGGTTTTGTGTTTACGACTGAGGAAGATTCTACCCAAGGTGGTATGATGCGTCCTAAATAGGAATGCAAACGAGTTTTAAAATTTATAAACCCTAATCTGCAAGTGTAAAGTTGACAATTGTAGTACTTAGGAGTTGATCAACAGGAGACTATGTTGTTACACTACAAATCTATATGATAGAGAATGAGCTAAGAGAAATTATATTTGGTTTTGGGGTTTTATGATAAACGAAACAATGCAATAAAAGTAAAGGGATAGATAAATCAAAACACGCAAGATAAAAAGAAATCAAAAGAACTTATGCAACATAAATTACACCGGTTTTTAAAGAGATGAAACTACTGTTTTAAAACTTAAATCAATATGGTAGAATCTTTCCACTTTCGTGGCTCCGAAACCTACAACTTCTACCTGAATAGACACAACTTTCGGAGGTTATTACAAGGTGAAATCGTGTATAAAGCTTAAGATTCGATTGTTTATTAAACTCCTTAACTAACCTTTTGAATTGTTAAGACATCTAACCTATCAAATATTAGATCCGGCGGCTTTTGAAATCTGTACCAACCTAAAATCGGTCACTAGGCAGCTAAGCTAAATCATACATTGAGTATAAATAAAGATAGATAATCAATCTAGAACAAGCTCAATAAAGATGTAAAATATTCAACAAATGAACTTTTAGAATAACTTTATATCAAACATACAACTACTCTACATGTTATGAAACATGGAGCAACTAGAGTAGATGATAAAAACAGTAGATTCGTGATAGATAAATGCTCAGCATAGATGGATCTCTAAGAACAAAGCTTGAGAAGAACAACATGGCGTTCGTCGCTCTTTAACAAGACATAAGATGAAGAATTAAAGGGAATAACGAAAATACATGTTTATTATTGATTTGTGGTGCCCAGGGCAGCTATCCTTCTCTCAAGAGGCTAAAAGCAAATATACATAGGTGCTTGAAGAAATTTTACGTCGGTGGACTCCTTAGAGTTTCACTTTGGGCAAAAACGTCTTTTTGTTAAAAACTCTCCAAAAGTGGCCGCGGCACCGGAAAACTAACTCAAAGGGCTATCTTCATGTCTTCAGTAGATCTTGAATATCTTCTAAACTACAACTCCAATTGACATAATTCCAACTCCATTGGAAAGCTAACTAAAAGGGTTATCTCCATGTGAAATGTCATGGTCTTTCATGTAGTTTTGATCCTCAGTCCGAGTTGATCATTCCGATGGGTAACTTCTGCCTAACTTGGGAAATTGTGAAATCTTGAACTTTCAGAACTTGGATTGGATCATTTGACCTTGAGAAGCTATTGTAGGATGAAGAATACTCATTTTGCTCATTTTTTTCCCTTTTTGTTGATTTGACCTATATGACTTAAAAATCAAATATACGAGAAAATACCTCTTTTGATAGAAAAGCTTATTAAATAGCATATAAAATAGATAGAAATAAATAGTAAAAGTGGTAATATACGAGGTATATCAACTCTCCTATACTTACCTTTTGCTTGTCCTCAAGCAAACAAATGGTTAAGTAGGAAAGAAGATTTGAAAACACAGGAACCCACATATTCTTTGGATCTTGTTTTTTTCTCTTAACCTGTAATCCACATAAAGACAAGGTGAGTTCATGGACGCTTCTCCTCGTCCCCCATCATGAATTCAAAAGTATGTTCTAAACTGGAGTCCCTGCAAATTTTCAACTTCAAATCAATCGATTCTTTTACTCTCTTAGATTCGCAAAAATCTCCGATCAAAGATATTTACAAGGAATACATCTAGGTGTTTAGGAAAGGCTTATTTTAGTGGTAAGGTTAAAAGTGTTTAGGATTACCAAAAATCTGGGTGCGAGACATTATGCAAAATCGCATAAGAGAATGGATCTATTGAAGTCCGCAATTTTCCAACCACTTTGTTGTTCGCCTTTCTCCCCCAGACTTAGTCTTTTCACTGGGAATCACTTGTAAAACTCTCGAACTCATCTCTCCTTTGAATTATGGCATTCCTTGGGTATTATTTTGCCTTTGACTCTTTGAAAACCATTTCCCTTTCCCTTATATTTTTTCTTTTTCTTTTTCTTTCTTCTTTTCTCATTTTATTTTTATTATTATAAATGGGGAAAATGGTCTCATAAAGATATGAGTCAATTAAGGCACAAAATTGTTACCATGATTTAAACATCCAAGGAACGGCCAAGCTTTTCTAAAATTTTGTTGATGTTGTTGTACTCCTTTCTTCTATGTTGATCGTCGCATCGTCTAGTGATTAGAAAATTGCATCGACCCTTTTCTCTCCGACTTTTTTACACATATCTGCATAGAGGACAATTTTTGAAAACATAAATATCCAACACGAACAAACGTGTTAGTAACAACAATACCCCCAAACTTAATTTACACCGCCCCGGTGTAAATCAAATCAAATTAAGGGTGAAGGTAAAAAATAAATATAAATAATTGAAAAAGTAGAGAATAGAACGAAGTTACCGGATAAGAAACTCAATTTCTCCCATAATTGAATCGGGTGGATGGTGTTCAAAGAATGGTCTTGAATCTCCCCAAAAATTTCTCTAGGCACAAGAAATAGTGCTTCTCAATTTTCCTCACCAATGCACTCTGCCATAACCGAGTTAGTATCTTCCAACAATGATCATAATAGATCACCAAAAAACGTAGTTTGCATTGTGGAACTCTTCCCCAAATCATATTGGAAATTCTTGAGTATTGGTAGTTGAACAGCTGCTGGAAAAAGTGACAAAACTCTTGCATCAAACGGTGAAGTAAAGGATTCATAAGTTATTTGAAAAGGCTTCTTGTTTTCCTCTTTCTTTGTGCACATCTTCTATGGATAAGGTGAATCATTCTTTAAGAAATTAGAATTTCTAAAGTCAAACTTCTGTAAGAACCAAATATTCTTGCAAAAACACTTGAAATTACTTGTTAAATAAACTTGGACCTAGGTTCTAGAAATAACGAAGCAACAAACAAAATTATCCAAGCTCATTCTAGAGTAGAAAACAAGTTGTGAAAAGATAAGTGTGAGATGTGAAAATCATTTAAAAATCAAACTTTATCAAACCAAAATTTAAAAGTGCAATGCGAAAATTCAAAAATAAAATAAATTTTATTTAAGAAAAGTCACAATTTAAAAATATTTTTGGTTTAAAAATAGTTCATGTAAAATTAAAACCATTTTTAAAGAATTTTAAAAGAAAAATAAGAAAACTTACCTCATGGTTTGGTCCAGTTTGAACCATGGTCCGTGGCTCGAGTCGTGGTCAGGTCCAGGCTGGTTCGTGGGAAGGTGGTGCGGGATGGATGGTGATGCGGGATGGTGAAGGACGCGGGATGGATCGGGACGCGGGATGGATTGGGACGTCGGATGGGGACGCATGGCACGGGACCGGATGGAGTGGTCGGTGCCCGTGTCCGGTGTGGATAGGACTGGGCGCTGGGGCGCAGGACAAGCTGGCTCCATGGCGGATGGATCCGCGGGTTAGGGAGCACAGGGCGGGGGACAAGGCTGGCATCGGGGATGCTCGGATGCGTGGGTTGAGGAAGCTCATGGCGGATCGATCCTCGGGACGAGGGAACTGGCATCGGGATGCTTGTGGAACCGTGGGTCAAAGCGTCCTGGCACCAACCGGATGCCCGTGTTCGGGGTCTCTGTCCGGGGTCTGGGACATTTAGACGATCGATACGCGGGTCACGATTTCTTCGAAAACCAGACAGAACCGCGTGTCCGGTGTCGTGGTCCGGTGTCTGGGCCATCGTGACACTTTTTTTTTTGAACTTCGGTTTTCTTCTCCAAAATAAATTTTATAAAATCTAAAAAATTCATAAATTAAAAGATTAATGAATAACAAAGTTTATAGAATGAAAAGTCAAAAAAAAAACATAGAATAAAAATCAAAAAAAAAGAAAGACTCAATATATGAGTTGCCTCCCATGAAACGCTTGGTTAAAGTCAATTAGATCGACTCCTTGGGGTTTTTAGACTTGGAATTTTCTTCTAAAGGCTTGAGGTTGTCCTTGGAGTGTGAACAAGTGCTCCTATGGTCGTGGTCATCATCATGTAAATGGAATAGGTGCTTGATTTCAACTTCTCTTTTCTCCAAATGAATGTATCTTGTAACTTCGGCTCAAAAACCGGGTGGTGTTGTGTAGTAGAAGATGTTTCTATCTATCTTAGGAAATGATAACCTTTGTAAGGTGTAATCCATGATAGCTCCAGCAGTAGCCAAGAATTGTCTTCCAAGGATGAAAGGTGTTGAGCAATCTTGCATATTAGCCACTTCAAAGTCCGTCGAAACAATGCAGTCACCAATTCTCAATGAGAGTGTTGATGCACCATTATCGAGTGAAATTCTCATGGTTGAAGGATGAAGGTTGGTTATCCTCATCTTTCTCACAAGAGATTCCGACAAAACGTTGACTCCGGCTCCCGAATCGATAAGAGCGGTCTCAAAGATATAATCGTGAATTGGGCAAGGGATATTGCAAGAAACTGGATCAAGAGTCTCAGGAAGTATCCTTAGGTACATGTAAGTATTTCTATCTTGGTTGAACAACTCCTCAATCATAAAGTCTTCTTCCGTGCTTTGTTTAAAGCATTGTCGTAATGATGGCTTTGTTCTCCAAGCATCTTCAAAGGTGAGGGTGGGAGGGAGTTCTCTAACTAGAGAATTGAATACCTCTAGCATCTCATCATTTATCAAATGTGGTCTCTTGTTGGTTTGATTGACTATACGAATTTCTTCGCACGGTCTTGTTGACATCTTTGTCGTAAATCTTTGATTCTTCGGTTTGGCCATTAGGAAAGGTCTTGGAGCCTCTTGATCATAGATGGAGAGGTCTTCTTCAAGTGGTGTTAAGATGCAGCAATGGACCAAAGGTTTTGGCTCTTCTTCATTCATTTCCGAATGGTTCGTATCCATACGTCTCAAACGTTCATCAATCTTCTCAAGTGTCTTGGACATCTCAATCTCTTTCTTCTTTAGGACAGCAGACTTCCCCATAAGGTGGTTAAACTTCTTATCTAGGGAGCCTTTCGACAAAACAAGAGTTGTAGAGTACATGTCTTGGTGATTATATTTGGCTTCGTCCAAGGATTTATTGGCTTTTTGAGCCTTGATTGCGATGATGCCTAGTCCCGTATTGATGTCCTCGACGTGCTCATTAGTGCTCTTGATCTCTTCTTCAAATTTCTCCCAAAAACCATTAAAACTACGCTCGAAACTATGGATTTTTCTCGCGTTGCTTTGAAGATCTAAGGCGTGTTGTTTTTGAACTTCTTCAAGGTGGATCAAACATGTCTCCGAGTCTTGAAATTTGGTGGTAAAGGCAGAAAGCTCCTCTCCAAGGGATGAATTGATGGTCTCGATCTTTGTTTCGATTTCTTGGACGATATTTTGAGTATCTTCCATGAATCTACGCATCGAGGCTTCGATTAGGTCTCCTTGTGGTGCTGAATTAAGATGGTCGTGAGGTTGTGGAGGCTGATTTGGTTGGACATGATGGTGATGGTCACGTTCTTGTGTCTCCCAAGATGGTTGTTGTTGATACAAGGTAGGATTGTACCAATTGTTGTAAGGAAAATGCGGTTGATGGAATTCATGAGGCATAGGGATGGAATCCTCATTAGATCTCCTTCTAGGCGTCATTCTCCTAGGGTTTTTGGTGTGATGTTCTATTGATAAATCCCTGAACACACTTAAATAAAAAGCAAAAAACAAAATTAGCAAAAGGGAAAAAAATAAAGAGGAAAAACAAAAACTTAGACTTATTCTTTCTCTAAAATCTATAGGTAAGCGAAATAGTCCCCGTCAACAGCGCCAAAAACTTGATGCGGCCTAAATTAGGATGCAAAAGAGTTTTAAATTTATAAACCCTAATCTGCAAGTGCAAAGTTGAAAATTGTAGTACTTAGGGGTCGATCCACACGAGACTATGTTGTTATGCTATAAATCATTATGATGCAGAATAAGCTAAGAGAAATTATATTTTGTTTTAAGGTTTTATGATGCAAGAAACAAAAGCAAAAAATAAAGGGATTGATTGATCAAAACACGCAAGATAAAAGAAATCAAAAGGACTTATGCAGCATGCTTTACACCCGGTTTTAAAGAGATAAAACTAGTGTTCTAGAACTCAAATCACTATGGTAGAATCTTTCCACTTTCGTGGCTCTGAAACCTATAACTCCTACCCAAATAGACTCAACTTTCGATGGTTATTACAAGGTGGAATCACGCTGTAAGATTGAGATTCAGGGGGTGTTATTCAACGGTGGATTTTAACTCAAGTCCATTAGATTTAAAATCTGATTAGATTTTCAAAGATTTGATTCATTTGAAATGATTTCCTATTGATTTTGCAATAATTCTGTAGTGGATTCAAAGCCTATATCTAATTTGACTTTTTAGAGTAGATTTGAAATCACTTACAAAAAACACAATTTTTAATTCTAGTTTTTCCTATTTTGTATGATTTTATATATAAATTGAGTTCTACAATTTTGGAAACAAAAAATGAAACATTTTAGGAAAAATATAAAAAATTATATGAAATTTTAACGTAAAAGAATCAAACTAAGAAACAAAAATAATAATATAATAATGATTGCTGTATATTTTAGAAATTAGGAAGAAAAAAAATCGTTGG
The DNA here is from genome assembly GCA_963576765.1 of Draba incana. NCBI lineage: Eukaryota > Viridiplantae > Streptophyta > Magnoliopsida > Brassicales > Brassicaceae > Draba > Draba incana. The sequence continues at coordinate 17,473,133 of OY755209.1, read as the reverse complement.
AAAATGAACATTTTTATTACTATGAAAAAAAAGAGAGATGAAGAAATAAATATTTTGGAAAAAAAAAGTAAGTGTTAAAAAAAAAGTGTTTGTACGTGGGATTTGCAAATATTAGGGTAATAGGTGAGATTTTTATTTCCATCATTTTACATATAAAAATCAATTTGAAATCCACTCAAAATCTCTCAAGGAATAGGAATTGTTAAAATCCATCAAAAATGAATAACACAAGATTTTAATTGATCATTTGAAATCTTTGATTGAATAACAATCAATTTCAAACTGTTTTAATGAAGAGGTTGTAAATACTATAACCAACAACACTAGATTTCAAATTCTTTTGAGAATGAGATTGTAAATACTAGAACCAATAATACTAAATTTCAAACTCTATTAATGAATCCATCACTGAATAACAATGGATTATGTTTGGATTTGAACTCTATTAAAATCCACCATTGAATAACACCCACTCAATTTCTCACTAAACTCCTTAACTAAACTTTCGATTGTTAAGACGCCTAGCCTATCAAATACTAGATCTGGTCGGTACAAAAGCTTTTGGAATCGGTACCAACCTAAAATTGGTCACTAGGTAGCTAATCTAGATCACGCTTTGAGTATAAATAAAGATAGATAATCAATCTAGAAACAAACTCAATAAAGATGTTAAAGATGCAACAAAAAAACTTTAAAATAACTTTATATCAAACATACTACTACTCTACATGTTATGAAACATGGAGCAACTAGAAAAATTGATAAAAAAGTAGATTCATGATAGATAAGTTCTCGGCATAGATGGATATCGAAGAACAAAGCTTGAGAAGAACAACATGACCTTCATCGCTCTTTAACAAGACATAAGATGAAGAACTAAAGAGAATAACCAAAATACATGATTATTATTGATTTGTGGTGCCAAAGGCTGATCTCCTTCTCTCAAGAGGCTAAAAGCAAGTATATATAGGTGTAGGAAGAGGTTTTAAGTCGACAAATGTTGTAGGGTTTCACTTTGGGTGAAAACGTCTTTTTGCCAAAAACTGTCCAAAAGTGGTCACGGCACCGGACGGTGGCAACGATCACGGCCTCGTGTCCGGGGTCTGACCAAAGTGCTCTACTTGTGCTTGACTTCAGTTAAATGAGCCGGCCAATGGGTTGGATCGGTGTCTTGGTCCATCTTGGACTTGATTCATCTTTGAGGCAGGATGACTAGTCTTCAGTAGATCTTGAATATCTTCCAAAATACAACTCTAATTGACATATTTCTAACTTTATTGGAAAGCTAACTCAAAGGGATATCTTCATATGAAATTTCATTGCCGTCCAAGTAGGTTTGGTTCTCCGTCCGAGTTGATATTTCTGATGGGTAACTTCTGGCTATTTTGGGAAATTGTGAAATCTTCAACTTTGAGAACTTGGATTGACTCTTTTGACCTTGATAAGTTGTTGTAGGATGAAGAATACTTATTTCTCCTTTTTACGCCATTTTTGATGATTTGACCTACATGACCCTTAAAAACCAAATATACTAGAAAACTACCTCCTTTGATAGAAAAGCTTATTTAATAGTGTATAAAATAGGTAAAAATGGATAGTAAGAGTGGTAAAATACCGTGTATATCACAAATGCGCCAAAAACTTGAAAACATAGGTTTTAACCTTATATAACCTACTGCAAGTGCACATCAAACGAATTAGTAATGCAGGGATCGAATCCACAAGGACCAAGTATTACACTACGACTACGAATTTATAAGAACGAAAGTAAGCTAGGACGAAAAAGGTTGATTTTGAATGCAATAAAGTAAATGAAAAACTAAATAACGATGAAACTAATGAATTAACAAACGTTAGGTTTTAAGGACAATATGTTCACAAATTGCCTTAACATCAACTTTTGTTGGCTAAGGAAAATTTACTCACTTAAGATTATGAGACTAGGTGATTAATCTAGTTCAAGCATTAAAAACGACTATGGATGAGGACAAAAATATATATATATATATATATATATATATATATATATATATATATCCTTATCTATGTCTGATTCAATGATTCATAAAATCCCTTGAACACCCTAAAACCTAACTATGAAATTACTCAGATATGAATGCACAGAAACAATAAGGAGATGAAGAAAGACTCATGATCAAATATATAGAAATCCAAAGGGGTTCAAAAATCTTCTCAGAGATTTAGAGTCAGAGATTCGTCTTCCCAAATATTACAAAAACCAAAAGTATGAATAGAAAAATAAAGCTCTCTATCTAGAGTGGCTAAAAACGTGTATTTATAGGTCTGAATTTGTGCTGGTCAAAATCTGTAGCTAAAACAAAGTCAAATTAGGAAACACTGAAATGTTTTTTTGCTTTCGTCGGTTTAGCCAGATTGACATGTCTTCACAATAATTAATGTAACTCTCTGACCGTTAATTCAAATGACTTGAAACTTCTTTTAGATGAAAGCTAACTTAATTGTAGTTCTCGCATCCAAATTTCAGACCAATCCAATGAGTTTAAGGTCTCCAACGATTGCTCAAGATTTGACATTGCATAACTGTCCAATATCTCTCTCTCTTGTCCTTCTCTCCAATTGACTTGCAAATGACTCTAGATACTACAAACACACTAAAACTACCACTTAAGGCATAAAACCCAATAAAAACAAGTAAATATAACCATAAAAACCATGTTACATCATGCATATTGGTTTTTTAACCAGAAAAGATTAAAAAAGTAGCACCCGGGGTTCATGAGAAAAACCCAGTTTATAGTCACATCCCATGTTCCTATTTAAAATGATGATAGTTCCCCAAACCCGTAAGAAGCTCAAAAAAAGCATTTTGAATAATTCACTCATACATAAAATGAAGTTTGAACTTACCATTATAAGTATCATTTTGGCACATATTGAGACCATGTAGCTGACATACTTGAAGAATTAGAGCCAGAGACAGCAAAAATTTTGAAGCAAAAGTTAGAGAATTGGGATTACTTCATGTGTTAGATTGGAACTAAAGAAATATGCCTACCTCATAATGGCATGTTCTGATGAAAACGTTTGTTGGTATGAGATAATATTTGTAAATTGGGAGATATACCATCCAAAACTTTCTTGCTTACCTACGAATACAAGAGGAAAAATTAAAGCTTCTCCGAGAAAGGAATCAATATCCGATATATATATATATAATTAAGGTTTGAGGTAGATTACTAAAAATGGCTAACTAACAGTAAACGTGGAAGTTGCAACAAAATAAAATTAGTTAATAACATGTTGATCAGTACCTAAGATATCATCTTCCACATTGTTCCATATTTCACCAGAAAGGTCTTTAGAAGTATATCCATCAATATGCTATATATACCTGACAGAAGCACTCTTATTGTTTAGAACAGAAATCAGAATTGAATACAACCTGAGAGAAGCACTCTTATAGTTCTTCACTCCTTCCACGATAACTTTTTGGAGTTTTCATTTATCTCCTCCAAATGCAAAAAGTCTTCCTATTAGAATAATACTCATAATAATTTAAGCATGAACATATTATTTTTCGCCTTCACCCTATGGTATCCGTAACAACCGCAATCCAAAATCGAGAATTTTTGGAGGTGTCGATCGACACCAATTCAGAAATCGCGGGTCGGTTTGTTAAAACCGCGATTTTCACGCGTAAGCTCGACCCTTTTATCTTTCCTTTGATCGTGAGCCGTCGGGGAAAGGAGAAAAGAGCAGAGAGTTTGAGAGGGAGAAGAGTTTTGAGAGAAAATCGTGAGTGAATCGTTTGTCGTAGAGTTTCGTTCGAGTTCTCGAAGGATTCTTCATCCGTTCGTGCTTGTGGTGATTCGTGGAGAGTTTCTCGGCGGATTCAGGGTTGAATCAGAGACTCTAGATCGTGTGTTCGTCGTTTCCTATCTGCAAATTCCCTTCGAATCGCGAGATGAGTGCGTGATCGTTAGGAAAAGTGTTAGAATCGGATATTAGGGATTGTTGATCGTTGATAGTTGTTTCCGTTACTGTTTTTGCGTGATATTGTCTCTGTGTGGTGTGCAAATCGTGTGTGTGATTGCTGTATCGACTCGTCGCGTAACGAGATGAACCGTGCGAGGATAGGTTCGGTCTCGGGTTTTGAAATAGAGTGTCGATCGATGCCTGCGGGCAGTGTCGATCGACACCCTGTGAAGAAAACGATATCGTTTCAGTCGCGTGTCGATCGACACCAAGGTGGAATGTCGATCGACACCCATTTTTTGCTTGTTGATTTCGTTTAAAAATTGGTTAATTAATCTCGGTATGGTTAATCAGGAATTTGTTCAATTAACCTGGAAAATTGTTTAACTTAATTTCGAAATTGGTTTAAAATTGTTTTGATTATTGATATATGTTTTTGCGCATTTCCTGTTTGCGGGATGACCGCTCCACTGAGTATTTATGATAATACTCACGCAACTCCCGGTTTCTTTTTGAGTTGCAGGTAAAGGAAAAGTGTGATCGTGGAATCGAGGCTGTTGGAAGAGGATGATAGGGTTGTTGTTCTGTTTTAGTCTAGTGAACCAAACGTTTTAGGTTGCTAATTTATTGTTTTGGATCATTCCTGAATATTGTTATCTGTTTTAATTTGGTTAAATGATTTATTTATTCTTATGGATTTATTGAATTATTATTGGTTTAAGTGTTTAAGTTCCGCAGTAGAAATGTCTAGGTAAAAAAAAAAAAAAGCTTGGTTGTTTCAGTATCAATATCATCATGTCATAAACAAATGTGAATTTCTATCTAGAGATGTGTTACTTGGTAGCAGGAGACATAAGACAACGTTGGCAATGCCTTGAGACAATTGAAGTTACCGATCTTAGGGTATCTTTATGTCCATATGACACCAAAAGATCTGCATGATAACAGAAATATATAAACATCTCCTCATTGAGAGAAATAAATAGGAAATACAAATGTAATCTCTAAAAAGTAGTTAAATGACTAAACCAAAGAGGCTGATCATAAAAATCTATTTATATGATCTTCTAAGAAAATTGAATCGTGCAGCTACTACTTAAAATAGTGGTTAGTTGATATAGATGAAACATGAGAAAAAATATCTCATAAACTTGGTATATAATAGCATCAACATTTGGTAAACTTGAGAAACTTGATAATAGACACACCATTCGGTGTAATGATAAAAACTGGACTTATGATAAAAAAAATATTCATTTAAAGCTTTGATCTCCATAATTCTAAGGAGGAAAATAGCGCCTTAGAGCATGTTCAATGCTAAGCCATTGGGGTCAAATTAGTGTGTCCAAACAATTATATATTAATTAACCAAAGTTTTCGAGATCTAAAAATATATGAAAAACTCTACTATTGGATCTTTTTGGGGAGATTAGAGACGCTAACGTGGCCAATAGTTATTGGCTAAAGAAAAAAAACGGGGAAAAACACACGGTCTCTTCCTCTCTCTCTCCCTCTCTGGTTTCTCCGAAAATTCATACGGCGATTCGCGATTTCAATGGAGAAATCACTCGTAAATGGCCACATAACTGGTGGATTCTCCGTTGTGAACGTTTCATGGTCAGATTCAGCGTATTTGGTTGAGAAAATCAATCGGAAAATCCTTCACCAGCGGCTAATCTTTTGCGTGGTACGAAATCTCTGTTGTCTTAGCTAGATCTTCTTTAATTAAGTGTTCCTTGGTGATATTGGATTAGTTATGTGTGAAATCGGATTACAGAGAATTGAGATTAGGGTTCTTCATGGTGTTTGATCAAATTGAATTTACGGTTCTTCATGTGATTGGAAGTAGGTTAACTCGAATTGGGGATGCTAAAGAAGGAACTTGTAGAATCTGTGATGCTAAAGAAGGAACTTGTTTGATAATAAATCTCCAGGTGTTTCTTTCGCCAAGTTTTCGCCTGATGGGAAATTCATACTCGTTGCTACTCTCTATAGTACTCTCATAAGTTTACTAAATTATTGTGTGGCTTAATCTGTGAATTACAAATCTTGATATGATATTGAAGAGTGTAGAATGTTGGTTTAAAATGATCATGTAGTTGTGAATTTGCATCACGTTTAATTTGGGATATGAACATGGAGTATAGAATCAAACTTTAATCTAGTCTTAGATGGGTTCATATCAAGATCATATATTTTGTGAATTTGATCTTAATGTGGATATGAATAGAAGAATGTAGAATATTGGTTTCAAATGATCATATAGTTTGTGAATTTGCATGTCTTTGATGGTTCTTGGATTTGTCTTAACATTTTGATACAAAACGAATGTAGAATCTGAGACTAATGGATTCTATTGTAATGCTTCTTTACTAATGGATTTAATCTTTGATTTGGATAAATGGACATATTTGATTTGGGTATATGAACAAGTAGTAAAGAATCGAAAGCTTATGATGGGTTCTTGCTTGCATTTGTGTTCTCTTGTAATGTTTCTCTTGCTTGCATAGTTGCATGTACTAGAAGTAAAGAATCAAGCTTTTATCTAGTGTTTGATGGTTCTTGGATTTGTCTTAGCATTTTGATGCAGAACAAACGTAGAATTTGGATGCAGAACGAATCTAGAATTGGAGACTAATGGATTAATCTATATATATTTATTTAGACCCCCAAGTTTAGGTGTCTCCATTGGAAGCCGTCCTTAACCGAAAGTGTCCTCAAACACAAAACTCAATTAAATAATACTTTAGATACCCAATAATTATACCCTTGAAGATCACCAACGCACATGCTCTTAGGGTCTTAGACTATATGATTTCACGATTTGTTTTAGGAAAAATAAACAACAGAGAGCACCTAAACAAATAGTTCATTAAGAGAAGTGAATCTATATGTATGGAAGTGCAAGAAACATGTAACCTTTATAGAGTGTATTATTCGCCTTCCTTAACTGATATCTCGTCTCGTATCCGTTAATTAATCTACGACGGGTCTCTCCATTATCTACGATTTTGAACACTCTTCCTTATTGGAAATATCGATCTCATTATCTATCTCAACAAGGAAATTCTCTCCATTTCAAGCAATGAGACAAGTGACTTTCAACACCAACCCACTTGACATTTGGAACACCATCTGCCATAACTAACGTGTTCAAAAGAGATTCAGAACATGGATCTGAGATAGCAAATGCAATAGGGAAAGAAAACAGACCAGACGAAAGTTTATGAGAACAAAGTTTTTACTTGATCCACGTCGATTTCAGTATAACTTGGATTTCGTGCAGTTACGGATGTTTCGTCTTCACAATTTCCTGCGGAAAAGAACTAACGCTTAGTGTTTTAAGAAAAGATTTGAGTGCTAATTGCTAAACAGGCTACATAAAAAAGGGAACATTGTTAATTATACAAATATAAAGTCTTGTATCTCTAAACCCTAAACGTTAACCCTAAAAGTCTTGTATCCTTTTCCATCGGTTTCTGATGTTTCAGTTTCTATGTCACTTTATTTGGTCAACTAGAAGCTGAAAAGTTATGAAACAAAAGAGCTCTGAGACCTCGGATCTACACAAAAAGTTATAGTAGATATAGGCTCCAAATGGTTTACAAGAGTGGAAAAAATGGAATTGCACCGATGGAAAAATTCTGGAGTGGAACAAAGAAGCAAAAAAACAAAATTGTGTTCCACTTGTTACTCTCCTATTTTGTAGAGGAATGTTTTCTACCAAATTTGTTCATTTTTTCAATTTTTGTTGGTTGAACAAGTAGAATAATTATTCTACACTTTTGAACCTAAATGGTGATATTTTAGAGGAATGGTTAATTCAACTAATTTATGTTTACCTTAAATGATAACATTTTAGAGGAATATACTTAATTCCACCAAATTTTGTTCCTCTAAACGTGCAACCATTTGCACCCCTAGATTTTACGGAACAAAAATGTAAGAAGGCTAGAAGATCATATGTGGTTATGGATTTGGGCCAATAGTTTAAGTCAGTTTCTGGTTTCTTAATTGAGCTTGTATTATGGGCTTCGTTGTATTGATAATTGTAAGTGATTAAGTGAGCAATTAAATGATGACATGTAAGTAAATTGTCTTCATATTGGCTGATTTAATTGCTAATTATTTATTTGATTATATTGGATGATGTGGCATCTCGTAGAGCCTACAAATTAATCCCTTTTTATATAAAGTAGATTTACCGTTGTGATAAATTTTCATTCCTTTTATAACACATATTTAATTTTAAAATTAGAAATATGTAAAATAAATAGAAATGAAATACTGTTAAGAAGAATATAAGAGAAAATGAATAAAAATATAGCTAAACGACATGAGAGAATTAAAATAAATAAATAAAAACTAAATGATGTTAATTATTGAATTATTATACGATTGTTAAAGAAAAAGATGATATCTTATTTCACTAAAAGTATAACTGACCATTTCAGTCAAGATGAAAAATAAGGTCAAAATTTGGAATACACAATTTTGTTTAAAATGTTAATTTGAGTTTTTTGAAAGTATAAAAAGAAAATTTGAAAAGTGATACTGTTTCGAAGAATTATTTTCCCTTTAAAACAACGACTAGAAAGATTGGCTCCTCCATAGTCACAGTCAACAAACAAGAGAAAGCCACGGAAAACACGATAGAGAAATATTTTTCGATGATTGGAACCGAGATTAGAAAACGGAGAGATCTCAAAAGAAAAAAGAATACTAAAAATGAATGAGATAAGTATATCTCACGAGAAAAATAAAAAATAAAAATAAAAATAATCAGAGCAAGTAAACTACGTAAAAGAGAGTGAGTTTGGTTCATATTCACACACATATATACATGATTGTCTTTTTTTTTTTTTTTTTTTTGGTTTTTTCACGGACACACCTCAATATCGATTAAGGAAATACATTATCTTTATCCGAAAACCAATACGGAACAGATGTGCTAATAAAATTAAAAGTAGTATCCCGCGTACGCTCTCTTATTGTTCTCCCGTTGCCGGTAGATGAGATCGAATTCTGGGAAGGATTCCCGGAGGTTTGCCAAATCACGCAACTCAGGTTGAAAGTTAGACCACTCGTGGGGAGACTCCACCATCTTCATTAAATCTGTTGAGTCGGTTATAAATGTAGAGCAATATCGTCTCTTCCGAATTAAGCACCGCATGACCCACAGCAGACCATGTAGCTCCGTATGTAGGGGGGAAATACTTCGTAAGTTCCCCTGTAGACCTAGCAGGTCAGTTGTCCCATCTTGAAGTTGTAGAACCCATCCTACTCCACTTGTTCGATCCTTCTGCTTCCACGAACTATCCACAAAGCAGGTAAAAGTGGCGACCGGCATGCTGGTATCCAAATCAGGTTGGGGATCGACCACATGTTCATTTATAGTCGCTTGAAACCACTCCCTTGATTCCTTGAGAGCATAAGCCAAAGTCTCAGACGGTAACCGGGTTACTTTTGTTGAAGATCTTGTTGTTCTTTGCCTTCCAGATTTACCAGAGGATCCAAGGGAATGCCTGAGAGATAGTGGGAAGGCTTTCAGACTGAGGTAACTGCCAGAAGAAAGTATCGAGATTAGACCGTAAACTCTCTGAGGGGAAATGTGGAACCTGTTGAGTAATTCCAGACATAGCCTACGTCTCCAACGCCTGAGGACATGTGAAAAGCGCGTGATTAATAGTCTCAAGCAGGGCGCCACATCGGGGACAAGCCGCCGAATCCTGAATATGTCGATGGTTGAGTCGCTCATTCACTGCCATCGCCCCTGCTAAGCTCTGCCAGAGAAAATGGCATAGCTTATTGGGAGCTGATAGCTTCGAGACATGAGCCCTAAGAGGAACATCCGATTGTCATTAATTATAAGTTAACAAAATGCACGGTACACTAAATAACTTAAGTAGAAAATGTATTCATTTAATTGATAAATAAGGTGTGATCGTGATCAGAAAAAACAAACCTTGCATAGAAAAATAATGAAAATGAAATGAATTCGAATTGAACAAACACAAACAAATAAGTGATCAATAAAATATATTCTCATTTGTCTTTGTGTTTGATATTTGTTGATATAATATTGAACGACCATGAATACAAAACTAAAACTATAAAATTATGTAGTATTCAATATATATCAATATTAGTAGTAGAAAATAATTACTAAAAGCATTTTTGTTAAAATATTTTGAAATTTAAATTTTGAAAAATATAATCTTTAAGATATCATTTAATAAAAATAATTCTTTGCTATATTATTTTTTGTCTAAATTTAACTTTCATTAAAATAATGGATATAACCAAAGCATGAGAAAGAGCTGGTTTGACCAATGAATAAGCCGCGATGTTTTTCGACCTTTGAATATACTCAAAGGATTTTAAAACTAAGTTTAGAGAGAGTTTATGTTTTGATCGGATGGATCAGGCCTTGTGCGACCAATCTTATTCGAAAATGAGTTCGTTATGTTGCAATTACAAGCATCATAGCTTCTCGTATTACCATGACTTCTGCCATTTGAGAGTTTCTAATGTGAGTCCTAGATGTGGATATTTGGTCGATAACTTGATTTTCCATGTTGTAGAGGATCCAGGCGAGTCCCGCCATCTTGATATCATTTTCCAACCTGCGTCTATGAAGTATTAGGCTTCTTCTTCTTCAATTTGATCGCTTGTGCAACCTAGGATATGTAAGAATGATGAAGGTTTAATAACTGATTCGTCTAGAGACCATGCCCATGCGTCTGAGATAGATATTTGATCAACAATCTCCTCGGTGTTCGGAGCCAGCCGTTGATAATATCACGTTTAAGGCGTAAATCACCCGTCTCAAGTGGAGTTGATTAGTGACCTTAAAGATTCCTTTTCAAGTTTCAGGACCACTAGTATAACGCCCCGACCGCCCATCCCATGGGCCCCCATACACTCTCAGGCCCGTGGGCCCACCATGTCTGACGGTCAGTGCGTTAGTCCGAGAGGCTCGGAAGTTTTGCATACTGACCCTGCAAATCACCACGCGATCTTTCCCCGTGTTTTGTCCTCATTCACACGATACTAGAAATGACTTCCAAGTAGGTCACCCATCCTTAAATTGCTCCAGCTCATGCACGCTTAACTGTGGAGTTCTCTCAAGACGTGTGACCAAAAATACATGTGCATTTTGGTGATTTAGGTAGTCAAATCTTTTAAGCCTCTCTGCATATACCGCATATGCTCTGAAACCGGGGTGTCACAACTAGACCACCAACCACTTGGTAAAAATAAAAGTTGTTGTCTGTAACATCCTCGAACCATAAATGTGATTTCTGGAATTCGTGTCGAGCGACACAAGGTGTGTGTCGATCGACACGAAGGATTATGGAGTGTCGATCGACACACCGTGGGTGTCGCTTGACACGAGGTTCTGCTGAACCGAGTAATTAACGTTTTAATTACGGTTTTTGGCTCGGTTAATGGTATAAATATACCTAGGGATGCGTGTCTTCTCCCCAATCGTCGTGATAATACTTGAGCAGAGAAAAATCTTTGAGAGAGAGAGAGAGAGAGATTTAGTGTTTTGAGAATATTGTTGCAAAGAAATTCTCCTGAAACCGTTTCCTTTAAATTCTAGAGGCGTAGGGATCGTGTGTTTAGACGTGGTTCGTGTGAATCCCGTGGATCAGTTCGTTCTAGAGTAGAAGAGGGTTTGGTTCGTGCGTTCTCTATGTCTCGAATCGTTTTCATCCCTCCCTTATAACAAATGTGAGTTCGCGACCACGAATTTCTAGACAATGATGGTTTGTTAATGATTTTCGGGATGATTTGGTGATGGATTCGTGTGCTAAATGGATCATGGTTATTGATGTGTGATTGTGGATGGTTTTTGGTATTGATCGTTTGCAGGTTTGCGACTCGTATCGCCGGAATCGAGTTGTGAGAGGAGAAACTCGGTTCTGGTCGTTACAGAAGCGTTTCGATCGACATGAGCACTTGAATCGTGTTGATCGACACCTTGCTGGTGTCACTCGAGATGACCAGCTTTTGTTCAGAATCATTTTGATTATGCAATGTTGTGTATTTGTTGGATTGTGATCAATATGTTATTGTTTATAATGTTGCCTGAGCCTGCTTGTTACGCCAGTTGGTGGTATGACCGGCTCACTAAGTATTTGCGAAATACTTACGCAACTCTTTTTCCTATGTGTTGCAGGTAAACAAAAAGTGTGACTGCGGAATAAAAGCGTAAGAAGAAGATGATATGGTTTTACCGTTTTTATTGTTTAGTCTAGCGAACCCGGCTGTTATAGGTTGCTAGTTTTATCATTCCTGAATATTGTTATTGAATTCGTTTGTTGGGATTTTATTTATTTGTTTCATTGGATGATTTTATTGGACCATCTGGTTTGTGTTTATTTCCGTAGTAGAATTGTAGCGGGTAAGTCGTTGTTTATGTTGAGTGAAGTAAAACAGAGGAAAATTAAATTATGTGAACGATCCCAAATTCCCCTATTCTCCAGCTTCAAACCCTAATTCCAATTTTACCGGTCACCCAATCGTAACCCTATTTCTTTTCTCTCTCCTTCACCATCTTTCTTCATCTCTAAGCTATGTTTTTTCTGTTGCCATTTTCTCTCTCTTTCTCTCTACCTTTCTTCTCGTAAAGAAAGTTCTTTCTTGTAAATATGTAAGTTTTTTTCCAATAAAAAAGGAAACTTTGTTCTTTCTCTTTTTGGTTCAGCATCCGAATTCAAGGAAAGTTTTCGTTTTATCTCAAATTAGGTGAGTTTTCTCTTCACTATTTCAAGTTATATTAATTTTGTATTCTTTTGATTGCCAATTTTGATTTCCAGTTTAATATTCTTTCCTAAAATGGGTAACTAGCCATTTTTATTGACGAAAGTAATGAATCTTTGAAGTGGGTATCAATTTGTGTTTCTCTGATCTTTGTTCATATGAGTTTCAATTTGTGTTTCTCGATTGGCACAAGGTTGTTCTGTAATTTGCATTTGAATCCTTAATCAGTGTAAGGTAAGCTTGATCATTGACTTGTGCAGAATGGGTCGAGTGAAGCTAAAGATAAAGAAACTAGAGAATATTAATGGACGTCAATCTACATATGCAAAAAGAAAACATGGGATCATGAAAAAGGCTAGAGAGTTATCGATCTTATGCAACATAGATGTTGTGCTTCTCATGTTCTCTCCCACTGGGAAGCCCTCCCTGTGCACCGGAAAACACAGGTTTGTACCAAAGCCTGTTTAAAGCATCGTTCATGTACTTATGTTTTTGTCTTTTTGTCTTTTTGTCTCATGTTCTGTTTTTGGGGTTTGTTTTACTTTTAGTATTGGAGAAGTCATTGCTAAGTTTACTCAACTTACTCCTCAAGAAAGAGCAAAAAGGTTAGTTCCCTTGACTCTGTTTATCAAAACATTTTCAAAAATTCTTTGCGTAGATGTTACACTGAACGTAACTCTTTGTTTGTATTTTGTCTACGTTTGAACATGAAGTTGGAAAATCTTGAAGTAAGTAGTTTTTCTTAACTATGTTTAGTTCTCTTCTTGTCTCTTGAAACTATGATTAATAGTATTTCTTTTTCTGACCATATCTTTGGCATTGAAGAAAACATTTACCAAGCTTGACCACGATGTAAATATTTCAGAGTTGTTAGATAGAAGGTGTGTTTTATTTCATATAATCAACAATCTGAACTTCGTTGTGACTCGTTTGTTCTTGTGTTAGTGTTGGTGAATATTACTAATGTGACTCGTTTTTGTAATATTTTCAGTAAACCAACAGTTGAGGTATGCACTACTACTACTACTATGATGTTAATGATGATGCTCTTAATTTAATTGTTTATCGCAAACCGGGAAAGTTCATGTTCTAACCGAAAAGTCAGGTTTTTGCAAACACACTTATCAGAATTACACACAAGACTAAGGTACCAAGATCGATCTTCTATATATTTTCGATTAATGTTACTTTGTTCATTTGTGAGTTATAATACGGTTTTCCAATATAGTTGTTGGACCGAGCTAGAGAAGATCGACCGCGTAGATGATTTGCAGCGACTAGAAAATTCACTTAGACAGTCTTTCGATCAAATCCGTGCTCATAAGGTATATAATACATCTCCCATATGATTGATTAAGGTCTCACTTTTCTAAACCTATTCATCTTATTGCAACCCTCAGGAGATCATGCAACATCAGCAACAACTTATGCCCTCAGATTGCAAAATTGAGGTAGAGAATCATAAGTTTTGGACATTAAAGATGTTTGGATATGTATATAACAACCCGTATACATTGTGTTTATGCAGTTGCAAAATGAAATAGATATAGATTTTGGAATGGAAATGGAGCAACAGCTTGAGAATTTCACATGGGTTCATAGCAACGAAATCTTGAATGTTCCTTTACAAGAAGTAGACCCGAATCTGCAGCTTCATCATACGTACTGGGACATAACGTGTTCCGCAAGTTCTTCTCTTAGAAGTTACTCAGGGCTCTTTGGTAAAACCTCAGATATCTCAACTCCAGACGAATACACCAGCTATTTTCCCGAGACATCGGCTAATCAAAACCTACAATTCGGCAATCTTTTAGTTTCCTAAATGATTCAAAGCTTCAACAACTAGCTGAGTGGAATCTGTTAGGAACTCCTGCAGATTACTATGTTAGCCAGATCTTGGAAGCTTCTTCTAGGTCTCAGTATGGAGGAAATTGGCCTTCTTCTGAAACATTACCTTATCATGTTTCTCTCTTTGATGATCCTCTATACTCGCGGGTAAAACAACGCTTTTGTTCATTATTCGTATGCTTCACAATTCTGTTATTGTAGGTCTTTGTGTTTGCTCATTGTTTTCTCAACCTATCTACATGTGCAGCAATCAAACTAACAAGTAGCTCGGGCTAAACAAAAAGGCGTCGATACGAAAGCACGCCTTGTATTGAGCAGTTGCGAATGCGGAAGAAGCTATGATTGATAAGTTACAGGGACACATAAGGAAATAGATGATACTATTTTTTGTTACTTGTAACTCACAATACTCTCAAAAATCAGAATCGAAGTTTTGTTTTTCTATATTTTTGTGGCCTACCTTCATAGTTGTTACAATACTTACGTTCTTGGTTATTCGTATAATATAATCCTAAGTTGTAATCGAAGAGATGTAAATATTTTGTGTTGACCTCTGGTTCATACATTTCGTTTTTGTGCCTTTTTGGCAATGTTCTAAAATACGTTAGACTCTACAGAGTAAACATAAAGTTAATAAATATGTGCAAATATAATCACAAAATTTATAGTAATAGAAAAGGAACAATATTCATATAGCGTACCCAAATTTATAGTAGGAGATATTGACGGACGAATAGAAAGAATGAAACAAAAAATATTGAGTGCATCCTTATACTCTTCCTTTCAGTTCTAAGGGATTATCTGCACCTAAAAATATTGTATGAACCACCAATATCATTTGATAACTTTTTTTTGGCTAACTGTTAAGATATATAGCCGCAAAGTTTCCGAGTTTCGAAAATCTCTTACTACCTCCTTAACATTTGTTCCAAAGTACTCCTTGATCTTCCACATCACATCTCTGTCCCATCATCATCTACCAACATATTGAATACCACTTATGCGACACATATACAAAAAAAAAAAACTGATGAGAATCTTATTTCAACACTCATAGACAAGGAAGAAGATGTGCGATTATGGTCTTCCAACTGAAAACCAATTGTAACATCCCGAAACCAAATAGTCGATTTTGGTATGGGGTGTCGATCGACACCAATGTTTTCGAGCAAAACCGGTTTGATTTAAATCATTCGGTTTGTGGCGCGGTTTAGGGACGGAGCCCTAGGTCGGGTTTTATAAAGTTCCAGCCACAAAACACGACTTTGACAGAGAAAAAAATCAAAGGAAAGTGTGTTTTGAGATTGCAAGGGTGAATCGAGAGGATTCGTGATCCGTTCTTCACCGTTCGTCGTTGTTAAGGCTTGTGTGGTGGTTCGGGAGAGTGATCGTGCCGTCTCGGTGATTTTCCTGCGTGTTCATCGCTGATTCATCGCTGTTCTCTGCTTTTCCCTTTCTCTTTTTTGCGTTCTCGAGGTGAGTGCGTGATCGTGGATATGGAATTAGGTTGTTAGGATTTGATTGGTTGATTGTGATGATTTGGACTGTTTTCCGTGTCGATTCTGTGTAAGTTATGTGTTCTGGAATCGTATTGATCGCGGGTGATAGAACGGAACTCGAGTCGTGAGAGGATCGGACTCGGTTCAGGTTCTCCCGAGAGGTGTCGATCGACACCTAGAGGTAGTGTCGATCGACACAACTGTGGAGGGATCGTGAGGATCTGTTGCTTGTGTGAAGCATCGATCGACACCAAGTGGTGGTGTCGATCGACACTCTCTGTTTTAATTATTGAATTTTTTGTTTGTTAGTTGTGAACGGTTGATTGCTCGCGTAGAATTGATAATCTATTTCCTATATATATCCGGTAGACGGGATGACCGCTCAACTAAGTATTTATTAAATACTTACGCAACTCGTTTTTCCCAATTGTGTTGCAGGTAAAGGAAAAGGAAAAGTGTGATCGCGGAATCATGGCTTTAGGAAGAGGATGATTAGGATTGTCAGTTGGTTTTTCCTGTTTTGCTAAGTTTCTAGTGAACCCGGTTAGGTTGCTAGAAATGCATTGATTATTTATTGATGATTTATGTGCACATGGATTTATTATTATTGAAATTTTATTATTGATTGAGGAGTTATTTCCGCAGTAGAATTAATTAAGTAATTAAAAAAAAAATAGACCGGGTGTTACAACAATTAGCATTGAGTGGAGAGGTTCATATCCCATATATATTAGTGAGATATTCTTACAAAATCAACACTGACCTTTAACACCAAACAGGCCACAACTCTTCCCACTCTGTGAAGGTAAACCTCAGAATTTGACCCCCCGATTTTATAATTAGCGGGCAGATAATTATTGAGAACCAAATTCACTTTCATTAGCAAGAGTTGCAATGAGACATTAACTAAGAAACATATTTTTGGGGACAAAATAGGAAAGGAAAAGGGTTCAAGGATAATACTAACATTCTTTTTGTCGAATCCTCTTTCAATAACATTAGTTTCAATGAAAAACAATGCAAATAGTTTAAGGTTTAGGGTATACATCTGTAACCGTCTATAAAGCGTCACAAAACATTAGTAATTGTGACACCTTTGCAACTAATTTATGACATAATTATATGATACGTTCCTGTAACCAAACCAATAACTCTGCCTCAAGAGCTATTTGCTTTGCCGTTGATCTAGTAACCGGTGCCGTGTTTAACGTAAGCAAAAGAGAATTGCAAAGCTTCCTTTAACCCTAGTCTCTTTTGAGAATAAGGTTAATGTTGGAAGATAGTTCTTTATTGATAATAAAACCTCTTTATATAGGCCATGGTACAAGAATCATAATCCCAAAACCAAAAGGAAAATTACTCTAGCTTTGTAAATAAAAGGAAACAAACCAAAACCATAATCTGAAATCTAAGAAGGAAAATTACTTCTTTTTCCTTTGATACTTGATTCCATATCGTGTATCATTACTCTCCTCCTCGACTAGGACCTTGTCCTCAAGCTCCATTTCTGGATACGCCTTGAACAACTTCTCTGCATCCTCTCATGTTGGTTCATTTGCTGCATCTTCTGTCAATTTGACTAGAACTTGTCTCGTGCCGCCTCACAATCTTACCCGTAGAAGCTTCAATGGTTTAGTCAGTATAACTCGTCCTTGTTACACCGGTGGTAAATTAGGACTTTCTTGAGGAAGCTCACCTTTGTGTGCTTTAAGAAATGCTACATGAAATACATCATGAATCTTGGTGAAACAACTAGATTATTTTTTTTAACTAACATTTCTACTGCGGAACATAAACATTTAAACCAATTTAATACTTCAATAAATCCATAAAATAAATAAAACTCTTAAACCAATTAAATTCAAATATCAAATTCAGGAATGAAACAATGCTAGCAACCTAAACAATCGGTTCGCTTAGACTAAACGATAAAACACTAGACCCTATCATCCTCTTCTCTCGGGCTCGATTCCACGATCACACTTTTCCTTTACTTGCAACTCAAAAGAAACTGGGAGTTGCGTGAGTATTATCATAAATACTCAGTGGAGCGGTCATCCCGCTAACAAATTATCACAAACAACATTTAACGGTAAATAGTCAAATATTAAACAATTAAACCAATTCATTTAAATATCCAGATTAACATTTAAACCGATGTTTTCAATTATCCTGATTAACAGTTAAACCAAACCCGGTTAACAATACTTTTCACTAACATTCGGGAAATAAATGTCGGGTGTCGATCGACATGCCACCATGGTGTTAATCGACACTCGACCGAAACGAGTATCCTCTTTATCACAGGGTGTCGATCGACACAGCCTCTAGGCGTCGATCGACACTCTGTTCCAGAATCCTGAGACCGAGCCTGTCCTCACTTGACTCATCTTGATTCGTCGCGAATTGATACAACAACCACACAATCCACGCAACACAACACAATTCACACATAAACGGGGACGAAACAATCAATAACATGCTAAAACCTCAATCAATCCATTCATCATTCAAACCATAATCAATTTCTAGCTTTTCCTAAGCGATCACGCACTCACCTCGCGATTTAGGATCGAAACGGTGATGAACACGAAGAACACGGGTTCTACGGCTAAGAGCAGCCTCTGATTACTGCTAAGATCGCACGAAATCGCACCACGAACAACACCGGGAACAAAACGAATGAAGAAAACCCGAGAACTCGCCGAACACTCGAATTCTCACCAAAAACACTCTCGAATCACTTCTGTTCTCAATCTCTTTCTGATTTCTCTCCTCCCCCGACGGCTCACGCAAACCCCAGAATATAAGGAACGAGCTTAGGTTTTTTTTTTATAACCGAACTGCATGAAAATCGCGGTTGAAAACAATCAAACCGGATTCTGAAACTTAGTGTCGATCGACACCACCCACAAGTGTCGATTGAGACCACCCACAGGTGTCGATTGACACCGCCCAAAATCCACTAATTTAGGTTGCGGTCGTTATAATTGTCCCCCACTAATAATGGATTCATCCTCGAATCCTCTTAAAACCGTCTATAAAAGACGCATACCTGACCCAAAACCGGTCAAAACTATCCGAGATCATAACACTCGATCTCCGAGGCTCTCGTTCAGTCTCATGTTTATACGCCCGTTTCAGACATCTATTACTCTTAACTCATTCCACACGTCTCCCACTCGCATGACGCATCCCTTGAGCTATCGGTGTCACACCACTCCCACTCGCAGGACGCATCCTTTGAGCTATCGGTGTCTCGTGCCCCTTCCACTCTCAGGACGCATCCTTTGAGCTCCGGGTACACCTTGCCCCTTCTACTCTCAGGACGCATCCTTTGAGCTCCGGGTACACAGGGGAGACTAATCAACCCCTCGAGAGAACGCATCCTCTCAAAAACAAAATGAATGAGTTGCTCGGGACGCAACCACTAGAGTAATAAATTCTAAACGTCTATAAAAATCTATCGACTAAACTACCTCTCGTGGCCAACTCGATACTCCCCAATCCAAAATATCACCACATAACACATATAAGAAAACTCATCTTATAAAAACACAGAGATAAATAAGGACCAACTCCATCTTATAAATCTCAAAAACGTATGATCGTTACAACACAAACGAAAATAGAACGATAAAAAAACATCAACATGCTAAACAACAAGACTAGAACCACAAAGAGAAATAAAGCTCAAACATCGACCTGCTTGTCGAACCATTTCCTGAACTTTAACTTCATCTTTGCCTCGGGCTCCCAAGTCTCCTCCTCGCAACCAGCTGAATCCCATAAAATCCACAACAAAGGAATCTTCTTCCGACGCAGTTCCTTGACTCTCCTCTCCAGAATCCTCATATGAACCGCTGGAACAGTTAAATCAGGCTGAAGATCCGCAAGGATCTCAGGTACTAACTCCTCCAACTCATGCAGGCACTTCCTCAACATCGACTCATGTAACACCTTATGAAAAGCCTTCATGATTGGTGGTAACGCAAGCCGATACGCCACCGGTCCAACTCACTCCACCACCGGGAACGGACCCATAAAACGCAGACTCAGCTTGTTCCTAGATATGGACCTGTTAGGGGCCCTCAACATAGTCATCTTCAGATATACGTGATTTCTTACCGCGAACTCAATCTCTCGCCTCCGCTTATTAGCGTAACTCCTCTGACGATCCTGAGCTTTCTTCATGTTCAACCTCTCCGTTGTCTCGTGAACAAAAGAAGCTCCATGAATACTACGCTTCCCCACTTGTGTCTAGTATAAAGGTGTCCTACATAGCCTCCCATACAAAGCTTATAAAGGAGCCATCCCGATTCACGCCTAAAAGCTGTTATTATACGCAAACTCGACTAAACCCAAGTGATCGGCCCAATGGCCACCCCAATGCAGAACGCACATCCTCAACAAATCCTCCATAGTCTAAATAGTCCTCTCTGACTGCTCATCAGTCTGTTGATGATATGTCGTACTCATATGCACCTTAGTGCCCATCTCTGCCTAAAAACGCTCTCCAGAACTCCGATGCAAACCGAGGATTCCATTCAGAAACAATACTGGCTGGTGCTCCATGC
Organism: Draba incana; assembly: GCA_963576765.1. Taxonomy (NCBI): domain Eukaryota; kingdom Viridiplantae; phylum Streptophyta; class Magnoliopsida; order Brassicales; family Brassicaceae; genus Draba; species Draba incana. Next base: position 17,452,480 of record OY755209.1, on the reverse strand, counting down.
AGCCTCACGATTTCCTGCACAAACTTCTTAGCCAACTTAGCCGTTCCGTCGGTCTTTTTAATGGCCAAAAAGTGTGCTGACTTAGTCAACCGATCCACGATCACCCAGATAGCATCATACGTCCGCGAAACAAGTAATCCTACTACGAAATCCATCGTGATCATATCCCACTTCCACTCCGGAATGGGTAAACTCTGTAGAAGACTACTCAGAACCTTATGCTCTGCTTTAACCAACGAACACTTGTTGCACTTAGAGACATAAACCGCCACATCTCTCTTTATCCCGACCCAGTGATAATACCGTTTAAGATCACGATACATCTGAGTCGCTCCCGGATGAATTGAGAACTTACTCGCATGAGCCTCTTGCAGAATCTCTTGCCTCAACACCTCAACCTTGGGTACACAAACCCGACCGCGAACAAGAATCACCCTATTCGATGAGACCTGATACTCGGAACCCGCTACGGTTGACGCAGCCACCAAACCCGAATCGCTCGCCTGAGCTGCAAGAATCCTACTCAAAAGATCCGCCTGATTAACCGCCTCTAAGCCCAACGGCTCCTCTGAAATAGCACATAACCGTAGAGTGCTAACCTCGCTAACCAGCGACTCAATATCCTGCTCTCGAGACGAATCCATTCGTCGACGACTTGGCGCATCTGCTACCTAGTTCGCCTTACCAGGATGATAAACAATATCCAGCTCATAATCTGCCAACAGGTTAAGCCAACGTCACTGCGTCACATTCAACAGCAGCTAAGTGAAAATGTGCTACAGATTCTTATGATCTGTGAAAATCTGAACTTTCCCACCATAAAGATAGGATCTCTAAATCTTCAATGCAAACACCACTGCTCCCAACTCTAAATCATGCATAGGGTAATTATGCTATCGAAGCATACGCAATCACTCTACCCTCCTGCATCAACACGCACCCCATACCAATTCCAGAAGCATCCATGTACACTGCGTAAGGCTTACCCAGCTCAGGCAACGCTAACACTGGTGTACTCATCAACATCTCCTTAAATAAACGAGACATCCTTCCCAGTCAACTTTGTCATTGACTGAGCCATACTCACAGAACCTTTGACGAACATCCGGTAATATCCCGTTAAACCCATAATACTCCTGATCTCGGTAGCATTAGTCGGTCTAGGCCAATCTCAAATAGACTCTATCTTAGCCGGATTCACAGAAACTCCCTCTGCAGAAACAATGTGACCAAGGAATCCCATCTCTCTCTGCCAAAAGCTGCACTTACTCAACTTAGCAAAAAGCTTTTGCTCCCGAAGCTTCTCCAGAACTAACCGCAAATTCACCTCATGCTCCTCAGGACTCTTAGAGTAAACCAAGATATCGTTGATAAAAATAACCACGAATACATCCAGATACTCCTGGAATACACCGTTCATCAATCGCATGAACGCTGTTGGTGCATTCGTCAATCCAAATGGCATCACTACAAACTCAAAGTGACCATACCGTGTCCTGAAAGCAGTCTTCTGAACATCTACCTCGTCGATCGGAATCTGATGGTATCTTGAAGCCAAGTCAATCTTGGAGAACTAAGTAGCACCCCTCAACTGATCCAGCAACTCATCAATCCTCGGAAGAGTTTACTTGTTCTTTACAGTGACCCGGTTAAGTCCCCGGTAATCGATACACAACCGAAAACTACCATCTTTCTTCTTTACGAACAACACCAGCGCTCCCCACGGGGAAGTACTCGGACGGATAAAACCCTTACCAGCCAAATCCTCCAACTGACTCTTCAGCTCTGCCAACTCAGCTAGAGCCATCATGTAAGGTGCCTTGGAGGTAGGCTTTGTCCTTGACTCTAACTCAATCGTAAACGGATCGGACCGAGATGGCGGTAATCCCTACAACGACACGAAAACATCCTCAAACCCCCGGATAACCCGAATCTCACACACTCCAACCATACCAATGAACTCTGGCATAGAAATCGTCGCCAAATAAGCCTCGCATCCTCTCTCCAACATCTGCACTGCTTGAACAGCAGAAATTACTAGGCTTCCTGAAGTCGGTCTTACTCCTTGAGACGTCAACTTCTCTGCCTCCCGTTCAAAGGTTACTCTGCCTCGATAACAATCCAGATAGACTCTATAATGAGACAACCAATCCATCCCTAGGATAACGTCATACAACTCCACTGGACTGATCACCAAATCTGCTGGTATTGACTGCCCCGCAATCTGAACATCAACTGCTATAGCATGGGCCGAAGTAGCCAGGAAACCACCTCCAGCTACCTTGACAACCCCTGAACGCTCACCAGCGCTGCTACGGATGCCACTGCTCTCGGCATGCTCCGGGGTAATAAAGCAGTTCGATGCTCCAGAATCGAAAAGCACATGGGACTCAAAACCTCCCACTAATAAAGTCCCTACACAATTTATATGCGTTGAGAACCCTACTAGACTATCACAAGTAAAATAACAGTAACAAACACAATTCACCAACTAAAGAATTTACGAAGTCTGAGTCTAAGATTTTACCTGTGATCGAAACGCCGCTATGTTGCCCCTGACCCACCTCTCCCGGGGTATAGACTCGCGGTGCTGGCCCAATCTGACCTAACGGCTGCACTGCCGCCAACTGCGCCACTGGCTAGATTGCAGCAATAGTCATCCGCTGCGATTTAGGACACATTAGCCTGATATGCCCGGGCTCTCGGCACTTATAACAGACCCATGTGTCCGACTGCCGCGGCTGCTGCTGCTCACCCTTCCCAGGGCAACTCGGCAACTGATGCTCCAAACTGCCGCATCCATAACACGCTCTGCCCCTCGATCTTTGACTGGGCCTGGAAGCGCCATCCCATTTCCATTTCTGTCCCTGCGCATGCTTGTCGCCCATGCCAGAACCAGAACCGAAACCTCTCTGCGACTGCTGCTGTCTCGGGTGAACAACTGGGACAACTGACACTGGCACTCCCGCGGCTGCTTGCCCTCTCAGACCCTCCTCGATCCCTGCCGCAACCTCTACCAGCTTGGCCCTCAAGGCGTACTCAGTCACTCTGCATCTGGTCCGTAAATCTGGCTGTAGTCCTCTCTGGAACCTCTGGACCTGCGCCCGCTGATCCTCCATACCCCTATCTGCATAGACCAACAGCCTACTGAACTCGGCGTCATACTCGCGGACAGTACGATCACCCTACACTAGCTCCACGAACCTCGTCCCGAGACGATCTAGAGCCTCCTGAGGAAAGTACTGAGCGTTGAACTCGGCCACAAACTCTCCCCAGGTCAATGCTGCACCAGGCCTCTTGGCCTCTAAAGCTCTCCAACAAGCATGAGCATCACCACTCTGATAGTGGACTGTCACCTCTACCCTGTACTCCTCAGGGCAACGAACCAAGCGGAAATTTCGCTCCACCCGCAACCGCCATTCATCTGCTTCCTCGGGTATGACACCACCCGAAAAGAAAGCAGTACTGATCTGCCGCATCTGACTCACCATCTCCAGGTAAGACGGACGCACCTCTGCAACCGCAACCCTCGGCTGCACCTCCGCCACAGGAGGCACCACTGGAGCTTGACCCGGAACTGCCGCCGGAAACCGCTCCAACAACAGCGCCATAAAGCCCTCCATACGCTCCCATCGATCATGAGCTAGAACGGTACCCGCACTTGGGCCTGCTCCTCTGCCAACCATACTGGCGCCTCTCCCGGCACCCACAACACTCACTCTAGCACTACTGGCCTCGCCCACGGATCCCTCATGATGCGTAGGAGTCTCAGACGCATGCGTAGCACTCAAAGATGACTCAACTACTGGTCCACGCCCACAACCACGGCCTCTGCCACGACCTCTACCACGTCCACGACCTCTAGCTCCGGCGTCCATCTCTCTGCACTCATACAAAACAGGACAATAAGCTACAAGAAGTCACAATCAAACACAAAACTTACCGTGGAATCATTTTAAAGGCCGAAGAGGATGATACTTAGACTCCATTAAATTAACTAAGCAAAAAAATCAATTTAAACACATAGTTTTAGGCATCCAAATTTCATTGTCCTAAAACCGTCTACGCTATGATACCAAATTGAAACAACCAGATTTTTTTTTTTTAACTACATTTCTACTGCGGAACATAAACATTTAAACCAATTTAATACTTTAATAAATCCATAAAATAAATAAAACTCTTAAACCAATTAAATTCAAATATCAAATTCAGGAATGACACAATGCTAGCAACCTAAAAACCTGGTTCGCTAGACTAAACGATAAAACACTAGACTCTATCGTCCTCTTCTCTCGGCCTCGATTCCACGATCACACTTTTCCTTTACCTGCAACTTAAAAGAAACTGGGAAGCGGACATCCCGCTAACAAATTATCACAAACAACATTTAACGATAAAAAAATCAAATTTTAAACAATTAAACAAATTCATTTAAATATCCAGATTAACATTTAAACAGATGTTTTCAATTATCCTAATTAATAGTTAAACAAAACCTGGTTAACAATACTTTTCACAAACATTCGGCAAATAAATGTCGGATGTCGATCGGCACTCAACCGAAACGAGTATCCTCTTTATCAAAGGGTGTCGATCGACACAGCCTCTAGGCGTCAATCGACTCTCTGTTCCAGAATCCAGAGACCGAGCATGTCCTCACTTGACTCATCTCAATTCGTCGTGAATCGATACAGCAACCACACAATCCACGCAACACAACACAATTCACACACAAACGGGTTCCAAACAATCAATAACATGCTAAAACCTCAATCAATCCATTCATCATTCAAACCATAATCAGTTTCTAGCTTTTCCTAAGCGATCACGCACTCACCTCGCGATTTAGGATCGAAATGGTGATGAACACGAAGAACACGGGTTCTACGGATCGCATGAAATTGCACCACGAATAACATCAGGAACGAAACAAATGGAGAAAACCCAAGAATTCGCCAAACACTCGAATTCTCACTGAAAACACTCTTGAATCACTTCTTTTCTCAATCTCTTTCTGATTTCTCTCCTCCCCCGACGGCTCACGCAAACCCTAGAATATAAGGAACGAGCTTAGGGCTTTTTTTATAACCGAACCACGTGAAAATCACGGTTGAAAACAATCAAACCGGATTCTGAAACTCAGTGTCGATCGACACCACCCACAGGTGTCGATCGACACCACCCTAAATCCACTAATTTGGGTTACCGTCGTTACACTTGGCCCCCACCGGTAGCCGAAGTTGATACGAAACAGTTCCGATGCGAGCTAATACTTCAAATGGTCCATAAAACTTTGGAGAGAGCTTTGTAAAAGCTTTACAAGATACTATAAATTGCTGGTACGGTTGAATTTTTAACCAAACCCAATCTCCCTCTTTGAACTCGATCGTACGATGATGACTATCATAACCCAATTTCATTCGTTGTTGAGCTTCATGTGGTCTTCCCCTTGCAATTTCTAGGAATTCATCATGCTTTTCTAATGCCACATGTACTTCATCAACTTGTGAACTCCCTGACGTATAATCCAAGAGACGAGATGGTTCACGTCCATACACCATTTTTAAAGGTGTTGTTTTAAGACTTGTATGAAACGAAGTGTTATAACAATACTCAATCCATGGAAGCCAAGTGAACAACTTCCGTGGTTCATCTCCTGTAACACATCATAAATACATCTCTAAAGTTCTGTTAACCACCTCTGTTTGTCCGTCCGATTGAGGACGATATGCTGTAGTAAAACACAGATTGATACCAATAAGTCGAAATAATTCACGCCAAAAGAGATTGCGAAATACTTTGTCTCGATCTGACACTATCGTCTTGGGAATTCCATGTAATCGAACAATCTCACGAAAGAAAACTTGTGCCACAGAGGCTGCTGTATAAGGGTGACCCAATGCCATGAAATGAGCATATTTGAGAACCTATCCACTACGATTAAGATCACTATTTTTTCGTAGACCTTCGGTAGTGCTTCAATAAAGTCCATCGAAATGTCAGCCCAAATCTTCGTGGGAATTGTTAACGGTTGCATTAACCCAGCTGGTCAGAGAGTCTTCCACTTGTTCTTTTGACAAGTCTGACAATTCCCCACAAAATTTTGAACCGTCTTTTTTCACCCTTTCCAATAAAAATCTCGTTTTATCTGATCCATTGTCTTTTGGACTCCTTCATGTCCAAAATTATGGAAACCAACAACAACTTCTTGAACTAAAACAGAATCTTCATCAATATAAGCTTGCCATTTCCAAAAAATCAACCCATCCCTTGCTTCCCAAATAGGTAATTCTTCATCACGGATAATGCGATCACGTAAGTTTCAAAGTTTGGCGTTAGTGTTTACCTCGACTCGAAGACGTGCAAGAATCCCTTTCTCTGAGTCATGTAAGGAATATACCTCAGATATTGCTTCAGGTTCGTTGTCACTTCGCCTAGACAATGCATCCGTTACTTTATTGGTTTGTCCTGAACGAAACTCAACTCCAAAATCAAACCCCAACAATTTACTAATCCAATGAATTTGAGGTGATGTCGAGAGGCGCTGTTCTAACAAAAATTTGAGACTATAGTGATCAGTGAGGATTAAGAAGCGTCGTCCCCAGAAATACGGTCTCCAGTGTATTACTGCCTTAGCTAGACCAATCAATTGTCTTTCATACGCGGCTAACTTAAAGTGCCGGTCCGCGAGCTTCCGACAAAAAAGCTATTGGATGGTCTTGTTGTTGAAGAACTGCACCAATACCACTTCCCGAAGCATCGCACTCAATGATAAAAGCTTTTGTAAAATCTGGAAGTGCCAAAACCGTTGACTCTGACAGTGACTTTTTCAAAGCTAAGAAAGCTTGATTTGCGTCCTCATCCCAACAAAATCAAGTTTTCTTCAAGAGTCTTCTTAATGGAGCTGCAGTAATTCCATAACCTTGTATAAATTTTTGGTAATAACCAGATAGTCCTAGAAATCCTCTAACTGCTCTTACCGACTCCGGATGAGGCCATTTTGTTATAGGTTCAATTTTTTCTCGTCAACTTTAACACCTTCTTGGGAAATCACTTGACCAAGATATCCCACCTCTAACTTCCCAAAAGAGCATTTAGATTCTTTTAACAACAACCCATATGCCTTTAAGAGCTCTAAAACATGACGCACATGTTGCAGATGATCCTCCCAACATTGACTGTATATTAAAATGTCATCAAAAAAGACTAGTACAAATTTCCGAAGCACGTTGTCAAATACTGAATTCATAAAACTCTGGAAGGTTGATGGTGCATTAGCGAGTCCAAACGGCATTACTAAGAATTCGTAGTGTCCGTGATGTGTTCGAAATGCCGTTTTCTCAATATCTTCGGGATGTATTCGTATTTGATGATAACCCGAATCAAGCTTAGTGAAAAAATGTGCTCCATGTAGCTCATTTAAAAGTTCATCCACCACAGGGATAGGGAACTTATCCTTAACAGTGATCTTATTAAGATCGCGATAATCAATGCAAAAACGCCATGTATTATCAAACTTCTTAACTAACAATACCGGTGATGAGAAAGAATGTAACACCCGCATCCTTTTTTTTTTTAATAAACAATTAGTCCGGATTAAATGATCCCATAATCATGTAATCCTCAACGACTAATTCAGGGTGAAAGACACGCGGAAACATACTCAATATAAACCAATTAAAATACCAATAACACATTAAATTAATTATTCCAGAATTCCATACTAACAACCTAACAGCAGTTCCACTAAACCAAAACACAAAGTTCACATCCTAATCATCCTCTTCCTCTGCCATGATTCCGCGATCTCACACTTTTCAATACCTGCAACTCAAAAAGGAAAAACAGAGTTGCGTGAGTATTATCATAAATACTCAGTGGAGCGGTCATCCCGTCTACTGGATACATAGTAAGAGAAAATAGACTATCAATTCTACGCGATCAATCAACAACCAACAATATTCCGATTACCAACATTTAAACAGGATTAACCAAATTCCAATTCAAAATTAAACCCTGCAATAACCAATTCACCACAATAAATCATAGCCAACGATAATCCACGAGATTCCAATTAACACAGTTAACCAACATTAACCAATTCACCATTAAACATCGCAATAACCGATTCACAATGAATAATTCACAAGATAATCAACACACATTATCCATCACATACTCGTTCAATCACACATTGAACACACATAAAACAAACTGGCAACACGCTCCAGTAGTAACACGAGCACCACACATAACACAATCCAACAATTCACCACATATGGCCACACAGACCGTCGTGTCGAGCGACAAAACCCAGTCGTCGATCGACGCGACCAAAAGCTTGGTGTCGAGCGACACCACAAAGGTGTCGATCGACACTCATCACTTACTCGCGTCGAGCGACACCACACAGGTGTCGATCGACACTCAGCACATACTCGTTTCGAGCGACACCCTCCTAGTGTCGATCGACACGACCTCACTGTTCACCGAAAACGAGTTTCTCCTCTCTCAACCCGATTCCGATGAACACGAGTCGCAAACCTGCAAAACAAACACGACAATACCACACAAGGAGAACACAGCAAACCACAGCATCTCAAATCACGATTCAAACAAAACCGATAACCTAATAATCTACTCCCATATCCACGATCACGCACTCACCTGATTCTGAAGAGGAAAGAACGAAGAACGCGAAGAACCCTAATTCTTCAACACTGATTTTCGCACCAAATCAGGCACCAAGCGTTCCCAAAATCTCTCCCACGAAACACACACTATAGGATTGAGAATCAAGGATAAATTCACAAGAATCTCCTTCAAACTTCTCAAATCCTCTCGAATCATTTTCTCTATCAAAACTCTCTCTATTTCCTCTGATTTTCGGCGAAGAATGAAGGAAAAATGCGTCTCCTCACCTTAAATACGGAACCCAAGGTTCCTAAACCGGCCTATTAATCGAATCGAACCAAAATCAAAACCCATAAGTCTGATTTCGATGCGTGTCGATCGACAGACACACATGTGTCGATCGACACGACCCTCTCTGCCCAAAACTTCGCGAGACAAAAACCCCGTGTCGATCGATACACGCTCCCTGTGTCGATCGACACCCATCCAAAAATCACAATTTTCGGATCATGGGCGTTACAAATGAGAGGTGCGTGGTCTGATTATTCCATTCCTAAGCATTTCAAAACATTGTCGTTCAATCTCATCTTTCAATAGATGTGGATAGCGATATGGTCGGACCGCTACAGGATTTGATAGCGTTTTAGTCCCTTTTTGAAACTCAATTGTTCTGTTTGGTCCGTCCCAAATCACTCTCCCAAGCGCATTTAACCAGCGGATTCCAAGAACTATATCAAATCCATTTAACGGAATCGCAAAACAATCTGCCTCGAATTGGTATCCCTGGACACTCATTGACAACCCTTGCATAGTCCGTCAATTGGACAGCGACCGCCATCGGGGAGAGCGACAAACCGACCGGGTCTTCTCTTCATCTGAATGCCTAATTCTCCAACCAAGCTGCTCTTAATGAAGTTGTGAGTACTTCCCGTATCAAGTAGAACCCATCCTGTTTCGGTCGCAATGTTGGCTCGTACTTGAAAGGTCCTTTTGTTTTTTTGCCCATTTATTGCATTCAAAGAAATTTCCAACTCTTCTTCTTTGATGAGCTCATCGTCTTGATTCTCTCCGTCTTGGACTATCTTGATGTGAAAGAGAACTGGACTAGATGTGTGTCCAGGAGTGTAAAGATCATCGCAGTTAAAACAGTGCCCTTTTGCTTTTCGCTCCTCCATCTCCGCAACGTCAATTTCTTCCATAATTTCTTTGGTGGTAACAACTTTGGACGATTTGATTTGTTCTCAACTCCACGATACTCTGTTTTAGTGACATGTCCAAGTAGTTTTGTTAACGGCACGATATGCCCCCCAAAGGTTCGGGTCCTCTTGTCATTATCAATCTTGTACTCATTGTCTCTTGCATACTCCATGGCTACAAAGATTGTTTCAAATCGAAGATACTCAACTTCTTTCCGCAAACTATCAGTTAACCCAGCGCAAAATTGCCACAATTGCTGAGCTCCAGTGAGTTTTGTTTGTCACCCCAAACACTCTTCAAATTGATTACAATACTCATCTACTGTTCATGTGTGTCTTAGGTTGGACAGTTCTCCCATCGGATTAACTAAATCAGCCTTCCCGAAGCGACTTTTACAAATCCTTTTGAATTCAATCCAACTTAGTCTATGTGTGACTAACCGTCGCAAGTTGTTGTTCCAATGACAAGCTTGTCCCATTAGCACGAATGTGGCTTGTAGCACCTTGGCCTCGTCATTAAAGACTCCTTGGTCAATGAAATATTTTCACACTTTTGTAACCATTCCACTGCGTTTGTGGAGCCATCATAAGGTGGAAATTCTATCTTTGACGGGGGCACAACACATCGATCTCCGTTACTGCCTCTGTGTGTTTGATTCTTGTCATGGGCTCGAAAATCCCCATAAGAGTAATCTTCAAGAGTCTCATCATTCGCTGCACTAATCACTCTTACTTGCCAATCACCTCCTCCATCTATGCGTCGACGACCGCGTTCTCTTCCAACGGCTCGCGACGGCCATGGTCCACCAGTAAAGGTGGATTTGGATTTGTCTCTAAACAGTTCCCCATCTTCTGTATATATCGCTTTATCCATCTTTAGTGGTGTTAGACTCGATACCCCACTAGATACTCGAGGATTCAACGCTTGGTTTCCCTTAATCCCACTCATCACCTCCGCTTCAAAAAGTTCTTCTGTTGAGAATTTGATTGGATACTTACCTACAGATTTATCGTTTGGCGGTGCAAGTTTCTTTCCTGAGGTAAGTGTCCCAAGTGTTGCTCCATGTTCTGATACGGTCTCCTTAAGCGACTTAACGTCTTCTCTGACGCTGTCAAGCTTTTCCATTACGAGTTTGAGTTGAGTCAACACAGAATTGATGTCTCCCATCGGATCATTCGTCTCTGATACCAAATTGATACATTCCTGTAACAAAACCAATAACTCTGCCTCAAGAGCTATTTGCTTTGCCGTTGATCTAGTAACTGGTGCCGTGTTTAACGTAAGCAAAAGGGAATTGCAAAGCTTCCTTTAACCCTAGTCTCTCTTGAGAATAAGGTTAATGTTGGAAGATAGTTCTTTATTGATAATAAGACCTCTTTATATAGGCCATGGTACAAGGATCATAATCCCAAAACCAAAAGGAAAATTACTCTAGCTTTGTAAAATAAAACCAAAACCATAATCTGAAATCTAAGAAGGAAAATTACTTCTTTTTCCTTTGATACTTGATTCCATATTGTGTATCATTATATTGTGTGACTAATTTGTTTCTACATAACGATGCATTCGTAATATACAACAAAAGAGAGGTGATAACTTATTTATTTCAAACTTCGTACATAGATTTGTACTGTTTACATAATATACAATGTAACATCCGAGAACCAAAAAAGTCGATTTTTGGTGGTCGTGTCGAACGACACAGGGAGTCTGTCGATTGACATGAAAAATGGAGGTGTGTCAATCGACACCTTGTGTGTGTCGCTCGACACTTGGGTCTGCAGAATCGTGTTTAGATTTAGGGAATCATAATTAGATTTTTTATTGTGGTTTGGCTCGGTTTAGGGAATCAAACACTAGAGATGGCGTTTATAAGCCTTTGGGAATCGTGTCATCGTGTTGGTGAGGCTGAAACAGAGAATTGAAGAGAGAATTAGTGAGAGAAGTGAGCTTTCGTGAGTGTTTTTATGACTCGATCATTCGTTGAACGTAGAGGCTCGTCGATTTTTTCTTGATGTTTCAGCGAGAAAATCATTTCGTGTTTGTGGCTGTGTTTATGGTTGTTGAGTCTCAATCCGAATCCTATTCCGTTCCTAAAAGACCAGGTGAGTTATGACCGCGACTTCTAGGCATTGAAGGTTAATTTAGATGTGTTTTTGTGAATGATTTGTGTATGATTCGTGTAATGTTGATTGTTGTGGGTTATGTGGATATTATGCCTTGTGTTCGTTGTGTTTTTGTGCAGGATTGGGACTCATATGCCTAAAATCGTGTAGAGAGAGGATAAACATGATTTTGGTGCAACAGATAGGCATGTCGATCGACAACAGGAGGACGTTGAGCGATAAGAGTGCGGTTGTCGTGTCAACCGACACCATGATGTTTTGTTGACCTTTAGTGGTATGAAATGACTTGGAATGTTATATGTGATTTCATTTATTGGATTATGTTGTTATTGATTATTACATGGGCCTGCTTGGTATGCCAGTAGGTGGTATGACCAGCTCACTAAGTATTTGTTAAATACTTACGCAACTCTTTGTTCCATTTGTTGCAGGTAAAAGAAAAGTGTGATCGCAAAATCATAGCAGTAGGAGGAGGATGATAGGATGTTATGTTTATGTTATTCTAGTAGAATATGGTGTTTAAGTTGCTAGAGTTATTTTATTTGGAATTTTGAAATTGAATTGAGTTGATTTGGTTATTGAATTAATTGTTTTAATGGATATGATTGGTTTATTGAGTTGTTGATTTTCCGCTATTCATTAGTAAAAGTTAAATTAGCCGTTGAGAATTAATAATTATGGGATTATTAATTCGGGTTAATTGTTCAAAAAAAAAAATGTTGGTTGTTTCATACAACATGCTCATTCATAAAAGGTATTCTTTTTTTAATTACATATATGTTCATCGCACATACTTAAGGTGTGTATGCATAAATTACATATGTATCTAATACAAAGTTAGTAGAAGGTAATTTGTTTTAATTTGTTTTAGTAATTTATGTTAGTTTCCTATTTAGGATCAAACAATAACTTACAAACCATAAAAAAATTGATTGGTTAAGCTCGTAGATCACAACTTTGGTGCAAATAGTTTAGGGTTTAGTGTATACATATGTGGCTCTCTATGAAGGGTCGCAAAACAGTTTAGTTATTGTGACACCTTTGCAACTACTTTGTGACACAATTATATTGCGTGACTAATTTGTTTTTACTTAGCGAAGCATTCGTATTATTTTCAATATACAACAAAAGAGAAGTGATAACTTATTTATTTCAACTTGGTACATCGATTTGTACTTGTTACGCAATATACAATATGCTCATTCATAAAATGTATTCTTTTTGTAATTACATTTATGTTCATCTCACATACTTCAGGTGTGTATGCATAAATTTCATATGTATCTAATACAAAGTTAGTAGAATATAATTTTTTTAATTAATTTCAGTTAGTTACTGTATAACATCGAACAATAACTCACGAACCATAAAAATATTGATTGGTTAAGCTTGTAGATCCCAATTTTTATAGTTTAGGGTTTAGGGTATACATGTCTAACTCTCTATAAATCGTCGTAAAACATTTATTAATTGTGACACCTTTGCAACTACTTTGTGACACAATTATATTGTGTGACTAATTTGTTTCTACTTAGCAACGCATTCGTATTATTTTCAATATTCAATATACTATAAAAGATAAGTGATAACTTATATATTTCAACTTTGTACATAGATTTCTACTTTTTACACAATATACAACATGCTCATTCATAAAATGTATTCTTTTTGTAATTACATATATGTTCATCTCACATACTTAAGGTGTGTATGCATAAATTACATATGTATCTAATACAAAGTTTGTAGAAGATAATTTCTTAATTTTTTTATTAGAGTATTTGTACCTTCTGACCATGAAGAATGAGCTAATTAAGTAGTTGTACATTTAACTGTTCAATTTTTCATAAACCGAAGATAACCCTTTTGGTAGCAGGTATTAAAATAGTGTGCAAGTATTTTTTTGTGTTCGGGATCTTTGGCGGAATGGGACAGGTTGGTGCTTTGATCGTATAGCTCAATATGTTCGAGGGGATACGTGTTTGGAGCTAAAGGCAGTAGTGGTGGATAATGTAACGGGTGCTAAGGATATGCTTGCGTGGGGAGAGAATTCGAATGGTTGTTTCTCTACAACGTCGGCCTATAATATGTTGATCTATGATGATACTCCTTCTCCGAATATGTCAAATTTCTTCAATCGTATTTGGAAGGCAGCGGTTCCTGAGCGTGTTAGAACCTTCCTCTGGCTTGCTGGACACCAAGTTCTTATGACTAATGTGGAAAGGAAGCGGCATCATCTATGTGAGTGATGTGTGCTCGGTTCGTCGAGGAGGGTTTGAGACTATTATTCATATTCTCCGCGACTTTCCAGCAATGGCGGGAATATGGTATTGAATTGTTCCGATGCGGAAACTAAGAGCATTCTTTGCTATGACTTTGCTGGAGTGGATGTTCACTAATCTGGGTGATGGGTCTCTTGTGTATGATACATTGTGGTCTATTGTGTTTGCTATGTCTATTTGGTGGGTCTGGAAATGGCGTTGTGCTAATGTGTTTGGTGATACGAGACGATGTCAGGATCGAGTGCGCTTTGTGAAGGATCAAGCGAGGGAAGCCCACATTGCTAATGTATTGATCATCGAGCAGGGATCGTTTAGGGAGGCGGAAGAATAGCAGATTGGGTGGCTCCCCCCATCAGAGAATTGGATTAAGTTAAATACTGATGGTGCCTCTCGGGGTAATCCGGGATTAGCTATAGTGGGTGGTGTCTTCAGGGATATGGAGGGCAGATGGTGTGGGGGATTTGCCCTAAATATAGGGAGGTTCTCCTCTCCGCTAGCAGACTTTGGGGAGTTTACTATGGGTTGGTTCTTGCTTGGGGGAACCGGTTTCCACAGTAATTCTTGAAGTGGATTCGAAGATGGTTGTTGACTTTATCACAACAGGGATCAGTGACACTCATCCTTTCTCATTCCTGGTACGATTCTGCCATGACTTTCTTAGAAAGTACCAAGGCTGTAACACCCGATTTTTTTTTTTTTATTAATCAATTCTACCGCGGAATAAACTCATCAACCAATAATCCAATAATAAAATAATAATAAATCAAATGTACCAATAATCACCAACAATTATTCAATGCATTTCTAGCAACCTAACCGGATTCACTAGAAGTTTAGCATAACAAAAAAGAAAAGAAAGACATTCCTAATCATCCTCTCACTAAAGCCATGATTCCGCGATCACACTTTTCCTTTTCCGTTACCTGCAACACAATTGGGAAAAATGAGTTGCAGAAGTATTTAATAAATACTTAGTGAGACGGTCCTCCCGTCTACAGGCTAAGTACGAATAACCAAACAACAATTAACAATTAATTCAAAATATTTAACTCATAAATCACAGGGTGTCGATCGACACATTGCACGGTGTCCATCGATGCTGATTTTACCTTGGTGTCGATCGATACACCACAAAGTGTCGATCAACACTAGGTTTCTTCTCCGAAACCGAAATGCACAAAACACACAATCACACGATTTCAACTCAATCATCGCACGAAATCAACACACATAACGCCCATAAATTCCATTCTTAAATATCTAAATTCGTTGCTAATCGCTATTCGATAATCCGAGCCTACGGTCACGCACTCACCTCGAAAATTCGAGGAAGGAACGAATGACGAAGAACGAGCGAACAGACAGCGATGACAGTGACAAACGGCGGATTCCGTCACTGGAAATCACTGAGAAACGCCAACCACAATAAACCGCACACAACCGAGCTCTAACTGAGGGGAAAACATAAAGAACGGCTCACGAAGTTGATCGAAAACTCTGAATTCTCACCACTCTCTCCCTCACAAGATTTTTCTCCTTAATCTCCTTGAAAAATGCGGCCATCATTCTGATAGAGGGTTTAAAAACCCGAGCCTTAGGCTTTCCTAAACCGGCTCGCCAAACCGGACGATTTAAATCCAATCCGAACCGCAATTAAACATGGTGTTGATCAACGCCACCCTCTGGTGTCGATCGACACCCTCTCCAAATTCTTAAAATTCAGTTTCAGGATATTACAGTTCTCCCCCACTAAACTGGATGCGACCTCGAATCCCGCAAGAACACGACCACACAGATCACACTCTCGGCCGCACAGGCCATTACCACAAGAGATTCTCACCTAATCTCAGAGGCTTACAAACTAATCATATGTTATACGCACTTTTCTCAGGCATTTATTACGTTTAACTCATCCACACACACACATACTCTAGGGAAACCACCGTCCCCTCGAGAGAACCACTGTCTCCCCGCACTATAGAGGAAACCACCATCCCAATATAGGCACTATGTACTATAAAGGAAACCACCATCCTAGTATAAGTACACAGGAAAACCACCATCTCCTAGAGAGAACCACCGTTTCTCAACATGTATATAGGAAACCACCGTCCCCGATACATACATTGGAAAACCACCGTCTCCAGCACATGAGTCATCCGTAATAAATTCTAAAATGCCTATAAACATCAACGACTAGGTAACCTCTCATGGTCTAAACTCGATATTCCCTAACCAGAGTATCCACAAAACACGACCCACACTGGTCAACACACTCATAAAATCCAAAATATACAATCTGGTACAATAGAAATATAAGGAACTCATCTTATAAATCTCCAAAATGTATATCGTTACAATGAAACAAAAGTACAAGAATCAAAACAACAACACCAGCACAAAGGCCAAAAGAACTAGAACCACAAAGAAAGCTAAGCTCAAATGGTGACCTGCTTGTCAAACCACTTCCTGAACTTCAGCTTCATCTTTGCCTCTAGCTCCCAAGTCTTCTCCTGGCAACCGATACAATCCCACAAAATACGCAACAACTGAATCTTCTTCTGACGCAGCTCCTTGACTCTCCTCTCGAGAATCCTCACAGGAATCGCTAGAACCGTCAAATCAGGCTGAAGATCTGCAGGGATCTTAGGTACTAACTCCTCCGACTCATGCAGGCACTTCCTCAACATCAACACCTAGAAAAATTTATGAAATACCTTCATGATCGGTGGTAACTCAAGCCGATAAGCAACAGGTCCAACTCGCTCCACCACAGGGAACAGACCCATAAAATGCGGACTCAGCTTGTTCTCAGAAATGGACCTGTTAGGACCCCTCAACATAGCCATCTTGAGATACACGCGATCTCCAACCTCGAACTCAAGCTCTCGCCTCCGCTTATCAGCGTAACTCCTCTAACGATCCTGAGCTTCCTTTATGTTTAATCTCACGACTCGGATCCTCTCCGTCATTTCCTAAATATAGGTAGCTCCATGAATACTGCGCTCCCTACTTGGGTCCAGCATAAAGGCGTCCTACATGGCCTCCAATACAATGCCTCAAAAGAAGCCATCCAGATACTCGCCTGAAAACTATTATTATACGTAAACTCTACTAAGCTCAAGTGATCATACCAATGACCACTCCAATCCAGAACACACATCCTCAGTAAATCCTCAATTGGCTGAATAGTCCTCTCTGACTGCCCATCAGTCTGCAGATGATAAGCCGTACTCATATGCACCTTAGTCTCTGACTGCCTCTGTCTCATATTTAGCAATGGCGGAGTGAAGATATGCTGCAGATTCTTGTGATCCGCAAAAATCTGCACTCTCCCTCCATAGAGATAAGACCTCCAAATCTTCAGCGCAAAGATAACTGCTACCAACTCTAGATCATGCGTAGGCCGATTACGCTCCCTACCTTGCAACTGCCTTGAAGCATAAGTAATAACTAGACCCTCCTGCATCAAAACATAACCCAGAACAACTCCTAAAGCATCAATATACACGATATAAGGCTTCCCCGGCTCGGATAATGCCAATACCGGCGTACTAGTCAACATCCCCTTAAGCCTCGCAAAACTCTCCTCGCACTCCGGTGACCAGACAAACGGAACATCCTTACCGGTCAGTTTTGTCATCGGCTGCGCCCTGCTTGCAAAGCCCTTGACGAACCTCCGATAATAACCTGACAAACACAAGAAACTCCTGATCTCGGTCGCACTGTTTGGTCTAGGCCAATCTCGAATAACCTCATTCTTAGCCGGATCCACACAAACTCCCTCTACAGAAACAATATGGCCAAGAAAACCCATCTCTCGCTGCCAGAAACTGTACTTGCTCAACTTAGCATACAACTTCTGCTCCCGAAGCTCCTCAAGAACCAACCGCAAATGAGTCTCCTGCTCCTCGGAACTCCTCGAATATTCAAGAATATCATCGATGAAAATGATAACGAACACGTCTAGATACTCTTTGAACACATCGTTCATCAATCTCATGAATGCCGCAAGCGCATTCGTCAACCCAAAAGTCATGACCACGAACTCAAAATGCCCATAACACGTCCTGAATGACGTCTTACGAACATTTGCCTCATCAATCAAAATCTGATGATATCCCGAAGCCAAGTCAATCTTAGAGAACCAGGTAGCACCCCTCAGCTGATCCAGCAACTCATATATCCTCGAGAGAGGGTACCTATTCTTCACATTGACTCGGTTAAGCCCTCGGTAATCGATGCACAACCGGAAACTCCCATCCTTCTTCTTCATGAACAAAACCGGTGTTCTCCATGGCAAAACACTTGGACGAATAAAACCCTTACTCAAAAGGTCCTCTATATGCTTCTTCAGCTCTGCTAACTCTGCTGGAGCCATCCTATAAGTAGCCTTAGATATCGGAGCTATTCCAGGCTCCAGCTTTATCGTGAAAGGATCAGACCGAGATGGTGGTAATCCCTTCAACGACCGAAAAACATCCTCGAACTCCCAAACAACTCAAATATCCTCAAAAGCAACCTCACCACTGGACTCCATCATCACAATCGTCGGCAAAAATGCCTCACAACCTCGCTCTCACATCTGCTCTGCCTGAATAGCCAAGATCACAAAACTACTGGAAGTCGGTCTCAACCCCTGAAACATCACCCTCCCACCATCACGCTCGAAGCTCACTCTGCCTCTGAAACAATCTGGATGAACCCGGTAAAACGATAACCAGTCCATTCCAAGAATCACGTCATACAGTGCCCACTGGACTAATCACCAAGTCTGCTGGCATTGACTGCCCATCAATCTGAATATCTACTGCTCTAGCACGGCCCAAAGTAGCCAGAAAACCACCTCCATCCACATTGACCATGCCTGTACGCTCACCAGCGCGGCTCCAGATGCCGCTGCTCTCGTCACGCTCCAAAGTAATGTAGCAGTTCGATGCTCCAGAATCAAACAGTACGTGGAACTCAAAACCGCCCATTAACAAGGTCCCTACACAATTCACATGCGTTGAGAAAACTGATAACCCGACCACAAATAAAATAAAAGAACAACAAATAACCTCGACAACAAATTCTACAACTAGTAATTTACGAAGTTAAGTCTAGAATTTTACCTGTAATCTGCTTGGCGCCACTATGCTGACCAAAATCTGCCGGAAGATATACATGCAGTACTGGACAAATCTGACCTATCGGCTGCTGCACTGCCGCAATCTGACCCAAAGGCTGCACTCTAGCTGGCTGAACCGCTGCTACAACTTAGGACATATCAGCCTGATATGCCCCGGCTCTCTGCAATGGAAGCAAACCTTAGCCTCCCGAGAGACCTTAGGACAGTTCGCCACATGATGCGCAAGCTTACTGCCCTTGCCAGAACCAGAACCTCTACGCTGCTGCTGTTGCAGCTTCTGCGGCTGCTGACTCCTTGGCTGAACGGCCGAAGCAACAGCAGATGGTACAAAAACTGGACCAGACTGCTCACGCAGATCCTCCTCAATAGAAGCCGCTAGCTCTACTAGATCCGCCCTCGATACGTATCTACCACCTCTGCACTGAGTCCCGATGCTCAAACAAAGTCCCTGCAAGAACCTCTGCACCAGAGCCCGCTCGTCATCAAAACCGCGCCCAGTATGAACAACCAGCCTGCTGAACTCGGCGTCATACTCATGCACTGACAGCTCTCTCTGCGTCAACGACATAAACCTGGCCACTGGAGGAACACCCGGAGCCTGCTCAGGAGCCACTGGCGGAAAATGTGCCAACAACTGCGTCAGCAATCCCACAACCTGGTCATCACGACCTAGAGCTACAGCAGCACCCACACCAGGGCCCACTGGAATTCCCCTGCCTCTACCGGCACCGACTAACACACTGGCACTACGCGACTGGGACTCTGACGTGGTCGCTACACTCTGAGATATACTCTGCGCCGCGCTCTCTGCTGACTCAGCAACTAGTCCACGACCATGGCCCCGGTCCCCATGGCCACCAACTCTGCCACTATGGGCTACTGCTATGCCCCCACGGGCACCAGCTCTGCCACGACCTCTACCTCTGGTATCCATCTCACTACAACACAGATCAATAGATAAGCACTCCAGAAGTCACAATCAAAACACAAACAAAACTCGCCACATAATCTCATTGAAGGCCGGAGAGGATGATTTCTAAGACTAAAATTTGACTAAACACAAATAATCAATTTAAACGCATAGTCTCAGTTCATCCAAACCTAACAGTCCTAAAACCGTATAGGCTCTGATACCAAAATGTAAAACCCAGTTTTTTTTTATTATTAATCAATTATACTGTGGAATAAACTCATCAACCAATAATCCAATAATAAGATAATAATAAATCAAATGTGCCAATAATCACTAACAATTATTCAATGCATTTCTAGCAACCTTACCGGGTTCACTAGAAGCTTAGCATAACAGAAAAGAAACGAAAGACATTCCTAATCATCCTCTCCCTAAAGCCATGATTCCGCGATTATACTTTTTCCTTTCCGCTACCTGCAACACAATTGGGAAAAATGAGTTGCATAAGTATTTAATAAATACTTAGTGAGACGGTCCTCCCGTATACAGGCTAAGTACGAATAACCGAACAACAATTAACAATTAATTTAAAATATTTAACTCATAAATCACAGGGTGTCGATCGACGCTGATTTTACCTTGGTGTCGATCGATACACGACAAGGTGTCGATCGACACTAGGTTTCTTCTCCGAAACCGAAATGCACAAAACACACAATCACACGATTTCAACTCAATCATCACACGAAATCAAAACACATAACGCCCAGAAATTCCATTCTTAAATATCTAAATTTGTTGCTAATCGCTATTCGATAATCCGAGCCTACGGTCACGCACTCACCTCGAAAATTCGACGAAGGAATGAATGACGAAGAACGAGCGAACGGACAGCGATGAACAATGACGAACAGCGGATTCCTTCACTGGAAATCACCGAGAAACGCCAACCACAATGAACCACACACAACAGAGCTCTAAGGGAGGGGAAAAACACGAAGAACGACTCACGAACTTGATCGAAAACTCTGAAGGCTCGCCACTCTCTCCCTCACAAGATTTTTCTCCTTAATCTCCTTGAAAAATGCGGCCATCATTCTGATAGAGGGTTTAAAAACCCGAGCCCTAGGCTTTCCTAAACCGGCTCGCCAAATCGGACGATTTAACTCCAATCTGAACCGCAATTAAAACATGGTGTCGATCGACACCCTCTCCAAATTCTTAAAATTCGGTTTCGGGATGTTACAAAGGCGCCTTTACTTGTAGTTGTGTTTTTCTTTTAATTTTAATAATATATTCCGGGAGATCTTTTTTTGTCTTCCGGTTCCCGACCAAAAGCATTTTTGTGTTAGAACAAATATTTACTGATTTTCTTTTTATG
Organism: Draba incana; assembly: GCA_963576765.1. Classification (NCBI taxonomy): domain Eukaryota; kingdom Viridiplantae; phylum Streptophyta; class Magnoliopsida; order Brassicales; family Brassicaceae; genus Draba; species Draba incana. The sequence continues at coordinate 17,430,813 of OY755209.1, read as the reverse complement.
TTGTAGACTATTGATGGTTAGCTGTTATTTTTATCATTATCAAATATTTGAAAAATTGGCACTGTTAATTGTTTTGTACTTTAAAATAACACTGAAATACCACGAAACTTTATTCCTCTGAAAATCATTAAAAGAAAATTGATTTACAAATGTTTTGTACTTTAAATTTTTGAATTTGGATTAACAACTACAAAATTAGGGTATAGTTTTAGGGGGGGGGGGGGGGGGGGAGTTGGGGTTTGAGAGTTTATGGTTTAGTTTAAAAGTTAAAGATGAATTAATGTTTCAGATTTTTTTTGTAGTATTAATATGTATATATTATCTGGTATTTGAAGCAATTAGCTGATATTTTTAGATTTATCAAGTCAAAAATAATTTACATACGCTAATCTACCTATGCTAAGCTATATAATCTTTTATGCAGCCTACTAGATTTGTTGTAGCTTGCAATAGCGCATGTTGTGTAACCGAAGGTTATCGGCAAGATCTTGTCCAATATCAACAGTGACTTGTAGTTTTAAATTCTCATAGGCAACTACCTAATTATCGGTTTCTTGGTGTATATTCACCAAGTTAACTCTTTTTATTATTAATTTATGTTAGTTTACTATACAAGACCAAACAATAACTCTCTATAAGGCAAATAGTTTAGGTTTTAGGGTATACATGTGTGACTCCCTAAAAAGTGTCACAAAATAGTTAGTAATTGTGATACCTTTTCAACTACTTTGTAACAATTATATTGTGTGACTAAGAATACAACAAAAGAGAAGAGACAACTTATTTATTTTAACTTTGTACATAGATTTGTACTTCTTACACAATATACATCACGCTCATTCATAAAATGTATTATTTTTGTAATTACGTATTTACTTTTAGCACAAGAAAGAAAAACCAAAAGAGTTCATATTATAATGTTTTAATTGATTAGACACTATATTTAACAGACTTGGAAATTTGGATTAATTCTCTCAATGACTTAAAACCTTCCTAAAACAGTAGTGAACTTTGAATTATCACCATAGAATTTGTCACGGCTTTGTCGAGGCTTGGATAAAGCTGAATTTTTCGCGCATATCGGACCAGTTTATCTGGATGTGGTGCTTGGACAAGCAAATCAATCCAAATCATGGTGAAACTTTACAGAAATCTTTAGGACACATAAATCTAATTCTCAGTGGTAGGAAAACCCATTTGAGTTTGACAAGCATAAGGAAATGTGATGACAAATTTGTAGAAGTCAATCTGTCCAAGAGAAGAGAAAAGAGGAAGAGTTTTTAATCTGCATTAAAAAATTTAGTTAGAAATATGTGTTCTTTCATGCTAAGTCTAGGAACGAAATGTTTGATTGGGGTTGGTCTTATTTGTTAAGTCTAGAAATGGAACGTTTGATGTTTGTTGTTTGTTTTGTGTAGTTAGACTATGTTTACTGGTGAGCTTATTAGGGCCTCTAAAGCCCAAAAATAATTGAAAAATCAATTAGAAAATTAAAATGGGCTTGAGCCGACTCTGCTGGTAGAGATTTCTTATACTGTCTCAACAGATAGGTATTGGCTTATGAGTGGATGATTATTTTTGGCTTTGGGGGAAATCCACAATTAAAAAAAAAATCATTTGATAAAATGTTGTTTTTATGGTATTGACGGGAAACATCGCCATATGCTCAATGGAGCCAGCAATCGAACCTGCAATCATGAATTGCCAGAATTTTAGACCATCGTGAGCGATTTCCCGTCGAAGTTCTGATGTTTGAGTGACCGGTTGGAGATCTGGGTCTTGGAATTTTGTTACAGTCGTAGCCTCCGTAGCCATGGCCGTAGATCGGGAGGAGCTGGAGATTTATGTACAGTTGCAAAGATATTATTATCCGAATTGATTAGGTTGCTTGTGTTTAGTTAATGCGAATATTGATATTTTGCTCAATTCAAGTTATTATATTCCAAATTTTTGGGTTTTGGTTATGGCTTTGTGGTTTTTATTGTTGTTGTTGATTGCATTTGAATTCGATTATATAATACCTGGATTGAATTTGTTTAGTTGAAGTTACCATAGTCTATGTATCAAATTCTAATTATGGTTTTGTATGTTACTTTTTTTTCATTTATGTTAAGTAAATTGGAGTTTTATGTGGTGAATGTTAATATGATGATTGATGAGTGTGTTTGTTATGACAGAGACAATGCAAAATTTTGTTCATGTGGTGGTGATAGGCAAGTTTATTACTGGTATGTATCAACGAGACGAGTAATCCGTAAATTCCATGGTCATGATGGAGAGGTTAATATCTTTAAGACTTTGAATTAGTATAGCTTAGTATTGCATATATAATCAACGTTTGGTAGTTGATTTGGTCCTTTATTGTTCGATTCCATGTATGTTCGTCATATTTGGTAGCTTTGGTTTCTCAAACTTGGAAACTTTTTCGCTGGGTTTTTGTTTCGAATCGATTTGATGTTTTCTCCTGAGTAATTCTAGCTAAGATTTGTTCGGGCTAGTTGGTAATTATTTCAGTTTTGTAATTATTTCAGTTTTGGTCACTTCCAAACTGACTGTCCCATTGTGAAACATCGTGAGTTGAAGTGCTTTGGATGCAAGAGCTTAGGACATACTGAACATGAGTGTACTACTGATCCAAAGCACAAGAAAGAAAGATCAAGGATGGCTGATGGTGAATCAGAAGAAGCAAGCGATGATGAAGCCATGCAGAACAACTTTGTCACTTTTGTTGGGATAGTTGAAGTGGATGAGAGGCTGTCAGAGTCAGAATCAGAAGAAGAACCTGATGATGAGCTTATATAAAGCTATAGAGACATTCGAGATACTCTCATTAGTCTCAACCTTGAAACTGCTTGTGTTATCAAGGAAAAGCAGCGTCCAGAGGAGCTGGTACAAAGAAGTTTGAGACTAATGAAAGAGAAACTTGTTCTAGCAACCAAAGCTGCAAGACTGGAAAAGAAGCTGTAAGATAAACGGGAAGTATCAGCTCAGCTTCAGGCTCAGTTGGACCTTTAGTACAAGAAGATTCACATGTTCGCTTGTACAAAGCAACTTGATTAGATTCTGTCATATGATCGTACAGAGAAGACACATAGAGGTCTGGGTTGAAGGAATGATTCAGAGACTAGATATGTTAAGTTTGTATCAGCAGGATACACTGGTTAATCAGAGCCCAAAACTGTTAATGGTATAGTACAGAAAAAGAATGTTATTTTCGTGAAAGAATTGGTCACATCAGAAGGTATTGTTACAAGTTTTGGGAGAGAGTGAGACGTCTGAGACAGCAAGGGAAGTACACGTAGAATCATTGTTGAAATCAGATTTGGGTCAAGAAATCGGATCTACATTTCACTGGTATAAGGTGTGCATTAGTCAGCTCAGGTAGAACACAACATTCTTTCTTCAGAATATTCCCCTGGTACTTTGATAGCGGTAGTTCAAGACATATGACGGGTACTTTGGACAACCTTCAGAATATTCAGAAGGTGAAAGGAGGAAAGGTCACGTTTGGAGATGGAAATTGTGGTGCGATTAAAGTGAAAGGAAACACCGGTGAGACAGAACTACCACAGCTAACAAACGTGTACCTTGACAATTGTTGAAAGCCAACTTGATCAGTAAGAGTCAACTATGTGACGAACGTCTAACCGTTGTCTTTACGAGTGTTTATTGCAAGACGATTGACAAAGATGCCTTTACAATGTTGAATGGAGTTCGTTCTGGCATCAGTTGCTACATGTAGAAAGAAAAGATCAACTGGTAAAGTTCACAAGACAATTAACCTCCCATGTCACAATCAGGCCATCACTCGGACTGTACTATAGAAGCTCTTGGTGCAGAGACAGATAATGGGACTGACACACAAGAGCAAACAGAAGCAGCTGATCTATCTTGTACAGATAAACACATTGAGTCTTATCCACAGAGTGTTCCACAGGAAGTGCATTGGAAGCATTCACCATCCTATGTCATTGGGGATGCAAATAGGGTGCGAAAAATAAGAAGAGTCATGAAGGATTACTATGAGATGCACCATGGAACAAAGAAGAAGGATGTAAGTGAGATAGTTTAGTGTGCCTGCCTTATATCAGTGCTCGAACCAAGGACACATGTCCAAGCACTTGAAGACGAGTTCTAGATAGTTGCATGGAATAGGAACCGGAACAGTTCAAAAGGAACGATGTTTGGGAATGTGTACCATAACCTACAGCAGTCAACATAGTTGGTACTAAGTGGATCTTTAAGAACAAGATTGATGGAAGTGATGTTGTCATCTGCATAAAGGCAAGGTTGGTTGCTCAAGGATACTCTCAAATCGAAGGAGTAGATTTTGAGGAGACATTCGCACTTGTAGCAAGACTGGAATCCATTCGATTGTTTCTTAGAATGGGTGAATTTCAAGGTGTACAAGAATGGATGTCAAGAGTGCTTTCTTAAATGACATCTTGCAAGAAGAGGTGTATGTTGAGAAACTTATAGGTTTTGAAGACCCGGATAATCCTGAGTATGTGTACAAGCTAAGGAAAGCATTGTATGGAATGAAACAGGCTCAAAGAGCGTGGTACGAGAGACTTACGGGATTTTTGATAGAGAACGACTACGAGATGGACTCTGGAACACTGTTGGTTCACTGCGACAATAAGAGTGCTATAAGTATCTCGAAGAATCCAATACAACACTCAAGGATAAAGCACATCGACATTCGACACCACCTTTTCCGCGACCTAGTGGTAGAGAAACAGGTAGTGGTTGAACACATTATCACTTTTTTACAACTAGCTGATTTATTCACAAAACCTCTGGACTTTAATTATTTTGTCATATTAAGAAATTCAATTGGTATTTGTGGAATTTGAAGTGTTTTTCGAGTATGCAGAACTGACACTCAGGATATGTATACGTTTGGATTTCGTTTGGAGTCAGAAACGCTAGTGAGAAAGAGCTACCCATCATGTCGTCTTGTCTTGTCGTCGGCACAGGCTTCACCGAGCAAAATTAACTTCAAAACCATGGTACGGGTTGTATTACTTTTGGTCAGGCAGTCTGTACTAGAAACTCAATAGAATAAACATCAACAAAATGAAAGTGGTACAAGCTGTATTTCTTTTGCTCATGCACTCTTGTACCAGAAATTTGCATTATGCTTAAAACATGTAAGTGGGTTTCTATGACGGTTCATGCTACATTTCTTTTGCTGAGACAGTCTGGTACTTGAGGATTCGATGATCATCTACTCTTTCGGGTGAACAGAGGTTGAAAACTGACTCAAGGGGAGATAAAGACATGATGGTGTGAAAGCTTATCACTTGAGTCACTGATGGCCAGATGTTGTAATCCGTACAAGCGGAAAATGTGTTTATGGGTCTCGTACAGTGTTGGTTCATACAACACAATAATGGTGAAAAAGGTATGATTTCAATTTGAACAAAATGTTTTTCAAGGGCCAGTTGTTAATGATTGAAATGTGGGCACCATTTTCTGATAATTCCCATTTGATTTTGGGTCAATGTGGTTGTGGTTGAGCTAAATTCCAAGAACTGTACTACTGATGGGTGTGTGTGTTTAGAAATATGTGCAATGAATCAGGGTGTTTCGTTTGTTTATGGCTCTGTATTACAGTAAATTGGTCCAGAGAAGAGAAGAATTCTTTTAAGTGTTGTTGATTTCATCTATTACATTTACTTTTTATGGGCTTCGGTGTAACATTTCAATGAGAATCATTTGGTAATCTCCATGGATCTTCCAAGGGTGAGCTTTGAGCCCACTAAGTGAATCGGTCTTTTGCAATGTGGGATAGTCTCTACTAGTGGTACTGACCAAGCTGAGGAAGCTGAAGAACGAGAACTTGAAGCAGCTTCAGTTCATGAGCGAACATCAAGCAAAAAGATTATAGGAGATGGTATGAGACATGCAAGCTAAACGACATGAAGATTCGTTCAACTGTCATACCACATGAACCAAAGGGCCGGGTTACAATAAAAGGTCATGTCACTATTTCCTATGTACTTAATATATATGTCTTTAATTGTTTGCTCACAAGCTGGGGGAGAAATAGAAATGTCTTGATTTGTGGGGGACTAGATTTCTTGATTTGTGGGGGAGTATGACTCGATCATGGTTCTTTATGCTATTGATCTTGATTAGAGATTTGGTCACTAGTGATAGGATTATGGGGGGAGTTAGGAGATGATGTTATAATGTTGAATGGTTGATCTTGAGAACTCTATAACTCTGTAGCTCCAAGTAATATACATTCTTGTTTAGAATCTTATTTGTGGCTGGCTACTTGTGTTGTTATGTGTTTCAGGTGCTTGTGCTTGTGAGACACACAAAGCTAAAAAGGGGGAGATTGAAGATGCAAGACCAGAAGGAGTTGATGTACGAGCAAAAATGGCATAAAGGAGTTGGGCCGAATGAGTTTGGGATTTATCATAATTGAAAGTATTCATGCCGACTGAAACAAAGGTAATAGGATGCATAAGGTTTTCAATTAGGTTAGCAGATTGACGATGTAAGTCCTGTACCAGTCGTTGTACCAAAGGTAGTACAACCGGAGCTGAAGCAAGTACAAAAGACCTGGGCTTTATGGAGTTGTGGCCGTGGCCTAGGTTAAGACATGGAGCCGTCATGAAGTACAGCTGAGTGGCGGCCAAGGATCTTTGAGTGAAGAAAAAGGAAACGAAAATATCCAAGAAAGGTTTATGGAAGATTTGGAAGATTTAGAAAAATACAAGATCTTACCAAATTTGGGAATATTTCTATAGGTAAATAAAGGGAGTTGGTTGCGGTTTGTGCAGTTAACACAATAGAGAAGATCATAGTCTTTAGCAAAGGGGATTTAGGGTTGTTCATTAAAGAAGATCTTAATCAAAGGACCTTAAGGGTAGTGAGAGGTTCATAGATCATGTGTTAATCTTTGAATAGTAAGGCTAGGATTGAAAAGAACGGTGAGTGACGTGTAAGTTAACTTATCATATCAATCTAGTGAAGTTTTGAGAAGAAAAACCCTTGTGTATTGTGTTCCGGATCTGTAGCAGGGTCTGTACCAGTATCTAATAGATCTTCAAACTTGATTCAATCACACTCTTTGAACAAATCTTCTTGCTTGATGTTTCTCTGAAATTTTTTGATTCCTCTAATTACACAATTGAATGTTTGTTGTTCTTGTCGATTTGCTTAGTTTTTCATTAGAATTTTCTTACAGACCTATTTCCTGGATTGTGGCTAGTAGAAGAAGTAACGAAAGGATCTTACGACGATTCTGAGTCTGCAGAAACATGAAAAAGGTTATTTTAGTTTCTCATTTGGGATCATCTTCTTCTTCTTATATCCAAGAAATGTAAGTTTGTTATTTCATTGTAAAAAGGAAGGAAAATGTTGCAATGTGCCCAGTTTAGTGAATGAAACCTTTTTACTTTGGTGTCTTAAATTTTCTTCTTTTTGTTGTAAAGGAGAGACAACTGGGGTTTTTTCATTACCTAAGCTAATTGCAATCTCAATGGCAATGGAATATCCAGATATTTTTTCTTTGTTATCAAATAGTGCAGATCTCTGCAACTTTCTTACATCTTTTGTTCCTTATTTAGTATTGTTCTTGCATTTCATTAGCTGCCCAAGAGTAACTTAAATTGCTATCTTCGTAAATAATATTTGAAAAATCTGAATGTTTGTGTTTGTGTTTGAAAAATCTGAATGTTTTTTTTCTTTAAAACCCTAGTAGAGTCTCACCACTGGACACAAAATATTACCACGCTCTAACTGAGTCTTAAACATTAAATTATTATTAAAATTAACACTAAAATATGCTTTATGAGACTATAAAAGTCTCACCAATGTGCATGCTCTTAGTAATTGCAACAACTTAACCCGTTTTTTTTTGGATCTGAATTAAATATTTAATTCTCAATCTCAATTAAACCAAATAAAATCCTTCAAAACCAGCGAAACTCATAAACCAATTAAACCAGATATTAAACCAAAAATTCTTAAACGAATACAATTATTCAATTTCAATCCACAAGATAACACAATTTATTCCAAACAACAATTCCAAGAACACCAGCAACCTAAACTACCTCAGTCATCATTGCCATGATTCCATGATCATATTTTTTCTTTACCTGCATCACATGGAAAAACGAAATGCGTGAGTATTATCACAAATACCCAATGAGACGGTCATTACATCTACTAGCTATACACACAAACCATATAAAATGCAATGACAACACTGTAACGCCCCCACCGACCCTCCCATGGCCTCACCGTCCACTCTCAAGCCCGTGGACGCACCATGTCCGACGGTCGGTAAGTTAGTTCGGGAGACTTGGAAGTCTTGTTTACTGACCCTGCAAATCACCATGCAATATTTCCTTGTTTTTTGTCCTCACTCATACGATACTGGAAATGACATCCCAGTAGGTCACCCATCATAAGATTGCTCAAGCTCAAGTACGATTAACTCTGGATTTCTCTCAAGACCTGTGACCGAAAAGATAAATGCATTTTGGTGATATAGGTAGCCAAATCAATTCTTTTAATCCTCTCCGCATATACCACATATGCCTGAAATCGGGGTGTCACAAACACAAAACAAGTAAATACAACAAACCAAAAGCATTAAACAATAAATCAATGCTGGTGTCGATCGACAATTAGTTGAGTCTTAGAGTCCATTTGAAGTTTTCTTGCATTGCATTGCATATTTTGTACATTATCAGGTACTAATGAAGTCTAGGAACTATGATGGTTCTTGCGGTGAAAGAATATCGAGAAAAGACGAAGAAACGGAGCAAGGAATCATTTTGCCAGCTATTAACGACCACTTTTGGTGCACGGGTCGGTCGGTCGGCAAGGTCGGTTTGGTTCGTCCAAAATATGGATTTTGACCTGGGTTTGTCGGGTTGACCCGGATACACTTCCTTTCTCTAAAATACTTGTATCTTCACAAGATTAACCCTAGGCAAGTTTGAATAGACTAAGTTTCTCTGTAAGATTATGATTTTGATTGAAAAACCTACTCACTTCATGTTTTAAAGTTTGAATCTTTCTCAATCTATTAAAGTTTCTTAATCTTTTGCATATCTTTTTAATCATGTTTAATTTATATTTTGCTCTTGGTTTGTTGGTCTTTATTGCAATGTGTGCGTAGTTTCATTTATGGATTATGGATTGAGTAGATTATAGTAAATTGAAGTTGGGTTTTGGTGTTTTAAGCTTATATATTTGATAATTTATCATATGAAATGGAATTAAAGCTAGGATTAACTTGATCACTTAGTTTCTAGAACATTGTCTTTTCACGCCCGGAAGGTGTTTGTGAAAATGTCTAGGAGAGTTTCATATGTGTAATTTGAAACTTAGCCAATGGAAGTTGATGTTTAAGGTTAATTATGAGTTTATAGACTTGAGATTATTGCTTTTAAATAGATTAATTTCCAAAACGGAAGTTGGTGTAATTAAGAGATTTAAGAACGAATTAGTACCATGGAAGTGGATTAATCTTCAATTAGTGATCTTTACTCTAGATTAGTGCTTGATTTAGCACTCCGCCATCGCCCAATGGATAGTTTACTCGAATCAATTGCCTTAAACTATGATCTTTAGCTATTTATATTGATTTCGATTTGGATTAGTTCTTACTAGTATTTGCTATCGCTAGCCGTTTCGATTTAGCTTGTTTTGCTTTCATCTATTGCATTTACTTTTTACTTCTTAGTTTATCATTTAGAGTTTTACTCTTGCATATCATCTTGAATTTGGTAATTAGGATCAGATAAAAAAACCCCAAAAACATTACAGATTTAGATTTTTGAGTTCTTTGCATTCTTTTTGTCTCATCATCATTCCTTGTGGATTCGATCCTCAATATACTACACCGTAATTGCATGCACTTGTGGTTAGTTATTGAGGTTTAAAACCGATTAGGTCAATTAGACCCCATCAACTGTTTGGCGCTGTTGCCGGGGAATTTTGCATTAGGCATTAGGATTTGAGACCTTTTAAAGTCTATATCACCTATTATCTATATTTTTTGTTTGTTTGTTTGCATTTTTCTCTTTGGATTTGTAGGTACCAATTTGCAAAACCACGGAGAGAAGGATTATACATTATGATGAGCCAACAATCGATGGGACCGAGTATGCCGTCCACCACCGAGTGAAAATGCCAATTGGGAGATAAACCAGAGTTGATTAGCATGGTAATTGCTCGGAGGTTCTTAGGGTTACCACATGAGCATCCCATTGATGATCTAGATACTTTTATAGGTCGTGCTTTACGGTTAAGAGATATGGAGTTTTCGATAACGCAATCAAGATGGGAAAAGAGTGTCAAAACCTCTTCAATAACTACTTGGGATGAGTGTAAGAAGTTCTTCTCTACTCGAAGGACCGCTAAATTTCGAAGGGATATCTTTTGATTTAAGCAAGGAGTCGGAGAGAGTTTTTATCAATCATGGGGACGTCTGAAAGGATATACATGAGCGTTTCCGCACCACGGAATTCCAATGGAAGCGATACTTTTCATTTTTAATCAAGGACTATGTGAGAAGTACTACACCGTTTTAAACACGGCGAGCAATGGAAACTCTTCCACCTTGTTAACCAAGCAAAGAGAGCAACTCATAGAGAACCTATCTCAAAGTGAAGGACGATATTGTGGAGACCAAGATGTGGATCAAAGGGAATCTTGAGAGAGAAAGGTATGAAAGAATTAGAAAAAAAGTTGCATTGGTTCATTGAGATGAATTTTACAAATAAGAGAAGGATGGATAATATGGAAACAAGCAAACTTTTTTATATTAAAACAATTAATCTGAATTAATAATCTCATAATTATTAATTCTCAACGATTAATTTCAACGATCAGCCAACCAAAACCAGCGGAAATCCAATAACTCAACTCAAAACAATAATTCCATAAAACAATAAACCAATACCACAATCAATTTCAAATTCCAATTCAATAACACAAACCAAGTGATTCTAGCAACCTAACACCAGGTCCTACTAAATAAATTAATCACTTAACATCCCTAATCATCCTCTTCCTACGCCATGATTCCGCGATCACACATTCTTTTTACCTGCAACACATGGAAAAATGAGTTGTGTGAAGATTATCATAAATTCTAAGTGAGACGGTTATACCATCTACGATGTATCCCTCAGGCTTAATAAGTTATCTTAACACCAGGCATCACACAACAACCACAAATAGCAATTACGATTCACCAAATAAATCAACGTAACACATCACATCAAATGCTCATGTCGACACAACTCAACAGTTAGTGTCGAGCGACATAGCAAGTGTCAATGGACACAGCTCAATTGTTCGGGTCGATCGACAGCACCTGTGTCGATCGACACGACCACACAGTTCATGAGAAACATGCCTCTCCTCATGGCTCGAATCTGATGAACTCGAGTTGCTTCCGTGCATAAAAACATGCAAAAATCACAACAACATATCCACATTATCACAGTAATCAACACAATTTAAATAGTTCCCACAACAATAAACGAAAACGTATCTCAATCAACCAATATCGCCTAGAAATCATGGTAATGCACTCACCTAAGCCTAGAAGGATTGATTTCGGATTGATCAATGAGAACCCATCCTAATCAGGCCCTCAACAACCCAAAGCTCTCTGATCTGAGACGTTCCCTCGAAGCGCTCGATGAACAATGACTCAACAACGATCTACCGCGTCTAAAACCTCGAACAATCTTCTAGTATCACCCAAAATTCTCTCTCTTCTCTCAAGAACAAAGATTCTCTCTCAACCTCACTATTTTTTTACTTAGAAAACCAAAACTCAACCACCACAAGGTCTGCATGAGTTTATATACGAAGCCCTAGAGTTAACACCCTTAAACCAAACCAGAAATCGCGATTAAAACATAATCCGGTTTTCCCACATTTGGTCGTGTCGAGCGACATACCCCCTTGTCAATCGACGCGACCAAAATCCCCAAACTGGACTGCAAACATTTGGCCGTGTCGATCGACAGACCCCTGTCAATCGACGTTACCAAAATCCCTAAACAGGATTATTGGTTCGCGGGTATTACAATTCTCCCCCACTAACAATGGATTCGACCTCGAATCTCGTAAAAACCGTTAACCAAAGACCAAGCTCATGACCCATCATCCAGCACCACTCAAGATCAACACCATCATCCCAAAGGCTCTAATCCAGTCTCATGCTTATGACTACATTTCCAAACATTTATTATTCTTAACTCATTATAACACCCCTCTCAATCACAAGAACACCATTCTTAGAGTAATCGGCAACCAGGGACCACTGTCCCAACTCATACTGGAAACACCATCTTCATCAGTATACAAGAGAACATCATCCCCAAAAGTATAAAGGAGAACATCATCTCCAAAAATAATTAAGCAAGAGAAGATCATCTCCAATAATAAGTTATCGGGGGACACCACGCCCCTAGAATAATAAATTCATAAACGTTCATAAACATCTACCGACTAAATCTACATCTTGTGGTTTAACCACGATATTCCGTATCCGGAATACCAACACAAACATGACCAACCACTAGTCAACTCCATATCACAACATATAAGGTGAACCACTCAACTTTTAATAATACCGAAAAGAAATACGAAAACTCCATCTTATATATCTTCAAAATGTATAACTCATTACAGTATAAACGAAAAATACATAAACCAAAAGACAAAATAACACCACGCTAAAACATCCAAAACTGGAACCACAAGGAAAAGTATAGCTCAAACAGCGACCAGCTTGTCGAACCACTTCATGAACTATAACTTCACCTTTGCCTCTGACTCCCAATTCTCTTCCTCAATACCGACATAGTCCCACAAGACTCTCAGCAACGGTATCTTCTTTCGATACAGAACCTTTACGATCCTCTCGAGAATCCTCACAGGTCAGCCACTACAGACAAATCAAGCTGAATATTCTCTGGAATCTTAGCCACCAACTCCTCTGAAGTATGCAGGCACTTCCTCAACATCGATACATGCAATACCTTATGAAATACCTTCATAATCGTAGGTAACTCCAATCGGTACACCACCACTCCAACTCGCTCCACCACTGGGAACAAACCCATAAATCTCGGACTCAGCTTGTTCTCTGAAATCGATCTGTTAGGACCTCGCAACATGGCCATCTTGAGGTACAGTCTATCTTTGACCGCGAGCATCAACCCTCTCCTTCTCCTATCAGCATAACTCCTCTGTCAATCCTGAGCCTCCTTCATGTTCAGCTTTTGAACAAAACTGGCACAAAAAATGCACCTCTCCCCTACTTGGGTCCAGCATAAAGGTGTCCTACACGGCCTCCCATACAACGCCTCATAAGGAGCCATCCTTATACTCGCATGAAAGCTATTATTATACATAAACTTAGCTAGCCATAAGTGATCCACCCGATTCCATGACACACATCCTTAGCAAATCCTCCATCAGTCTGCGGATGATAAGCAGCACTCATATGCACCTTAAAGCCCATCTCTGCATGAAAGGCTCTCCAAAAATTTGAAGTGAACTTGGGATCCCGATCTGACACAATACTGGTTGGCACCCCATGCAACCTCACAATCTCCTTCACATATTTCTTAGCTAAAACCGTAGCTCCATCGGGTTTTTTAGTAGCAAGAAAATGTGCCAACTTAGTCAGACAGTCCACTATCACCCAGATAGGATCCACAGGGGAATGACCATCCCCTAGAGAGAACTGTCGTCTCTCAGTACCTATACTGAAAAACCACCATCCCTGATATCTCTAGGGGATGGTCATTCCCCTGTGTACTTATTTAGGACGGTGGTTTCTTGTATAAGTACTAAGAGACGGTGGTTCCTAGAACCACCGTCTCCAAAATAATGAGTTACACGGGGATATCAGGGCTCCTAGAGTAATAAATTCTAAATGTCTATAAACATAACCGATTAGAACTGCCTATAGCTTCGCAAAACTATCCTCGTACCCATGGGACCATACTAATGGGACATCCTTCCCGGTCTACTTCGTCATAGCTTACGCCATACTCGCAAATCCCTTGACGACTCCTCTTGCAATATCCAACCAACCCAATAAACTCCTGATCTCGGTGGTATTACTCGGTCTAGGCCATCTATTATAGCCTCTATCTTTGGCAGATTCACCGACACTCCCTCTACAGATACAAAATGCCCAAGAAAGTCTATATCTCGCTACCAAAACTAACACTTGCTCAACTTAGCAAACAGTTTCTACTTCCGAAGCTTCTCCATAACCAACCTCAAATGAACCTCGTGCTCCTCAAGACCCCTTGAATACACCAACATCAATGCAGATGATCACAAAAACATTCAGATACTCCTAAACACGTTGTTCCTCCAATGCATGAAAGCTGCTGATGCATTCGTCAACCCACACAACATCACTACAATCTCAAAGTGGCTGTAACTCGCCCAAAAGGTTTCCTTACGAATGTATACCTAATCAATCAGAAATTGATGGTATCTCGATGCCAATTCTATCTTAAAAAATCAAGTAACACCCCTCAATTGATCAAATAACTCATCAATCCTCGCGAGAGGGTACTTATTATTCACTGTGACTCGGTTAAGTCCCCGGTAATCGATACATAACTAGAAACTCTCATCTTTCTTCTTCACAAACAACACAGGTGCTCCCCACAGTGAAGTACTCGGTCGAGTAAATCCCTTACTCGCCAAATTCTCTAACTGCTTCTTTAGTTTTGCCAACTCTGTTGAAGCCATCCTGTAAGGTGCCTTAGATATAGGCGTTGTCGTGAAAGGATCAGATCGAGAGAGAGAGGTAATCCCTTCAGCGACCAAAAGATATCCTCGAAGTCCCAAACAACCCAGGTATCACTCACTGTAACCTCACCAACACATTTTGGCATCACGAATGTCACCAGAACTGCCTCGCAACCTCGCTTAATCAACTACTCTGCCTGAACTGAAGTCGGTCTCATACCCTGAAACACCAACCTCTCTCCCTCGCACTCGAACACAACTTCGCCGTGATAACAATCTAGATGGACTTTGTAAAGAACCAGCCAATCCATCCGCGGATTGCCATGATACATCTCCACCGGACGAATCCCAAAGACACCACAACCCAAAGATATAAAAAAAATATTGATCTTATAAATTTCAAATTGTAATAATAGTTTCAACACCAAACGAAAATACAAAAATCCAAAACCATAATAGCTAAAGCTAAAACTCTAAAACATGAAAAGAAAAGGATCATAACTCAATCCTCGAAATGCTCTCTCAGATCCTCCTCGAACGATGCCGCAGCCTCAACCAACTCTGCCCTCGAGGCGTACTTAGACGCTTTGCACGCCCTCCTCAATCCCAACTTCATACCACCCAAGAACCTGTCCACCTACGCCTGCTCAAACTCCATGCTTCTACCCGCATAAACAATGACCCTGCCAAACTCAGCATCGTACTCGCGTACCAACGGGTCTCCTTGAACCAGCTCAAAGAACTGCGTCTCCAACCGATCATCTGCCTCTTGAGAAAAATACCTTGCATTAAACTCAACCAAGAATTCTTCCCAAGTTCAAACTGTCCGCCTACTCTAGCCTCAACACCTCTCCACCAGAGATATGCATTGCCATCCAAGAAATATACTGTCATATCCACCTAGTACTCATCAGGACACCTAATAGAGCAAAATTCTATGCTCCCCCCTCAACCTCCACTCATAAGCTACCTCGAGTCCCCCTCTGCCCGAGAAAGACAAAGAATCAATGTTCACCATCTGGTATCATGGCAATCCGGGGATGGATTGCCCGACAAAGACAAAAAAATCAAGGCTAACATCTTCGCCAAACAATCATCTAGACCCTTGGATCCACCTGCAGCACCCCCCCACACCTGGGCATCCTGCAGCATCCCCATCTTCACCGGCACCACCACCGGCACCGGCAGTACTAACAATCACAGTGACACTGCCCACTGATCCCTCCTGATACATTAGTGAATCAGCCACCAACTCTGGCGACTCACTCTGAGCCATCCACTCGAATAGCTCACTCACACGCCCTTGATAACGACCTCGGACACCACGGCCATAGACTCTACCTTTACCTCGACCTCGACCTCCCGGAACTTTAACCATTACACCCTACACTTCTCAAAAGCACAACTATGATACTATAATTCACAACACAAGTCAAATAATCACTTACCACGGAATCTCTTTAAATGCCCAAAGAGGATGATCTAAGACTCATAAATTGACTAACTACACCCAATCAATTTAAACACATAGTCTTTGATCACACAATCTAACGTCCAAAAACCGTAAAGGTTTTGATACCAAAATGACCAAACTTTTTTTAAAAATAATTAATCCGAATTAATAATCCCATAATTATTAATTCTCAACGATTAATTTCAACGATCAGCCAAAACCAGCAGAAATCCAATAACTCAACTCAAAACAATAATTTCATAAAACAAAATATCAATATCACTATCAATGCCACAATCAATTCTAAATTCCAATTCAATAACACAAACCAAGTGATTCTAGCAACGTAACACCAGGTCCTTCTAGATAAAATAATCAGTTAACATCCCTAATCATCCTCTTCCTACGCTATGATTCCGCGATCACACATTCCTTTTACCTGCAACACATGGAAAAACGAGTTCCGTGAGTATTATCATAAATACTCATTGAGACGATCATACCATCTACGACATATCACAAGGCTCAATAAGTTAATTCAATACCAGGCATCACACAACAACCACACATAGCAATTACCATTCACCAAACATATCAACATATTACATCACATAAGAGACTCGTGTCGACACTACTTAACAGCTAGTGTCGAGCGACACATCAAGTGTCGATCGGCTCAGCTCAACTATTCATGTTGATCGACACCACCTGTGTCGATCGACACAACACGACCTCATAGGTCATCGGAAACGAGCCTCTCCTCTCATGGCTCGAATCCGATGAACTCGAGTCGCTTCCCTCCACAAAAACAGACAAAAACCACAAAAAGATATCCACATTATCACAGTAATCAACACAATTTAACAAGTTCCCACAACGATACATGAAAATGTATCCGAATCAACCTATATCGCCTAGAATTCATGGTTACGCACTTACCTTAGCCTTGAACGATTGATTTCGGATTAATCAACGAGAACACACACGAATCAGGCCCTTAACGACCCAAAACTCTCTAATCTGAAACGTTCTCTCGAAGCACTCGATGAAAAATGACTCAACAACGATCTACCGTGTCTAAAACCTTGAACAATCTTCTAGAATCACCCAAAATTCTAACTTTTCTCTCAACAACAAATATTCTCTCCTAACCACACTATTTTCTGACTTAGAAATCCGAAACTCGGCAACCAAAACGTCTGCACGAGCTTATATACAAGGCCCTAGGGTTAACACTCTTAAACCAAACCAGAAACCGCGATTAAAACATAATCTGGTTCTGTCCACATTTGGTCATGTCGAGCGACATATCCCTTGTCGATCAACGCGACTAAAATTCCTAAACTGGGCTGCACACATTTGGTCGTTTCGATCGACAGGTGTCGATCGATCCGACCAAAATCCCCAAATAAGATTTTTGGTTTGCGGGCGACAAGTATGAATGGGAATCATCAAAAGGTTTGGGAACTTATCATGGGGAAGATAATTTCTTGCAAGGAAGACCAAATCATCCCCAAAATCATTTCTATCAAGCTCCTAGCCACTATGAGTTTAGAGAACCACCTAGCTATGCACTGGTATTTCATCATACCTACCCAAACCGTCAACCTCAACAACCAACTTCACTTTCGTTATTTAATGAAGACATGATGAGAATGATATATCAAGTGATCGAGAACATAGGAAAAAGGACTTTGGCCATTCAAGAAGAGTTGAAAGGGCTTCCCGAGAAGACTGATAGAGTTTATGCGAGGGTCCAAGCTAGGTTGGATTCATTAGCCGTTAAAGAAGAACAATGTCATGCTACCCTAAGGAGTGGAAGAAATACCCACCACGAGAGAATCCATCAAACTAGGAAAAAGTGGATGAAACCGTTGTTTTGGAAATGGAGAAACCTTAGGAATTCATTGAGGAAGAGAAAGGACCAATCTTGGTTGATAAGAAAGATGTGAAAGATACTGGAAGAGAACAAAGAGAACTAAAAACAAAATCTGAAAATTCTCTTTAATTCTCGACAATTTACAATAAAGCATTATACATAGTTATATACAAAACCAAGAGACACAAGTAAAGAGTTGTGTCTCTTCATCTTTGTGACTCTATAACCAAACAATACAACTTAATCTAAAAGTCACAACTATTATTCACACCCTTTCAATTGACATACTCTCGTACTTATTTATTAAATTAAATACTTTACCAAACTCAATTATAAATTAACACTCCTCCTTAATTGGTCTAACTCCAAGCTTCTTTCTTAGTTTTTCAAGACAACATCAAATATGTCTTTTACTACCCCCAAACTTCATGTCGTCTTCATCTTTCCTCTTCACGTACAAGACTCCCTAGAATTTCATGCTCCTTTGAAATCAAAGTTGCACAATTATTCCACACCAAGTCTGAAGACTTTTATGTACAACATTTTCCTCAACCTTAGAACAATGTCTTCTTCATCCTTACTTATCAATCTCGTTGGTTGCGTGATGAAAATCTATTCTTCAAGTACACAGATATGAAACACCGACTTCAAGTTCGATTTTTTTTGAGACTTTGGAATTTTTGAGTTTCCTCTTACACGCAAGCCTTCTCCATGCCTCGTTCAAGTTTCTCGTGAGCTTGGCTCATATTTCCTTGATATCTCATGCGTGAACTTCTCTGTAACATCCCGAAACCAAAGTGTTGAATTTGGAAAAGGGTGTCGATCGACACCAGGTTTTAGTGTCGATCGACACCAAGTTATGAGATGGTTTCGGTTTGATTTTAATTTTCGTTCGGTTTGCCTCGGTTATGGGTGCGCAGCCCTAGGTCGTCCTTTTTAAATAGTGCTGCGATCCTGAGCCATTTTTCTGGAGAAAGAAAAGAGTTTGAGAGAAGAGAAAGAGAGAGAAAGAGTTTTGTGTGAGGAATTTGAGAGGGAGGAGAAGACAGATTCGTCTATCTCGGTAGAGAGGAGGAACGGTCGACCATATCTTGCCTGATCATTGTGCTTTTTGGTAAGTATGTTATTCTGTCTCTTAGCTATCTATAGGAAAAATCGGATCGTCGTTTGGATTTGTAGATATTGAGTTATTATCGTTTTCCCGTAAGTGGTCTGTGCAGTTTTGGGATTCGATCAGTCTCCTGAGATACCGTTGGAAAGCCTTTCCAGTCTAGTTTTCATATTGAGTTTCCGATTTATATTCGGAGGTAAGCCCTGATCTCTATGATCGTTTTAAGTCAGAGTGTTAATCTATTTTTGTGGAAATCTGATTTGGGTTTAGGGGAAACCCTAATTGTGAGACTTAGGTGTTAGAGGAGGCGTTCTTTGGTGTTGCGTGTGAGATCAGAGGCTGCGAGGATCTCGAGTCGCTGTTTTTGTGCTCTTAGCTTTGTCTTTCATCTCCTCGAGGTGAGTTCGCGACTATAGGTTTCTAGGCAATGACGGTTTCTTTGATGTTTTCTTGATGATTTGTGATGGATACTTGTGTGAATTGGGTTGTGATCATTGCTGTGTGATTATGGCTTATTTTTTGTATTGATCGTTTGCAAGTTCACGACTCGTATCGCCGGAATCGAGTTGTGAGAGGAGAAACTCGATTCTGGTCGTTACAGAGGCATGTCATCTGACACCAGGAGGGTGTCGCTCGACACGAGTGCTTGTAGCGTGTCTATCGATACTCTCGTGGTGTCGCTCGACACGAGCATTTGAGTCGTGTTGATCGACACTTTTCTGGTGTCGCTCGCCACGACCTGTTGTGGTTCCGAAATGTGTTTAAATTCAATGTTATGTATTTATGGAATTGTGTTATATATGTTGTTGAATGTATTATTGCATGAGTCTAAATGTTACGCCAGTAGATGGCATAACCGGCTCACTAAGTATTTATGAAATACTTACGCAACTCTTACTCCCATGTGTTGTAGGTAAAGGGAAACTATGATCACGGAATCATTGCAGTAGGAGGAGGATGATAGGAAGTTTAGGGTGATGTTTAGTTCGGTAAACCAAAGTGTTATGTTGCTAGATTTATGAGTTTGAATTGTTGAATCCTGAATTGAGTTACTTGGTTATTTGAATTAAATTATTTTGATGGATTTAAGTGATTTAATTGAGTTATTAATTTCCGCATTAGAATTGTTGGGTTTAAAAAAAATAAAAAAGCCTGGTTGTTTCATTCTCGACGTCTTCTTCGGTTATCTTTGTAACCAACACCGTATCGTGAATCTTCTCTATGTCTTCTTCGGTTATCATTGTAACTGATTCCCATCTTGCGTGAATCTTCTCGACGTCTTTTTCGGTTACCTAGGAATTCGGGTAAACGGTTCGGATTTGGGTTATATCTGATGGGTTTCAGGTAATCGGGTGTAGGGATTTTATACCCAATGAAAAACCGAAACATATTTGGTTCGGATTGGCTTGGTTTTTAAATTAATTACCCGAAAAAACTCTGTATTTATTCGGTTCGGTTTGGTTTCGGATATCTTTTACTTAAACTACAAAAAAAAAATCTGAAAATGTCCAATATATTCGGTTTTAATATTTATTTTTTAATAAAAAATGAAACAATTCACATAAATTGGTTTTCTTATAAACTAACTAAATAAATCTTAAAACTATCAGAAACAAAATTGTAAAATTTACCCATTTTATCCTACAAAACCAAAATATTTATAAAATAATTTATGTGTCGGATATTTCGGGTATCCATTCGGTTTCTCGGTTCAGTACTGGTTCGGTTTCGGTTTTTCGGTTCAAGACATATATGGTCCATCGGGTATTCTGAAAATTTTGGTTCGGATTTGGTTCGGATAATATCAGTTTGGTATCGGGTCGGATGTTCGGATCCGGGCAAAAATCCCAGGCCTAATCTTTGTAACCAGCCCCGTCTTCTAAATCTTCTCCGTGTTTGCTCTGGTTATCTCTTAACCGGATCCCATTTAATTTTTTCTTTTGAGTTAGACTCACCGAATTAAACTTAACGCATTCACACTTGAACCGTTCAGAGGTTTAACTCTTTCTCATTGAGTTTTACTCACCGAGTTTGTAACGCCCCGACCGCCCCTCCAATGGGCTTCCGCCCACTCTCAGGCCCATGGGCCCACCATGTACGACAGTCGGTGCATTAGTCCGGGAGGCTCGGAAGTCATATTTACTGACCCTGCAAATCACCACGCGATTTTTTTCGTGTTTTGACCTCACTCACACGATACTGGAAACAACTTCCCAGTACGTAACCCATCTTGAAACTACTCCAGCTCAAGCACGCTTAACTCTGGAGTTCTCTCAACACCTGTGACCGAAAAGATAAGTGCACTTTGGTGATATAGGTAGCCAAATCAATTCTTTTAAGCCTATCCGCATATACCGCATATACCATATATACCCTGAAACTGGGGTGTCACAATCACCCCCACTAACAGAGCATACCAAGATCATCACCCCGATAAACTGACTCATACAGTTGTCAGGGCTCGCTCTGATATCACTTGTAATGCCCCGACCGCTCCTCTAATGGGCCCCCATCCACTCTCAGTCCTGTGGGCCCACCATGTTTGACGGTCGGTGCGTTAGTCCGGGAGGCTCGAAAGTCATGTTTACTGACTCTGCAAATCACTACGCGATCTTTTCTCGTGTTTTGACCTCACTCACACGATACTGGAAATGACTTCCCAGTAGATCACCCATCCTGAAACTACTTTAGCTCAAGCACGCTTAACTCTGGAGTTCTCTCAAGACATGTGACCAAAAAGATAAGTGCACTTTGGTGATATAGGTAGCCAAATCAATTATTTTCAGTCTCTCCGCATATACCGCATATACTATATATGTCCTGAAACTGGGGTGTCACATACTTAAACTTAACGCGTTCTTACTTGAACTGTTCAGAGGTTTAACTATCTTCCATTGATCACCATCACGTCTTTGTGATGTCTTATGCGTGAACTTCACCATGACGTCTTCTTCGGTTATTATTCGACTTGGGTTCCCTTTTCCTCTTAGGTAAGCAGCCTCCTTCCGTGTTTGATGTCTTTCTTTGATCACCAGCCTCGGTCTTTCACCGTGTTGTAGTTTTTCCTCAAAAAAACTACAACACGGTGAAACCAATAGACACAAGTAAAGAGTTGTGTCTCTTCATCTTTGTGACTCTCTAACCAAACAACTCAACTTAATCTAAAAGTCACAACTATTATTCACACCGTTTCAGTTGACATACTCTCGTACTTAATTATTAAATTAAATACTTTACCAAATTCAATTATAAATTAACAAAAGATGATAACAAGAAAGAAAACCCAAGAAGAAGGTTACTTTTGAAAAATCTCCTTATGAGACTAAGATACCATTTTTGGGTAGGTTCAAGAAGCTATTTCTCGAAAAGGAGTTTTAGAAGTTTCAAGGACTTCTAGACACGGTTAAGGCAACCGTCCCATTCTTGGACTTACTCTTGAATTTTCCGATCTACAACAAGCTCTTCAAGGATGTAATGACTAAAAACAGGTTATTAAAGGAGACAATGGTTGTGATGAACGAAGAATGTTCCGCCATCATCCAAAACATGCTTCCCCTCAAGCTTAAAGATCTTGGAAGTTTTACTTTACCTTGCTCTATAAGGTCGTTGCTTTTCAAGGCCGTTGGGATCTAGTGTGTGTCTTATGCCTTTGTCAATCTCTGAGAAGCTTGGTTTAACTAATTACAAGAAGACAAGGATGACCTTAGTTCTCGCGGATCATTCTTTGGGGTATCCCATTGATGTGTTGGAGAATGTTCCCTTGAATCTTGGGAAGTATGTTATTCCCATAGATTTTGTAGTTCTTGAAATGGATGTTGAATCACCGGATCTGATCATACTAGGGAGACCATTCCTTGCAACCTTCGGTGCTATTATCAAGGTCAAGCTATGGATTATCAAGTTTGAATAATGGGGCATTGAGTTTCACTTTGACATGAACAAGACGACTAGGAAACCCACTCGACATATCTGAACCAAACTCTACTTATTTGGTTATCGTTAACGAGGATTTAAGTGAAAAGAAAACCGAATTGCTTTTAATATCTTCGATAACATAGGAAAGTTATAGTTTATTCACTAGGTGATGTTAAAGGGATTCCACCATCTTTGTGCATGCATAGAATCTATCTAGAAGATGATTCTAGATCGTCAATTGAACATCAAAGCCGTTTAAACCCGAATTTGAAAGAAGTAGTTAGGAATTCGGATAGCTCTTGGATTTCACCGGTTCATATAGTTCCTAAGAAAGGTGGTGTCACCGCGATTGCAAATGAAAAGAATGAATTAACACCCACTAGAACAACTACCGGTCACCAAATGTGCATTGATTATCGAAAATTGAATTTGGCTACTAGAAAAGATCCTTTAGCATTCGTAGATCAAATGCTTGAACGTTTAGCTAACCATTCATATTATTCATTTCTTGATGGTTACTCGGAGTTTTTCCAAATCCCTATTCACCCTCATGATCAAGAGAAAACGACCTTCACATGTCTTAATGGTATCTTTGCTTATCGAAGAATGCCATTTGGTTTGTGTAATGGACCCACGACTTTTCAACGGTGCATGATTTCGATTTTCTCGGATTTGATAGAGGATATAATGGAAGTTTTCATGGATGATTTTTTGGTATATGGTGGTTCTTTTGCCTTTTAATTGTCCAATTTATCGAAGGTTCTAGAGAGATGTGAGGAGAAAAGTTTTAATCTCAATTAGGAGAAGTGTCATTTCATGGTTAGAGATGGCATTGTCCTTGGACACAAGATCTTCGAGAAGGGAATCGAGGTTGATAAAGCTAAGATTGTGGTTATGATGAGTTTGGAACCTCCTACGACGGTTAAAGGGATTATAAGTTTTCTAGGTCATACCGGGTTCTATAGACGGTTCATTAAGAACTTTTCTAAGGTGGCTAGACCGTTGACAAGACTCTTGTGCAAGGATGTTGATTTTGAGTTTGATAAAGATTATCTTGAAGCATATTTAAAAATTAAGGAGGCTCTTCTGAGCGCACTTATTGTGCAAGCACCGGATTGGAATCTTCCGTTCAAGCTTATGTGTGACGCGAGTGATTACACGGTAAGAGAGGTTCTAGGTTCAAAGAAAGATAAGAAGCTTCATGTGATTCACTATGCTAGTCAAACTTTAGATGAAGCTCAGGTCAAATACGCGACTACGGAGAAAGAGCTCCTATCTATTGTGTTTTCCTTTAAGAAATATCGATCCTATTTAGTTGGTTCGAAGGTGATAGTTTATACCGATCACGCCACTTTACGCTATCTATTGGCTAAGAAGGATGCCAAACTGAGGTTGTTATGGTGAATTCTTCTTCTACAAGAGTTTGACCTTGAGATCAAATATATGAAAGGTATTGATAATGGGGTTGTGGATCACTTGCCTAGAATGAGAATAGAGGATACACTACCATTAGATGATTATCTTTCCGAAGAACACGTGAACGCGATAAGAGCTTTGACTATAGAGTCTAACAGCTTATGTGCCATGATACATGTTGCGTTTATAGAGGAAAAAGAACCATGGTATGCGGTTTTTGCAAATTACCTAGTGAAAGATTTGATGCCACCAAACCTCATGCCACATCAAAGGAAGAAATTCCTCAAGGATATTAGGTCTAACTTTTGGGATGGCCCTTATCTATACCTTCAATGCAAGGATAAGTTGTTACAGCGTTGTGTGTCGGAAGATGAGATTCATGGAATCTTGTCCCATTGTCATGATTCGAGTTACGGTGGTCACTTTGCGACATTCAAGACGGGTTTTTGAATTATGCAAGCGGGATTTTGATGGCCTAACAAGTTTAAGGACGCCCCACGGATACAAATTTAGTTGCGATTCTTGCCAAAGGAGAGAAAGCATAAGTAGGAAGAATGAGATGTCTTTAAATTTGATTCTAGAGGTGAAAATCTTTGACATTTGAGGAATCGACTGCATGAAGCCATTTCCATCTTCTTACGGTAACAAATATATCTACGTTGCGGTTGATTATATGTCCACATGGGTAGAAGCCATTGCTTGTCCTACTTGTGATACTTCGGTGGTCGTTAAAATGTTTAATCCCATAATCTTCCCAAGATTCAGAGTCCCTCGTATTGTAATTAGTGATGGTGGAAATCACTTCATCAACAAGATCTTCAAAAATTTGCTAAAGAAGAATGGTGTTAAGCATAAGGTTGCATCTTCGTATCATTCGACAAATCAAAGCTATTTTAAAAAAAATGGTTGTGAAAGCAAGAAAAGATTGGTTTAATAAGCTTGATGATGTGTTGTGGGCATATCGAACCGCTTATAAAACACCCATAGGAACCACCCCTTTTAAATTTACTCTACGGGAAATCGTGCCATCTTCTAGTAGAAATAGTGTACAAAGCCATATGGGCAACTCGAGCGAAGAACTTCGACATCAAGCCGACATCCGAGAAACGTCTAACTCAACTCGAAGAATTTGAGGAGATAAGGTAAAACGCTTACAAAAGCTCAAGGATATACAAAGACAAGACTAAGGCTTTCCACGACAAGAAGATTTTGAAAAGAGAGTTTAACGTAGGAGACAAAGTATTGTTATTCAACTCAAGATTGAAATTCTTTCCAAGAAAACTCAAGTCAAGATGGTCTAGTCTGTTTACGATTAAAGAAATAAGACCTTATGGTGCGTTGTGTTATATAACAAGTCTTAAGGGAAATACACGGTTAATAGTCAAAGATGCAAGGCTTATCATGTGGGTATTCCGATAGAGGAAGACGTTAAAATCCTCCTCTCGGACCCTGAAACCGCCTAATTCTCCATAATCGTCAATCTTAGTGACGTTAAAAAGCGCTCTTGGGATGCATTCCCATGGTATCCTTTACTTTAATTTATCTTTTTTTCATGTTCATGTTCTTGGGTTTTGAGTTAAGGATTTTCAAGGAGGAAGTATGATTGAGGATTTGGCTAAGTATGGAGAAGGTGAGTAAGAAAATAGCTTCTGCCCCGCTTTGAAAGACTAGTTTTTGTGCAGGGGTCGGTTGAAGTGGTCGGTCAAACTACCCATGAGCAGCATAGATCTTCTGCCACACCCCGACCGACCACTTTTGGTGCAGAGGTGGTCGGCGAGGTCGGTCCACCACCAATCTTAATGTAAGTGCCCTTTAACTCGCATTTTTTGCCACTTCCTCCACTTGCCTCCTTCCTTCTTCATTTATCACATGTTTGTACACTGCCTAAGACTCCACCACAAAACCCACTTGGATCACTCATTCATTCATAAGCATCATTACTCTTACACATGCACACTTTGTCCCCCACTTCCCAACACTCTCTATATATAAACACCTCAAACACAACACCACATTCACACCTAACATCCGTAAACCAAATTTTGGGAATTTGGTATGGGTGTTGATCGACACTGGTATGAGTGTCGATCAACACCAATGTTAATTGATTAGGATCGATTCAATTTTAATCGCTATTTTGAGTCGGGTTAATGCGGTTTAAGGTTTTTCCAAACCCTAGGTATATAATCTCGCGGTGCAGCTGTATGAGAGAGGGAGAGATCAAAAATTTGAGCCTTCAGAGGAGGTTGTGAGTTCTTGTGAGTTTATTGTTGAAAGTTTGGGATTAAGAGAGAAGATGACAATTCTGTCACGTTTTGGTAGAGAAGAGAAACAGTTGGTCAAACCTATTCTGATCTATGCGAAACTTTATGGGTAAGTTCGCCTCTCTCTTAGCTAGCCGAGAGGCAAATCGGTTTGTCAATTGGTTTTGTATGCTAAGAGATATCATTTTTTTTTGTGAGTGAGGTCTGTTCAGAATCGGGTCTATGATAAGACCACTTCGAGGCCGTTTTTCTGGAGTTCTAGAGAGATTTAGGAGACTATTTATATAACGTTGGAAAGCTCTTTGTGTCTAGTTTCTGAATCTTATTTCCGGTCATTATTTAGAGGTAAGGTATGTCTTCAGTGTTGATTTGAAGTCAGTGCGTCGGTTCTGTTTTTCAGAATATTCTAATTTGGTTTTAGGGGAAACCTTGTTAGTGAGTCTTAGGTGATAGAGAAGGATAACCAGTAGCTTTTGGGTCTCGTTGAGGCTGTGATTCATGTTGGTTATGTTGTTGATTAATCTCCAAATCTCTAAGGCTAAGGTGAGTGCGTGATCATGGTTAAGGAATTGAATGTTAGGGTTTTGTTTGATTGTGTTTGATGGAATTGATGTTGGAAATGCATAGTTTCATTAGTTATTGACTGATATTCATTTGATTGTCGTATTGCGTATAATGAGATTGATCACTCGATGAAACAGAGTCGAGCTGCGTGAGGATTGGGCTCGATTCAGGTTTTTGCGAAGAGTGTCGATCGACACCTAGAGAATGTCGATCGACACTCCTTGTTTTCTGGCGATGGATTGTGTTGTGAGATGAAGGGGCGATCGACACCTAGAGGTAGTGTCGATCGACACCTGTTTGTGAATTATGTGTTTTGTGTTGTTGCGTCGATCGACACCGTGGTGGTGTGTCGATCGACACTGATTCCTGAGTTGCAGATTTTGGTGGATTATTCTTATTATGGTAATTGAACGTTGTGAAATACTGGTTTTTTGTAGCATTTTGGCATTCATTTTTCCTTATTATGTAACCGGTAGACGAGATGACCGTCTCACTGAGTATTTGTGATAATACTCACGCAACTATTTTCCCCATGTGTTGCAGGTAACAAAAAAGTATGATCGCGGAATCATGGAGTAGGAAGAGGATGATTAGGATTTTGTTATATTTGGTTGAACTGAGTAGAACTTGGTGTTAGGCTGCTAGCTTAGTTGAATATGGAATTATGTTTACTGTTGAATCGCTTCTTGTTGAATTGGTTATTGGTTTAGATTGTTAGTATTTTCCGCTGGTTATTGTTGGCTTGAAATTGACCGTTGAGAATTAGTATTTATGGGATACTAAATTCGGGTTAATTATTATTTATTTATTTAGTTATTTAAAAAAAAAAGCTTGGTTGTTTAAACAACCATCTATCTCCCTAAGCATAACATTCACTTCTCTTTTGCATGCATATTTCCTCGTAAATTTTTGCATATACTTCCACTCATCATCATTCAGTACCATCTCTTGTTTTTCATTCCACTACTAAGGTTAAGGTACAATATTCTATCTCTAATCTCCATTACTTTTTCATCAAGGTATTATCCTCTCTTTCTCTCCTGGCAAAAGACATGGTTAAAAGTTAATTTGGCATTGAACTTAATTGATTAATTTATTTTTTAAGACTTGTTATGAACGTTATGGTTTAAAAATGCTTCATGTAAATTTATCTCTACCTCTTGAAAATTAATTATGCTCATCTCTTATTCACCTAGTAATCATCACTATCATGCTAGTTTATTTCATTTCTCAACTCCTAAATACTCATTGCTTTAAGCTTGATAATGTATGAAATGGCTTCACGAAGAGATGAACGGTTAGCAACTAGCACGGTTAGGAGGAAAGAAGAGGCACGAGTGATGAGTGATGAACAACTTGACGCCAAGAGGAGAGGAGTCCCAACACAATGGACCAACGCGGAAAATGCTGCCTTGCTACATGTCCAAGAGGAAGGCGTGGAAGCTACACGTTTCGTGGACCGAAACCTTTTGAGCAACATGGGTCTCTTACAAGACTTCGTCGCTACGATGGAGAAGATAGGGATAGCCTCCTTCACAACCATGGATGAGCACACATATGCGGCTCTCACTTGCGATTTCATGGCCACGGTGGAAGTTTTTTGTCCACCCAAAACGAAGAAGATCGCCTCTCGCGGAATCATAACTTTCAAGCTTGGACTAAAGGCTTACGCGATGACCATCTTTGACTTTTGTGAAATATATGACTTTGAGAAAGCGGAATAAATCCAACTTCCCACCTTGGCCGAGATTGATCAATTTTGGGGAGTGATTGGCAATGAAGGAGGCTACTACTCAAATGTCGCTAAGAACACGTTGATCCGCAATCTGGTTTTGCAATACATTCACAAATTATTAGGAGACACGTTTTACGCTAGAAGAGAACCAAGTATTGTGATGAAAGATGAGATATGTTTCTTTTTCAAAGGAATATATGACTCATTTGACAGTCCTCCATACCAAGAAGTAGTCTCTCACGGTTATAGATACCACCCAAAAAATCTGGATGGTGTGAACTATGGCGCGGTCCTCACGACTCATCTCACCAAGGTCTAAAAGACGACTAAACTGCGCATTTTTATGGGTCCTCACGACTCATCCACCATTGCATAACAATTTTTTTTTCATTTTGCTTCCAAGAACTTAACAAGTAGCATATAGTTCCATTATAGGTTGCATTATATATATCAAATGGGAACAGTGATTGAGCATGCCTAGAAGGAATTCTTGATTTAGCATTTAAGGTGATCCTTGTTATAATGCATTTCATTACTTAGATGAATTGATGATAAAGCCTGCATTGTTTCACCATGATCTCTTCGCTCAAAATTCGTGGTTATGTTTGATGTGTGCTTGATTTGAAACTATTCCTATCTTATTAAACCTAATATGGACTTTAATTTCTTGCTTGAGATTTGAATATACATGATCATGGTCACCATATACCGATTTTCTTCCCATTTTTACCACTCTCTATCGATTTGAATGGTCATTCCCGATTCGATTCATCTTTCGAATGAGGTTTGGTTCCCCACCTTGTATTTACCGAAGCCTTTTCATTGAAACCAACGTTATTTCGTGTGTAAGGCCTTTTTCTTGACAATGCATTCATGAGTATAATCTTGTGAGATGGGAACGACAAGGAAAAACTTCCGTTAAGCTAGTCTCGATTTAGGCTAGCACTTAGGAGGGTTTATGGTTGATATCATAGTTGGGTGGGCTTGGTGAGTGACTTGGAAAGAGCAAAGAAAGAAGAAAATAAAATAAAAGCTACTCTTGGGAAAGGTTATGCATAAGTAAATGTTAGACTCTTAAGTGTTTAAAAGATAAAATGTCTAAGTAATCCCCATTAAGCTTAAACCAAAAAGGTTAGAAAATAATCAAAAGAGTATCAAAGAAAATGGGAAGAGAAAGGAAAAGATTCGAGGAGAGAAAACAAACCCACAAGAGTTAGCAAAAGAAAAGAATGAAAAGTTTGTTCATATTGAGAAACTCCAAAAGATGAGGAAAATTATGAGAGATCATTGGGTAGATCATAGGTTTGAATTCTGTTACGGATTTGGGTAGAACATAAGTGATTTTTTGAATGCCAATTGTTCAATTTCTCCCTTGTTATACCTAATGTTATGCATTACTACTTCTTTGAGAGTAAGTGACCTAAAATGTATATCACTAGCCCTTCACTCTTTTTACATTTGAAACCCATCTTCGACCCTTAGCCGATTGAGAATGTTTGATATATCCTGAGCATGATCATGCTTAACACTTTAATTGAATGTCAAAGGATTGGTGGTTAGGACGATGCATAGATACTTAACTATGGGTCTAGAGGCAAACAATTGGAGTAGCGATGGGTGAGGAATGATTGATTGAGTTAGGATTCATCTAAAGTCGATCATATGTATTATTATAGGCGATGATCTTAAATTCTTTGATGTTTCCTTTTTAGCAATGAGTTCCCACTTTCAAACCTCTTCGCCGATTCTATTCTCTTTGTTTGCTCGGGGACAAGCAAAGAGGCAAGTCCAGGGGAGGTGATGTAACCATATTTAGGCCTATTTTAGCTAGTATTTTACGTAACTTTCACTTGCATTTAGCTTAGGATTTGCATGTTTCCTTCACTTTTCCGCATCATATAGAATTGGTTGAGTCTTAGATTCCATTAGGAGTTTTCTTGCATTGCATTGCATATTTTGTACATTTTCAGGTACTAATGTAGTCTAGAATCTATGATGATTCTTGCGGTGAAAGAATATCGAGAACAGACGAAGAAACGGAGCAAGGAGCCATTATGCCAGCTGCTGACCGACCACTTTTGGTGCAGGGGTTGGTCAGCAAGGTCAGTCGGAGGAGCAGTTTCGGAGCCCAAAAGAGAAGAGTAGATTAGAAAAAATTAAAGTTGGGTTTTGCTGTTTTAAGCTTATATGTTTGATAATCTATCATATGAAATGGAATTAAAGCTAGGATTAACTTGATCACTTAGTTTCTAGAACATGGTCTTTTCACGCCTGAAAGGTGTTTGTAAAAATGTATAGGCGAATTTTATATGAGTAATTTGAACCTTAGCCAATGGAAGTTGATGTTTAAGGTTAACTATGAGTTTATGGACTTGAAATTATTGCTTTTAAATGGATTAATTGCTAAAACAAAAGTTGGTGTAATTAAGAGATTTAAGAAGGGATTAGTACCATGAAAGTGAATCTTCAATTAGTGATCTTTACTCTAGATTAGTGCTTTATTTAGCTTTCCGCCATCGACCAATGGATATTTTACTCGAATCCATTGCCTTAACCTATGATCCATAGCTTTTTATATTGATTTCGATTTTGCTTAGTTCTTCATAGTATTTGCTATCACTAGTCGTTTCGATTTATCTTGTTTTGCTTTCATCTATTGCATTTACTTTTTGCATCTTAATTTATCATTTAGAGTTTTACACTTGCATATCATCTTGAATTTGGTAATTATGATTAGACAAAAACTCCAAAAATATTATAGATTTAGCTTTGTGAGTTCTTTGCATTTCTTTTGCCTCATCATAATTCCCTGTTGATTCGATCCTAAATATATTACGCCGTAATTTTCATGCACTTGTGGTTAGTCATTGAGGTTTAAAACCGATTAGGTCAATTAGACCCCATCAACTTTCTCTTTGTCTCCATGGTGTCGATCGACAAGCGCCTGGTGTTGAACGACATTGCTTGCAGTTGACCGAGAATCAAACCTCTCCCCTCATGGTTTGATTCTAGGTTCTCAAATGAATCAACTGCATATTAAACACACCAACAAAAAAAAAAAAACACAACTCCACTTCTCAAATCCATCATAAAATACACAAACAAGCGTCAAAAACACCTTATCGGCTTAGATAAGCCATGGTCGCGCACTCACCTTAGAAATCGATTGATTCTGATCTAGGAAAAGGAACAGACAGGAAAATGAGGCTCTTCTCAATCTCACGAATTTGATTCAATCCTCTTTCACCGAGGAAACACCCAAAAAAAAATCATTTTTGCTCTTTAACCTCAAACAACTGATATGCTCAAATTTCCTTTGAACTACTCTCTCAAATTAAGAGATCAATTGTAGCACTTAAGGTTATCGAATCCACAGGGAATCAGGGACACAATAGATTATTACTTTCAGACTAAGCTAGGCAAACTATAATGTATGAAAAACCAAATTAAACAAGCAAGCAGGATAATAAGCTTTAAATCAATGAAGATAAAAGCTAGGTTCAGGGAAATCTCAGGAGAATCAGAATTGCAGATGATAAATAAAAGATAGGATTATTAATGCTCTTGTTCCTAAACATGCACACGAATGTAAAACAAACCAGCTCTCGCTGCGAATATTATCTATGCTTAAACCCTAGACAACCAACTGTCGTTGCGAAATCAGATTGATCTAAACAAGCATAAAGATCAGGCACAATTGTTCACAAAACCCTAAACCAAATCTCTTTGCGAATAGGTATTTTGCTCATCAAAGACTAGTTCAAGCAATCAATAACACTGTCGTGTCTATCAATTAACCTAAGATCAGATTATAGTTCATGACGCTAAAATCAGCATTAACAACAAGTCAAGATGAAGAACTTCTAATGATATTATCCTAACAATGAAATCAGATCTAGCAATTCATCAAAACCCTTGAAAACCCTAAACTTAATAGAGAAATTACTCAGACATGTTTAATGAAGCACAAAACATCTTTATTAGAGATATCTCTTAAGAGTAAGTTCTAAAAACAATAAAATAAAGCTCTTTTTAGACAATGGCTGAAAACACATATATATATAGGATCCCAAACCGACTAGAAAAGAAAAGTAAACATCTGGAAATTCCTTCGAAAAAAAACGGAAATCTTCAATTTGGGCTTTTTAGCTCGTCTGGCATGTCTCTCGATCGACACAGAATGCCTGTCGATCGACGCTGCACTTTCTGGAAAATCTTCTTGTCTCACCAGACCTCCTGTCGATCGACACAGAATCTCTGTCGATCGACGCTGGCTCTACTGGCAAATTTTGACTTTTTGACGCTCCATTCCGCAATGCTCCAAAACTTCCAGTAAACATCTTTTCTGCTCCAATCGGTCTAGTTCCTGTAAAGACTCTAAAAACACATAGAAAACACCAAAAGACTCTAAAACATGGACTTATATCATGGTTGAAAACCGGTAAAAACCATGATATATCAACTCCCCCAGTTCTCTTAGCCCTTTTAAACAAGAACAACCACAAATCACTTCCCTTTTTCTCTCAACCCCCAAACTTTTTGATCTCCCAAGTAAAAGAGAGGTTGGACGCGATTATAAACATGCTATAAGATTTCCATAACCCAAACTAATTGTTCGTGTCGATCGACACCCTCTCTAGTTCACGGGCCTCCTAACCACACCCCTCACACTCTCAGGAACAAATCCTTTAAGCTATCGGTATACATGGAAATACTCACCCCCTCAAGAGAAATCCTCATCTCTCAATAGTTATTCTGGAAAATCCTCATCCCAAATAAGGATACATGAAAATCCTCATCCCTCTAGAGAAATTCTCATCTCCCAATGAGTTATTCAGGGAAATCATCATCCCCTACAACAATAAATTTTTTAACGTTTATAAACATCTTTCGACTAGAACTACCTCAAGTAGTTTTACATAACATTCCACTATCCCGGAATATCATCTCATCCATGACCAATCCTCAGGTTAACTCCAAACCAAATATATAAGAAATACTCATCTTATAAATCTCAGAAATATAAGAACTAATCATCTTATAAGTATAAAAATGTAATAATCGTTACATCCTCTAACAAAAATACATAAACCAAATACAACATAACCAAATGCTAAAACTCTGAAATTGGAACCCATTAAAGAACAAAGCTCAAGCCCCGACCTGCTTATCGAACCACTTCCTAAACTTTGTCTTCATCTAAGCCTTTGGTTCCCAAGTTACCTCCTCTACCTTGGCACAGTCCCACAAAACTCTTATCAATGGTATCTCTTCTGGCGCAGAACCTTGATTGTCCTCTCGAGAATCCTCACAGGTCTCGCCTCTAACATCATGTTGGGCTGAAGATCTGCAGGAATCTTAAGCCAACACCTCCTCAGACTTATGCAGACACTTCCTCAACATCAACACATAAAATACCTTTCGAAATTCCTTCATAATCTGAGGCAACTCTAACCGATACGCAACCGTTCCCACCCATTCCACAACCTTGAATGGACCCGTAAACCTTGGACTCAGCTCATTCTCTGAAATATATATATTAGGACCCCTCAACATAGCCATCTTGAGATACAGCCTATCTTCCACCTCAAACTCTAGGTCTTTTCTCCTCTTATCAGCATAACTCATATGTCGATCCTGAGCCACTTTCATGTTCAGCTTCAAAATACGGATCTTCTCCGTCGTTTCGTGAACAAAATCTGCACCATAAATGCTCTTCTCCCCAAATTGGGTCCAACATAAAGGTGTACGACATGGCTCCCATACAACACCTCCTAAGGAGCCATACTAATACTCGCCTGGTAGCTATTATTATAAGCAAACTCTACCAAGCTCAA
Organism: Draba incana; assembly: GCA_963576765.1. NCBI lineage: Eukaryota > Viridiplantae > Streptophyta > Magnoliopsida > Brassicales > Brassicaceae > Draba > Draba incana. The sequence goes on along the minus strand of OY755209.1, from coordinate 17,395,864 downwards.
GTGATCTGCCCAATGACCACCCCAATCCAAAACACACATCTTGAGCAAACCCCAAGTGTCTGAATCGTCCTCTCAGACTGCCCATTCGTTTGAGGATGATAATTTGTACTTATATGCACCTTAGTGCCCATCTCAGCCTGAAAAGCTCTCTAGAAATCCGAATTGAACTTGGGATCCCTGTCTGACACCATATTCGGTGGCACTCTATTCAGCCTCATTATCTCCTTCACACACTTCTTAGCCAAAACCGCTGCTCCATCGGTCTTCTTAATAGAATGCCAACTTAGTCAGACGATCCACAATCACCAAAATAGCATCAGAAGTCCAAGAAATTGGCAATCCTACCACAAAATATATAGTAATCGTATCCCACTTCCACTCCAGAATTGGAACTTGATGCTCTGCCTTCATTAACTGGCATGTATCGGAGGCTGCAACCTAGTTAGCGACATCCTTCTTCATCCCAATCCAGTGAAAATACCGTTTCAGATGCCAGTACATCTTAGTCGCTCTCGGATGAATAGAAAACTTGCTCGCATGAGCCTCTCTTAGAATCTCCTGCCTCAAACTCTCATAATTGGACATGCAAACTCGCAAGTGCACCAGAACAGTCCAATTCGAAGAGACCTGATACTCAGAACCTGCAACCTTAGAAGCATCAACCAACACCTCATCCTTCTACTGAGCTACTCGGATCAAGGTCAGAAGATATGCTTGATCAGCTGCCTTTAACCCTAATGGTTCCTATGAAATAGCACATAAACTTAAATTACTAATCTCACTCACCAAAGCCTCCACATCTTGTACCTAAGCTGAAGCAACCTGCCACCGACTCAGATTTTTGGGTCGCTCCCATGAGCCGTGATACACGATGGTGTATTCGAGTCGAGAGGGACTTCGACTTGGGGAATTGTATGGATGTGTGTCTTACATCCTAGTTTCGGGAACAATGGGGGATCTCAAGGCCTAAATGGAATTAATAATGCATGCATGTTTATATGTCATAGGTTATTGAATGGTTTCGCGTATTCATAATTGTGTGTAATTGTTATTCTGGGATTTGGATGGGAAACGCTATATCCATTAGAGGAACCCCGACTCACTAAGTAATCTTTGAATATTGAAGACCACTTTTTTTTGCAGGTGAACCTAGCGGTAGACGTCGGGAAAACACCCAAGACTTAGGAAAACTAGCAGTAGTTTTTTTTTGCCTTTTTGTAAAGTAATAATGTATTCTGTATTGTAACTCATTTTAAACCGTAGGCTCGTGCTGGCCTTAATTTTCTAAGAATGTATGTTTGAAACTTAAGTATATATCGAATGGAAGTGTTTTGGTATGAATTTAAGGTTCAAATGATATTGTTCATGGTCGAACCAGACAACCGCACTGACTTGATTCGGGTTACAAAGCCTTAAGAACATGTCAGTCGGGTAAACCATCCGGGGAATAGCTGGTTTTAGGTCTCTTAATCTGTTTTTAAGACTTAGGATCAACCGTTCTCAAGGCTGTATGTTGCGTCTCTGGTCAACGGGCGTTACGATGATCAGAGGTGTTACAATCATTGCATGCACTCTCCTGACCGCAACACCTCTCCACCAAAGATGTGCGTCACCATCCAGGTAATGCACCACTAAATCAACCTCGTACTTCTCGGGACATCTGTAGAGCAAAAATTATGCTCAATCCTCATACTCTACTCATCAGCAGCCTAAGGCTTAAAACCACCCGAAAAAAATATTGTGTCAATCCTCTGCATTTGCTCCATCATCCTAAGGTAGGATGGGAGCTCCTTCGCAATCGCAACTCTCAGATGTACCTCTGCCACTAGTGGCATCATTGGAGCTTGCACTGGTATCGCACCCGGTAACTGCTCTAACAATAAAGTCAACAGATCCGCCAGACGATCATCTCGGCCCTAGGCTACACCTGCAGTCGCACCAACACATGGGCCTCCCACATTACCAGCCACCCCGGCACCAACACCGATACTGCCAGTCCTCGCATTGGTACTCACACTGGCCTCACCCACGGACCCCTTCTGAAACGTCTGCGAATCTGCCACATGCTCATTAGTCGAACTATGGGCCGCACTTTCGGCGGACTCACTCACTCACTCGTCCCGAACCATTCCCATGACCTCCACGGCCACGACAACGACCTCTAGCAACTCTAGCCATCACTCACTGTATTTCCCAAAAACACAGACTTAGAACACTAGAATTTTAAAAAGGAAGTCAAACAACACTTCCCGTGGAATCTCATTGAAGGCTCGAGCAGGATGATCTAAGACTCTAAACTCATAAAATTGACTAACTACTCATAATCAATTTCATGCAAAACTCTTAAATCATGTCCTTTCTCGCCCTAAAACCGTAAGGGCTCTGATACCAAACTGAAACAATCTAACCCGTTTTTCTATATCCGAATTAAATATTCCCATAAATATTTAATTTTCAATATCAAAAACCATTAATTCTAAAACCAATTCAGTTATTCAATTTCAATCCACAAAAAAAAAACAATTTATTCCAAAGAACAATTCTAAGAATACTCGCAACCTAAACTAGCAGTTCTAAACTCAATAAAACATAAACAACCAAACGAGACCCTAAATCATCCTCCTTTTCATTGTCATGATTCCACGATCACATTTTTTCTTTACCTACATCACATGGAAAAATGAGATGCGTAAGTATTATCACAAATACTGAGTGAGACGGTCACTCCATCTACCAGTTATACACACAAACTAGATAAAATTCAATGATAACACAAAACAAGCAAATACGATAAACCAAAAGCATTAAACAATAAATCAATGTTGGTGTCGATCGACACTTGCTCTTTGTCTTCATGGTGTCAATCAACACCCACCTGGTGTCGATCGACACTGCTCGCAGTCGACCCAGAGTCGAACCTCTTCTCTAATGGTTCGATTCTAGGTTCCCAAATTGATCCATTGCACCATTAAACAAACCAAAACACACAAAAAACAGTAAGGAACACAAGGAACCCAATTTCACTTTTCAAATCCATCATAAAACACACAAACAAGCGTCAAAAACACCTTATCGGCTCAGATAAGCTATGATTGCGCACTCACTTTAGGAATCTATTGATTATGATCCAGGAAAAGGGACAACCATGAAAATGAGACATTTTTAATCTCACGAGTCTAATTCGATTCTCTTTCACCAAGAAAACACCCAAAACAACGATCATTTCGCTCTTGAACCTCTAACAACCCTTCTCTTAGCCCTTTTGAATAAGAACAACCACAAATCACTTCCCTTCTTCTCTCAACCCCCAAACTTTATGATCTCATTAGCAAAAGAGAGGATGGATGCGATTATAAACATGCTTTAGGGTTTCCATAACCCAAAACAACCCAAACCGGACAATTAAAATCGAACCGGCCAGACCAATAATTGTTAGTGTTATTCGACACCCTCTCTAGTGTCGATCGACACCACCAGAAATTCTCAATTCTGGTTCGCGGGCATTACAGTATTGATTAATTGATGAATGAAATTTTTTTTGATAAAACTATAAGGTGCGAAGTAAAGAAAAAATGTTAAAAGAGTAAAAATAGTTGTTTGGGATTACTAGTATATGATAGTTCTGCGACAGATTGCGTATGTAAGCTTGCTGCAGAACTTTGCTTGTTGGATTACAGAAGATTGCGTATGTAGCTCTATTAGGCCTTAGAATGTCAGTGACGAGGAGGATACACCCAAAACGTGAGAAAGAGGTTGGCTCGGCGGTAAGTGAATATTAAATGAAGAAAATATCAGTAAACAATGTGGAAAATTAAGTAAACAATGTAAAAAGAAAAGTAAAAGATGTGAAATATTTAAGTATGAGATACCTGATGAAATGATTGTGTTGTGGAAATATTAAGTATAAATGTGTTGATTGCTTGTAATAAGTTTAAGTGATATATGATCTATTTCTGGTTTAGTATGTATGACTACTTATGTTTTTCGAGTATTAGAGTTTATGTGGGTAATTTTCTCACTGAGTAATTTCATCCTAAAATCAGAGACTGGGTTAGCAAAGCCGGTTCTTACTCGGAAAGTTGGTCCTAGGTTTTTTTAAAAAAATAGGTTTTGGGATTGTTTTGAATGGGTTAAGAAATCGTGAAACGATCAATTTAGTAGTTAGAGTCTCACGTCTTGGCCAATCAAGTGAAGTCCCTGGATATGTTGCTCAGGTTACATCATTTTCTCAAGAGATTTAAAAGAATTGATTAGTAAGTAAGATTCTTTCAAAATTTTATATCTATGTTATATTGTATTAGAGCATGATTATCCATGGGTGTTAGTGGGTTGTCAGTGGACTAATAAAACATTTTAATATTAATATAAATTGCTTATTTTTCTAGCATGAGTGCTATTAAAAGTGCTAAAATAAGCACCTATGTTAGAGAAATAAATAACTCATATTAATATTATAATATTTTAATAGTCTACTAGCAACCTACTAACACTCATAGACAATCATGTTGTTATGCCAATTTGAATTATTAAAAATGATGAGTTTGATAAACTAAATGTAGGAATAATAGTTTGATTAAATGTTGAGTTACATCTCTAAGTTGATGTTGAGGCACGAAAAAAAGAAACAAAAAAGGACTCATGTGGGTAGTTAACTTAGAACCAAAAGAAAATGTCAGAAGAGCACATGGCTTCGGTTGTTCTGTATCACTCGTGACTGTTACTACGTGTACCTCATTCTTCTTCTTTTTTGTTGTCACGACGTGCGGTTCGCATTCCAACTAAATTATTATTATTTGAAAACTATAATAAAGGTGTATTTTAAGTCAGTTGGATTTTTCATAGCTAAATTCCGAATTTATAATAGAGATGCGGATTTTCTGCCTCAAAATACATGTCGAGAAAAAAACTTCTCAACGTTTATTAGCTTCGTTGTTCTTCCATGGATTTATCTACCATATCATTTTCTGATATGTTTGCAAATTAGACGAAAGAGACAAAAATGTTAATAAGAAAAACGATATCTAATGGTTTAAATCTTTTAATAGCGATTGTATCATTATTTACTACACTCCGTTAACAAAAAAGTTGCATTTTCTAATTTATTTGGCTTAAGTATTTAATCAAATGACATATCTTATTCCTGCTCATGATTTTTTATCTAACGAATATTGTTATATAGTTTTTTGCTAAATGGAAAATACTATTAATGAAAATGAATGTTTAAGATTACAAAGTATTACTAGAACATTTATAAACCTAAGAAGCATGGTGCAATGGCAGAAAAAAAAAGTATAATCGGTACACATTTGAAATTTGTTGCTTTGAAGCGATAGAATCCCGAAAAAAATAGCGATACAGAACCAAAATACTGTTATATTCGTAATGTATATGTTTTGTCCACTTATTTATATCTATATATATTACATAGCTTCCTAATATATATTTTTGAGGGAAAAAAATTTATTATGTCAACACTCAATACACGCGAAAATTATATATTTACATGCAAATGGGTCGACAAATAAATTGGATTTGCCTAGTCTATTAAAAGATTTTTCATCTAAAGTTCCTAAAATTTAATATATTAGACACTTTTTCTAGTTTTAGACACTTAAAATTCCTAAAATTTAATATATTTAATTTTAAAAAGTTTTTAGACACTTATAAAAGTGTCTACAATGCACATGCTCTTATGTCTTTACGGGGCGAATCTATTACGTTTGGGAAAGAGTGGGCGGACGGTTACTACTCGGTGTTAATACATGACGTGAGAACATGATTATTGAGGATTGTTAGCGTAAATATAGTGGATTGTTAAAATAAAAAATTATTAAAATTTGAGTAAAAGGAAGAAAGATAGTGTTTTTGTGGGGTGTATTGAAATATAAAATTAATAAAATTTGAGTAAAGAGAGGAGATAGTGGGTGAAACGTTGAGTAAAAGGAAGAGAGAGTTGTTTATTTTAGAACTTTTGGAGAGTGTTTTTGAAAGGAAGAGAGAGTATTTAAATATAAAATTAATAAAAGTTGAGTATAAGGATGAAAGATAAGATATAAAGTTGAGTAAAAGAAAGAGAGAATGTGTGTTTTAATAATTTTATATTTTATATTTATTCTAAGAACCTATTGATAATCATGCCCTGAGACGAATGTATTTTTCCTAAATGATATTTCATCATATAGGTATTTTGTTTTTGTTAATTATTTCAGCATATAGATAAAGTACAGGTCGGCGATAAATGTTTTCGATAGGTTAAAAGATATTAAGAGATATTTTGTTTTAGTTACTTTGATAAACAAATACATGCCGATTTTTTTGACTATGTATGGCAATTTAATACTCACATAGTAAAATAACAAACATTCCTTACTTGTAAAAATTGTAAACTTTACAACATACATGATCTTAGAATTGTAAGCATGGTGCAATTCTTGAAAAAGCTGAAACTCATCTCCCTCTCGCTTCAAGAGGGGTGATCATACAATACAATGAGACATTTACTACTAGCGGGTGGTAGTTAACTTCCACCTCTGCATCAGTAAACATAAAATAAAAAACCTTACCAATAATAGAAACAAAGGTCCCCAAAAGATGACGCCACCAAGGCCTTGTGCAAAATCAAGCACTCGAAGAAGCACCATTTCTTTTTAGGTCAACCCCAAACTAAAAGGACCAAATTACTAATATGCCCCCCTCTAAGCTTTACTACTACTACTACACGAACCACCACACGAACCACATTGACTTAGCCAAATGAGATCAGATTTACTGCTCCTCCTAACGTAACTGCACGCCCGTAAAGGTCTGACCGAAAGACCAGCCTGCCGGTGCGGCGTTGTTGGAGACGATGGTTCGACCGTCACTAGTGGTGATTTTGAAAGAGAGAGCTTGCCCGTTCAGGTAAGAGTTACTCTGCCAGTTTTGTCCCCAATTCCTCGACATCGCTTGCCATCCTGTTCTTGATCCTTTAACCGCCGCGGAGTGAACATCTCCGGCTCCTCCCACGTTCGTAATCAGAACAAGATTGAAGTAAGAATGTCCGTTTATCGTAAACCTTATTCCTCCCCTTCTAACACAAGGCACCCTACATAAACAAAACAAAGTAAGATTCTTGCTTACTCGATGCAAAATCCAAAAAAACAGAGCAACTTTTCGAAATTTCAAAAGCTCTGTTTTTTAGAACAGAGCATTTGAAGAAAAGGGTTTACCTTCGGTAAGCGACGGGGACAATGCCGGCTCTGTATTGAGCAATACGTTGAAATACGGGTTGAGAGAGATCGAAATGTTGCTGAGGAGGGTTACACCAACCTCCTGCGTTGTTCGGTAAAGCGTTGTTTGGTGGACAAAAGTTAGTCGCCGTGACAACGATCGAGCCAGGGAGACACCATTTTCCGTCGTTTTGACATCTTATCTCGAAACAAGCACCACAACTCAGACCGTTATTGAACAGAGCCGTGCTTAGAGCTGCGGTGTTGGTTCCATACCCTTGGCTATAAAGGTTTCCGTACCCACACGCACCTCCTGAAACCAAAACAAAATACAAGAGACTTTTGAGAATTGTGATCAAACAGCAAAAAATTCAATAGCTTGAAGGCTCAAGAATAAGGTTAATTATACCCATTGTGCCGGAAGCATCACCACCACCGTAGAATGTGGCGTGTGCGTTTACCCAACCACCACCGTAGCCATTGACACATGACGTCATTACTCCGAGGATAGATAGAAACAAGAAGGTGATAAGAGTCATTGTTCTTGTTCTTTTTTTGTTTTCTAAAACCTGCACGTAGGTAAATGAAGTTTGATCAGCTTTGAGCACTTTTGAAGAACATGAAACTAGTGAATGTGTGAAAGAGAGAAAATGATTACTTGGAAGCTTTGATCTTTCTTCCTTACTTAAAGAGGAAAAAAGAAGAGATGATTATGAGAATCTCTTGTTTGGTTTAGAATTGGAAAAAGCAAAGGAGGCGAATGGTTCAATTTATAGAAAGCTTGGTGAGTGAACATTTGAAGAGTATTTACGTTTTTGCCACTGGTTATGCAACTAACTTGCACTCTTTTTCAATTCATTTATTTGTTTTGTTCTTTAATTAAACAAGGCCAAGGCTCGGAATGCAATTTCTTTTTCGCTTTTTCTTTCCCAGTATATATATTGGATTTATTAAATGTAATATTAATGAACTACGATATAATAAAAAAAAAAATCTTTTTTTTTTGTTGGGACCAAAAACCGCTGAAGGGTTGAATATTTAATGGCATGAAAAAGCAAAGAGGCAAGGGTTGGGACAATACCTACTTTTAAGCTACATGTGAGCTACAAGACGGGTCGTGTGTTTTCTTATTTTCAGGCGCCTTCAAATTAAGCATAAGAACTAGTTTTCTTATTTTCTTAATGTACTTCTCATTAACAATTAAGGAAAAGAACTAGTGAAAAGTAGGTATTGTAAATTGTATTTGATATGTTTGATGCAGTGTTCTAAAAGGCGGTCTAGGTTAGGCGACCACTTAGGCACTAGACCCTTAAGCAATGCCTAGATGACCGCCTCGACCGCCAAAAATCACAAATTTCGTTTTATTATATTTTTTCAATTTTCAACTAACATAAATTTTAAATATATAAGTTTTAATTTCATTTACATAGTTTAAAACATTTATATGTTGTTGCATACAAATTAGTTAAACTAGATGATTCTCCGCGAAATACGCAGATTAAATAATTTTTAATTTTTTAAAATTTACTAAATAGAAAATGTTGTACTATGGTTTAATATTGTTAAGATGTTCAATTTTTTATTTCTTTCGGTTTAAATATTGTGAATTTATAGGGTTTTGAATAATAATATCTAAAGTATTATCAAAATACAATGTATATGATTGTATTAATTAAAACACAAAGTTTTTTTATCATTTAGAATCTAAAGAAACATATAAAAATCATTAAAAAATCTAATAAAAATCATTTTTGCTTGAAGGCACGTTATAAGTTGAGGCACATTAATATATGATTATATAGATTAATTAACTTAGAAAATTAGGTTAGATGAAAAAAAATATGGATTAGCCCAAAAATTTTAAAAAGTTTTGTTAATTGACCCATTTAAAAGGGATTGTCATGTCACATTTAGAAGGATTTCATGTTACATTTAGAAGGGTGTCATGTCACATTTTTAGTGAAATCCCCTCCCAAATAACGTATAGGGGATATTTTTATTTAATTATATATTGCTTACGATTATATATTTTTATTTCTCTAAAATATATCTTATTTACAATGTTTTATGTTGTAAATGAATAAAACGCATAAAATCGCCTAAACTCTGATTAGGCGTTCTAAACGTTATCACCGCCGCTTAGCGCCTAGCACTTTTTTGAAAATTGGTTTGATGTAAATAGATATGGTTTATAAGTTATAAATGAGTCTCATATTAAATAAAGAAAGGAAAGAAAAGAAAAGCAAGAAAATAACGTAAAAGACAGAGAAAATTCAAGTTGAAATCCAAGTGGGACACAGTGGTCTGCTATTAGTTAGATGTATCACGAAACTTAAAGCTTTGTCGTTCGTTTATATCTAAATCTATGTTTCAATTTGTAAGTGTAACAATCTTATTATTTATTTCAAATGAAAAATATATATACGATCGATGAAGTCGTGTCTTGCTTATGTGAAAAAATGTCGCTGAAGTACATAAATTCAATTACTTGATGACAAAACAAATATTACATGTGTTCGGTTAATAAGTATATAAACTCTAGGGACCTTCTTCGGTGTTTTTGCGGAAATATTTATTAGGGTTAGTTAGATTATACTCTCTCCATTTTATTATATAGGATTTTTAAAAATAAAATTTTAGTTTTATTTTATAAAATATTTTACTAGTTTCTATGCATATTTTAATATGATTTCATATTTTTGTTATATAATTGATTGAGATATAATTATAATTAATTATTAAATGAGATTTTGTTTGTACTTATTGTTTGCTTAATTCTCATAAAATAAATTAAAAAAATTTATAAAATAAAACGGAAGAAGTAGATTTTGATATCACATTTTTTCTTTGTGCATCGAGAAAATAAATTGTTGCATTAAATTTTATAAGGTGAAGAAGTTCAACGGCAGAAATCTACGGCCAAGTTTCCGTAATTTCAGCTCAAACACATGGGTCCACAAAATATCATGGACGGTTCCGGTTGCTACTACTCCAATGTCTGAAATAATCATTTTATAATAATAGTAGAAACAAAACATATTAAAAAATAATACTAATAAGTAAAGATAAAAAAAATTAATAACAGAGATACCTCCTCATTAGGTCCTCGTGTGGTTGACAAACGCCGTTTCAAGCTAACGTTGTAGGCATGTATCGATATATGAGCAGAAGAAAGTCGACACGAATCTATCTTCTTTCATTTGTTTATTAGTGTTGAATGATTTTTAATCATCAAATGATTAGAGTAACAACAACTAATCATTCATGTTCATCTTTCCAAAATGTAAACTTCCATGTTTTTATATCAATCTATTTGGAATTCTTATTTGAAAAAGGTTAGATTACAAGTTATATTTTTTTTTTTTGTGGTTAGATATGCTAATTTATCTTAGATTATTCGCGTAATCTATATGGGAAAAGAAAATTATGATAATAAGTCTGCAAAAATTTAGTATACTTAGCTAAAATCATCAACGCGAAGAATATTAAGGATCTCAAGTCAAAATCAAAGACTCTACACAAAAAAGAGTCTTTACAATTTCAGGATAAAACACAAAAGCCCAACAAAGAGAAAGCCCATCATATTACAACACAAAAGGAAACAGCTCACAATCTTATCCTACCATTGCAACAATATTTGACCAAAAGGAGCAAAAGTAAATCAAGCCAAAACAAGCAAGGACGTACGATCACACCTCACACAATCCAGCTAGCAAACAAGTATGCTTCTTTACAATCAAAGGTCATAGATTGCTACTAAAGGAACAAGTGTCAAGATCTTATGATGTAACCCTTCCTATATAAACAAAGTAATGTTGTAATCTGAAGTTAAATTGAAATGAATAATAAAGTTCTTCACCTTCAAAGTTGAACCTAGTTTTCTCTAAGCTTTTATGGTATTAGAGCGCCATGGCTAGCGTTCCTGACTCCTTCTCTGTTTCTGCTTTAAGCATTACTCAAAGTGTTACTGTGAAACTCACTGAAAAGAATTACCTTCTATGGAAGACCCAGTTTGAATCCTTCTTGGCTGGGCAACTCCTTCTTCGCTATATCAATGGAGGTGAACCTTGTCCTCCAGCCACTCTCACATCCACTATTGGAGATGTGACCAGTGAGGTGAGCAACCTTGCTTTCATCAAATGGTACAGACAAGATCAGGTTGTCAGATCTTGGCTCCTTGGCTCTGTATCAGAAGACATCCTCGGCCAGGTGTATCATCTCACCAAATCTCAAGAAGTTTGGTATGCTCTGGCTAAGTATCTCAACAGAGTCTCCATCTCTCGCAAGTTTGAGCTCCAAAGGAAACTGCAAAACATCAATAAAGGTACGAAAACTATGACTGAATACCTGAATGAGTATAAGAACATCTCTGATCAAATAAGCTCTATAGGATTGCCTGTTAATGAAAATATGAAGATCTTTGGAGTTTTAAATGGTTTGGGAAGGGAATATGAGGCTATAACTACTGTTCTTGAGAACTCTATGAATACCTTTCATAATCAGACCTATGAGTCTATTGTGGCACAACTCACTGGATTTGATGATAAACTTCAGTCTTATGCTACTCAACCTGAGGTTAATCCTCACCTAGCCTTCACTACTGGTAGAGGGTACTCTGGATATTGTAACAGAGGCAGAGGAAATCCCTCCCATCGTGGTAGAGGTTCTTTTTCCACAAAAGGCAGAGACTTTCATCATCAACACCCTTCTCAGTCCACAGATGATAACTCTCAAGTTGATTCCAAACTTACTTGTCAGATTTGTAACAAGTATGGTCATCCAGCCCACAAGTGTTACAAAAGATTCAACAAGGACTTCAACACTGAGGATTATCATGCTGCCTTAGCTGCTATGAAGATCTCTGAACCTACTGGATACACTGGAAGTGAATGGTACCCTGACACAGGTGCTACTGCTCACATCACTCACTCCCCAAGTCAGCTTCAAAATGCTCAGCCTTATACAGGTGATGAATCCATCATGGTTGGCAATAAAGACTTTCTACCCATCACTTATGTTGGATCCATTGCCATCCCAGCTCTCAAAGGTACACTACCTCTGCAAGATATGCTTGTGTGTCCTGGTATTGCTAAATCTCTGTTGTCTGTGTCAAAACTCATTGCTGACTTTCCTTGTGAATTCACATTTGACTCTAAATCTGTGGTTATCAAGGACAAGCAGACATGACATCTTCTGGCTCAAGGCAGCAGACATGGGGATCTTTATATGCTGCACAATCCTCAGTTCCTGGCTCTATATTCTCATCGTCAACAAGCTACTAGTGCAGCTGTGTGGCACCAGAGGCTTGGCCATGCTAATCAAGAAGTCTTGGCTCTGCTTTCTTCTAATAACGATATTGCTATGAATAATACAAGCTCCAAGATGTGTGATGCTTGTCAAATGGGAAAATTTTCTAGACTTCCTTTTGTTGATTCTACTTTTGTTTCTATTAGACCTCTTGAGAGGATTCACTCAGATTTGTGGGGTCCTGCTCCCATTGTTTCATCTCAAGGCTTTCGTTTCTATGTTATCTTTGTGGATCATTTCTCAAGATACACCTGGTTCTATCTATTGAAAAAGAAATCTGATTTCTTCTCAGTTTTTCTAAAGTTTTAAAAGCTAGTAGAAACACAACTTCAACAAAAGATTGCTAATTTTCAGTGTGATGGTGGTGGTGAATTCACTAGCCTCACATTTCAAAATCACCTTGCTGCCTGTGGAATAAAACAGCTTATCTCATGTCCATACACCCCGCAACATAATGGTCTTGCTGAGAGAAAGCACAAACACATTACTGAACTTGGCCTATCTATACTCTTCCAAAGCAAGGTTCCTAATCATCTCTGGGTTGAAGCCTTCTTCACTGCTGTCTTCTTAGGTAATCTTCTTCCCTCTTCAATTCTGAACTCCAAGCAATGTCCTTATCAGATTCTGACTAAGAAGACTCCTACCTACACTTTCCTAAGGGTTTTTGGCTGCAGCTGCTATCCGTATCTCAGACCTTACTCCTTAAACAATTTTGATCCCAAATCTCTACACTGTGTTTTCCTTGGATACAATGACAAGTTTAAAGGGTACAGATGCCTACATCCACCCACTGGAAAAGTTTACATATCTAGACATGTTCTCTTTGAAGAATCTCATTTTCCTTATGAAGACATCTATCAAGAATTTATACCTCAGGCTTAAACTACTCTGTCTTATTCCTGGCAAGCTAGTTTTCTGAAACCCTCTCACTAAGCTTTGGATTCTCATGAAGTTAGGACTGAGGTGTTGGATCCTAGAGGAGGAGATAACATTGGGTGTACGACAATCTCTGATACTGTTCCTATAGGCAACAACTATCTTCCTTCTCCTAGTGTCTCAACTACACCTTCTCCTACTGATTACTCTCCTATCAACTCTAATACTCCTGAGGATACTACTTCTAGTGCTTCTGCAGATATCTCTCTGCTCTTTGATGAAGATTTCCCACCACTACCTCCTTCTCCATTCAATCTTCCAACCAATGCTCATCATATGACCAAAAGGGCTAAACAAGGTATAGTCAAACCTAATCCCAAATATGCCCTCCTTACTGTTAAGAACAGCTATCCTGAGCCAAAAATAGTAAAGGTTGCACTCAAGGATCCATGCTGGAATAGAGCTATGGGAGAGGAAATGGACAATCTTCATGAAACTGAAACATTTGATTTGGTTCCACCTGAACCACACATTTGATGGAGATCTGGATAGGCTCAGGGCAAGGGTTGTAGCTAAGGGTTATGAACAAGAAGAGGGTATTGACTACATTGAAACCTATAGTCCAATATTTAGATCTCCTACTGTCAGGTCAGTTCTACATGTGGTTGTGATCAACAAATGGGACATCAAGCAGCTTCATGTTAAAAACAATTTTCTTCATGGAGATCTCAAAGAAGAGGTTTACATGGTGCAACCTCCTGGCTTTGAAGATCCCAATCATCCAAACTATATATGCAAACTCAAGAAAGCTATATATGGGCTAAAACAGGCTCCAAGAGCTTGGTTTGATAAGTTCAGCTCTTTCTTGATGGAATTTTGGTTCAAATATACACATGGAGATCCTTCGCTGTTTGTCTATCTACAAGGTATTGATGTAATGTATCTTCTACTCTACGTAGATGACATGCTACTTACTGGAAACAACCCTAATCTTGTTCAAGATTTGCTTCAGCATCTCAATACTACCTTCTGAATGAAAGACATGGGACAACTACAATATTTCCTAGGAATTCAAGCTCATTTTCACAACAAGGGTTTGTTTCTATGCCAAGAGAAATATGCTACTGACCTGCTTGTTACTGCTGGAATGGCTGACTGTGCTCCAATGCCTATTCCTCTGCTACTGCAATTGGACAAAGTATCAGGCCAAGATGAGTTATTCTCTGATGCTACCTACTTTCAAAGCTTAGCAGGTAAACTTCAATACCTGACATTAACTCGTCCAAATATCCAATTTGCTGTTAATTTCGTGTGTAGAAAGATGCATGCTCCTACTGTAGCAGACTTTTCCCTGATCAAACGCATTCTGCGATATGTCAAAGGCACATTATCAATGGGAATTGACTCTACCACAGACAGTAAACTCAGAGCCTACAGCGACAGTGTCTGGGCTAATTGGAAAGAATCTAGAAGATCTACTGGAGGTTTTTGCACATACCTTGGATCGAATATCATCTCATGGTCTTCAAATCGCCATGATACCGTCTCCAAATCCTCTACTGAAGCTGAGCATAGAACAATGTCTTTTACTGCGTCTGAAGTAAAATGGCTCTCTGGTTTCCTAAGTGAAATGGGAATTCCTCAACCAGAAAACACTTGAGCTCTACTGTGACAACCTCTCAGCTGTCTATCTCTCGGCAAACCCGGCTATGCACAAACGATCGAAGAGCTTTGATGTTGATTTTCACTTCGTCAGAGAAAGGGTTGCTTTGGGCACACTGATAGTGAAACACATATATAACATCTATCAGTTGGTTGATATCTTCACAAAATCGCTTCCGCAACAGGATTTCTTTCATTTGAGATTCAAACTCACCGTCTCCGATCCACCGCCGATGAGTTTGACGGGGGCTATTAAGGATCTCAAGTCAAAATCAAAGACTCTACACAAGAAAGAGTCTTTGCAACTTCAGGATAAAACACAAAAGCCCAACAAAGAGAAAACCCATCAGATTACAACACAAAAAGAAACAGTTCACAATCTTATCCTACCGTTGCAACAATATTTGACTAAAAGGAGCAAAAGTGAATCAAGCCAAAACAAGCAAGGATGTACGATCACGCCTCACACAATCCAGCTAGCAAACAAGTATGCTTCTTTACAATCAAATGTCATAGATTGCTACTAAAGGAACAAGTGTCAAGATCTTATGATGTAACCCTTCCTATATAAACAAAGTAATGTTGTAATCTGAAGTTAAGTTGAAATGAATAATAAAGTTCTTCACCTTCAATGTTTAACCTAGTTTTCTCTAAGCTTTTAAAGAAGAGAGTCTAGATATCAATAATGCATATTGACAAATACCAAGAAGCTCGACATATGTATAAATAAGTTGTGCATATCGATATTCGATAATAGGAGTATTATGAACAAAGGTTTTATAATTCCTATAAAGAAAAAAAGTATCAAAGTGAGATTACTGGCTCGCAATAAAAAATTTTTTAGCGATTAATTGACTAATAACAAAATAATAACAGTAAATTATGTTGCTGAATTATCGCTAAAAACACCTAAATTAAAGCATTCACAACAACGCAACAATCGTAAAAAGAGTCACTAGAGATGTTATTTACGTGTCAATATATGAATGAGCATGTGTATGTGTTTGTATGCTTATACGGGTATGACTGTTACACACTTTTAGAAAAAAAGAAAAGAAAGAAAAAGTAATTCTTCTCTATTTTCACCAGTCACAAATAAAGTGGAAGAAAAAAAAATTCTTCCAACAATAACAAAAAGTAAATAAAAGAGGAGAAATTTTTCTACTACAAAAATACTCGGTAGAATTAATTTTCTTCTGAAATGATGTTTTCTTTTGTTCTCAAGTTTTCTTCTCAATTACTCTACATGGTTCACTAGTCACACCCTACATATTATATATATATATATATATATATATATATATATATATAAATCAATCTAGAAACTTAATTGAACAATTTCCATAGGGGCGAACTTATCTCATTCACCTTCTTTATAGGTGATATTTCTAGAGTATCATAAGCCCATATATATTTTAAAAAATGGAGCAGAAAGTGATTTTGTGCATGATACGTATCAACACACTGAGACTCGTGATACCGTATTACGGGACACGTGGCAGGCTGGGATTTGAAGCGCTTTTTTTTTAACGATTAGAAATTGGTCGAGTGATTTTACGTTTTTACAGATTGTAATATTAACTTTTTTAAGGGTAATTCTCATAGATACCACTTTTAAGTTTTTTTTCCAACCATACGACCAATTTTTAAAAGATCCCTATGTACGACTTTTTTCAAATGTTCCAAAATACCACAAAATTAAAGTTAGTTTTAAATGGTTAAAACTAGACCCTAAACCCTAAACCTACACCTACACCCTACCCCCTAAAACTATACTCTAATGTACAATAGTTAACCCAAACCCAAAAATTTAAATTCTAGACCTTTTAAAAAACAATTTGTGTTTGTGATATTTTTTGAAATTTTGATATTTTATTTAAATAAGTGGTATCTATGGAACTTTTAAAATTAATGATATTTAAGGAACAAAAAAATTATTTGGTGGCATCCTAGGGAATTTCTTTTCTTTTTTTAATCTTATGTTTATCTATATATATTACTTTGATTATTATCTATTTTGCAAACATTTTTTTTTTATGAGTCCGACATCGATCTCACCATTGGAGAGATAGTTATTAACAGTTTCATAATGAGTCTCAAACAATAAACAAATATAAAAATTAACACTAAAATATTGTTAATGATACCCAAATGGTATCACCATTGTGCATGCTCTTATAATCAACCAATCAAAATCATCCATATAATCTAATTTAATTAAACTATTAAGAAAACCTAATAATTGAATTATTATGGGTCCACTATTTAAATCCCTAAGGGCATCCGCATTGGTGACACTCATTGTAACATCCCAAACCGCAAAATTAGAAATTCGGTAAGGGTGTCGATCGACACCCATGGTGAGTGTCGATCGACACCATGCTTTTTTGACCGATCAGGTTAAAATTTTAATTGCGGTTTGACTCGGTTTTTGGGTGTTAACCCTAGGGATCGCCCTTATAAGTCTTATGCACACTTGTGGCCGTCAGAAACAGAATAAAATCGTAGAGAACTTTAGAGAAGAGAGAGTTTCAAGAGTATTCGTGAAAATCCTTCGTGTCCTCGGAGTTTTGTCGTTCGTTTGTGGTGATTCGTGGCTCATTCCTTGGTGTTTCCAGCAAAGAATCAGCGAGATCGTGGTGGTGCTTAGTCGGGTTCGTAGGTTTTTTCGTATCAATCCTCATCAATCGCGAAGGTGAGTGCGTGATCGTTAGGAAAAGTGTTAGAAACGGATATTAGGGATTGTTGGATTATCGTTAATCGTTATTCGTGTAGGATTCCTGTTTTTGTGGTTATTTGCTGTGTGAAATCATGCTGTGTGGTCGCTGTATCAATTCGTGAGGAATCGAGACGAGCCGTGTGAGGATAGGCTCGGACTCGGATTCTGGAGTGGAGTGTCGATCGACGCCTGCGGGCAGTGTCGATCGACACCTCGCGAGGAGGAGGATATCGACTTAGTCGAGTGTTGATCGACACAGGGTATAGTGTCGATCGACACCCGATATTTTATTGCTGAATTTTTGTGTGTTTAATCTAATTAATCTGAGGTGTGTGATTAATCTATACATGTTAATTAATCTGAAAAACGTTAATTAAGCTAAAAATGGTATTTAAATCTGGAAATTGGTTTATCTGAATTTGAAATCGCTTAGTTCGATATCTGTTTTTTTTTATATTTTCCTATTGGCGGGATGACCGTTCCACTGAGTATTTATGATAATACTCACGTAACTCTATTTTTTCCCTTTGAGTTGTAGGTTAAGGAAAAGTGTGATCGTGGAATCGAGGCCGAGAGAAGAGGATGATAGGGTCTATTGTCTTTGTTGTTTAGTCTAGCGAAGCAGTTGGTTAAGTTGCTAGATAATTTATATTTCATTCTTGAATTCTGGTGTTTGAATTTAAATGGTTCAAAGGAGTTATTTATTAAAGGATTGTTTTATTGGTTTAATTGTTTATGTTTCTGCATAGAATTGATTAGTAAAAAAAAAAAAGCCTGGTTGTTTCATTTTGGTATCAGAGCCTAGACAGTTTTAGGACAATTGAATTTGGATGTATGAGACTATGTGTTTAAATTGATTCGTGTGTTTAGTCAATTTAATAGAGTCTTAGTATCATCGTCTTCGGCCTTTCAAAATGATTCCACGGTAGGTTTTGTGTTTGATTGTGACTTCCTTAGCTTATAATCCTGTTCTGTGAGCGTTGCAGAGAGATGGACATCGGAGCTAGAGGTCGTGGCAGAGGTCGTCGTGGTCGTGGACCAGTGGTTGAGTCGTGTTCGAGTGCTACACATGCGTCATACGGGTTCTGTGAGCGAGACCAGTGTTAGTGCTAGCGTGAGTGTTGTGGGTACCAGGAGAGGCGCCGGGATGGCTGGTAGAGGAGCGGGCTCGGGTGTGGGTGTTGTTCCAGCGCAGGATCGTATGGATCGCATGGAGAGTATTCTGACAGAGTTATTGGGGCGTTTTCCGGCGGTGGCTCCGGTTCAGGCTCCAGTGGTTCCGCCTGTGGCGGAGGTGCAGTAGAAGGTTGCGGTTGCAGAGGTGCATCCGTCTTACCTGGAGATGGTGTGTCAGATGCGGCAGATGAGTACGGCGTTCTTTTCGGGTGGTGTCAGTCCCGAGGATGCCGATGAGTGACGTATGCGCGTAGAGCGCAATTTCCATTCGATTCGTTGCCCTGACGAGTATTGGTTGGAGCTGGCGATCCACTATCTGGGTGGGGATGCGCACGGTTGGAGGAGAGATATTGAGTCCAAGAGGCCTGGTGCAGTGTGGACCTGGGGAGAATTTGTGGCCGAGTTCAACGCCATATATTTTCCTTAGGAGGCATTAGATCGTCTCGCGTCGAGATTTATGGATCTCGTTCAGGGGGATCGTACCGTGCGTGAGTACGACGCTGAGTTTGGTCGTTTCCTAGCTTATCCAGGAGGCATAATCGATCAGCGGACTCATGTCCAGAGGTTCTTGAGGGGACTTCAACCAGATTTGCGGACAAGGTGCAGAGTAACTGAGTACGCCTCCAGGGCGAAGCTGCTAAAGGTTGCCGCGGGGATCGAGGACGATCTGAGAGGGCAAGTAGCTGCGATGGTTCCAGTGTTAGTTGTTCCAGCTATTCAGCCGAGACAGCAGCAGTCGTGGAGTGGTTCTGGTACTGGTTCCGGCAAGAGCGGCAAGCCTGCGCAGGGACAGAAACGGAAATGGGATGGCGCTTCCAGGCCCAGTCTGGTTTCGAGGGGCGGAGCCTGTTTTGGATACGGCAGTTTGGAGCATCAGTTGTCGAATTGCCCTGGGAAAGGTGAGCAGCAGCAGCAGCCGCGGCAGTCAGACAAGAGGGTCTGTTATAACTGCCGAGAGCCCGGACATATCATCCCGATGTGTCCTAAACCGCAACGGATGACACTTTCTCCAGTTCAGCTAGTGGCGCAGTTGGCGGCAGTGCAACCGTTGGGTCAGATTGGGCCAGCACCGCGAGTCTATACCCTGGGGGAGGTGGGTCAAGGGCAACATGGCGGCGCTTCGATCACAGGAAAAATCTTAGGCTCAGACTTCGTGAATTCTTTAGTTGGTGAATTGTTATTTGTTTATGCTATTTTACTTGTGATAGTCTAGTAGGGTTCTCAACGAATATGAATTGTGTAGGGACTTTGTTAGTGGGAGGTTTTGAGTCCCATTTGCTTTTCGATTCTGGAGCATCGAACTGCTTTATTACCCCGGAGCATGCCGAGAACAGTGGCATCCGTAGCAGTGCTGGTGAGCGTTTAGGGTTGGTCAAGGTAGCTGGAGGTGGTTTCCTGGCTACTTCGGGCCGTGCTAGAGCAATTGATGTTCAGATTGCGGGGCAGTCGATACCAGCAGACTTGGTGATCAGTCCGGTGGAGCTGTATCGCTATCCTAGGGATGGATTGGTTATTTCATTATAGAGTCTATCTGGATTGTTACCGAGGTAGAGTGTCCTTCGAGCGTGAGGCTGAGAAGTTGGCGTTTCAGGGAGTGAGACCGACTTCAGGGAGCCTAGTGATTTCTGCGGTTCAGGCAATGTTGATGTTGGAGCGAGGATGCGAGGCTTATTTAGCAACGATTTCTATGCCAGAGTCTGTTGGTAAGGTTGCGGTGAGTGAGATTCAGGTTGTCCGGGAGTTTGAGGATGTCTTCCAGTCGTTGCAGGGATTACCGCCGTCTCGGTCCGATCCCTTTACGATTGAGTTAGAGCCCAGGACTGAGCCTATCTCCAAGGCACCCTACAGGATGGCTCTAGCTAAGTTGGCAGAGCTGAAGAGTCATTTGGAGGATTTGACTTGTAAGGGTTTTATCCGTCCGAGTACTTCACCGGGGGGAGCGCCGGTGTTGTTCGTAAAGAAGACAGATGGTAGTTTTCGGTTGTGTATCGATTACCGGGGACTTAACCGGGTCACTGTGAAGAACCAGTACCCTCTCCCGAGGATTGATGAGTTGCTACATCAGTTGAGGGGTGCAACTTGGTTCTCAAAGATTGACTTGGCTTCAGGTTACCATCAGATTCCGATCGACGAGGTTGATGTTCGGAAGACTGCTTTTAGGACACGGTATAGTCACTTCGAGTTTATGGTGATGTCGTTTGGTTTGACGAATACGCCAGCAGCGTTCATGCGATTGATGAATGGCGTATTTCAGGAGTACTTGGATGTCTTCGTGATCATCTTTATCGACGATATCTTGGTTTACTCTAAGAGTCCTGAGGAGCATAAGGTTCATTTGTGGTTAGTTCTGGAGAAGTTTCGGGAGCAGAAGCTTTATGCTAAGTTGAGCTAGTGTAGTTTTTGGCAGCGAGAGATGAGATTCCTTGGTCACATTGTCTCTGCAGAGGGAGTTTCTGTGGATCCGACTAAGATAGAGTCTATTCGAGATTAGCCTAGACTGACTAATGCTACCGAGATCAGGAATTTTCTAGGTTTAGCAGGGTATTATCGAAGGTTTGTCAAAGGGTTTGCGAGTATGGCTCAGTTGATGACAAAGTTGATCGGGAAGGATGTTCCGTTTGTTTGGTCTCAGGAGTGCGAGGATAGCTTTTCAAGGCTTAAGGAGATGTTGATGAGTACACCGGTGTTGGCGTTGCCCGAGCCGGGTAAGCCTTACGTAGTGTACACGGATGCTTCCGGGATTGGTCTGGGTTGCGTGTTGATGCAGGAGGGTAGAGTGATTGTGTATGCTTCGAGGCAGCTGAGGGCCGCAGGGCGTAATTACCCTATGCATGATTTAGAGTTGGGTGCAGTGATGTTTGCATTGAAGATTTGGAGATCCTATATGTATGGTGGGAAGGTGCAGATTTTCACAGATCATAAGAATCTGCAGCACATTTTCACTCAGCCGTTGCTGAATGTGAGATAGAGACGTTGGATTGAGCTGTTAGCAGATTATGAGTTGGATATTATATATCATTCTGGTAAGGCAAACCAGGTAGCGGATGCTTTGAGTCGTCGGCGAGTGGATTCGTCTCGAGAGCAAGATATTGAGTCGCTGGTTAGCGAGGTTAGCACTCTGCGGTTATGTGCTATTTCAGAGGAGCCGTTGGGCTTAGAGGCAGTTGATCAGGCAGATCTGTTGAGTAGGATTCTTGTGGCTCAGGCGAGTAATTCTGGTTTGGTGGCTGCATCGACAACAGTGGGTTCTGAGCATCAAGTCTCATCGAATGGGACGGTTCTTGTTCGCGATAGGGTTTGTGTACCCAAGGTCGAGGAGTTGAGGCAGGAGATTCTGCGAGAAGCTCATGCGAGCAAATTCTCAATTCATCCGGGAGTGACTAAGATGTATCGTGATCTCAAATGGTATTATCACTGGGTCGGGATGAAGAGAGATGTGGAGGCTTATGTCTCTAAGTGCAACACATGTTCGTTGGTTAAAGCAGAGCATAAGGTTCCTAGTGGTCTTCTGCAGAGTTTACCCATTCTGGAGTGGAAGTGGGATATGATCACGATGGATTTTGTTGTGGGATTACCAGTTTCGCGGACGTATGATGCTATCAGGGTGATTGTTGATCGGTTGACTATGTCAGCACACTTTCTGGCTATCAAGAAGACAGACGGCACGACTGTTTTGGCTAAGAAATTTGTGAAGGAGATTGTGAGGCTGCATGGAGGGCCACCAAACATTGTGTCAGGCCGAGATCCGAGATTTGCATATGAGTTCTGGGGAGCGTTTCAGGCAGAGATGGGCACTAAGGTGCATATGAGTACAACTTATCATCCACAGACTGATGCGTAGTCAGAGAGGACTATTCAGACTATGGAGGATTTGCTGAGGATGTGTGTATTGGATTGGGGTGGTTACTGGGCTGATCATTTAAGCTTAGTAGAGTTTGCTTATAATAACAGCTTCCAGGCGATTATTGGGATGAATCCTTTCGAGGCTTTGTATGGGAGGCCATGCAGGACACCCCTATGTTAGACTCAAGTGGGAGAGCGGAGTATTCATGGAGCTACTTATGATCAGGAAACGATAGAAAAGGTCCAAGTTGATAGGCTGAACATGAAGGAAGCTCAAGATCGTCAGAGGAGTTATGCGGATAAGAGGCGACGAGAGCTTGAGTTTGCAGTAGGAGATCGTGTGTATCTCAAGATGGCTATGTTGAGGGGTCCTAACAGAGCCATAGCAGAGAACAAGCTCAGTCCTCGGTTTATGGGTCCATTTCCGGTAGTGGAGCGAGTTGGGCCGGTGGCATATCGGCTTGAGTTACCACCGATCATGAAGGCATTTCATAAGGTTTTCCATGTCTCGATGTTGAGGAAGTGCCTGCATGAGTCGGATGAGATAGTACCTGAGATCCCTGCAACCTGATTTGACGATTCCGGCAATGCCTGTGAGGATTCTCGAGAGGACAGTCAAGGAGCTGCGTCAGAAGAAGATTCCTTTGTTGTGGATTTTGTGGGATTGCGCTAGTTTTGAGGAGGAGACTTTGAAGCCCGAGGCAAAGATGAACTTAAAGTTCAGGAAGTGGTTCGACAAGCAGGTCGTGGCGTGAGCTTTATTTCTCTTTGTGGTTCCAGTTTGGTCTGTTTAGCATGTTGATGCTTTTGTATCGTTGTATTTTTGTTGTGTTGTAATGATTATACCTTTTCGAGATTTATAAGATGGAGTTGATCTTATTTATCTGTTTTTATAAGATGGTTATTTCTTATATGTGTTTGTGGTGATATTCCGGGTTAGGGAGTATCGAGTGTGACCATGAGAGGCAGTTAGTCGATAGATGTTTATAGACGTTTTAGAATTTATTACTCTAGGGGTTGCGGTCTGGAGCAACTCATTCATTTTGTTTGGAGAGGATGCGTTCTCTCGAGGGATTTTTTAGCTTTTCCTGTGTACCCGGAGCTCAAGGGATGCGTCCTGAGAGTGGAAGGGGCACGAGGCACCGATAGCTCAAAAGATGCGTCCTGCAAGTAAGAGGGGTGCGGGACACCGATAGCTCGAGGGATGCGTCCCGGGAGTGGGAGTGGTATGACACCTATAGCTCAAGGGATGCGTCCTGCGAGTGAAAGTGGTTTGGAATGAGTTAAGAGTAATAGATATCTGAAAACAGGCGTATAAGCATGAGACGGAAAGAGAGCCTCGGGGATCGAGTGTTATGATCCCGGACAGTGTGACCGGTTTTCGGTCAGGTATGTGTTTGATGGACGGTTTTGTCGGGATTCGAGGACGAATCCATTGTTAGTGGGGAAGAATTGTAACATCCCAAACCGAAAATTAGAAATTCGGTAAGGATGTCGATCAACACCCATGGTGAGTGTCGATCGACACCATGAGTTTTTGACCGATCAGGTTAAAATTTTAATTGCGATTTGGCTTCGGTTTTGGGTGTTAACCCTAGGGATCGCTCTTATAAGTCTTATGCAGACTTGTGGCCGTCAGAAACAGAGAAACATCGCAGAGAACTTTAGAGAAGAGAGAGTTTCGAGAGTATTCGTGAAAATCGTTTGTGTCCTCGGAGTTTTGCCGTTCGTTTTTTCCGGTGATCGCTTGTGGTGATTCGTGGCTCATTCCTTGGTGTTTCCAGCAAAGAATCAGCGAGATCGTGGTGGTGCTTAGTCGGGTTCGTAGGTTTTTTCGTATCAATCCTCATTAATCGCGAAGGTGAGTGCGTGATCGTTAGGAAAAGTGTTAGAAACGGATATTAGGGATTGTTGGATTATCGTTAATCGTTATTCGTGTAGGATTCCTGTTTTTGTGGTTATTTGCTGTGTGAAATCATGCTGTGTGGTCGCTGTATCAATTCGCGAGGAATCGAGACGAGCCGTGTGAGGATAGGCTCGGACTCGGATTCTGAAGTGGAGTATCGATCGATGACTGCGGGGAGTGTCAATCGACACCTCGCGAGGAGGAGGATATCGACTTAGTCGAGTGTCGATCGACACATGGTATAGTGTCGATCGACACCCGATATTTTATTGCTGAATTTGTGTGTGTTTAATCTAATTAATCTGAGGTGTGTGATTAATCTGTACATGTTAATTCATCTGAAAAACGTTAATTAAACTAAAAATGGTATTTAAATCTGGAAATTGGTTTATCTGAATTTGAAATCGCGTAGTAATTCGATATCTGTTTTTTTTTATATTTTCCTATTGGCGGGATGACCGCTCAACTGAGTATTTATGATAATACTCACGCAACTCTATTTTTTCCCTTTGAGTTGTATGTAAAGGAAAAGTGTGATCGTGAAATCGAGACCGAGAGAAGAGGATGATAGGTCTATTGTCTTTGTTGTTTAGTCTAGCGAACCAGTTGGTTAGGTTGCTAGATAATTTATATGTCATTCCTGAATTCTGGTGTTTGAATTTAAATGGTTCAAATGAGTTATTTATTAAAGGATTGTTTTATGTGTTTAATTGTTTATGTTTCTGCATAGAATTGATTAGTAAAAAAAAAGTCTGGTTTATTAAAGGATTGTTTTCACTCATGCAACCATTTTTCTGGTTTTAGACATTCAAAAGTACTAAAATATAATATATTTAATTCTAAAAAATTTTTACACACTCATGCGAGTGTCACCAATGCGGTCTAAAAACTTTTTAGAATTAAGA